>JBBBDQ010000739.1:0-645000 GCA_037127315.1 Ascarosepion bandense
TATCCAAATGTTGGAGAATTTTTGTCTTTATTTTCACCTGAAATTAAAGCCAAAATACAATGTTTAGAACAGCTCATGAATAAACATAATAGACATTCATTGTCTCTTATATTTAACAAGATATATATATATACACACACACACACACACACACACACACACTTTCTTGCTAGTATTGCTTATATTTTGATAACTAACAATCTTAATCCAATTTTTTTTTTATTTTGCAATATATTTCTATAACTAAGAAAGTTTCACCATACTGATTCAATAATACTTAAACCTTTGGTAACAAATTTAAAAATTCAATATTTTACTCATTAAATTTAATTTTTAAATATTACAAAGAATTTAACTCATACTATGAATAACTTTCTCCTTGTATGAAACCCAAACTCATCTATTACAAATTCTTTCTAGGAGGGATTTGTGCCAAGAGTATTTGTTATCTTCTATCTACACCTTTGAAGCAGATATTTTGCATAAGTTTCTAATTAATAAATGATCTCATTTTTCATTTATAAAAAAAAAAACATGTTATAAGCATAGATACAATAAAACTGATTTAAAATTCAAGCCAAGGTTATGTATAGCTAATATATATTCATATGCTTTTAGAAAAGGCATTGATCCACTTTTCAATGTTACATCACCAGATATCATGATAAGAGGTCTTGTTATAAGAAACAGAGATAGGGTGTGTTTATGTTTATTTTTATATATATATATATATATATATATATATATGTGCACACAAAATAACTTCATTATCACAGCACTTGTAATCAATTTCTAACCTCAGGAATTTCAGTCCCAAACCACAAAAAAATTAACATGAAAATCATTTGATAACAATAACAAGCTTATTGATTGCAAAATAAATTTTAAATCTTGATAGATCAATTAAAGTAAACAATTGGTAAACAATGTTCATTAGTGCTTAACCAAAGAGAAAATAAGATTGTAATAATAATGAGATGATAGCCATTGAGGAACTCCCTTGTGAATGAAGATTATTGGCCCTGAAGGAACTCACCTGGACTACAACCACTTCCCTGCATTCCACAAGGAAACAAAGGTAAACTTTTTTAAGTCACTAATAGTAGCCTGTAAAATTAGTTTATTAAAGCTTCTGAACTTTCAATAAGTTTATTTTCTTTACAAAAAAAAAGTCATCAGATAAGATATTGACATCATACCCACACAAACTTTCTAATCCAATGAATTGCACACACACACGCAATATTGACAACAGCAGTATCATTATGACACAGAAAACCCTTCAAAGATGAAGCCAGAAGTTCAGGAGTTAAAGAAAAAATATACTAAAAATGCAAGTACAAAAATTGGAAAAAAAAAAATATTAAGATTCACACGTGAAAACTTAATAATTGATTGAATGATTTCTTCTTTTACTGCTTGTCAACCTTTTGCAGTTTATTTAAAGCCAGAAAATATTTTTAGATTGTAATAATTTTTTGAAAGTAATAATGATTTACTGAAACAAGTTCTACCAATTAATCCAAAGCTGGTAGGGAGAAAAGCTGAATTCATGCCTTTCCCAAAGGTATTTGCATAAGTGAATATAACAAACCCACCTGGAATTGAAACTTGTCTCTCCAATTTCCAATTCCAAGCCATTGCACCACCCACAAACCCAAGCTTACATCACCTGGTATTCCCAAATAAGTTCCTGTTGAGATACTGACCAGGCTAAATGTTGCTTAACTAGTGATTGTATGAGAACTGGTGTTTCAATATGGTATGGCCACAAGCCTAAAATCTTAATAAAAATAAGGACTTAAAATATTAAATTCATGTATGCCATCATTTTAATACTGCCTAAATTAATCAATCTAATTAGCTGTTTATCTAAGCCATTACATCAAAGGTAAGATTTATTAAACATATACAAACTTTCATTCACTCTAATAGTTATATTTAAACTAACAGCAAATTCTGGCCCTGCCAAAAATAAAATTGTTGTATTTTTGCATCAATTATATTTAAATAAGCAAAAATGTAGGCAAAACTTTTAGCTTTTTGCATCCCCATCTATTAATTTCACCACCACTTTGCATTATCCCTTACTTTGTCTGATATTTCGAACAGTCAAATGAAAACAGGATGATTAAGCACCTAATTTTGAAGAAAAAAAAATTTATACATACAGCATGCAATGAATAAATTGTCAATATTTTATATTTTAATTTTACACATGTGCATTGTTTGTTTTTGCTGACTGCACAGTATAGTAGGGTCAGTTGAGCACTGTGATAAAAAGAGCACTATGATGTAATTCGCTCTGCCAGAAATTTGAAAAAAGTATGCTGTACTGCTGACATTAATGCTGATAGTTCCAATATGAACATTAGGGAGTGTTTAGGTGTCAATCTGGGGATGGTTTGTTTGTTTGTTTGTTTCGAGGTTTAACGACCTATCAATTCTTATGGGATCATTTATCATAACAAATGATTTGGGGTAAGATTATATTTTTTTTACAGAATTTTGGAAGATGTCTTGCTTTTTAAATTTTTCCCCCTGGTGAGGGTCAGATCTATTTTTGATCTTTGGATCTTTACTTAGATTATATTTTGCTGTATAGTTTGATCTTTTTGAGGAAGGTTAAAATAGTATTAGAGTTTATTTTTTCGAAAAGATCTTTCAGGTTGTGAACATTATAGAGGGATTGCCGGATATATGTAAAGTCACTGCAGTCGAGTAGAACATGTTTTACTGTATAGGGTTCTTGACATGCAATGCATTCAGGAGGTTCTTCATTTTTTAGGAAATAAGAATGGGTCATGTGTGTATGTCCAATTTGAATACGGGATATAATCACTTCTTTGCATGATTTACTGGGTTTTGATAGCTGTTTCTTTAGGATGGGTTTGATTTTAAATAATTTGTTGTTTTGACAGTTCCAGGTTTCTTGCCATTTCTTTAAAATATAGTTCTTGATTAGGGGTTTATAGTCAGTGTATGGAACCCTTATGTTACTTGTGTCACATTTTAGGGAGTTTTTTGCAGCCACATTGGCTTTATCATTTCCAATCTGGGGATGGTACAGAGGATTCAGAAAGAGATGGATGAGTCTAATGGTGATTACAAAGATACAGTAGCTCAGAAAATTCTGATAAAGAACTCCCAAATTTGTCAGTGATAACCTCAGACTCAACACAGAAACTTACATCAAGTGCCTTGAGAAGATAGTGCTGCCCTTGGTCAAGAGTGTGACTGCTGAAAAACCCTATGCTACACAAGCAAGAGAACCTAGTCATGGCTGTCAGACAATTTCTGTGGCCACATCACCCCTTACATCTGGCCACCTAACACCCCAAACTGCAACCCCCTTGATTATTATGTGTGGAGCACAATTGAGCAAGGGACCAACAAAACTCCTTGTAAAATCAAAGATGAATTGAAGGCAAGGATCATAGTAGCATTCACCAACTTAAACAAGGAGACTGTCCAAAAGAGTTTCAGGAAATTCTGAAGTTGTTTGAAGGCTGCAGTTAAAACCAATGAAAATTTTATTGAATAAATTTACTTTAGTATTTCAAGATATTTTTGTGTAATTTTGGTAAATATATCTGTTAAAATGAGATGTCAGTGTTATTTTCATTTTCACGTAATTTATTCATTACACCCTGTATATATTTGTTTCTGGAAGATTTGGCACTCAATTTGTGCACTCCAAATAAGAGGGAAGGAACACTGATCAGGAATTAATGCAATTATTACTGATCATCAGTACCCACTTGCATCAGAATTGTCATCCTCTCCTCTTGTGGAGGTAATAAAGATGACTGAAGGCCCAGCCTACTCCTGAAGAAAAGTGAAGTCAAAGAGAGTTTGACGAAGCCATTCATGTGAATTTAATTTTGTTGGACAACTGTGTGACAGAGAACTTAGTACACTTGACCAGAAGGTACCTCTCTTGCAACTCAGTGGGACTGAGACAGGTGAGATCTAGCAAACCTGGTTGCATCAGGCTGTTGGAGGCTTGGTCTGCCAAGATCCACCTTGGTTACCTCACTCAAGCTGGCACAGCCCTCTTCCAGTTTTGCCATTGAGAATATTACTAAAAATACAAAGAGAAATCTATGTTACATACCCAACTTTCATGCCTCTCTAATTTTATGAAATAACATTTTTTCATAAACCAAAAATAAATTTTAAGCTATCTTCTCTTTACCAGTATAAGTGGACCCACTACCACCACCTTTCCCTGTAGTTTGTTCATCTCAGGAAGGCTGTACAATGAATTAGCCAAAAAGTACTTTAAAAAATTCATTGATAATCCCAAAGAACTCATCAATTGAAATGAGTGAATTTTGCTTTTCTTGAATGTTATATTTTTGTTTTTATTTCAAACAAACATTCTTCTTACACTAATTCTCTATATTTAAAACACTATTTTTCTTTAAGTAAAACTACACAAAGAAATTAGTGTTGAAATAGAATCAGTTCATGTAATCAAGAAAGAAAATCTTATTTAGATAAAAAGAACAGAAACACCAGGTGCTATAAACAAACAATATCAAAAGCAAATATGAAAGGAGTTGGTTTGGACATGGGTTAGTCTTCTTACTCAAGAAATTTAGCTCACTAAATAAAAAAAAAAGAGGAAGAACTCTTCTTTGATCTTTTATGGATGGCCTATATCCTAGATGGAATGGCATTTATTAAAGAATCAGTAATATCATCCAGAAAGCAGCAATTTTAACTGACATAACAAAATATAAGAAATTAGTATAGACAGTGAATTTTGAAATAAAAGCAAGTGGTATTGTTCTGAATAATAAAAAAAATATTCTCATCACTCTCTCTACTTACACACTTAAAGACAAATTATTGTGACAAAATACAAGCAAGACAAACCTTCAATGATGTTGTATGAACAAGTACTTCAGTGACAAAATGAATATCATCTTTCACAGTATTTAATTTCCGTTTTTGATCAAGAGAAAGTATCATTTCATTTTCATTGCCAAAGTTTGCATGGTACTGTTCTTGCATTGCTTGGTTCAGGAACACCAGAGTTTGAGTGGAAAGATTCAAGCGGCCTTCACCTTTAAAGATCTTTGTGCCTGGAAATAATATTAAAAAAAATAAAATAGGTTCCAATAAACTAAGCAGTAAAATGTTTTCAATTTCAAATAACCATTATTTAGAATGCAAAATGTTTCAGTTGTTTTTGTTATTTTAATTTTTACCTATTCTACATTTAAGGTCAAAAATAATTTTTGTTCTCCATCACACCAAAATATTTAAAATGCTCAATGCCAACCAATAATGTAAATATGCCTATTATAGATACTTAGATATTTTTTAGGTCAACACTGCAGTATTTTTTTTCGTGCTTTTATTTCACCATCATCCAAGTTTCAAGTAATAGCATGCAAAGATATATTTTATATATGATAAGTTTACCAAAATGACAAAAAGTAGAACACAATAAGGAATCTTATGAAAAATGCAATATTATGATCCATTAGTCATCTACCTCTATTTTTGTACAGAAGGCGTAAAGTAGTACAAAGGTTATCAGTAAAGAAACATAAGTGGCAAACAGAGTGAATGGCAGCTAAGATTCACTGTTTACTCTTGGAAAATGAATGAACAGACTTATCCTTGGTTCTTTCCTATTATCATATAGCCTGGCAAAAATATCAGCACTGGAAATGTAGAGGATCTAGGATTTTGGTAAATCATACTCTTGTAATGAAATGATTCTAATAATTGAAAGGTACCAATAATACATTGTCTATAGATGATTATGATAAATATTTGTAAACAGAAAAATAAAATTTTGAAAGACTTGCACAAGCATTTTATCAGAAACTAACATTTTTGTCCATTTTATTAAAATAAATCCTTTCATGCTGATTAGAAGAATAGTTAATGTATACAATAATTTCCAGAAAATTAAATTTTGAGTGATGTTTTGCCAGTAGGCTAACCTCGGCCTCAGTGCAATAGTATACATGAAACTATTTACATTATTAAATAAACTGATAATAAAATAAAACCATTTCTACCTTATATATTACTATCAATACTTAAATTGCTTATTTGAAAAAAAAATTCCATATCAATGAAATCAACTTGTATCCATACAAAATCTGCTGAGAAAATAAACAAGTTATGATTGCATTCACAGCAAACTTTATCTTTTGCAAAACTTTAAATAATCATCCTGGTAGTGTTAATTATAGCAGTAATAACATTTAGGATAACATAATACTCATTTTTCATTGAAAATTCATTATCATTTTGGTATTAAATAATAAGTTAAGAACAGACTGAAAAAAAAAAAAAGTTTAAAGTGGAATGTACTATTATAGTGCTGTTCTTAGCAGTATTTTATGATTATCAATAAAGTAAATGGCCATTAGTACACCTGGCTGTTTGTAACTTTAAATATAGGAAAAAAAGAGGAAGATAAAGAAGAATTGGTATTTACAAAAGATTATGTGTTAAAACAAAACAATTTCCCTTTATGTGGACGTGTGGAAGAAAAACATGATATAGAATCAGTTTTATTTTGTTTAGTTTGAATTTCTAAGGATATAGTAATATATATATATATATATAATATATCAATAAGAATTTGTTATATCTTTTAATCCATCTTACCTAAAGTTGCCTTATACATGGGGATATATATGATAGAGAGAGAGGACAACATGAAATGAATGCCCATTTGTTACCATTCCATAAAGATGACATGTTAAAAATCAGATCAGACATTTTATAATTAGCAATTCTAATCTAGTCTACAGCTGGTAAGTCATAATAAACAGAGCAAGAGAAACACAAAACAAAATCTTGATGTAGCTGGATGTTATGCATAAAGGAGTTAAGATGTTTTAACAAATAAGTAACATTAAGTTTATTAGTTCCAGGTTCTAGATATGGTGATACATCACATGTATTCCCCCTGCCTCCAGTTGAACTTTCTGATTCTAATTTTTATTAACTGGAGAGTGGAATAAATCACACTAAAAAACATTTTGACCTTTCTTTTTTGTTTTTGGTCAATAAGTTATTTCCTAAATGTTCTGTCTACAAAGTAAAGGAAATGACTGTCCCTTCAAACATTGTTTTTGTGATCTGGACATCTGTGTTTTGAAACTAACCTAGTTTCCATTACATTCCCGACAGATTCAGTGCTGAAATAGAATTTTCTAGAATGTTCTGGCAACATAGATGGCCATATAAATACAGGTAACCTAAACTTAACAGTTCAGTTTACTTCTAGCAGTCCAAGTGCAGACAAATCATCGTTGATAGATGCATAAGTTACAAATAACATCAAGAGGCTGTAAGCATTTTGTTACGTCTGTCATGAATTCAGCAAGATAAGAACAAAAAAGTATTGTGACAACATCTGCAAGGCTGACAAGACATTTTACTTATGCTTGTTGTAGGATTAGAACAAACCCTATGCACCACATTTCACCTGCAAACTCTTCAAAAGAACTCTAGAAGATGGAAAGTTTTGCTTGTTTGGATAGTGGAATCTTTAAGTGTAAAAGTTATTAAATTTTTTTTTTTTACTTTTATATTTAAAACTACTGTTATTAAAAACATGTATTAAATATGTTTCAACACTTGCACATTAGTGTCCACTATATCATGGATGTTTTCTATACTGGATCACTGGTAAGAGCCATAAAAATACAGAATATTAGGAATGCTTAATATTCAAGATTTTGTATTTTTGTGGTACTTGCTACATCATATGATTTTTTTTTAAATTTCAAATATCAAAAACTTAATTTTTTAGAATTATTCAAACACCGAGTGAAATATTCATAATGTTATACTCATTTTTATTTTGCTTTTTTTGCAGAATGGTCCCAAGGAAAAAATATAGCCATGAAATTTGCAATCCCATGAATTTGGAGGGAACCAACTGACCACTCAAGTAATATTTTCTGCATTCTGCATAGTGGACTCTTCCAAATGTTGAGCTGGCAAGAATGCACCTTGTATTATATATTCAAGACCTGTCATCCATTGCCCTAGTGCTAAACTGTCCTAAGCTTCCCATACACACTCCTCCAAAGAGAGAGCAGTCATCTTCAGAAGTAAGTCATAATTCAGAAGAGAACGAAGTCATTGATCCAGATTATAGAGGCACAGCTGAGAAAAGAAACCCATACTACCTAAACCAAAAAGATTTCAATGGCCTGATCAGAGATCTTGATCTCACAAAATTCAGTGCTGAGCTTTTAATGTCAAGCCTCAAGCAGTGGAATTTGTCAGATGAAAGTGTGCAAGTCAGAAAATGTGTCAGTGTTTCTCAAGCTTTTTTACCAGTCCAAATGATCTTTGCTTCTGCCACAATGTGACCAGTCTATTTGAGACAATTCAAATGGCTTGCAACCCCAGCAAGTGGCACCTCTTCATTGACAACTAATGCAGGAGCCTCAAAGACATGCTGTTTCATAACAGATATTGGTATCCATGTCTACCCTGGCTCACTCAGAGAGGATTAAAACAGTGTCAAGATATTGCTAGATGCTTTGAAATATGAAGAGTATCATTGGGTCACCAGGGTGGATTTAAGTTTTCATGTTATCTTTGCTTTTGAAGCAGCAGAAATACTGCAACACTACCACAGGTGGACTGGCCACAGCAGGCAGAACTCAGTGTAAGGAGGAACAACGTTAAATAGACCCCAAGAACATATTGTTTACTCCACTACACTTAAAATTGGGTTTTATGAAAAAAAAATTATCACAGCTCTAGATAAGGAGTCTGCAGCCTTCAAGACTTCTTCCCTAAGCTGTTTGTGGCAAAAGTCAAAGTCTTTGATAGACCACAAATAAAAAAGATCATAAGAGTGCAAGAAATTCTCTAAGGAGCTCACTAGGATGGAGAAAGCAACATGGAACAGCTTTGCCACAGTGGTTTGGGGCTTCCTGGGAATCATGGCAAAGTTCATATTCTTTATGCTCATTTTGATGAATTCAAGAAGATGGTGTACTCTAAGAAACAAGATGAGTGCTTCCACTAGGATAAATTCGATTTTGAAAGCCACTACCAAGGATCATATAATAAAAAGATGATGGAAACTATGTTTGGAGAACTGATTTGTTAAAGTAATTTACATTATAAGTGTAAATCTCAAAAGTTATTAAAAAAAAAAAAAAAAAAAAAAAAAAAAAAGAAGAGAGTCACTTATAATTTTTGTTGTCTCTCTTGTGTAATCCTAAAATAAATGTTATTTGAATCATATGTCATTCTGTTCCTACTTTGGGAACAAGTCAATTTCACAGTTAAAAAAAAGAAAAGAGAGAGAGAGAAAAAAAGAAAAGAGAGAGAAAAAAAAAGAAAAGAGAGAGAGAGAAAAAAAAGAAAGAGAGAGAGAAAAAAAAGAAAGAGAGAGAGAAAAAAAAAGAAAGAGAGAGAGAGAAAAAAGAAAGAGAGAGAGAGAAAAAAAAAAGAGAGAGAGAGAAAAAAAAAGAAAAGAGAGAGAGAGAAAAAAAAAGAAAAGAGAGAGAGAGAGAGAGAAAAAAAAAGAAAGAGAGAGAGAAAAAAGAAAAGAGAGAGAGAGAAAAAAAAGAAAAGAGAGAGAGAGAAAAAAAAAGAAAAGAGAGAGAGAAAAAAAGAAAAGAGAGAGAGAGAAAAAAGAAAAGAGAGAGAGAAAAAAAAGAAAAGGAGAGAGAAAAAAGAAAGAGAGAGAGAAAAAAAGAAAAAGAGAGAGAGAGAAAAAAAAGAAAAGAGAGAGAAAGAAAAGAGAGAGAGAGAGAAAAAAAAGAAAAGAGAGAGAGAAAAAGAAAAAGAGAGAGAGAGAGAAAAAAAGAAAAGAGAGAGAGAGAAAAAAAGAAAAGAGAGAGAGAAAAAAAGAAAAGAGAGAGAAAAAAGAAAAGAGAGAGAGAAAAAAGAAAAGAGAGAGAGAAAAAAAGAAAAGAGAGAGAGAGAGAAAAAAGAAAAGAGAGAGAGAAAAAAGAAAAGAGAGAGAGAGAAAAAAAGAAAAGAGAGAGAGAGAGAGAAAAAAAGAAAAGAGAGAGAGAGAGAAAAAAAAGAAAAGAGAGAGAGAAAAAGAAAAGAGAGAGAGAGAAAAAAGAAAAGAGAGAGAGAAAAAAAAGAAAGAGAGAGAAAAAGAAAAGAGAGAGAGAGAAAAAAAAGAAAAAGAGAGAGAGAAAAAAAGAAAAGAGAGAGAGAAAAAAGAAAGAGAGAGAGAGAAAAAGAAAAGAGAGAGAAAAAAGAAAAGAGAGAGAGAAAAAGAAAAGAGAGAAAAAAGAAAAGAGAGAAAAAAGAAAAGAGAGAAAAAAGAAAAAGAGAGAGAAAAAAGAAAAGAGAGAAAAAAGAAAGAGAGAGAAAAAAAAGAAAGAGAGAAAAAAAGAAAAGAGAGAGAGAAAAGAAAAAGAGAGAGAGAAAAAAGAAAAGAGAGAGAGAAAAAAAGAAAGAGAGAGAGAGAAAAAGAAAGAGAGAGAAAAAAGAAAAGAGAGAGAGAAAAAAAAGAAAGAGAGAGAAAAAAAGAAAGAGAGAGAGAGAAAAAGAAAAGAGAAAAAAAGAAAGAGAGAAAAAAGAAAGAGAGAAAAAAGAAAGAGAGAAAAAAGAAAAGAGAGAAAAAAGAAAGAGAGAGAAAAAGAAAAGAGAGAAAAAAGAAAAGAGAGAGAGAAAAAGAAAGAGAGAGAAAAAAGAAAAGAGAGAGAAAAAAAGAAAAGAGAGAGAGAAAAAAAGAAAAGAGAGAGAAAAAAGAAAGAGAGAGAAAAGAAAGAGAGAGAGAAAAGAAAGAGAGAGAAAAAGAAAAGAGAGAGAAAAGAAAAGAGAGAGAGAAAAAAGAAAAGAGAGAGAGAAAAAAGAAAAAGAGAGAAAAAAGAAAAGAGAGAGAAAAAGAAAAGAGAGAGAAAAAAAAGAAAGAGAGAGAAGAAAAGAGAGAGAGAGAAAAAGAAAAGAGAGAGAAAAAAGAAAAAGAGAAAAAAAGAAAGAGAGAGAGAGAAAAAAGAAAGAGAGAAAAAAAGAAAGAGAGAGAAAAAAAAAGAAAAGAGAGAGAGAAAAGAAAAAAGAGAAAAAAGAAAAGAGGAAAAAAAAAGAAAGAGAAAAAAAAAGAAAAAGAGAAAAAAAAAAGAAAAGAGAAAAAAAAGAAAAGAAAAAAAAAAGAAAAGAGAAAAAAAAGAAAGAAAAAAGAAAGAGAAAAAAAAGAAAAAGAAAAAAAGAAAGAGAGAAAAAAGAAAGAGAGAAAAAAAGAAAAGAGAGAAAAAAAGAAAAGAGAGAAAAAAGAGAGAAAAAGAAAAGAGAAAAAAGAAAAGAGAGAGAAAAAGAAAGAGAAAAAGAAAAGAGAAAGAAAAGAAAAAAGAAAAAAAGAAAAGAGAAAAAAGAGAAAAAGAGAAAAAAAAAGAGAGAAAAAAAAAGAAAAGTGAAAAAAAAAGAAAAGAGAAAAAAAATTTGAATGAAATATTTGCTATTTTTCATACTTTCTAGAAATAAGCAAATAACAGTTACTACCCAAAGATAAAAATCATGTTACACTGTAATCAATCTAACATGAGACATACCTTATGTACATGATTCT
Organism: Ascarosepion bandense; assembly: GCA_037127315.1. Lineage (NCBI taxonomy): Eukaryota > Metazoa > Mollusca > Cephalopoda > Sepiida > Sepiidae > Ascarosepion > Ascarosepion bandense. The sequence continues at coordinate 11,537 of JBBBDQ010000739.1, forward strand.
ATGTAAATATTTATATGGATTAATTATTGACAAAAGGCCAAACATGGGGAAACAGTAACAAGATTGTTGCACCAGATTTCTTACAGAGCCAGCCTACCTTAAAAATCCATTTGAAATCGTATTATTTTACTAATCATTTGTTCAAAATTTGCAACTACCTCAGCCAGAGTATATGTAGAATACATGCTCAGATATAACTGAATGATTATAAACAGAAATCCAAATTAATTACAAAAATGCCTGATATAAAACTTAATAGCATAATCTTTCAAAGAATAACACTATGGATCCACTTTTGGACCAGGCCACCACCATATAAACAGACTGCAAATTACATTCTCAGATACTTGAGTATCTTGTGGCCAACAGTGTAGTCTATGAAATAGGATGAACATTAACTTGACCAAATGGGAAAAATAAATAGAGAAATAAAAATTTGGGGGAGAAGTACTACTTCTAGGTTAATATATAAATACTCACAGAATGTGAGGAGATTTTTTATTTAAAACCACCCATGGGCAAGTTGCAAAAGATGGGCAGAGGAGAGGTAGGAGAAAATAAAAACTTTATTAATTGAAGAAAAATGTGAACCTGTTAGTTTATCATGACAGAAGTAGAAGTTGTCCCAGGTGCCACCCACCCAGACCATGCCAGTGAATCCCTGAATAAAGAACCAAATATATTGAAAACAGGATTCCTGTCTTCATTTCTCATGACTGCATTAATTACCATTATTTATTCCCTTGTGAATGTACAATGAACTTTCCCTAGTTTTTTTGTGCACTCAGATGCAAATAAGAATCAAGACAATGTCAGGGTGATTTGTCCACTTGGTGAGTGATAGAAAGTGACTTACATTTACACAAGTTCAAGTCAAATATTAAAAGTTCACAAATAAAATGAAAAATATACTTTAAATTTACAAAACATATGCTCTGAAAATTGTTTCCAATATTTGAGAATTGTAAATACAAGAAAAATAAACCTTGAGAAGAATACATACATGTTAGATTTTTACACATTTTCTTAGCAAAATAATCATGAGAAACTGGAAATTATGTTCTTTCTAGATTTTTTTTTTTAAAATCGTGTCACCCCAAGCAAGGCATTCCACTGCCACGATAGCGCAGGGAGTTACATAGAGGGATTGGGTATAGGAAATGTCAGAAGGAGGGTGATAGACGACTTAGGATGTACATTAGGGAGAGAGTTGGAGAGAGTGGGTGTGAGTTAGTGTGTTAGGAGGTGTCTTTTGACCTTACTTTAAACTCCAGGAGGTTGTAGTCATCGGGGAAGCAAGCATGCAGTAGGGAATTCCACAGGTGGGAAGTGCGAGGAAAGAAGCTGTTGGAGTAGAAATTGCGGTTTGGGACCTAGTTGCCAATCTAGTATCTCGTGCAAATTCCCATCTAGGGGGCACCAGTGATTAAAGTTCATCAGAGCTGAAGAGATAACTTAGAAATTAATTTTAAAGAAGTAAACATAGCACAGGAAAATTGTTAACTGCTACATGTCAAGTTAAAAACAGATTAAATTTCTACATCATCCTCAAAGATAAAAAGAGTACTTATGATAAGATAATACTAGTAAATTATCTACTTGTACAAAAATAAACAAATATATCTGGTGTGTGTATGTGTGTGTGTGGGGGGGGTCCTCTCTCACCTGATCCAAATTCAGGGATTTGTTTTGCTTATGTACATAATTTGATATAGAAAATTTTATCAACTTCTGGATGATGAGCAACTTTTAAATTCCATACATGTTTTATTAAAAGCAGAAAATAAAAATATTTCAACTTATCAGATATGCAAAAGCTATCTGTTGACTTTTTTTTTTTTTAATCCATAAAACCCATTTTCATTTTTAAATATAACTTACCACAATTAAGTCAGTGAAACTTGGAACTACATCAATTTCTGTTCCAAATTTTACAAAAATATATTTGAAACAAAACAGGAATTATTAGAGTAGTGTGAGTAGTTAGTAAATTTACAGCAAGACATGAACTTAAAACATCTAAAATTTTCACTATATATGATGGATATGATTAATTCACCATTGAAATAAATGCACTGGTAAAACAAAGATTATGTTAAAAATATTTATTGTATAATATCAATGCCTTTTTTCTCTTTCCATCAGAAACAGTAAACTTAGTGCTTTGCTGATAACTGACAAATATATTCAACTTCTTTAAGGAAAAATCTCTCCATCAGAAAAAAAAACAAAACTTAAAGAAAATGTAAATTTGTTGCTATATTTTTATTATAACAAATACATCATTGATACAATTTTAAGAAAAAGCTCTTATCCAATAAAATTGAAGTACAGAAGCTTTTTGAGGAAAGATATACAAAGTTATAAGTAGAATGAAATCACCAGTGAATCAGTGATAAAGAAAATGAAATATTTTGTTATTATGACCATAACTATCAGTTATTCAAGTTTAACAAGTATCTACAAGATGGAATAAATTAGCATTTTATTTCATTGATAAATTGTTAAAATAAGTTTACCCATTTTCAGTGTATTTTTTTACATTTAAAACTTGAATTATAAACAATTTACAAAAATAATGAATGATACTTCAAGATTGTTGATTTTAAATCACAACATAAAGGATAACGATTTGAATATAGGCTCATAATAAAACTAGCTACAAATTTAGAAAAAAACAAACAAACAAACATTCATTTATACATAAAAGTGTGATTTTGAAAAACATGAAAAAAGACATTACTTTTCAGGACTTATTCTGACCAAATCTGAGTGTTTTTCAAATAAACAAGTTGGTTTAAAAGTGTAAGAATCTTAACAACAATGTCTATATCAAAAAGATTTTTTTTTTTTGTTTACTTACTCTGGTAATGTATCAACTCGGCAAGTTGATGTACCATAACTTCAGCTGCTGCTAAACTCATCTTTTCAGTTACAGACAAAACACCACCAAGAGCTGAAGATAAAATAGAATGCCAAGAATTGGTACTTGAAACTAAGTGCAAATAATCAGAGAAAACATGCACACAAAATAGCTGGTAAAAATTGTATGGAGTAAAACCTTAACTGGTGGGCTGAGAGTTTAGACAAGGCTTTTGATTATGGATTGATGCAACCTTTGGACAGTAAAGACTAAAGAAAAAAAAAATAAAAGTGAAACAAAAATTACATGAGGTATTTGGAATGTAACCTCTGTTGAAATATTAGAAACATCACAGGTTTACATTTTTCTCCAGTAATATAAACAACAAATCTAGTGATTCAATCATAAGCTCTGACCTATTTTTTCAAAACAAAGAAAAATTTTAGTACTTTTTTTCATTTTAAATTTAAAAACAATTCACATTTAATTTTGATTACTATTTTTGATGGCATATAGACAGTTACAGCAAAATGATAATTGTAATGAATGTAATTCCAGACCTGACCATACTGACCAAAACTTAGACAAACCAAACTCAGTTGGTATGGTCTAACCCCCTCCCCATGGGCATGGAATCCTGACAGTGATAAACTAAGTTTCAATACAAGACTGAAAAATGCATAGAAAGCCCAGCATTTCACTTGTGGCAGCAGAGAGGTCAAGATATCTCATGTTCATCTAATCCTTCCTTCCAAGAGGATAGATTATGGACTAACTTGCTGACACCTGTTCTTTCCATCTCATTTTCATCCAAGAACCAATGCCTACCATGTCCCCTTTAAAATAAAACAAGTATTAACAAAACATAATTATCCGTTCTCGATTTAGTCTGTTGATACAGCATTGGGGTACTTACTAAGGAATTGCCAATAAACCACTAAAATCCAGAAACGTCAACTAAATCAACAGTCTATTTCTTTGACACTATATATATATTATCTGGTAGGAATTCTATAATATTAAGATATTGAAATATGAATAGAGAGAGAGTGAACAATCTTATATGGTGCTAAATATGGTATGTAAATATGATGAAAATCCAAGAGAAACTGTTACAAGAATATGAAAGTTGATGTCAAATTAAAAACAAAAAACTTCCAGTTAGGTAATGGATTACAATAAAGAAGTCATTCCAAATTTGATTTCCTAATTTCTAAGATTATTTTGTATGATAAAAAGTAACAATATGAAAAATTTTCATATTACTTTTGATCCTGGAAAAGAGTTAGGATGTGTCACACAATTATTTACAGCACTAATATTTTTTCAAAGCCACTAACTTTAAAATTCTGTTTCAAATGTGATAAGCTAAAAGTCCTGAGATTCAAACTTAACTTGGCCAATATACTACTTCTATATAAAGAAATTTTATTAATTAAATCAGAATGGATTGAACCTGACAGTGCACTATTCTTCTGATTTATTGTAATTTAAAAAAAAAAAATAGTTTTTTTTTCTATAGATAGATCTTTGTTTTAATTCTCACATAATATAAAGCATAGAAAAACTAAGTTAAACACAATCATATATTTTAGGTTAGTTTTTCTTTTGAAAACAAAATTTCTTTCATCATAATTTCCATGACAACTGACAAAAAATATTAATATTTACAAACATATCAAGACATTAAAAAAAAATTATTTGCAACATTTTTTATCAACATTCAATATCAACATTTTTTACTAATTTTTGTAATGTCATTTCACCAATGACAACAATTTATTAGTTTATTTTGATAACAAATTCAAATATCTCTCCTGTATAAAATTAAATACCTGCACAAGCCTATATAATTTGTGTCATCATAATTTTTGCATAGTACATGTTTTTTTCCTTAAGGTTCAATGCTGATGAATAATAAAGTATGATGACAGTAAATAACATGAAGTTTAATTAAAATACCACCAAATCCAACATTGTACTATGGTTATCACTCATAAATTGTGTCTGGCTATAAATTTTAGTTATGTGATTGAGTGCTTAGAACCAAAGCAACTTCTAACAGGGTTCTCTAAGAGAATCTGAGAATTTAGAAAGTTGTAAAAATATTATTGAAAAGAGTATATTAAATTTGACACCTACACACACAAAAACTTGTATTGTAAGTATATTTTAACACTAGCACATGCACTTATAAGGAACCACAGAAAGTGATGAAATTATATTTCAGGGTTCATACTGAGAACATGAAAACTGAGAAGTGACTTCATGATTATTTCCATTTGTTAAAAATCACTTATTTCACAGGTCTTCAGTGAACATTGTACATATTTTGCTTTTGCATATAAATACTTTTGTTACATTTTTAGCATTTTGGGTTCTTAAATAGTTATGTATTTTATATAAATAATACATAAATTCAAAATGTGCGTTCAATGGGAATGTAACAAGTGCTATTGTTTAATCAGATGTAGCATGTAAATTAGACAACATTTATAAATGAATAAAAATAAACAACTACAAAAATACACCAGAATGAAATTACACTTGAAAAAGATGAAAACAGCAATCATATTATTCATAACATGTAAAAATAAAAACATAAATATTAGTCTCTGGTGGCTTATAAACCCCATTCTGTTTACATGCCTTATCATGGAATTAAACTAGGTAAACAGATACAAAAAGAAAAAAAAAATGCTAATATTTCACCACCACCAAGCAAATTGTAAACCTATATGAATCTTGATGAGTGGCTATACTTTCAAAGAGACTCGTTGCCTTGAAGGCCTACTGGGTCTAAAATAGAACAACCTCAAATACAACACAAATATTTGTGCCATTGCAAAAGATGGAAGAATGGTCAGTTTCTTGTATTGCTCCAGAAAACACACAATACCTGCTGCTATGCTCTATCATTACAAGAGTCATATCAGACCAACAATAGGATAGATAGGTGCTGCCCAGCCTCAATGGAGTTCATAAAATGATTATATGGACTTGTGGGTAATAAATTATTCTCCACTATGCAACATTGTTAGCCTATCACTAATCTTATTTTTACTGAAGATATTCAGTTGAGTTATATTCCTTAGTTCCATCAATTTCTTCATTCCTTCAAAACTCAAACTTGACATGCCATTTTGGAAAATCATCTCCATTCACTGTGTTGCTTTGATAAGAAAGTTCTACTCAGTTTCTTTTGTAATATAATAATCTGGCCCCACCTGAGGAAGGGATGCAAGCGGGGGCGTTTTCGGTCGTTGAAAGGAACGGATGTTTGTTTGACCTTATTTCCGGCAGTAGCGGAAATGGCTACAAGAGGCAAACAGAACAGGTGTCTCTGAGAATTACGTGGGCATGCGTGGGCGAGGCAAAATCCGGAAGTCCCGGTTTGGAGATTATAAAAAGACCTTGGCGCACGGATTTCACCAGACAGAGAGACGAGACAGTCCGGACAGACCAGACCAGAGGAGCAACAGATATGACGACACTCCCCCGTCAACCCCTTAGAGGCACGCTCTCTCACTCTCTGTTCCCTAGGCTACACGGTTCATCGTCATTAATAAAAATATAACTATATATTTTTATATATATATATGCGTGTTTGTCTGTTTGTCGATATACAACACTTTCCCAGAACTGTGACTTTGTGGGATGAGAGAATGATTCCTTGACAACTAATCTATCGTGTTGTCCAGGAAGCAATATCTATCCTACACAGCTTCATAATGAGCACTTAATTCCTCCTCCTCTTACAGGAACTCTCTATGACACTAGGAACTTAGATTGGGCGAATTAACAGTATTAAAAAATCTATGCATATAAATTCCAAAAGATGTTTTATGAGCCATTTTCAACAATTGTTAATTCTGATTATTTAAGTAATTTACTCATTATTATTCTATATTCTAAGCTCAGGTTCACAAAAAGAAAACTTTTTCAACAAGAACAAACACTAAACTGTCATTGGATATCTAAGTAATTTAAAACTGGTGATTATTTTTATAACACATGAAGTCAGATTGAAATTTTCTTTAAAAAAAAAAAAAAATTTACTCTTAATGGAAAAAAAGTCTTACTGAGATGTTATTTTTTATTATTATTAAAAATTTTAAGATAAGTGACAAGGTGATATTTTGATATTTTAATTGCTATAAATATTTATACAATAAAAAAATTATGCTGAAAATTATGTACTGAATTTTTGTTTAAGATTTAAAATGAAAAGAGTAAAATGAATTTCACTTTGTGGGAAGTGGAATTGGAAAGTATTTTTATTGCTTTTAATCTCAAAACTTGCAGTTAATATATTCTTCTGTTATGAATGCCAAGTTGATGTTGAAAAGTAAAATGTACTCGTTAGAATAAAACAAAATACTATAGAATAATGAAAATACTCTCTTAGAAACACACACACACACAAAAAGTAATTTCACTTAATAAATAATATCTTATTTCAGTTACAACAAAACTAAAAGACAGATTATTTAGCAGCTTGATGATAAACAAAACTTTTTAAAGTTCATTAACCAACAAGACATTTTGTACAATAAGAATAAAGATTTTAAATTCTGTAAGAAAATACAATACCATTATCTGATGATCTGACACCACTTAATTTATTTGGCTTATACTTAACTCTTGCAATAAATTCTGAGACATAAAAATGTCAATTATAGTATTAAATATAAATAGGTTGTATAGATAACCATGCAGCACAAAGCTGCAAGAGATGTTGAGAAAGAAGTACTAATTGAAAACTAAACATCTAAGCTTTACTAAGTAGAACACAAAACCACAAGACTGGAACAACTACTATGGCAAAGCTCTTGTGGCTGCCATTTAACAAGATTAATCAAGTACAAAATCATACCAAATATGAATTTAATTCATTGCAGTTGTAATGGTCTGTAGGAAAAGCATGTTAATGACCCATAGCAACACTCAGGATTAGTAATGAATGTTGTACAAAGCCAAATGTATGAAGCACTTAGTGAGTATCACTTCAGGAGTAATTGTCTGACTTAGCTCCTAGGAATGTTTCACAAGGTAACATTTCTCATTTATGCATAAGTAGGTTCAGGATTCCTAAGATCTCCTAAAATAAAATGCTGAAGGAGTATGAACACTTTTTTGTCCCACTCCTACATACAGAAGTCCCATTTTAAACTCGTCCTGGGGATGACAAACTACATCTGACAGAAAGGCTTCTAATCAAGAGATTGGAGGTTTTATCATATAATATATTCGAGATAAATCTTTTTTATTATTATTATTATTATCATACTTCTGAGTAATTAATTTTTTTTTTTATTATTATTACTATATGCCATCACTGTTCTGATCGAAAAAGAGACCACCTCCAAACTGCTGTTCCCAGGTTCATCACACCCAGGGTGGTAACACCTGTTAGGGTTCCAGATATAGTCAAATAGGGAACATCCAAACAAAAATAAAACTATGAAAGTATTAAAATATCTGCAAAACATTTTTAAATTACCAACAATACTGTGACACTATTTGAGTGCTGGTAATTAATAATAAATTCTATCACTTAGATATACAGAGAGGTATATTGATACACATTTCATAAAAAGAGTTAACCAGTATAAAAATATTACCAGGGCTTGAAACTAGATGTCTGGCTGAGAACAAATAATTTAGTTGCTGACAGTTTGGCTGATGAAAAAGGCCATAATGACCCTGAGTGTCAGTTGGGAGGTGAAAAGGTAAAAAAAACAAACATCAGGTGTTCAGAGTTTGAAAACCATAGGAAGGGAATTTAACTGATAGATTTGTTTTAATAAAAAAAAAAAAAAAAAACAAATTACAGGTGTTGAATAAATCACCTGAGAAAGCCAAGTTATTGTATATTGCATGAGAAACGATAGTTGTTTCACTTTAGAGTAATAACCAAGAAGGTGGGAGGACTTGCCTGCAACCTAATGAGAAAGAAGGCAGTAGTAGTGAGAGGAGCATTACCTGCAATGCTTGCCAAGAGAGGGACAGACCACCTAACTCCACACCAGTTCTTGGCCAACACCAGTAAAAAGTGAAAGTAAAGAGAGAAAATGAACAGAGAAAAATTAGAGATTAGAGCAGGAAAGAGGAATGGAGATTGACTACATGAGACTACTGCCTAATGTAACTGCAACACACCAGCCTTGAGCCAGACATCCCAAGAAATTACCAAAAATCAATTGAACAAACTTAATTGTACTTCAACCAACCTATACCAGTTTAACCAAGTATTGTATTTGAGGACAATTTAGATTAACAATCCTGCATGTATACTAATGAGGTCATATTATATACTTAAGACAAGTCGTAATTTGTTTTTTTTAAATTCATCATACTCCAAGTAATTATTTTTTTATTACTGTATGCCTTCACTCTGCCTGGATCGAGCTGAGGCAGCATATTGACAACAAATCTCAGCCTGTCTTTGATCAATTAATCACAACATGGTGGCAGAACAGATTGAGGGCTAAAGAAATATACGAAGTGGGTGTTATAGGTTGGTGCCAGTGACCAGCAGATTGGCCCCAACTAATTAATTGAACAAGCTTGAAGATATATTTCAGCCAACCTATACCAGTTTAACCAAGTGTCACATCTGATTTGGGGACAATTCGGATTAACAACGCTGCATGTTAACGAGGTTATTATATATTATACTCAAGATACCTCATAATTATTATTATTATTCATTCTTCTGAGTAATTATTTAATTTTTTTTATTATTACTGTACGCCTTCATTCTGTTCAGATCGAGCTAAGGCAAGATAATGACAACAAATCTAGTCCTGTCTGTGATCAATTAATCACAATATGGGAGCAGAATGGACTGAGGGCTAAAGAAATCAATTCATCGATCAACCATAGTATTGGACATTTCAAATCAAGCCAGGGACAGAAAAAAGATAGTTGCAGTTTTTGATGAACCATAGGCTGATAGAAAGAGGGTGTTACAATGCCTATATATAGCAAAATGACTAACAAATTTTATCTGTAATTGAAACCATGGGATTTGTTTAAAATATTTAGATTTCAGTATTACCCTAAAGAGGCTGATATGCTGCTAAACAAAATCAACTAGCCCACTTTTAAAAATAACTGTATTTATCATGTTATTGGTTCATAAATTATTAGACAAAAATAACAAAATATGAGGATAAAACAATCTTTGAAAATAAAAACAAACAAAATCAAATGTTGATAAATGGTCGATAGATATTACAGATTTAAAATCTGATATGGTTGACAGAGAATCCTGAACCCAGAAAGGATTTAGAAATAGAAAAAAAGTAAATATCTAATGTCTGAGTGACACTCATTAACACCCACTCTTAATTCAATTCTTTAAGGTTCACAGTTAATAAACTTTAAATTATTTATAGCATGAGTGGCACCCATTAAGATTAATTTTAGTAATAAACACTTTGGACTGCAGTTAAAAGATTAGGTAAAATAGTTATTGGAGAGTGGTTGGCTGAACTGTTCATTTAGGCACTCTTTTTCCATTTCTGTCAAGCTTTCTGGTAATGAAAAAAAAAGCCAGGGAGGACTGGTTTCATGTATTTGCCTAAGGCATTAATATAAAGTAAACCCAGAATTTGAACAAACATTTTTGTATTTGTCTATATTTCTGAGATGAGGTAGTATTTACACTATTTACATTATTCAGACTATTGTCCTCATCTTTCTTGTCATTTGTACGATGTTTCAGCTGCTGTACACTCCAGCTTTCTTCAAGTACAAGGAATTTCAAACCAAGCCCTTTATTATGATCACAGGGGTATATCATTCTCATTCCTTTGTGCAAAGCATTTTTGGTATCATGATTTATCTCCCTCTAACCCAACTAAGTTGCTTGTTCACTACTGCTGTAGACTGGTACTAAACTCACAACTCTTTGGGTCAAGTCACTGGAACTAACCAATGTCTATATCCACTGAGCCATGTGTCCTTAAGGATATAGATGTTGGTTCCAGTAACTTAACCTAAAGAGTTGTGAGTTCAATACCAGGCTACAGCAGTGATGAACAAATAACTTAGAGTTGGGTTAGAGGGAGATAAGTCATAACTACCAAAGAGGCTACGCACAAAGGAATGAGAATGATATACCCCAGTGATTGTAACAAAGGGTTTGGTTCAAAATTCCTAGCACCTGAAGAAGGCTGAAGTGTACAATGGCCGAAACATCATACAAATGACAATAAAAGGTGAGAACAATAGTCCAAATAATGTAAACATTTTTGTGTGTTAATCACCATTGATATCCAGTGAACAATAAATTTAATATCAATTAGAAAGTGTAATTAGTTAGTGAGAATATCAGGTTTTTTCCCCCCCAAACCATTTTTTATGTCTAACTTCTTATACTGCATTCAAGAGTCTTTTGTACGATAAGTCACATTAATATTTATTAGAAAGAACAATGCATGACAGTTGGGAAAAAAATAAAATTGAACTACAACAGAAATCCCTTCAAAAATGCTTTGTAAAAATTAATCAACTCTAGCATTTATAAAATTAGAAACAAAGTTCTCAAAAGCATAATAATCATCATAAAAATTTTTTTTTTAAAAGTCATTACATTATTTTTAAAAAAATATCAAGAATCTTGGCTAAGATTCTTGATATTTTTTGGTCAGAATAGTGACAATCTATTTTACTGTTAAATAAAAACAGATTGCAGCATTACTCTTGACTTAGGTCATGACTAATTTAATAGTTACTTATTTGAGGGATGTTCCTCTTGCTTACACTATAACTTAATCTGAAACAGTGATCAAATACATCAATCAGATTAATACTTTTCAAAACGGAATCATTGTCATTAGTCTTAGAGTTATTCCAACTTAAATTCTAACCCTTATTGTTTTTATCCTGATATTTCCACTGATGTCTTTTCTATAAATACTTTTATGACAATTGTTTGGATGAGCTCTTTACTATGGTACCTAGACTTTATGAATTCAAGTGTAGTACAAGATCTCATCAATTTACAGTTGAGCTGGCTAGATGTAGCCGTAAACTATGCTAATGGTTTATCATACACTTCTCACTTGGGGAACTTCTGGCTCCATGCTTTCCAATGCAATGTCAATTGCTATCTACTGTCCTCCCAATTTCTCTTTTTGCTCATTAATAATGTTTCTGTTAATTCTTACACATCCTGTAACCCATTGTGTGAGTGGATTTATGGCCTTGCATGTGGTGAAGCCGATTAAAAAAAATTATGCAATCAGCAATCTTCCTTAGTTGTATAAATCATTTAGGTTGCAGATTCTTTGTCACTTAGGTGAGTAAAGTTCTAACGAAAAAGTGGAATATTGTCATTATTCATTAAAGACTTCATTCTCTTCACAATTACAGACAAATCTTTATTCCTCATTTCAAAATATGAAATATAAAGACAAATTTAAAAAATATAAAACACAGATACAAAGTAACAACATATGTTATAAGCATTTGTACTATTTAATCAAATAACAGTGACTGATAAGCTATCTAAAAAAGATTTTGGGGTTCAGGGTGTTTTACTTTGATAGTTGAATCAATGATTCAAGGCTATGTAGAGATGCTAATTTATATAGTAGTTGATACAATATCCCACCAATATGATGTCAAAAATATATAACTTTAGCTCAAGTGGTCAAACAAATTAATTTGCATTTAGTTTTTGAAAACTCTTGATGGTTAAGTGCTTAAACCCTTAATCACTGACTGAAATCCTACTCCAAATAATGTATATACCTTACATCATTCTTACATTCTTAGTCAGGTCTTGTTCAATTTTTTTTTGAAGGACATAACTGAATAAAGTACTTTAGATGATTTTTTTTTTAGTGGATACTTCATTTTTATTCTAAACAGTATTTATTTTATCTATTAACCTGCAGACTAAAAGAATATGACCTCTTGCAGGATATGAACCTAGGTCCTCCTTTGCAGGAGAAAACACCATCTGATCTGACATTTTTAATACTTGACTATACCTTTAAAGCACAGCTGTTCAGATTTTCTCGAAAGGCATAACTGATCAGTTTTGTATAAGAAATGTAAACAAAACAATTTATAAAGAATTAATGGATTTTAGAGCATATTTTCTTTAACCAGGTCTACAAACATTTAAACTACAATACATCTATATATCAGTCTGCTTGCTTTCATGTGGGGAAATAAAGTGAAAACAGCAACCATCGAGTAAATTGTGGCTCTCCCAGCTGGTATTCCAACCTAGAGTCGTTCCTTCTTGAGTTCTGTCTCAAAATCGCACTAACTAAAAAAAAAAAAAAAAAAAAAAAAACGCACTGGGAAAAATTAGTTGCTTTTATATTTGTCCATATATCCATAATCCTTTGCGTCTTCATGTGATCCCATAATGCATTGCATCTTTACTGTATGAAAATGCAATGCAAGTCCCCCTCATTCTTTTACGTTATTTGGCCGAGGACAGATTACGGCAGAGCGGTAAGTGATTTTCTTTCTCCTTCATTTTAACTGCAGTAGCTTTACATGCTAAGCAAATACAGGCTCTTTTTTGGTGGGGACAAGGTATGTCACAAACAGTTGTGCTTGTCCCAGGTTCTATCTCATGTCTGCCACATTTCACCTGCCATGTGAATAAAATCCTAAACAATTCTGATAAAATCTCATGAATTCTTGTCATTCTAAACAAACTTATCTGGATTTTGCTACATAGTTTCATTTTCCATGCCATCAACCATATAATCTCCTGTAGGTAGACATTTTCGCAAAATGTTTTGTTAGTAACAAATGACAATGGTTAAAAGAGAAGTGACTGAGCAGTTAGGCAAACCAAATCTCCAATATTTACTCTACCTTCCCACATGTTAGCAGCAAAGTTTGTTACCCCATTTATCAACCTTGACAGACCAATAAATTGCTGGCAAAAATCATTTTCTAATTTCATCTAACAAAGAAACAGAAGTTTTTTTTCTTAGTAATATTGAATTTTGTTTGACAAGTGATAGTTAAATGCCACAGCTGTTAATTGTTAAATTAACATGTGTTAAGATTGCTCCACCCACCCCTTTGGGTGGGATCAACTAAAACAAACAACTGATCTAGAAAACTTCAGATCCAACTATGTTTAAACTGACCAAAGGTATTTTCTTAAAACTCTTTTCAATCTATCAGTGTGATTTGGTCACATAAAAGAAAATTTAAATATTCTAGTATAAAAATAATATAGACCATGATACTGAATACCAAAGTATTTCAAAGTACTTTGAATAAAAATTATTTATGCATACATAGAACAGTATTTGAAATGAAAAATATAAAAACCATAATATATTTTAAAAAAAACAAAAAAACATTTACTTTAAATTTACAAAAGTTTTCAAGAAGGACAACCTTTAAAGAATAAGATAATTACGCTTTGCATTTTGCTCATTTACAAGTAAACCCTCAACTGAAGAACTTGCTGAACCGAAAGTCGAAAGTTTATTCAGTCCAGGATCCTTCTGCATGAACAATGTTAAATAGAAAAGGAAAAAGATTTCCTAAGCACTGACAATCCTGTTTTTTTTGGGGGGGGAAATGTAAGACTAAGTAGATAAAGCTAAAAAGAGTATTTGAAAAACAGAGAGGCTTCAAAATTGTAAAAATCTGTTCTTTAACATTTAAATTTATTCTTTCCCTATTTCCATAAATATTCATTATAGCAGACTGAATGTGATGAAGTAGCACAATGATAAGAAATGCCAAAACTGTATTTTTACCGAGAACAATGTCAAAAACAATTGTGTTTAGGCTCCACTTAAATCTTTTCAACTTGTCTCTTATTCTGAACCTGCCCTCTATTTGAATAGTCATTACACAAATAAAACAAAATATTCTCCAAAAATGCAATTTAATCTCCATGAAGTAAAATAGAGAATATATTTCTGCACCAAAATATCACAGAAACAGAGAAAAAATGTAGTCATCTGATTTATAGAAACTTCTCTTCATAAGGGAATAATTCTCTTTGTTATCGTTAAATTTTGTGGTTTCTTAAAGCATTTCCACACTTTGGGAGTGAAATTTTAAATGAATCTCTTCTCAAATCTAAATGCAAGCTCAAAATAGAATTCTTAAACAATTTAGAGAAATGCAAAGGTAAATATGTATTTAGTGTGCAGATAAAAACCGTCAAGGTACTCAGACTATCATGAGTGTCAGAGTGCTAGCAAGACCATCTGGTTTGTAAAATCTTAAACCTTGCCTCAAATCATTAAGAAATCCTTTGTCAGGCAGGATACACCTTGCTTTGTGCAAGATTAATCCCAGTTCTGCCACAATAAAAAAGAAAAAAAAGATGTAGAAACCATTTGAAATGCTAAACTTAATGCTCCAAATATCTTCCATGACAGTACACACATATATAACTTGGACTGTAATTAAGAAAAAAATAAAAATATAACATTTTTAAAATATTTTCAATAAAACAATATTTGAATTCATTGATTATATATTCAGTCAGTCAGTCAGTCAGTCAAGTGCCATACATGATACACGCTTAGGTGATCATGTCTTGAAAAAGACAACTGACTGGGAAGATTTCCCTGCAATAGGTTGCCATTACTTTTTGTAGTAGACTGGTATTCAACCAAGGCTATAGAACCCAATCTGTCCTATTTAACCCATAGTTTGAGAGAGAAGTGATGAATTAATACTTTTCCCAACGGTATTTGCATGCAAGTGAATGCAATGGATTCGAATGGAATTTGAACTTGGCTCTTTGATTTCTCATTCCAAGATATATTAAAAATATTAAAAGTCACTTATAAGTAATAATTTAAATTAAACATTTGTGATAGAAATAATATTTTAATAAAGTAAACATTGGCAAATTTTCAAAAGGTAATAATTTAGTTCATAAAGAACTTAAAATATCTATTTTAAATACAAATTTCTTTTTTTCTACCCACAATCCAAAGTTAGGATTTTTCTCCTACTTTAACAAAGCATACATTGTAACACCCCAACCCTCAATATTTGGGATTTGAGGTGGAAACTAACCAAAGTCAAATTCCAGGAGCTGTCCCAAGAGCACCTCACCAATTACATTAAAAAGACAAACTTCAATACCTGATGCCAAAGGTGTTTCTCAAGGAAACTAGACAATTTTTGCTGCCAATCTCATGTATGTGTTGAATTCCTACTTCATATTTAGCCATGTGTCATTCTCCTTGAGAATGGATAAATATCTATCTCTGAAACAGCTGCCCTTACTTTTTATTTTTAAACTGAAGTTTCTCAAGTTAACTAATGTCGGGACAGACTAAAAACCCATATTCAATGCATAACACCATACTTTCGACCTTGCACTACCTCTAAGTTACTTAGAAAAACACTATAACATTGATCATACCTCAAACTGGACTCATAATCTCAGATGGCAAGTCAACAGTACAGATTCGTGTAATTTATAAAAACCAGAAACAAGGACTCACTGTTAAGGCAGTGTTTCAGTGTATTGCTTCTTTATGAATTTTTTAAAATTTTCTGTTTAAGAACAATAAAATTAAGATTCAGATACATATATTAATTATTCATTTCTTTTATTTTAAATGCCATATCCTTTAGGCAAGTAGGTAGTTGTGACTCTTTAGATATCTATTAATTGCAATGGGTTTTTGCATAAATGGTAATTTCCCCTGTAGTCTTTTGTATGCTTTGCAATTCTGTGTAGTCTTTCTCCTAGGCTGACATCCACCTAAGGCTAGAGAGTCCAGTATACACTGTTATTTAACTAATAGATGGGTGGAGACGCATGCATTTCCCAAGGGAAAGTCGGTGCGAAAAAGCAGAATTAATGCTGACCAATACCAACAGCCTACCCAGACATTACTTGGTTATTTTATGTTGCTATGCCTGGGTGAATAGCTCAGTTTTTGTTCTTATAGTAACAAGTCCTGGGGAAGTTTGAGTGGACATACTTTCAAAGAGTTTTAGAGCAAAAAGCCTTTTCTCTCTCTGACGTGAAACTGATAAATTAAAAACATGATTTATTTTTAAAGCAAACCTTTGAAATTATGCCCCTCATTCCTTTACTCTTCTATTGAATGAAATTATAAAGAACCACTGCTAGTTAAGGTTAGGACATGCATACTATTTTATTGGTGGGATGGGGTCAACCTAGGTCCGACACGGTTGGGATGGGACATTTTCCTTTATGAAGGAGACTTTTAAGTATATGAAAACTTAAAACACTCAAACAATCAGAGCAAAAATAATTTTAGATTTTAAAATCTTAGTTTAAATCAGTTTGGTATGCAGTAATAAAAAATAGAAACTCAGAAGTAGACAGGCGAAAGCAGAAAGATAATTTTTAAAAGATACTCACAACACAAGTTTTAAAATCCCCAATTCTGAGTATTTCTTAAAATAACGTATGGAATAACTAAGAATTTTCCTTCAATTCGGTTGTCACGCAAAAAAGTCTTTAAGTGTTTTACACTTTTTAATAATTATTTTCTTTAGTTTGCCGATGCGGTCTGTGTCAACATAACCAAATTGTGGGCTGTGCTTTCAATGCTTAGTCTGAAAACAGAACTACCCTAAAGGACGACCTCGATTGCAATACTTTCGTTTTAAAGTTAATAAACACTTTTTCTCCCAATGAAAAATTCACATCCTTGTTCATCTATTTTTATTTATTTATACGGCGGGGCGGGGAACATACAGATATACTAGGATTCGCATTTTCTTTCAATCCCATTATCTTAACTAACCAACCACCATCTGTATTGTCAACTGGTCTCAATTAGAAGAAAGAAAAAAATCCTGAACAAAATTACAAAAGGAAATCCTGGACAAACTTGACCTGACTGTTTTGTTGACAAACTCGAATGTTGATACCTAATATTATCTATACTTTTTTTTTCCTGTTTCATAGCAAAAAAAATAAACATTTTGAAATTTGAAGTCATAAACACTTAAAAAAATGTTGTTGATAATTGTTAAACATTAATAACGGAATAAACATAAAAAAACAAAAAATGATTTGGAATATTTTTTACATTTCAGGACGAATAAGAAGATGCTAAATTTAGTCAAGAAAAAAAAAAACTAGCATTTTACACATCCAATTTTTTTTTCATTTTCGTTAATTTAAAAACGCCAAATAGGTGATTCCTTTGTTTTTTTATGTGTCAAAAACAAAATTTAAGGTCGAGAAAATAGCAATTTTATAAGTTACTAAAAAATTGCTAGCGAAAATTGAACAATACTCAAAATTGTAACTTACACACATTTTTTAACAGCACATTGCATTGCAACTGTGAACCTGGTAGAGAGAGTTAATCAATTTAATTGCAATCCCAGTTTGATAAGTATGGATTAAACAAAATGTTTTAAAGTAGTCATTTCTTCCGAGAAACTTCTGTTTCTGATTTAAAGTCAAAGTTTAACAAGGCTGTTCAAAATTAAATAAGGAAGGACCATTTGAATAAGCACCGAATTTATCGGACTTCATTTCAATTGCACCCGATTACCGTTCCAGTTTTTGGGTCGGGACAGAAAGGGTAACTTATTATTTACAATTACATAATCTATTTCCCTTAATAAAGAATGGTAACAGAAACAGAATTTGTTTTAGCTTCAAAGATTTTATTTTATTTAAGAAAATAAAATAGACGAGGATCATTTGTCTGACAATAATGCAATGGCTACAATAGAAACAATACACAAGTGACAAATTAAAAAAAAAAAAACTCAGTCAAAAAATATTCCGATTTATTAAAAAGAAAGAAAAAGTTCGTAAGCGTGTTTAAACTATTCCTTTTCAATTTTCATGTATTTAGATCTCTCTGTGATTTAAAACATTTACTGTTTTTTACTTTTTTGTGTTTTGGTTTTTTGTTCGTATTTTGGGTAAAAAAAAAATCGACTCAATTATTATTAGTAGTTATATGTCGTTTGACAATAAAAAAGTAAACACCTTTTTCTTGTACGAGGTAATCATTAACATCCATGAATAACTTAGCATTTTCCTGACGTTAGGTAAAAATCGAAATCCTTTGCATTTTTTTTTTTTTTTACATTTATGACAAAAGAATGATATAAAAAAAAAATAAACAGAACTGTGAACAGTGTGAAGCCAGCTAATATTTCAAGCTTTCTTATTTTTTCTCATTTTTTATTTTGCCTTTTTCTAATTAACTTACCGTAAATAATTTAACTAGCTTCATTTATTTTCTTCGTTTTATTTTCAGGAATCAGATGAAGACAAACAAAAATCCAGGTAGTAGCTAGAAGCCAACTAACAACAGAAGTCGTATTTTTTCTTGATTGTGCTTTAAATCTCGAAGAAAAAAATGTTTGCATTCAAGTAAAAAAGACAGAACTTTTTTTTTAATCATTATGAAAAATAATTTTAAAATTTATTATTCCGATTTCTCCTTGTCAATGTTGTAATGTATTGTAAAACTTACTAATTAATGAATGAGGGGGGAAAAAAAGAAAAAAGTAAAACTGTCCTACCACAAATTGGTGACAAATGATTCATTAATAAAAATAAATTTTACGACAAATTATCTTAAAAATACGTATAAAAATGTGGAAATAAACAAGTAAAAAGTATTTTCTTTTTCTTTCATTGCTATCCTTCCTCAAAAATGTTATAGTTTTTGTTTTTATATAGTTACCTTTTTTCTTTATCCCTTAAATAATTTTCTCTACCGACCCCCTTTGGTCCTACTTCTACCCTAACAAACCTGTCAAAATACAAATTTTAATAATATAATTATTTACAAAAGAAAAGACTACATTTTTTTTACACTTACTTACTCAATGTTATGAAACAGAAAGATTTTTTTATGTGAATGAGCAAGCTGGTCAGGTGAATCAACAATAATGGGGCATATTCTTACTTGCCTTTTTTTTTTTTTTTAGCGATGAGAGTAGCTAAATTCCATCATTCCTCTTCCCACTGTGGGACAGAAGTGGAACGTTGTGACTGTTGTCGAAGCAAATAAACAAACGTCGAGGCAATAACAATGATAATACAACGTCGTGTTTACTGGTGATCACACACAGCCAAGCAGGCAGACCTACTTTTTAACAGTTATTTATGTAAAAACATACATGACACTTTCGGGTAAGAAAAGCCGAAATGAGTGTGTGCTTTTTAGCAGTCGGACGGGCACCAACCCGTTAAGTCACATGACAAGACGAAGGGCTCACGTGACGGAACCCGCGGAAATGACGCAAGAACATGATTGGTCTATTCACGCAGTCAGCCGGCTATTCGCAACAAACAGCATTTAGACATTTCAATCATTATACTTTGTTATTTGCTGATTTAAATTGTAATGGCAATATTTAATATTCAATTTAAACTCAATTACCCAAACACTAATATGACGAACTGTTTCATTGGATATTGTGGTTTGTTTTAGTTTTATTCTCGTTACCCATTCATGACATGTGCTCTGTTGACATAGTCAGGTGCTACAACAAAAGTGTGTGGAAAATAACCCTTTTTAGCAGTAATTATCCAGAGAGAACAAACGATTATTAATAATTATTTATTTCTTCATCAGTGATTTTAAAGTTTAATAAAAAAAAAAAAAGAAAAGAAAAAATGAGCAGGAAATTCTCTTTTGTGTGTGTCTGAGCGAAAAGGGTCGGGGTCTCTCTCTACGGCATGTGTGGGATTTATTTTCGGTTCAATCAATCAAATAACAAATTTATAATTTCATGATAATTTGATTGTATTATCAGCGTGTGATTTGTTGTAAAATCAAACATTTAAATGGCAAAAAAATACATTCGTGATAAATTATTCGGCACCTTGACAAGATGACTCACCAATCACTGTTCATAACAAATTCGATCAAGATTCGAATATATCTCGCATGCAATAATTTATTTATCTGCATATTTTATGCGCGATTAATATTTAAATATGCCAACTACTTGCGAAATCATTGTGCAAATTCATTTTTACATTTTTGATATCTTGTGTACTTGTACCACTAAAAATGTTTTTGTTTTTTCTCCAAAAGAAAGCCAAAAGAAAAATGCTACCCCCAGTTTTAAAAAATGACAAAAAATTTAGGGAATTGAATTATTCGATTCGCTTTGCAATTTTCAGTACATATTCATTAATGAATAATTTGTAACGAGGTTATTTTTTATGGAAATACTTAACTTAGTAGAAGTATTTTTAATTTTTAAGGTTCTGTTTCACCCCATTTTTTTTATATCTCGTGTGGACTTAATTTGTCTAGTGACCGTGATCTTTGTTAAACATTTTCTGATATTATTTCAAGAAAAGGAAATCATGCAATATCAAGAAGTTTGAACATACTGAAAATTCGTTCCAAAAGTTATGAAAAATAATTCAGTAAAGCTAAAAAAATATTTTTCAGAGTTGGTACTTGACTTAATTTTGATAAAACAATAGCTTTTCTTACAGATTGATCAGAAAAAACATCTACAAAAAACATTTTTTTTTAAAGTACATGTAACAATAGTAATTTTTTAGTACGATTTTGAAATTCATCCCGTTGCTGTTCGTAACGAGTTTTTTGCAAAAAAATTGATTTGAAGAATCGATAAAATGTCATTTCGAATGGAAACTTAAAAAAATGTACTCTTCTTTCTTTTTCTTTCATTTTTTTAACAGCTGTTAGATTTTTTCTGTGAATATTCAGAGGAAATAGTTCTTCTGAATTATCGCCATTGCAAACACGTTTCCCTATCGGAAGAGTAATTAACATAACATGATAATTCAATAACTCTTAAATTTATAATAATTATTAAAAAAGAAACATACAAATAAATATTTTATGACATCAAATAAACAATAAAAAAAGCAATGTAATAAACTCAAACAAAAGTATTATTTAACTAAAAAATACTTCTAACATAAAATAATTCATTCTACTTAGGTTTAAAAAAGGGTACTGTGTTGATAACGAGCAAAGCGAGGGACCGAATGTTTGCACTCTCAGGACCAGAAAGCAAATGACCAAAACTGGTCGGTGTGCAACCGGCTCCACGCAGATATTTCGGCAGAAAACCAAAAATTAATTAAATATCAAATTCCAGTTCGCGAGCCTACGCGAATTTTATTTATCGGCCAATGAAAAGCCCAGAATTAAATACGAGTGTGAATTCCCAAATTATCTGCTGGGATCCACAAAGACGATATAAAAAGCCGATACAGAAAGCATCGCCTCGAGACACACAGAGCCAGACAGAGAGACCCGAGAAAGACGAGCGTAATTAGCACTTCCCTTGACCACGTCAAGCGACACTATGCTCGCCTCCTTCCCTCTCATCGTCTTCTTCGCTGTCTCTAAACTACTTACCAATTAAAGGAGCGGATACATCAAAGTCATTCCTAATTTACAACGCCCCCAATCATACGCACAAATTCTCTTTTCAGCATTTTATTGCCATGAACTTTTAACGTCCGTTGGACCCATCCTAAAAGGATTACTTTAATTGTAAAAACCTTAATTAATATGTGTATATATAAAATATTGTTTCTATACTCAATTTGCTTTTCGTGTTTTATAATCCCTTTTTATAACTTATAGTGGGCTATCTACAACGAGGCCAAATTCCGTTAATCTGCAACAAAACACAACTACTCTCCACTAGAACGGATAACCCACTATAGTACAGAACAAAAAAAATATTTTTCAGTTTCTTGATTATTGCACTGCAACTTTAACTTTTTTAGTGTTTTCAAAATTCATCATTTTTTCGTCCATTGTTTTTTTTTGTTTTTTTTTTTGACAGCTTGACAAGTTTGTAAACAAATGTAAATTCTCAGTTTTAAAAATCTTGCCAAAATAAAATATACATCTGTGACACGTTATTTTTGTAAAATTAGCAAATGTAAAGTTAAATTAATCCGATTTGCACAAGTACTTCTTGTTTATAGCATAAAATTTAGAATAAAAGTATGTCTTAATCACGGAGGTGTTAAGCGAGTGATGCGTCAACTGAATGATGACAGCCAGATGTGGTGATAAATTAAGTATGGTTGACCAGAATCAACATAATTGTCCAAATTTTTTCCCTGTAAGGAGAAAAAACCATGAAACACATGACCTTTTAATGTAACACAGAAAATACCATACTTTAAAAAAAGCTTTCTATACACGAAAAAAATTCAAAATTATTTTTAAAAAATTTTTTGCTTAAACTTTTGCATTAAACTTTTGAATTTTCGGTTAGTAAATATAGCCTTCACTTATTGGAGTAGATCGACTAAACTATCGCCCGGTTGACACTCCACCCACGTCTATTGAAGAGGTGAAGAGGCTCATCCGTTGTTCCCTGTTTAGGATGTGGTTTCCAGCTTTCTCTTTTCCAATCTTTTCTTTTTTTTTTTTTCTCAATTGGAGTAGATAGATTAAACTATTGCCTGGTTCACACTCCACCCATGTCTTTTGAACAGGTGAAGAGGCTCATCCCTTATTTCCTGTTTAGGATGCGGTTTCCGGTTTTCTCTTTTCCAATCTTCTCACTATTACCTAGCCCCCTGCACATCAGTGGCGTTACCGCCTTGCTCGAGGTGATATGATTAAATAAATAAATAAATAAAATAACCTAACCACGACAAGACTTTGAGGAACTTTTTAAAAATATTTTTGAAGCTTTATAAATTGTTATAATTTAAAAAAAATAAAAATAATTCTTCTAAAAATTATTTATCGGAAACATTTTTTTAGGCTATAATGTTCGTAATATATATATATATATATATTGTGGAGCCAATCTAAGATTTAAAAAAAAACGACAATTTATATATCGCGGTTGGAGCGACAATTTACCCATCGCGAATGTCGAGTGTTAAGAAATGTAATAAATTGAATATAAACCCATTAAAAGTGGATCACGGCAATATATTTTCTTTTTGTTCTAAACACATTAAAAGTGGATCACTTGTCAAAAACGTTTTGATTGGTCATTTTCCCCTGCACGTGCATAAAAACAAGAGTTAGCGCTGATTTCGAGCCGGTCACATGACCAAGACCAAATATAAATTCTGTGGCGCAAGAAAGAACCAGCACTTTTTCGGGACAAGGAAGAAGGCTACCATCAAATTCGCCATGTAACGGACAGAAGAGAAAACCGCCTGCTTCATTCACCATGCGGCGCAAAGTAGTATCCTTCAGTGAGAATTCCGAAGACGAGTAACAGGCACTTGAAACCTTGTTCAATTCGAACCTAAAAAGTACCACTTTATTCTACAACCTTTTGCATTTCGCTCAGCAAAAATCGACGAAAGAGCTTTTAGGTTGATTAACACAAACATATCAAACTCATTCTCAGCGAACTAATCTTGCGAATAATACACAGCAAAGACCTGCAGAAAAGAAAAAAAAAACATCTTCAATATTAAAAACAAACTAGAAAACTTTCAACGAACACATCCAATGTAAATATCTGTACAATACAGTTTTTTTTCCTATTTCTGATTGCAAGAAAAAAGTATCAAAGTATTTTTTAAATTATTTTTTTTTAAGTTCTAATCCTTTCTAACACGTTCGAAATTTTGTTAAAAAATCTTATTTTGATTTTCGATAGCAGTTAACCAAATCGTTACGAGAGTTTACAATGGATAATGTAATTACGTAACTGAGTTCGTTTGCTTTTGTTTTTGATTTTCAGTGAAAAACATTAATTTCGAAATTTTTGCAAAATCAAATAATTGTTAGATTTTAATGAAACTATCAGGTCTTATTTACAAATGAGTGAAAATATTTTTCAAATTATTTTCAGAAAATCTTGCTATATGTTAACCTTTCCCTTCAAGTAAATTTAAGAAAAATTTCAAGAAATTCAATTTTGTAGCGTAAAGGTGTTTTATTAGTTAAATGCAGAACTCATTAGGGTATGGAAAATCATCTACCATTTTTTCTAACATTTGACCTTTTGCCGAAAATCTGCACCCAATAGTAAAATAAAAAACGCAATAAAACTACAACATTATTTAATTAGGTACGCTTTAAATTGCTTTTATAAATAATATATATTAAGACTGAAGAAAAAAAAATCGATATATTATAGGGGGTTATCCGTTCTAGTGAAGCGTAGTTGTGTATTGAAACAGATTAACTGAATCTGGCCACGTTAGCAGATTGTCCACTATAAGGGGAGTATAAACAAGAAAATCAAATTGAGTATAGAAACAACATTTATATATACACAGATATGAATTAATTTTTTTTTTACAAATAAAGTAATGTCTTGAGGATCGGTTCAAAGGACGTTAAAATGTTTATAGCAGTAACTGCCGAAAAGAGAGTTTGTGCGTATGCATGAGTGAGCGTTTGTCAGGTAGTAATGTCTTTGATGTCTCAGCTCTGTTACTCGGGTAAGTGGCTCAGGAGACAGCGAAGAAGAAGGTGAGAGAAAAAGGATAGACGAGCATAGTATGATCGCTTGACGAGGTCAAGGGACGTGCTAATTATGCTCGTACTTTCTCAACTGGCGATGCGTCTTTTTATTTCGTCTTTGTGTGTCCCAGCAAGTCATTTGGGAATTTACACCCGTATTTAATTCTGGGCTTCCCATTGGACGATAAACAAAATTCGCGTCGGCTCGCGAAAAGGAATTTGATATTTATTAATTTTTGCTGGAACATCTGCGTGGAGCCGGGTGCACAAAGACCAGTTTTGGTCATTTGCTTTCTGGACCGCCGAGGGCAAACATCCGGTCCCTCGCTTTGCTCGGTATCACCACATAACTTTCGCTCCAGAAAACGGAGTTACTGTTTTGTTTTCTTTTTCTTTTTTTCTTTTTTTTGTTAGTAATAAAAATATGTATTTTCTTTCTTCCATTTAACCGTTCTACCAGACTTCGTTCTCATTTCTGGTTTGTTATTATTAGTTTCCTCCTTACAAGATAGGGAGTTACCCAAATCCCGTCTTGATTCGGTGAAATCTTTTGATTTTTTCATTACTATGGACGTCGTCTGATTTTTTTATAGTAAAATATTTTTCATGACGACTTAATACCTGGAATGGACCTGTGTACGGAACTTCCAGCGGTTTTCTTACTCTGTCTGTTCTTATCCAGATACTTACATGTTTGTAAGTCTTTGGAATGTAGGAATTAGGTATTGAATGCAGGTGTCCCCTGGATAATTTGTCCATGTCAAATTTTTGCATTTCGTCGGTTAAAATCTTAACATGCGAGTTTGTTATTTCGCTGTTCTCGCTCTTAGTAGGGTCGATTAATAATCGGGGAACTTGTACATGACTCCCTGTTACTGCAGTAAATGGAGAATAGTTCGATTCGTTAGGTGCTATCCTCATTCCAAGGAGGACGATAGGCAGAGCTGATAACCACGATTCTTTTCTGGCTATAATAGCCGTTTTTAGAGTTCTCCACTAATCCATTCGTTTGCGGATGGTACGCCGTTGTTCGTAATCTGTGGAAACCTATTATTTTTGATAGTTCTGAGAATAATTCGGATTCAAATTGGCTTCCTCTGTCTGTAACGACATGAAGAGGAACCCCGAACTGGGAGATCCACAGATTGACAAAAGCCACTGATATTGATTTTGCCGTAATTTCTGTTATTGGGCATGCTTCTATCCACCTCGTGTTTCTATCGATGCATGTTAATAAATATTGGTATGGTGAAAAATACTGGTAGTAAGGGACCGACAATGTCTACATGCACTGTTTCAAAACGACTGGAAGGTAATTCAAATGGATTTACTTTACTCTTTGTGTGTTTTATTATTTTTTCTTGTTGGCAATGCTGGTATTCTGTGTACCAGGATTTTATTGACTTGTCCATCTTCAGCCAATAGTATCTGGATGTTATTATTTTTCTTGAAGATGTTATTCCCGGATGTGATAGTTTATACAGACTGTCAAATACCGATTTTCTGAGCTTCTCTGTCACAAAAGGTCATGGAAAAGGTAATGTCGTGCCACATAATATGGTTTCATTTTTATTTATTGTGTATGGTTTCAGTTGATCTTTGAATGCCTGAATTTCATTGTCAGTAGCTTGATGTTTCATTATTTCTTGTAAGTCACATACATCAATAGTGATCGCACTGACAGGTCATGATAAACAATCAGCTACTATATTTTGTGGGCCTCTTATATGTGAAATGTCATTCACATATTCGCTGATAAAACAGAGGTGACGCTGTTGTCTATCTGATTTTAGGGAAGATTGGCTTTTAAAAGCACTGCAAAGTGCTTTGTGATCCGTCAGTAACATTACATTTCTGCCTTTTATTAAATGTTTAAAATGGAGTACTGCTAGATAGGCAGCTAGTAGTTCTTTGTCAAAGGTGGAATATTTTTGTTGAGTTTGGGATAATTTCTTTGAAAAGAAACCTATGGGGATGGGTTGATTATCAATCATTTGGTGAAGTGCTGCACTCACCGCATAATTTGAACTGTCTGTTACAAGTTGATAGTTGTTAGCTTTCGAGCTAGAGAAAGCCAGAAAGGTTACATTTGATAAAGAGTTTTTTCATATTTTCGAAAGATTCAATTTCTTCCTTTGTTAAGGTTAAGGAGTTTGGATTTTGGTTTAAACGTATTTTTTCCGTAAGAGGTAATATGATATTGCTGAAATTTGGCACAAGTTTCCTATAAAGATTTGCCATTCCGAGGAATCGGCGTAGTGATTTAGAATCGTTTGGTTGAGGAAATTCACTTGATTCATTCAACATTTTAGCACTGGTTTTGAAACCATTAGAAGAAATGTGAAATCCTAAAAAGTCATTAGCACTAAATATGCATTTGGAGAAACAAATTTTAAAGTCGTACTCACTTAGTTTTTGCAGTACTAGGTCGACATGCTTGGAATGAGTTTCTTCATCTCCCGAGAATATAAGGATATCGTCGATATATACAAAGGTATAATCAGTATCACGAAAGATATTGTCCATCATTCTTTGAAAAGTGCATGATGCGTTCCGTAGTCCGAAAGGCATATAGTTGTATTCAAATAACCCGAAAGGGGTAGAGATGGCTGTCTTGCAGACATCCTACGGGTGAACTATTATCTGGTGATAAGCAGACGACAGGTCTATCTTTGAAAAGAACTTTTTGTTATGAAGTTTCGAAGACATGGAATTTATATTTGGGGCCTGATATCGATCGGCTTTTGTTATGGTATTTAAATGTCTGTAATCGCCAACAGGTCTATATGTGCTGTCTGACTTCGGTACCATGTGTAGGGCTGAACGCCATTCTGAGTTCGAAGGGGAAATTATTCCTGTCTTTATGAGTTTCTTGAATTCCTCTTTCGCGATTTCACATCTCTGAGTTGATAACTGTCTGGCTCTGGAGAAGGTAGGAGGATTGCTACCAGTTTATATTCTGTGGTATATCTTTGGTTTGGTTGCATTCGTGTCGCGATGAGGAGAAATTAAGTTTGGATATTTCTCCAGAATTGTTCGTACCATTTTGTTAGCATCTTTATTTGGTACTACATCTATATTCATGATAATGGATGATGGATGTGCATCGGATTGTCTATTAGTCATTTTATTGATTAGTTTGTTGTCCTTGCAGTCTACCATTAACCCGAAATGGTTTAGGAAATCGTATCCTAGGAGTGGCTGAGCAATTTCGGCTATTATAAATGTCCAGGTAAATTCCCGTCTGAGGTTCTGTAGCGTGAGATTTAGTACTGTTTGTCCTGAGCATTCAATCTTTTGATCGTTGGCAGACACTAAAGAGATATTGGTTGGGTATGTTATAGCTCCATTTAAATATCTCTTTGGGAGTATAGATACGTCAGCTCCTGTATCCACAATAAAATTTAAACTTTGAGCTCCTAACCGTGCGGCTACAATGAGTCATGGCGATCTCTCGCCTAGTTAGTTTTCCGAAATCTCACGAGGAACTGGTGAAGTTGGGTGAGAGCTGGGTTGCATTTGAACATTCCGTTTATTAGGCCATCTGCACCACGGCTTGCAAAGCTTTGCACGTTCCGCAAAATATAAATGCGCTCGGCAGATTTTAGGTTTTTGGTCCTTGTTAAAAGGGCGAACACTGGCAGGGAATTTATTTTCACTGTGGGAACAGCCATAGATTAGTTGGTTTTGATTTGTTAAAATTTCTTCAGCGTCAGTTGCCATGTTGAGTTTGTGTTGAAAAGAAATATTCTAATTCCGCTGAAAGTCCAAATTTTTTTTGTATATATATATATATATATATATATATATATATATGAAAAACTACTAAAAAGTTGTAAGTTTAAAAATGTATTTTTTTACAGTATTTATTTATTTCTATTATTATATATAAATAAATTATTATATATACATAAATACTGTTAAAAATACATTTTTAAACTTACAACTTTTTAGTAGTTTTTCCTATACATATTAAGACAGTATACGTGGATCATCATTATGTTATATATATATATACAAGTATTGTTGGAATAATATTCCTTGTCAAAAGAAACACTATTTTTAAGAAAGTGCTCAATACAAAAGTAGAGCTAATAATATTATTTATTCATAAATTATAACATGGATATGTTACAATATCACTACAAAAGTAGCCATTTTGTTTCAACACCTTTGTGTCTTATCAAGTGATGTTATGGTTCTTAAAATTTTAGATTTTAAGAACCATCGCATCACTTGATAAGACACAAAAGTGTTGAAACAAAATGGCTACTTTTGTAGTGATATTGTAACATATCCATGTTATAATTTATGAATAAATAATATTATATATATATATATATATATATATATATATATATATATATATATATATGTGTGTGTGTGTGTGTGTGTGTGTGTGTGTGTGTTGAAATCACGTCTTGGTGTAACCAGTTTATAGTGAGTTATCCGTTCTAGTGAAACGTAGTTGTGTGTTGAAACAGATTAACTGAATCTAGCCTCGTTAGCAAATTGTCCACTATAAGGGGAGTATAAACAAGAAAATCAAATCGAGTAACAACATTTATATATATATATGTATATATTTTTAATCATATCACCCCAAGCAAGGCGGTAACGCCACTGTGATGCAGGGGGCTACATAAGAGTGAGAAGATTAGAAAAGAGAAAACCGGAAACCGCATCCTAAACAGGAAACAAGGGATGAGCCTCTTCATCTGTTCAATAGATGTGGGTGGAGTGTGAACCGGGCGATAGTTTAGTCTATCTACTCCAATTGAAAAAAAAAAAAGAAGAAAACAAAGTGAGAAGAGTAGAAAAGAAAAAACCGGAAACCGCATCCTAAACAAGAAACAAGAGATGAGCCTCTTCACCTGTTCAATAGACGTGGGTGGAGTGTGAACCGGGCGATATTTAAGTTTATCTACTCCAATTGAGAACAAAAAAGTTAAAGATTTCAAAAAAAGAAAAAAAAAGTGACTTATTAACTTTTAACTTAGTTAAAGTCCAGTCAAAAAAATTTTCTAAAAATAAAATCAAACGTACAGTTAGACATGAAAAGTTTTAAAATTAAGCCAAAATATTGGGCAAAAACGAAGAAAACAATACAAAAAAATATGGCATACCTATAATTCAAGTCCTGATTCCAAGCCGAATTACGGGCAAATTGAATAAAAAAGAACAAAGATATTTCTAACTTTTGGTCAGAGAAAATCAGGTGATGGGAGACTAAGAGTGTCCGTCACCACCAACCAGGCAGCAGAAAGAAAAGAAAGAGAGATACTAAGGAAAGTAGAGACGAGGTTCCAGTCAAAAAAATTTTCTAAAGATAAAATCAAACGTACAGTTCGACATGAAAAGTTTTAAAATTAAACAAAAATATTGGGCAAAAACGGAGAAGAAAACAAAACAAAAAATATGGCATACCTATAATACACAGATATGAATTAATTTCTTTTTTACAAGTAATGTCTTGAGGATGGGTTCAAAGGACGTTAAAATGTTTATAGCAGTAACTGCCGAAAAGAGAGTTTGTGCGTATGTATGAGTGAGCGTTTGTCAGGTAGTAATGTCTTTGATGTCTCAGCTCCGTTACTCGGGTAAGTGGCTCAGGAGACAGCGAAGAAGAAGGTAAGAGAAAAAGGATAGGCGAGCATAGTATGATCGCTTGACGAGGTCAAGGGACGTGCTAATTATGCTCGTACTTTCTCAACTGGCGATGCGTCTTTTTATTTCGTCTTTGTGTGTCCCAGCAAGTCATTTGGGAATTTACACCCGTATTTAATTCTGGGCTTTCCATTGGACGATAAACAAAATTCGCGTCGGCTCGCGAAAAGGAATTTGATATTTATTAATTTTTGATTTTCTGCCGGAACATCAAAGACCAGTTTTAGTCATTTGCTTTCTGGGCCTCCGAGGGCAAACATCCGGTCCCTCGCTTTGCTCGGTATCACCACAATATAATGAAATTTTAAAAGATTTGTTTTAATTTTCTTTTTTAATTGTATTAATTTATAAAATTTCAAAATTGTTTTTTAAATTCTACAAAATCCTGGGGATTAGGTTATTAACTTATTAACTGAAGACTATATTTACTAATCGAAAATTGAAAAGTTTAATATAAATCATCGACCCATCGTATTTTTAAAATAATTTTTATTTATTTATTTATTCATTCATTTATTTCTGTGTGCATTTGAAGTTTTTTATTGTTGTTGTTGTTGT
Source organism: Ascarosepion bandense (assembly GCA_037127315.1). Classification (NCBI taxonomy): domain Eukaryota; kingdom Metazoa; phylum Mollusca; class Cephalopoda; order Sepiida; family Sepiidae; genus Ascarosepion; species Ascarosepion bandense. Next base: position 43,013 of record JBBBDQ010000739.1, read on the forward strand.
TTTTTTTTTTGTTTGTTTTTTTTTTGTATGGTAATTTCTATGTGTACATTAAAAGGCTGCGTGCCACAGTTTCTTCTACTTACCGGGGGAAAAAAATAGACAATTATGTCAATTTTGGTCACCATACATTTAGTTTCTCACGCCATCTATCTGTCATCACACGTCAATCATTTACGGGAAAAGTCAGAGATAAACGCTCCATGACTAAGAAATAGCTTTATTCTAAATTCTATGCTATAAACAAGTAATATTTGTGAAAATCAGATTATTTTAACTTTCAATTTGCTCATTTTCCAAAAACAATTTGTCACAAATTAATATTCTATTTTGCAAAATTTTTAAAACCGAGAATTAATGTTTATTTACAAATGTGTCGATCGCTAAAAAATGGCGGAAAAATTTTTAAAAAATTAAATCTCAAAATTTTAGATTCCAATCAATATAATTTCTGTTTGAAAAACACCAAAGTATTTTGCTTTGCTGGAAATAGTAAATTTAATCATTTAGCTTTAAAACTAAAAATATAAGTTTCAAGAAAACTTTTATTCATTTTTAGAAATTCAATTTAAAAGTTAGTTACCAAAAATGAGTGGAGGTACTTATTTCAAAACCTCGTGCAACAATTCTCTATCACCGACAGCTTGGAAAGAAAAATTCAATATTTGTGATAAACCCGTCGTAAAGCGCAGAATAACAAAACACAAGCCCAAGAAAGGCTCCAAAATAAAAGAAAACAAAACAAAACAAACCGCAATCTTAACACAACGCAACCCGTTGACAAGATGAACAGCAAACTTTCTCGGAAGATTCAATACGGGCCCCAAAAAAATTACTGATGATCATTATTACTACGTCTTAACACTTTTAATTTTTTCAGTCACAGTCACGCCTGAATTTTTCAATCCGTTCTGTCTTCTATCGTCACTTCTCTCTCTCCCTCTCCCTCTCTCTCCTGTCTTCTATCGTCACTTCTCTCTCCCCTGTCTTCTATCGTCATTTCTCTCTCTCCCTCTCCCTCTCTCTTCTGTCTTCTATCGTCACTTCTCTCTCTCCCGTATTCTATCGTCACTTGTCTCTCTCCTGTCTTCTATCGTCACTTGTCTCTCGCCTCTCTTCTATCGTCACTTCTCTCTCTCCCTCTCTCTCCTGTCTTCTATCGTCACTTCTCTCTCCCCCTCTCCCTCTCCCTCTCGTCTTCTATCGTCACTTCTCCCTCTCCCTCTCTCTCTCTTGTCTTCTATCGTCACTTCTCTCCCTTTCTCTCCTGTCTTCTATCGTCACTCTCTCCCTCTCCCTCTCCCTCTCTTTCACTTTAAAAACAAACTGAAGGAAAATCATGACTCCAGCAGAAGTTACTGAAACTTGAAGAAAACACTTCTTTACACGTGCATGTGAAATGAGTGATTCTAACATTCTTACACATGGAAGCTTTCGTCAAATAGTAGTTTATCAGAGGAAAACACAACTTGACTGACTACATTGGATCTTTGAAGCAATGACTAAAAAAAGTTACTACTTTCACCAGTATAAATCAGCTTATTTTCTTCCACCAAAAATTTTGTACCTCAAAAAGAAACATATGCGGCCTATACAATTGTCTGTAGTGTAACACATAAACTACCACACAAACCCAGAATAAAACCCATCATATGTGATAAGTACAAAATAAAAATAGCTTTCTCTTTTTCACTGTTTGTAAATTCCCGAGCCAGTGTGAAAATATTAATTAACCAATGAAAAGAGAGCGATTTACAGAAAACAACAAATTAAACTTTTAATGACCTGTATCGTGTGTCTTCCCGACTGAAAATGAGTTTGCGTTGGAAGCTGACCACATGATCCGAGTTGGCTACCTGTTTCATGCTTTCGGTCGGTCACAGAGAGAGAGAGAGAGAGAGAGAGAGAGAGAGAGAGAGAGAGAGAGAGAGAGGAAAAAAAAACAAAAAAAGCACTCAACCCAGCATAATGTAGCAAGAAGATAATCAGGCTGTCCCCCGGCGACCTACATTCGCACTCTCTCACTTTCTCTCTCGTGCTGCTTTCTTTATTTCTCCTACTTCCTCTTAACCTATTTACCTTCCACAATAGAAAAAGAGGAACAAGATAATACTACTACTCTGTTGGTACACTCAGCAAAAACATGGACTTAACTTTTTTGTATAAATCAAATTTCATATTTCGCTAAAACGGACGAAATCTCACTATGTCTTGGAACATTTCACAATTAATAATTTCATACCTACAATTTGATGTTATACTGTTTGAGAAATAAATTTTCCTCTATTTATATAAACGAGACAGTTTTATATTCTCTCAACCGTCTGATAACTTTTAATTGTGGGGTGTTCGGTTATGTTTGGCACAAGGCCTATTTAATAAACATAATTGAGCCCCCTTCTTCATATGTACAGATATAAATTTTGTTTGCTACTGCTTTTATTCTAACTATGAGCAAATCTTTGTGAAAATGAAATAAAATCGATAAATAAAATAGTAACAATGAGTAATCAAAAAGAAGAAATACATTCCCCATCATGCTAAGACTAAAGTAACCAGAAATATAATTATGCCCACTTTGTTTCGTCAAATGTTGTTAGGTGGTGTTGTTGAAGCCTATAAAAAGGCAAACATTTCCTGCCTCACTCTCTTTCTCCTCTTTGTTCCAAAAATGTGAACCACGTGGTAACTACGCTCCTACTAGGGAATGTTAGTTTCCCCAGTCCACTGAAGACTGAACCCTTTCTCACTTTCCAACGACATAAATGGGATGTGTTTTGGTAGTGAAGTAAGTGAATTAGTCCTTCCAACTTAGCGTAAAGCTGACTTGAGTTCGACCATTTTAACCATTGTTAGTCTATCTTTTTTTTTTCTTTGTAATCATATCACTCCAAGCAAAGCAGTTTACTGCCACTGGTGTGCAGGAGGTTATATAGGAGAAAAGAGTGACAGGTTATAGTGGGTGTCAGGAAGTGGATAAGAGAAGGGTGAGAATACTGATTAGAGAGGAGTGGATGAAGAAAGGAGCATGAGAGAGGATGCAAGTTAGTGAGATAGAAAATGAATATTGACTTTTAAATTCTTGGAGATTGTAGCTGTCGGGCAAGCAAGTAAACGAAAGGGAATTCCACGGGCGGGAAGTGCGAGAAAAGAAGCAAATGGAGTAAAATTTGTATTTACATTTTATTGGTTTCATAGTAAAAGGGTGGGACCTAGTTGCTAATTTTGTGGTTCGAGTAAATTCATATATAGGGAGCACCACTGAGCTAAGTTCATCGGAGCAGAAGCCGTGAAAGTATTTGTAAAAGAGACACAGAGACACTTCTGAAACTAAAAAGAAAACGGACATACTCTGGAGACATTGAGAACTTTGTTTCACTATAGTCACTGTAATTGCCATTGCCACATGAAACGTGCGTGAGAGAACTGACAAACTGCGGGTATATATTGTAAAAGGTTTTATTTCCTTTACAGTGCTTGTGCAGCTGTGAAAACTGCAATTAAAAACAAACAAATAACATGAGCACATGGAGGAAGAATGTACACAAGGATAGATAATTACAAAATTAAAAAAAAAATATGAAAACAATGAAATTTACATAAATAGTTGTAACAAAACAGGGAAATTATAACAAGTGTTTAAAATCAGCAGGAATCGTTTGAACAGCCAAAGCAATACATTTTTACAAATAAAAACTTTAGAAGAATTAAATTCATTAACTATAAAATTTGTCTAGGGTTTGCTGAAAATTGAATGGAAAAAATGTTAATTACCTAGTTGGCATCTCGTGTGGTCAATGGCAATTGAGTTACTCCCTAACAGTACCGAACGAATGTGCTGCCACCGGAGATAACAAATTTACATCTGCCCTCTTAGAAGGTCTCAATCCAAAAGACTGTTAAGGGGGTTTCTATTTCTTACGCAGAGACCAAAAAATCTTATATTTTAGAAAAGGTTGCCGTAAGATTTGTTATATTTTTATTTACTTATTTTAACTTTACTGTTTTGTCTCATACTTCTCATTTAAATGCGACTTTATTATTGTTTTACGTTATCCTAAAATATAAGGAACTATATTTTCTGGCCACATTGTCCCAAGGGGTGGACAAGGCCGCCGGTCAAGAATACAGGGCTGGCTTCGGCGAGAAAACGAATCTGCTGATTTTTACATTGGGTTCGGTAGCAAATGGTGCCTGGCGGCAGCTACAGTCACCAATAAAAGTCCGTAGCAGAAACCCAAGCTTTTGTATGGTTCTATCTTCATTGCAGTGGCCTAGCTAAGGATGGGGAAGCGTGCTGAGCAGCACTTTTGGGAGACAGCACTTTTGGGAGACAGCACTTTTGGTGTGTTGCATAATTGGCAGAAATATAATTGACAATTGACGTTAATGAGTCACTCAGCTCACAGTTGCAAGTTTTACATTATTACGCCTGTGCGTGCTATTGATAATTAGGCTAAGGCGATCCTTAGTAAATAGGTCTGCCAAATGCCACCTCCGTTACATTCTCACTGGGGGTAAGATATTTCGCTTCATAAAATATAAACTAACTAATAACAGCGCATTTAAATATTGTCTACGCATATTTACGAAGCTTGTGATAATTTTGAAAACAACTATTTATCCTGCTCCCTCATTGAAGCGAGTTTTGACACAAGGTCAATTTTTAATGTGGAGAACTTGAGCACAATATACAGCTTGAGATTACTAGGCGTATAGGTCCAATAATCCCTTTTACTCAATGATTTGGAAACCTGTTATAGATGTTATAATGTTTGAACAGTGCAAAATTTAACTTTATTATAAATACAATATATATTTATATTGTCGCAGATCTGGTTATGATAACCGACTCTACAGACTTTTAAGAAAAGATGAAGTGACAGGAAAGGCAAAGATGACAAAAAAGATGTTTAGTTGCCAAAGTCTGACAACTTTTATTTTGTTATAATTCAAATGATTTCTTGGGTCGGCGTGAAACTGTTATTGATTGAGCGGTGTCAAGGCCTCCCTATATTCAGTCAGTCAGTTAAGTACCATACGTGATACACGCTTGGGCGATCATGTCTCGAAAGAGACATGACTGACTGGGCAGAAGATTATCCCGATTATTTTGTATTTTAAATCCGTGTAATCAAAACGAAGCGTCTTTCGGCGTGTCTTTTTATTTAGACAAAATTACCTCTTCAATAACATCAAGCATTTTTACTAGTTTGAAATATTAGGGAAAGTACATAATTTTTTACATTCATAACGTTGTAAAGGTTTTAACGTCATTTTGACATGCACAGTGATTTTTATTATAATTAGCTTTTTGAATGACTTTGGTAAGCGAAAAGAAAATAGCAAAATAATGACAAACAGAAAATCATAAATCTTTCGCATATGTTAGCACGCAGAAAAAAATTATCTTAATCTCTTGAAAGTAGGTATCTTTCACTCAATTGGCGAAAAAAACAGCATAGAATGATGTTAAAAGGGCTCGAGTCAAACGTAATAAAAACAAAGTTTTATCATTAAAATGATTATGCTTTTTATTATTAAGAGGAAAGATCAAATTTTGATGTTAAAAAAATGTCTTAATCTTTTCTAACACGTTCGAAATTTCAATTAAAATTTCTTTTTTTGTTTTCCGTCAGCGATTCACGCTATGCGGAAGTCATAATTTTTTTTTTGCGTTGAAAAAGACACATTCATTTGAAAATATTGCAAAAAATTTCAAAAATCAAATAATTGTTAGATTTTAATGAAACTTTTAGGACTTATTCAGAAATGAGTGAAAAATTATTTAGGTAATTATTTCTTTTAGAAAATCTTGGTCAATTATTTTTTAACATCTGTTACACCCCACTCTAGTTAACTGCATAAAACGTCTAGAAATATATACCAATTTTTTATTTATTAGTTAAATGCAGGACTCAATGGGGAATGTAAATCAGGTAACTTTTTTTTTTAATTATCGGACCACTTTTTCGAAAATCAGCTTCGAATACTAAAAATAAAAAAATACATTAAAATTACGCTATTTTTAATGTAGATAAAATTTTAATTGATTTTATAAATAATATAATTTTAGAATTATATTATTTATAAAATTATTATATTTCTGAAGAAGAAAAAAAATTTTCGATGAATAATGAATTTTTATAAAAATTGTTTTCATTTTTTCTTTGCTAATTAGTTTCAAACACCATTTAAATTTCTTCCAGTTACTCAGTGTCTTCGTTTAAATTCATTAACAATATAAAATTTATTTACAAATCGAAAACTCATAAACTTAATACAAATCATTTAAAATTAAGATTTTTAAAATTCTAATTTTTTTTATGTTAAACTGCACATTTTCTTTTACTAGGGAAATTTATAAGAGACATCATTAAAAGGTCACGTTTCAAGGGTTGTTCCCCTTACTAAATGTTAAACTGGGTTATGTCAACTTTTCGTCACCATACTTCAGGATTGACTGATAACAGGTGCTGTCAACGCCTACTTGATATGTCAACGAGTTAGACCTTTGTGATTAAGAAATAGTTTTATTCTAAATTTCATGCCATAAACAAGTAATATTTGTTTCAAATCAGATTAATTTAACTTTAAATTTGATAATTTTCCAAAAACTAACGAGTGAGAGATGTATATTTTATTTTTGCAAGATTTTTAAAACCGAGAATTAACTTTTGCATACAAATTATGTCGATCGCTTAAAAAATGGCCGAAAAATTGAAAAATTTATGAAAAATCTCAAAATTTTAGATTCCAATGAACATCATTTCTGTTTGAAATACACTAGAGTATTTTGCTTAGTTGAAATAGTAAATTTAAGCATTTAGCTTTCAATTAAGCTAAAATTAAAGTTTCAAGAAAAAGCTTTATTTTTAAAAATCCAATTTAAAACTTAGATATTGAAAATGGGGTGAAGCTACCTATTTGAAAGTAAGTATGAACGATAAATTAGTAATAAATATTTTCTTCAATTGTGAGATGTCATGCTTTCTCAGATTTTTCTTTTTAATGACGGATAAGAATGAAAAAAAAAACAGACGGAAGAAGTTTAACCTTTCAAGCCAAGATGACTACGAACAAAGTGTTGTATCTTTTCAGGACAACAATTCTCAATGGGTATAAAATTGGACTACACTTTTCAACGACTACCAAAAACTATTCCTCTCAGGACAACGCTCTTCTCACCCTCTACAAGAACATTTTACCTAGTACACTGTCACCCTCTTTTTGCCGATGTATTTTCTTTAACGAAAATAAACTTGGCAAATATATAATCATCCGCAGACAGATCTGTTTCGCTGTATCACAGCTCATCAGTACGGTTAGACATCCGATTGCTTTTACCCAGAATTGAAACCTGACCGAATTGGCGTCATTCTGAGCTATGGGGGCTCGGTAGAAGAAGGCAGACTTTTAGCATATGATGTATCATACGCAAGTAGTTAGAGTGCTCTAATTCATTACTGAATGAGCGATATATTACATAAGACTTCGTGTTGTCGTCTTCTATCATTTAATATCTGTTTGCGGGCCAATATACCACCTACAACACCAACAGAATGAGTTGGTTTACGAAGATCTGTTTCACCTATAATGTTCTACGAGCAAATAAATAAACTTTTATATTTTCAATAGCGCCTTTCCCACTTGATATAGTTATTAGGCTACCAAAGTTCACAAAGGTACGCACAGCTAAAGGAGTTGATATTATTGTCGCATGAAAAAACGAAACCGGAACTTTTAGTCAAGCTTATGACAATCACCATGAAAACGAATCGGCTATCGGCGAATCTACAGATGTTAGAAATAGCTCACTGAATAGACATAAACAACCAAGTAGTGAGACATAAATTCATATAGATATTTCCACTCATTTTCGATAACTAACTTTTAAACTGAATTTTTAAAAATAAAAAAGTTTTCTTGAAACTTTTATTTCAGTTTTAATTGAAAGCTAAATGGTTAAATTTACTATTTCCAGTAAGCAAAATATTCTGGTGTATTTCAAACAGAAATTATATTGATTGGAATCTAAAATTTTTCAATCTTATTTTCTTTTTCTTTTTTTTTCTTTTTCTTTTTTAATTTTTGAATTTTTTTTGGTCATTTTTTAGCGACTGACACATTTGTAAACAAAAGTTAATTCTCGATTTTAAAAATCATGCAAAAATAAAATATACATCTATGACACATGATTTTTAAAAAATTAGCAAGTTTAAAGTTAAATTAATCTGATTTACACAAGTATTACTTATTTATAGCATGAAATTTAGAACAAAACTATTTCTTAAACACAGCATTGAAATTTCTGATCTTTCCTGCGTATTTGACATTTGATGACAGCTCGACAGATGCGAGATTAGATAGTGACCGGAATTGATAAAATTGTCCAAATTTTTTTCCTGTAAAGGGAAGAAACCGTGAAACACATAACATTTTAATATACACACAGAAATTACCATAGAAAAAAATTGAAATACACAAAAAAAAATAAAATAAATAAAATAAAAATTATATTAAAAATTACGATGGCTTGATGATTTGCATTAAACTTTTCAATTTTTGAATAGTAAATATAGTCTTCACTTAATAACTTAAAAACCTAACGTTTATAAGTCTTTGAAATATTTTAAGAATGTTTTTGAAACTTTATAAATTATTATAATTTTAAAAAATGAAAACAATTATTTTACAATTTCATTATTAATCGAAATGTTTTTTCTTCAGACTATAATGTTCTTAAGTTATATTATTTATTAAAGCAATTAAAAGCGTATCTAATAAAATAATGTAGTTTTATTGCATTTTTTTATTATACTATTGAGAGAAGATTTTCGGAAATAAAGGAAAATGTTTGAAAAAAATAATAGATGATTTACATTCCCCAATGAGTCCTGTGTTCAACTAATAAAACCAATTTTCCCAAGAAAATTTAATTTCTTAAAATTTAATGAATTTACGTGGAGGGAGGGGAATAACAGAAAAAACTTTATTTTTACCAAGATTTTTTAAAAATAATAATTTCAAAAATAATTTAATTCATTTGTGACTAAGTCCTGAACGTTTCAATAAAATCCGACAATTATTTGATTTTTGCAAGAATTTCCAAATTAATGTGTTTTCTGCTGAAAAAAAAAACAAAACAAAACTGAGTTACGTAATATTACATTATCCATTGTAAACTCTCGCAACGATTTGGATGTTTCGGAGCCGATATAAAGTGAGCGTATCGACTCCATGAACTTTTGCATATGTGAAAACAGCAAAGACAATGAGGAGATGAAGGCAAAAATTGACTTTCAATATCAATTTTATTGTGATGAAATCGACAAGCAAACAGAAGAAAATCGGAAAAGTCTGGAACGTCAGCAGTGATTGTCAGAATCAGCTTAGGCTGGAACGTTGTCGTCGGTCGGCAGGAATGTCGTCAGAGTCTAGTATGAAAGGCACAAGCTGGGAAATTGTCAGTGTCTGACAGGATCGACACAGGCTGAAACGTTGTTATCAGTCGAGAGGAACGTCGTCAGCATCTGGCAGGAATGGCACAGGCTGAAATGTCATCAGCGTCTGGCAGGAACGGCACAGGCTGGAAATGTTGTCGGCCGGAATAAACATCGTATGTGCGGCTCAGGCTGAAAAGTCGCTGTTAGAAAACTGGAACAGTGCAGGCGGGAAAGTCATCAGCATCTGGCAGGAAAGGTTACGTAATATTACATTATTCATTGTAAACTGGAACGTTGAGGTCGAGTCTCGGCTGCAATTGGACGGAGTCCGAGGAGGACAGGTTCGGTTGCGGAAGGTTATTTACCCATCCCTCCCCAGTGAGGCGAGATGTGATATATGGTCAATTTTTTAAAGTGGGGATCGCAAGCGCGAATGCCTGGGTTACTGGTCAAAGATTACTCAGCCCCGCCTACGTGGTAGCTGGGTACAAAGCTAGTCTTAGCTGGTTAATGCTTATCAAAGCTAATCATTGCTTGCAAAACTACCCATCTGAGTGCTGTAGGTAGCCGGCGAGTAGGAAGTAAGTATCTGAGAACAGATACTACACTTTGATCCTGCCCGATGATGATAAGGGATCAGTAGTCAGCAACATCTCATGGGTGCTGATTTTTGCCTGTGAGGTCAAGTTTTCCTCTTTGTTAAAAATTCAGGAGCAATAGGCTGCGACATGGTTGCCCTCTAACGAAAATCAAAACAAGATTTTTTACCAAAATTAAACACATGTAGAAAAGATTAAAAAAAATAATTAAAAAATAATTATAAAATACTGTGATCTTTCCTCTTAATAATAACAAACATTATGATGGAAAAAAACGTTTTTATTAAGTTTGGGGCCTTTTTTCTTCATTCTATGCTGTTTTTTCTGTGATTTAGTGAAGGTACATGTAAAAAAATGTTGTCCCTAGCTTTATCCATAATTATGTGACAGCGTCACAGAAAGAATCTCGAATTTACCTATGAAGAAAATAAAATTGACGAACTTATGCTAATAATTTGCAACAATGTGTCTATTTTTAGCCTGACAGACAAAACAGCTGCGCACACAACAAACAGGCACACCCAAACTCAATAGGTTTTGGATTTTTTAAAAGAAACCAAAAATAAGTAAATCACATAGAAATAATTCTATTTAACTATGAAGAAAAAATAAATAATTTAATAAAAAATGTTGTTACAATTTAATGTAGCATGTCAATATTATAAAAGAGGAGCTGATTTTGTGTCCATCACACACTGTCCGCGAGTTGTTGTTTGCATGTATGTATGTAATGTATGTATGTATATATGTATGTAATGTATGTAATGTATGTATGTATGTATGTATGTAATGTATGTATGTATGTATGTATGTATGTAATGTATAATGTATATGCATTTGTCTGTGTTGAGTGTTTGAGCCATTATAAAATTTTTAGATACCTGTAATGTTAGCTTTACTTGCCAATGATTGAAAATATTTTATATTGACATAAATATTTTGTTACGTGTTACAAGTTATAAGAAAAGAAAAGAATGATTGACCAATACACAGAGCTAAATCACAAACAAATATTTAATTTACAAAAACACAAAATAAAATAGTTTACAAATATACAATTTTTGTTGCATTCAAAACAAAAACAGAGTTTACTACTGGCAAGTGTCACAGGTAAGTGTTACGAAGGGGAAGGAAGGTGAGTCAAGTATCTTTACCCAATTAAGCTAGCGAAGTAGTCTAAGTGTTATACTTTTTGGGAATCCTCAAATGTTTATATAAAGAATAATTATTAGTTTGGTCAATGAAAGAGTCAAAACCTTCTATTTATCCATTTAGTTCCATAAGGTTCTCTTTGAGGATTTAGTTGGCTGACAACTTTTAGTAGAGATTCTTTCAGCTGGCTCTCTCTGCCTTTAATAATTTATTTATTTATTTTTGTTTTTGTTACCACTTTTTTCGACCTACATTCCGTTTGGAACCACTCCCCTACACCCTGTCCGTTTTTGCGCATGGCCAATCTTTTTCCTTCCGGCCAGAGCTCCTGACAAATTTCCTAGCAGCAGTTTACTGGCCGAGATATTTTTAAAATTATAGAGTCGAAATTAAAAATGCCTTCCGTAATATTTCGCTCAAATTTCAGGGTGACCTGCTCGGTAAGATGTCAAATCGTTTTTTTATTTTTTTATTTTTTTCTCTCTCTCTCTGCCTTTAATAATTTATTTATTTATTTTTGTTTTTGTTACCACTTTTTCGACTTACATTCCTTTTGGACTTTTACTAAGTTAAAACTTAGTAATTTTTTTTAAAAATTGGAGTAGATAGTACCTACTATCGCCCAGTCTCACACTCCACCCCTGTCTTTTGAACAGTAGTAGAGGTGATCACCTTGTTTCTTGTTTAGGAAGGGGTTCCCGGTTCATCTCCCTCCTCCTTCGGTCTTACTGTAATCCGGTTGGAAGCTCTTTGAAGCTACTGACTATGGTGGCAATGTCTCTCCATTCTGAGGGTACCGGGTTGATAGTTTCCTGGATGCTGCTTCCGACTGGTAGTTAGGAGCCCGAACTCTTGCGTGGCGTCTTGAGAGGCTGCTCTGATCAACAGTTGAATAATATCGGGGTTCCTGTAGTGCCATATCGCGCATGGACGGGCATCCCTTCATGAACCTCCGGTGGGCAACCCCGAGGCCACATTATGTTGCAGGCTGCGCCAGTCTCCATTCCTCACATGCTGCAAACAGTGACCGACCGATTCTACTCTAGACCGCTCTCCTCAACTAAAATACTATGAAAAAAAAACCAATCAAAATAGCAAAATAAAACCAGCTACTCGGAAAACGCCCAAACCTGTCTGTGTCTCTTTCACTAACATACGAGGCATCCGCACTAACTTTTATAGCGTAGAATCATTCCTCCAAACTAACTCACCTGATATCTTAGCCCTATGTGAAACTAACCTTGACCTTTCTATCCCCTCCTCTGAGTTTTATGTTCCTGGCTACCTTCCCCTCTTCAGGAAGGACTCCAATGTCCATATGCATGGGCTTGGTGTATATGTCAGCGAACACCTCCCCCTAGCTAGAGTGACATCTCTTGAATCCCTGGACCAGTCTTTCATGTGCTTCCGTCTCTCACTTCTAAGCTCAGTGAGCTATCTCTTCTTCCTCTACCGCTCCCCATCCTCCTCTGACTGTTCAGTACTTGACAGCATCTCTGACAATATCGACAAGGCCATTTTTTCTCACCCATCTGCCCATATCTTTGTGTTTGGTGACTTTAACGCCCACCATACTAAGTGGCTGGAAAACTCTGTAACCGACCCTGCTGGTGTCCACACCATTACTTTTTCAATCTCCCAATCCCTTACGCAAGTGGTGAACTTCCCCACGCGTTTCTCCAATAGCCCTAACGGAAGAGACTCGCTACTAGACCTCTGCCTCACTTCTATCCCAAATTCTTGCACCACCAGACAGCTCTGCCCTTTCGGAAATTCTGACCACGCCGTAGTTTCTGTCAACATCTCGTTCCACTCCACCCCTACCCAAGAAACCCAAATCCAGATCAGCAGAATATCCTACTGCTATCAAAGAGCAGACTGGGATTCGTTCCGTGACTTCCTCTGCAACGTCCCTTGGAACAATGTTTTTAGTCTTCCCGTCGAAGATTGTGCATCAGAGGTCTCCTCCTGGGTTAGGGCTGGCATCGATGCATTCATCCCTGCCAGGAAATTTCAGCTTAAATCCCATTCGTCTCCCTGGTTCTCGCCCGCTTGCTCGGTCGCCATTGCCCACCGGAATCACTTCTTCCGGCTCTATCGTAGCCACGCGTCGGACCAAAACAGGCGCCTTTTCGCCTCAGCTCGTAATAAGTGTAAAAAGGTACTTAGCGAAGCTAAGATGCTGTTTGCTGCCAGATTGAAGCAACGCATAGCATCCTCTAAGTTCGGCGCCAAAGACTACTGGCGCCTCTGTAGAAGCGTGCTTAACAAGAGTAAGTCCTCATTACACCCACTAATCAACGAGTTTGAGGTCCTCATCTCCTCAGCGGACAAGGCTGAATGCTTTGCTCGTAGATTCTCGACCAACTCGAGTCTGGATTCGTCTGGAGTCTATACACCCGACTTCCCACCTAGAACAGAGGCCCAAGTGAATGATGCCTACATCACGCCCTCGCTGATTTCTAACATAATCTCAAAACTTGACCCCCACAAAGCGAGCGGTGGGGACGGAATCCCAATCATAGTCTTGAAGAAATGTGCCCCTGAACTCTCCTCTGTCCTTTCTAAACTCTACAACCTCTGCCTATCATCCTCCTGCTTTCCTGCCAGTTGGAAGTCCTCTTCTGTGGTTCCAATATTTAAGAACACTGGCGAGCCCTCGGACCCCGCAAATTACCGCCCTATCAGCCTTCTTCCGATCTTTGGCAAAGTGTTCGAAGCCATTATCAACGCCGAGGTCGTTCAACATCTCACAGCCCACAGGCTACTCTCGGACAAGCAATATGGCTTCCGCTTCACAAGGTCCACTGCTGATATGCTAACGACCATCACCGAGTATATATACCAGGCTCTCAACAAGAATGGTGAAGCGCGAACTGTCGCCCTGGACATCTCTAAAGCGTTCGACAAAGTATGGCATGCCGGCTTTCTACGGAAACTGCGAAGCTACGGCATAACTGGACTTTTGTTGGACCTAATCCAGTCATTCCTCTCTAACCGCACTCTGAAGGTGGTATTAAACGGACATGCCTCTCAGAACTATCCTACAAACGTGGGTGTCCCCCAAGGCTCTATCCTAAGTCCTACGCTCTTTCTAATCTACCTCAATGATCTCCCCGATGCCATAAGATCCCAAGTAGGTATGTACGCCGATGACACCACAGTTTACTCTCGCCTCGATCAAAAATCTGGTGATGGTGACAAGGCGAACCTCGCTGCCGAGCTTGAAAAGGACCTCCAATCCGTGGTGGATTGGGGTAAGAAATGGCTTGTAAAATTCAATTCCTTCAAAACGAAGCTGCTGTCAATTAACCACCACAGGCAACTGCCCCCCCCCCCATTAGCATGGAACAGGCCTGCCTCCCAGAGAGTAAAACACTACGCCTGCTCGGCCTGACACTCTCAGCGGACCTCAAGTGGAATGACTACGTCGAATCCATTGCTAAATCCGCTGCTATGAAAGTCGGCTCTCTTTCCGCCTGAATCTATCCTGCACATATATAAATCTACCGTCCGCCCGTGTACTGAATACTGCTGCCACATCTGGTCGGGTGCCTCTGCTATTCTCCTCGGGCTTCTTGACAAAATACAGCAGAGAATCTGTAATGTGATCGATACCGACTTAGCTGACCGCCTGCACTCACTCTCTCACCGGCGTGACGTTGCTTCCCTGTGCCTCTTCTATAAGTACTTTCACGGCTTCTGCTCGGATGAACTTAAATCACTGGTGCCCCCTAGATGTGAATTTGCACGAGATACTAGATTGGCAACCGACGAAATGTAACCGCAATTTCTACTCCAACAGCTTCTTTTCTCGCACTTCCCCCCTGTGGAATTCCCTTCCGCATGATTGCTTCCCCGACGGCTACAACCTCCAGGAGTTTAAATGTAAGGTCAATAGACACCTCCTAACACACTAACTCGCACCCATTCCCTCCAACACTCTTCCTATGTACCTCCTAACTCGTTTATCACTCTCCCTCTGACATTTCCTAAACCCAATCGCTCTATGTAACCCCCTGCTCTATAGTGGCAGTGGACTGCCTTGCTTGGGGTGATATGATTAAAAAAAAAAAGAAAAAATATATAAATCCTGAATTGAACCGGAGTTGATAATGTCAGCAAATCCTTTTAACAGCTAACTACTCTCTTCCCAAAACCTATTTTTATAGGGGCTAGCACCTAATTTGCATATTTCTAGAATCATTTACTGGAATAATGTAGAATCTTCCAAAACGTTCTATTTCTAATTTATCTACTTAATAACTACTTCATGAATTAAAACTTTTTTGTAATAACAAGTAGGACTCAATAGAGTATAACTTTTTAAACATTATTAATATTTTTTTTGTATATAATTGCATCCTCATAACAATATTAACACTGGCTGTTAAAGTAAGAAAATTACAATTTAAAACATTGCACCATTGGCGACAATTTAATCTTTATAACATGTGAGTTAAGAACAAAAAGTTTCAGCAACAATTTTTTAATCGCACACGATGATATTAAAAGATTTGTGCAAACTAAACACCAAAAGAATCAGATGGCTAATTTTAAGAATAACTGTTGTTGATTGGCCTATTAATCATAAACACGTGAAAACACATCAGAGAACATGTTCTGATGAGGTTTCCCACCCAAAACTACAATGTATCTGGAGCATAACCTATCCACATAAAAGGATGAAACTAACAAGAATCTTTCAGTGAGAAATTTTTTGAACAACTTGCAGCAGAAGTTACTTAATTACTTAATAATAGCATTTTCTTTTTAAATATATAAGATATTTTAAAAATAAGAATTTCGAAGTACTTTAAGAATCCTTCAAAGACACTCATAGCAGAAGCAAAGAAAGTGTATGATGTAATGGACAGATGTTGTTCTGCTAAACAGTTAGTAGTTGCTAAATTGTTCAACAAGAAAAGCTTAACTAATTTTAAGAATGCATGGTGAGTACAAAATAAAAACAACACTCTTTCCTTCAATATTTTTGAAAGCATGAGCCAATGCAAAAATCTACTTTTTGACTAATAGGAAAAAGGATTGTCTCTACGCTGAGGAAAAGACTAAGGCAAATTTCTCAAACTACTGTGAAATATTTAATAACTAATAAAAAATGAGTGATTTAAAGAAAACAACAAATTGATCTTTCACTAACCTGTGTCATATTTCTTCCCACCCAAAAATGAGTTTGCGTTAGTTGACCATGTGATTGACTTGGTTATGTATTACAAATTTTTCAGTCAGTCAAAGAGACAAGGAGACTGAGAACAATTAACACAGCTATGATGTAACAAGAAATATTTTAAACCGCTGATCAGATACAACTGTCCCAGTGACACATATTTGCACCCCTCACTTTCTCACATGCTGTGTTCTTTATTTCTCCTTCCTCTTCTTCACCTATTAACCATCAACACAATGAAAGAAAGGAACAAACTTATCACATGAATGCATTACACTCAGCTTCTTAGTCTAATGTTAATATTCTATTACTGCCAATATGGCTAATGAAATAAAATCTCTTCAATGTCTCTAAACACTTACATCTGGATATCAACTCATCAAGCAAGTCGAGATGCCAAAACTCACTCAAGAACATTTCATAAATACAGTCAAAGAGAGACAACTATTTTGAACTGTAATTAAATTGTAAGTTGAACAAACTTTTACTAATAATTTCTCAATAACACAAACTGTTTAATTTTTGTACAAATCACATTTTGCTAAAAAAACAATCTCTTAATTCTTTAAACTCCTGACAATAATTTCTCTTTGAAGATTTTCACAGTTAATAATTTTATACCTACATTTGGATGTTATGCTGTTCAATAAATAAATTTTAATTTATTTATATAAACAAGAGTTTTATTCTCTCAACTTTCTTTAGTAAATTGTGAGGACTTCAGTTGTGTTTAGCACAAGGTCAATTTAATAAACATGATGAAGCTCCCTACAAGTGAACTGCCTACAGAAGAGTTAGTACTGACTGTGGAAGCATATCTCATGATTGACAAAGAAAAGTTTGAAACTGAACTAAACAAATTCTATTGTAGATTTGATATGCATGAATATTAATTGAGTTGTTGAAATTTATCTTGGAACATAATCTAGATGGTGTTCTTACTGAAATTATGAAACTGATAGAAATCCTCTTGACAATTCCCATGAATACATCAAAGCTAGAACATTGCTTTTCAATGTTGAAAAGAATCAAAACTTCTAAGGAGCCCTATGAATTCTGAAAGTGATTTTAATGGAGAAAGTTTCCTCAACAGTCATCTAGGGATGAAAGAGAAAATTAACCTTTTCACTCAATGTAAAACAAGAAAAATAGATTTTATTTTAAAATGAGTGGATCAGGCTTGAACTGTAGCAATTTATGAGTAAAAGTTAATTTTTTATTTAGGATTTTATCAAGTTTATGTATAAATTTTCTTTTTATCCACTTGTTTCATAGTACATTATTAAAACAATGCTTAAAAAATTTATAAGACAAGATCCCCACTAATTCTAGCTACAACCTGCCAATAAAAATAAAATAAATTATAAAAATAATATATATAAACAAAAAAAGAAAGACTCCAAATTAGCATAAAGCATTTGCACTTTCCTTTTAAATCATTATTTTTTTTACTTTTTCTCTTTCTATACTTCCATCTTTTTCTCTTTCTATACTTTCATCTTTTTCTCTTTCTATACTTCCATCTTTTTCTCTTTCTATACTTCCATCTTTTTCTCTTTCTATACTTCCATCTTTTTCTCTTTCTATACTTCCATCTTTTTCTCTTTCTATACTTCCATCTTTTTCTCTTTCTATACTTCCATCTCTCAACTAACAAGAAGGAAACCCTCAAATAAAAGTGTAAGAAGAAGAAAAGACTGGAACTAGCCAAAAAATGCTGGAAGTTTGCGAGAGTAGAGGCTATTTATTTATGACTATAAATCTACCTAAATCCATGCATAACTTCTTTTATATTAAAAAAAAAATTGAAAAATAAAGGAACTCCAAAGAAATAAAATAATTTAAGCCACTCAAAAAAATTAACACAAAGAGATATTGGATTTTAGCCAAAATCAAGGTTTGTACCAAAGTCTCAGAACCTTGTCAAAAAGGATATATGCTGACAGCTCTGACTTAAAGGGGAGGTAAAAGAACAAATGATGCTACTGTGAGAGAAATCAGCCATGTATGACATGTGAAGTAGTTAAGAGGTCATCTGGTAATTATATTTCTGCCCTGTTTAGGACTGAGAAAAACATAGTAGATTGACACTGACCTATTTCTAAGATGAATACTAACACTAGCATGATCTGACTTCCATACTACCTTTGACCAAGCAAAAATGAACATTTCTACTGACTGCTACAAAATATATTATTTATTTTATACCCTTGGTCAGTTTGTTTTATTCCAAAGTTTCCAGTAAAGAAGAACCATCTAGCAAATCTCTACACTACCATTCATCCTTACTCTGGATACTGTTGCCAAATCTGGTCTGATACTCCTGCTATATGTTTACAGATTCTAGATAAAATTCAAAGAAGAATTCACAATGTTATTTGTCCTGACCTGGCATGTTAGCTTCACTCATTTCCCACCACCATAATATAGCTACCCTGTGTCTTTTCTATAAATTCTTTCATGGGAATTGTTCAGAGGAACTTTTCGCTATAGTACCTAGCCTTTAGATGTGCGTTGTGGTGCATTGGATATTGCCTCGGAACAAGAAATCAGGGGGCCGAGTTCGAATTCCATCGGAATTCATTGCATTCACTTACGCGCAAATACCCTTGGAAAAGGTATTAATCCATCTATTCCTTCCAGTTATGGGTTAAATAACACAACAGATTGGGTTCTGTAGCCTTGGTCGGCAACCAGTCTACTGCAGAAAGCAATGGCAACCTACTGTGAGATAATCTTCTGCCTAGTTAGTTATGTCTCTTTCGAGACATGATCGCCCAAGCATGTATCACGTATGGCACTTAACTGACTGACTGACTAGTTTGGAAGCAATATCTGATTATTTTACAATTGAAATTGCTAGATGTAACCACAAGTTCTATGTTAATAGTGTCTTCTATTACACTATTCTCTTGTGGAACCCTCTTCCAGCTTTTTGCTTCCAGTCAAGTTTGATCTTTGAAAATTTAAATACAGTGTCAATCATTATCTTCTGTCTTCTTAATTTCTGTTCTTTTAATGTTCTCCCTCCTTGTTAGTCTTTTATTTCTAATATTCTCTAATACTCAATAACCAACCACCTTGCATCTTAGTCACTTTATTGCAGTGAATGATTTAAAAAATATAACCAGCTTTTATTTATCTTACATACAGTGAATGAGTGGTCTTTAGTTTTAGTATCTTATCGATAATTATTTCATTCTGTTTCTATCTATCGATATCGGTCTATTACTCACCGTCTCTTGATAACAATCATGTTTATATCAAACTATTAGTCTATTCATTTTTTTTTTTTTTTTTTTAATCATCTCACCCCAAGCAAGGCATTCCACTGCCACTATTGCGCATGGGGCTACATAGGGGAAGGTAAAGAGAAGGAGTGGATAGACATAGGGAATGTCAGGAGAAAGGTGATAGATGAGTAAGGATAGCGAGGATGAGTGTCGGGCAGATGGGAAGAGTGTTTGATAGAATGGGAGCAGGTTAGTGTGTTAGGAGGTGTCTATTGACCTTACATTTAAACTCCTGGAGATTGTAGCCGTCGGGGAAGCAATCGTTTGGAAGAGAATTCCACAGTCGGGAAGTGCGAGGAAAGAAACTGTTGGAGTAGAAGTTACGGCTGCATTTTATCGATTTCACTGTAAAAGGGTGGGATCTAGTTGCTAATCTAGTATCTCGTGCAAATTCGTATTTAGGGGGCACCAGTGATCTAAGTTCATCGGAGCAGAAGCCGTGAAAGTATTTATAGAAGAGACACAGCGAAGCCACGTCTCGCCGGTGGGAGAGAGACTGCAGGCGGTCTGCCAAGTCGGTATCTATCACATTACAGACCCTCCTCTGAACCTTATCGAGAAGCCCGAGGAGAACAGCAGGGGCACCCGACCAGTTTTGGCAGCAGTATTCAATGCACGGGCGGATGGTACATTTGTAAATGTGCAGGATAGATTTAGACGGAAAAAACTTCCGGGCCCTACACAGAGAACCGACTTTCATAGCAGCGGATTTAGCAATGGATTCGATATAGTCATTCCATTTGAGGTCCGCTGAAAGTGTGAGACCAAGGAGGCGTAGTGTTTTACTCTCTGGGAGGCAAGCCTGGTCCATGCTAATGGGAGGTAGGTGAGATTGTCGATGATGGTTAATTGACAGTAGCTTCGTTTTAGAAGCATTAAAATTTACTAGCCATTTCTTATCCCAGTCCAATATGGATTGGAGGTCTTTTTCAATCTCGGCTGCAAGTTTAGCTTTGACGCCTACACCAGATTTTTGTTGGAGGCGAGAGTAAACTGTGGTGTCATCGGCGTACAAACCTATTTGGGTTCTTATGGAATCAGGGAGATCATTAATATATATCAGGAAGAGTGTAGGACCTAAGATGGAGCCTTGGGGGACACCTGCGTTTGTATGGTAGTTCTGAGAGGCATGTCCGTTTAATACCACTTTCATTGTGCGGTTAGAGAGGAATGACTGGATTAGTTCAAACAAATGTCCAGTTATACCATAGCTCCGCAGTTTACATAGAAGGCCAGCATGCCAAACTCTGTCGAACGCCTTAGATATATCCAATGCAACGGTTCGAGCTTCGCCATTCCTGTCGAGTGCCTGGTATATGTACTCGGTGATGGTCGTTAGCATATCAGCAGTAGACCTGGTGAAGCGGAAACCATATTGCTTGTCCGAGAGGAGCCTGTGTGCTGTGAGATGCTGAACCACCTCGGCGTTGATAATGGCTTCGAACACTTTGCCAAAGATCGGAAGAAGGCTGATAGGGCGGTAATTTGCAGGGTCAGAGGGTTCTCCAGTGTTTTTAAATATAGGAACTATAGAGGAAGATTTCCAACAGGCAGGAAAGCAGGAAGCAGATAGGCAGAGGTTGTAGAGCTTAGAAAGGATAGAGGAGAGTTCAGGGGCACATTTCTTTAAGACTATGGTTGGGATTCCGTCACCACCGCTCGCTTTGTGAGGGTCAAGTTTTAAGATAATCTTAGAGACAAGCGAAGGTGTAATGTGGACATCATTCAGTTGTGCCTCGGTTCTAGGTGAGAAGTCGGGTGTAAAAACTCCAGACGAGTCCAGACTCGAATTGTTCGAGAATCTGCGGGCAAAACATTCAGCCTTATCTGCTGGGGAGGTGAAGACCTCAAATTTGTTGATTAGCGGGGGTATTGTGGACTTGCTCTTGTTAAGTACTCTTTTACAGAGTCGCCAGTAGTCTTTAGAGCCGAATTTAGAGCATGCTATGCGTTGCTTCATTCTGGCAGCAAACAACATCTTAGCTTCGTTAATTACCCTTTTACACTTATTACGAGCTGAAGTGAAAAGGCGCCTGTTTAGTTCCGACGCATAGTTACGATAAAGTCGGAAGAAATGATTCCGGTGGGCAATGGCAGCCGAACAAGCGGGTGAGAACCATGGAGACGAATGAGATTTAAGCTGGAATTTCCTCGCAGGGATGAAGGCATCAATGCCAGCCTTAACCCAGGAGGAGACCTCGGATGCACATTCTTCGATGGGAAGACTAAAGACGTTGTTCCAAGGGATGTCACAGAGGAAGTCTCGGAACGAATCCCAGTCTGCTCTTTGATAGCAGTATGATATTCTACTTATCTGTGTTTCATGGGTCGGGCGGGAGTGGAGTGAAATATTGACGGACACTACAGTGTGGTCAGAGTTTCCAAGTGGGCAGAGTTGTCTGGTAGTGCAAGAGTCTGGGATGGAAGTGAAGCAGAGGTCTAGAAGTGAGTTCCTTCCGTTAGGGTTGTCGGAGAAACGCGTGGGGAAGTCCACTACTTGCGTAAGGGATTGGGTGATTGAAAAGTTCATGGTGTGGACACCAGCAGGGTCAGTGACAGCGTTCTTCAGCCACTTAGTGTGGTGGGCGTTAAAGTCACCAAACACGAATACATGGGCAGAGGGATGGGTGGAAATGGCTTTGTCAATATTGTCAGAAATGATGTCAAGTAATGAACAGTCAGGGGAGGAAGGAGAGCGGTACAGAAAGAAGAGATAGCTAATTGAGCGGAGAAGTGAGAGGCGGAAGCACATGAAAGAATGATCTGGGGATTCAAAAGATGACACCCTAGCTAAGGGAAGGTGTTCGCTGACATAGACACCAAGCCCATGCATATGAACATTGGAGTCCTTCCTGAAGAGGGGAAGGTAGCCAGGAACGCAGAACTCAGATGAGGGGATAGAAGGGTTAAGATTAGTTTCACATAGGGCTAATATATCAGGTGAGTTATTATGGAGGAAAGAATCTACGCTGGGGAAGTTGGTGCGGATGCCGCGTATGTTAGTGAAAGAGATGCAGACAGGTTTGGGCGTTTTCAAATGAGCTGGTTTAGTTTTGTTATTATGTTTGCTTTTTTCCATAGTAATTCAGTTAAGGAGTGGTCTTAGAATAGAATCAGTCGGTCAATCATTTGCAACTTGTGAAGGATGGAGACTGGCGCGGCCTACAACATAATGTGGCCTCGGGGTTGCCCACCGAACGTTCATGCAGGGACGCCCGTCCATGCGCGATATGGCACTACAAGAACCCCGGTATTATTCAACTGTTGATCAGAGCAGCCTCTCAAGACGCTACGCAAGAGTTCGGGCTCCTAACTACCAGTCGGAAGCAGCAACCAGGAAACTGCCAACCCGGTACCCTCAGAATGTAAAGACTTTGCCACCATACTCCTTAACTGCAAAGAGCTTCCAGCTGAACTAACACCAAGACCAGAGAAAGGGGATGAACCGGGAACCCCTTCCTAAACAAGAAACAAGGTGATCACCTCTAAACTCATTCAAAAGAAGAGGGTGGAGTGTGAGACCGGGCGATAGTAGAAACTATCTACTCCAATTAAAAAAAAAAAAAAAAAAAAAAACAAGGAAAAAGTGACTGAGGCTTACAAAGTTTTAACTTAGTAAAAGTCGAAAATACCCTTGAATAGCAAAATTATTTACACAAATTAAGTGACGAAAAAAAAAAAACAAAGACGGCCAAAAGACGAACGAAAAAAAATAAATAAATAAAATAATTTCCAAGAAATTTCACAAAAACAGACTGAAAAATGGACTGAATCCCAGTTGACTTACCACAAGCAGCTAACACTGTAAAATTGATTTAATTCAATTTCTGAAGACAAAAATAGAAATTAAACCGTTTTTTACAGAATATAGTCGAGTTATGTTGCTTGCGTTCGCTTGCCAAACCGTTAAGAATTCAATCACTCGAAGACAAATTTAAATATTCTACAAGACAAAACTAATGGAAATAATTGAACCGTGATGCTATTTATCATTAGTCGAAAATACCCTTGAATAGCAAAATTATTTACACAAATTAAGTGACGAAAAAAAACAAAACAAAGACGGCCAAAAGACGAAAGAAAAAAATAAATAAATAAAATAATTTCCAAGAAATTTCACAAAAACAGACTGAAAAATGGACTGAATCCCAGTTGACTTACCACAAGCAGCTAACACTGTAAAGTTGATTTAATTCAATTTCTGAAGACAAAAATAGAAATTAAACCGTTTTTTACAGAATATAGTCGAGTTATGTTGCTTGCGTTCGCTTGCCAAACCGTTAAGAATTCAAAATTCATGTCTAATATATATTAATATCAGTCTGTTTATTAGTACTGAGAACCTTACAGTAAACTATTTTTTTACCAAGTTGATAATGAATGAAATGAAATAAAGAAATGCAAATAACCAACATCACCTAGATAGTAGGCCAGTTTGATGGGTGGGGCAATGTGCTGACATTACCATATGTGGGATAAACTAGCAGAAATAATTTCATTAGTTTTTTTACTATTTTTGTTTTTTATGACTTACCTTGATTTTTATTTGTTTTGTAAATA
Source organism: Ascarosepion bandense (assembly GCA_037127315.1). Lineage (NCBI taxonomy): Eukaryota > Metazoa > Mollusca > Cephalopoda > Sepiida > Sepiidae > Ascarosepion > Ascarosepion bandense. Next base: position 67,248 of record JBBBDQ010000739.1, read on the forward strand.
TTTTTACTGAAATAATTTACAAAAAGAAAAACACCATATTATTGTGCTGTCCTAAAGGAATGAAACAAAAATTGAATGCATTTTCATTTTCAAAAGGTAAGGATTTTTCAGATGCATGGCTTTTAAAAATAGTAATGTGAGTAATTTCTTTTACATTATTTTCTTTTATATTATTTGTAAAAAGCATGAAAACTTAATGATTAAATTAATTTAATGACTTTATAATCTATGGTACACTGAAACAAATAATAAAACAGCTTCTACTGTGAAAAGATTTATTAAATTCTGTGGATGAAATTAACATCATCTTTTAATAACATTTTCGATGCAAATAATTAAAGGAAATTTTAATAATAATTTCCAATAAATATTTAAAAACAAACATTTGACTTTTTTATTTGTGAAAAAATATTTCCATAAAAAAGTTCACAAATATGTGTAAACTTAAAATTTGCTTAAGCTTACACATGATTTTGCCTATGTGTTTAGTATTTCTAAATAATTATGAATTTTGTTACTACATTTCAGAACACCTTCAAAACTTAGTATTTTACCAATTCAATTAATTTTTTAATAAAAATATGGACAGCATTTTTTAAATTAAATTCTCCCACAATACATCTGAAACTTTCTCTCATGTTATGGTAGTTTTTTGGGTTTTTTTTTTTTACTGTCTTAGATTTTGACAAGTGTTTTAAAATAGAGTGTAATTGCTCTTTTAATACATTTTTGTAGTCATGTGAACTGCATTTTTGACGTGAAGACATAAGGCAAGAAAAATTAGCATTTGGTAAGAAAACTGGTACCACAATTATTGTTAGCCTTAAGAAAGCAATTCTTCATGTAGGTGCAATCCCTAGAATTTTACCAAACTGTTCCTCATATTTATTTATAAGTTTTGGCTTCACTAATCCTCTCAAGAAAATCACCAGAGTTCAGAAAAGTTCTACTGGAGAATTCTACCCTTAAAAGAGATTTAGATCAAAGTAATGCTGATGACTTGCAATACAAACAGAAGAGGAGATTCCACAGCATTAATGATATGGAGGGAAAATTAAATTTTCCCAATAAAAATTACTGGACTATAGTGAGGCAGCCAAAGACTCTTTTTATATATCACATCATCAAGTCTCCATATCCAAAAATCAGTCAATGTGTTACAGTGTAACCCAGATATAAGACAGTTGTTGAGACCGGACATAGTTTCTCTTATATCCGGGGTTTCTTTTATATCCGGGTTTTGACAATTACACGGGCTCTAATTTTGGACCAGAGAAACTATCTCTTATATCCGAGTTTCTCTTATATCAGGGTATCTTATATCCGGGTTATACTGTATAATTAAGCCTGATTTTGCAGTACATGTGTTCTGTGGTGATGTGGATCATGTAACTGATACAAGTATGTTGGAAAGTTTTATTAAAAACATGAAAAAAATAGACATAGAGGAATGTCAATCCAAACCACAAAGTGTGATTGTTGTATTACATTTGGTAATGCCTTTTCTGTTATTAGTGTAAGATGAGTCATTCATATATTTTTATTCAGTTAAATTTAAAGTATGTAGGTATAATGACAAGAAAACATATGTATTATTTTTAAAAAAACAAGATAAAGAATTTATTTACAAATTTACACATTTGAAGTTTCAGTAGCTTGTTTCAGGACAAATAATGAAGCCTTAAAGTTTTCTCATTTCGTTGAATTGTCAAGAAGAGAAAATGTTCATATTAAATCATCAGACATAAAATAATATTCCAGAATGCTTAAAACAAATTGAAAGAGTTCATTTCTCACATAAAAGTTATACAATTGTATTCAACATGAATAAAAAGATATATTTTAAGGTACTTAGCTTAGAAGTTGAATAGAGTTCTTTAAAATTCCCCTGCTCTCATTACAGGTAGATAATGTATCATTGTGTAATTTTACACTGGTGTTATTCAGCTGCATGCGACTTTGCCTTTCTTTCTCTATTCTATTTAATTCAACTTTCTCTGCCTATTTATATCAAAAAGCGATTTGACATTGGCTTGTTACTTTTTCTCAGTTTGTAAGCCACTCCCTTTTCATTGGTCAAAGTAAATTTTCTCTTAGGCTTGTTAAACTTTGCCTTGATCTTTTCTTTAGCCCAGAGCCAATCCCTTTTTTTATTGGTCAAAATAAATTTTTGTTTTGTTTGTTTGTTTGTTTCGAGGTTTAACAACCTATCAATCCTTATGGGATTATTTAAGGTCATAACCAATGATTTTGGGTAAGGTTATTTTATTTTACAACATTTTTCTTTTCAAGTATCAAGATTCATTGGGATTTGTTTTTAAGAGCAGGGTCCCCAAGTCCTACCCTTGTTATTTAACCCATAACTAGAGGGAAAGGACGGATTAATACCTTTCCCAAGGGTACCAGTGCTTAAGTGAATGCATGGTATTCAACTGGAATTTGAACTTGCCTCACCGATTTCTTTTTCCGATCTGATATCCACTGCACCACAATGCACATTCATCACTATACACTTACAGCACCTGGTATTCCCAAGTGGTCACCCATCTAAGTACTGACCAGACTCAATGTTGCTTAACTTCAGTGATCGAGTGAGAATCAGTATATTCAACGTGATAGGCCGTAAGCCCATAAATTTTTGCACAAGCTTACAAATTTGAAAACAGTTAAGAAAAGAGAGTTATTTTTATTTCATATTTCCTACATCACCTCCCTTCCAAAATTTGATAGAGTCTGCTTTAATACATGAATAAGTTGATAATTTAATAGTCATAGTATATATTGTCATTTTTCCAAGTAACCAACCATTCAGACTTAGTTTTCATTTTGCTTTGCTATTTTGTCATAATGGATTAAAACGTGTAACACACAAGTTGATAGCTTGGTGCTACTTTGCCTATTGGTAATTGTGTCGATTAACTTATTATTTTTACAATCCACTATTAGTCCATAGTGACTTAGAAAGTCATATCCCAAAAGTGGTTTTGTAGTGTTAGCTACAATAAATATCCATGTAAAATTCCTCCTAAGGTTTTTAATAGTCACATTTTGTACAGTCTGTCCAGAGCAATCTATTTTTAGATTGTTTGCAGAAACCAGTGCAATATTTGTAGGATATAGGACTGTGTTTGTCAGGTATTCCTTTGGAATAATTGATAAGGCAGCCCCAGTATCCACAATGAACATAATTTTCTGGGCTTCTAAAAGTGTTGTTACTGCCAAAAGTGGAAGCCATCACTTCCTGCCACACTAGTTTTCCATTTTTTTTCTTTTTGTACTGGTGAAAGTGGTTAAGAGAACAGCTCTAATTTAATCTTTCCTTTATTTGGCCATATACATCATGGTTTACAAAACCTAGCATGGTGTGCACAATAGATGTGCAACCTGCATATTTTGGTTTTCTAGTCAAGATGATTTGGATTTAAAGTAGATTGGAATTTTTAATTCCGACTACGACAGTCTTTTTCTTCCATTGAACCTGCTGAATGGAATTAGGGTTTTGCGGATTAAAATACAGCAATAAGTTATCGGCCATTTTTCCAAGTCTTTCTGTTTCTAAATCTGCGTGTGCTGCTAAAACCAGTCTTAAGTTGATCGACGTTGCTTGGATGATTTTGTCTTATATGATATCACTGCTGACTCCAGGTTTTGTAGTTAACATCATTAGTGCATATAAATAAATGGATGGTCTGCCCGTGAGAGTGCAAAAAGATATCAATTTATCAAGCAACTCTGGCTTTGGTTTTTCATGCAGAGCTATGAGTGCTTCTTTAAGTTTATCATATTTTTCTGACTGTAAAACAGTAGGTGATAATTTGCATACTGTCTCCAGTGGTAATGTAGCCAACACATGATAAAATTGCTGAATGTGCTTCAACAATTGTGAACAAAGCAAGGACATTTGATTCCATGAATGTGGTTTGGTGGATACTGTCTGTATTGATTCACTGGCCTCTGTGGATACTTAATTCATATCCATCTTGTCATTAAACATCAGGACTTATGTGAAAACCATAAGAACAGATATGTGTTTAACTTCCTAACATGTCGTAAATTACGAGAGAAGTATGTTGGAATAATGACAAGGAAATACACATGTTTTTTTTTAAACTTATTTTGATTATAAAAGTTGGCTTAGCCGACAAGAGCAATGAGTCAGCAACAAATGCTTTTGCTTTTATGCTTCAGCGTGCATTTTCATGATACAAGGATGTTGTGCATATTATGCCAACTTTACTTGACATAATTAAATGTATAATAATTAGTCTAGAAGAGATAGGCTTTAGTTAGAGTAATACAAATCCTGTAATAAATAAGAAAGCTAAATCTTTCTTTTGTAGTCCTGCAAAACTTTCAATTGTATATCCACATCCATTTATGAAATCTAGACCACTTTTCTTCATATTTGATTCAGTTCAGATATTAAAATGCATTAGAAACAACTAGCTTAGTTAAAAAATTTTAAAGTAAATGGAAATCATGTTTTCCATTTTGTACTTTACAGAAGCTTCATGTCCTGCATCTCAGTCAATTTTTAAATATTGATATAAATTCTGCTCTGATGAACTTAGGTCACTGATGCCCCCACCACAGAATTTACTTGTGCAATCAGACTGGCAACAAGGTCCCACCCATTTACAGTTAGATCAACCAAATACAGCCGACAATACTACTCCAACAGCTTCTTTTCTTGCACTTCCCGCCTGTGGACCTCCTTTCCATATACTTGCTTTCCTGATGACTACAACCTCCAGGAATTTAAATGCAATGCCAATTCCCATCTCTTATCCACTTGACTCCAGTCCTTTCTTTATAACCCCATATATCTTGTTCTTTTCCTTTCTCTCTACTTTTGCAACTGTCTTCACACCTGTGTTCTCATCCTTCTCTTGCCCTTTCTCTGACACCCACTGTAACTGGTTCATCTTTCTCTTCACTCTTCTTGTGCCTAAAATTTTACTCTCTTATCTAGCCCCTGTGCATCAGTGGTATTACCACTTTGCTTGGGGTGAAATGATCAAAAAAAAAAATTGGCCTCGAAAACTCTTTCTCCCACTAGTTTGGAAAGGCAGAATGTATCATTAGATTTTCAAATTTTCAACCAATTCACTATTCATGGATTGCTGACCTTAGAGAAATAGAAATGTTTGCTTAACTTGCAAAATACATAAACATATTTTATACTTGCTGGACAATAATGGATGTAAAAACATATAAAGGTTAGTGGCTTAACAATAAAATATGCTAATTCACTGAAAGTAAATGATGACAATTATTCTGCAACTGGTTAGAATCTTAGAATAACATTCCAGGAAATAATGAGAAGCTAACAAATTGCACAGAAGAATTGAAAATGATGTATTACCTGGTAAATTTGAAACAGATCACTGTGAAGATAGATTTGGCCAGCACAGGTAAATTGGTAAAGATCTCAAGTGTTTGAGTGTGAAAAAAAAAGTCAGAATGATGTCACTTTTAATATTGAGCTAGTCTACAACCAAGTATCGATTTGAAGAATTTACAAACTAATTGGGATGAAGTGGTAAGAAAGCAAGATTTAGATATTTATCAATTTTATAAAGATGTAACAAATGAGGATGAGAATGCAGAGAAGTTGTTTCTGCTATATTTTCCAGAGCAGGTTATTGTGTGACACGATAACTAGACATATATGTATTTTATTATAATAGATTAAAATAGAAAATAGATTAGAATAGAAAATAGTTTAAAAACATATCTAACAAAAGTGAAAAAGAAGAGGAAAAAAAATAAATAAATAAACGCTTTTTCTTTTATGAGGAAAATTGTCCTCCAGTAAATGTTTGACTCAGTGATAAAGAGATAAGTTCAGCAGGTGGGTTTTCGATGACCCGGTCAAAGGCTGTCCTTTACTGTATCTTGACCACACATTAAGCCTTTTCCGGCGGAAGCCTTATTAAGATAAAAAAAAAAGATAACTGAAATTTCAGACTTACAGTCGCCGGTGTTTGTCACCGGTGGTCTAAAGCATTTCCGGATTTCCGGATTTCCGGTCAATTTTGGATAAATTCAGGTAATTTTTCCGAGTCAGTCAGTTAAGAGGAGAGTTAAGGAGTTCAGCCGGGTGCGAGCTTGAAGTAAGAATCTCCGTTCGTCTTGTTTCGTTCAGTTCGGATTTGTTGATCTCCAGTAATTAGAGTTAGAGCTGTGTGTCACATTCGCCTGCCCCAACCGAAAAGGCTAACTCTAAACGAATAAAGCATCCTTTTCAACTCATCCAAGTTGTGGAAGTTCGTTCCTTATAGTCAATCTTGTACCCCCGGCTGTCCGGCCGATATTTTCTACAAATTCCCGGCAACATCACAGCGTGGAGAACGGCCGCCGGAGAAAATTGTTAGGAAGGACCGTTGGGGTGTTACAATTGCTGTTATGTAGTTTTTAAGAAAATGAAATGCAACAGTTTCAAGAATTTAATATCTGGAAGTATATCTGCTATATTTTCCCGAGTAGGTTATTGCTGTTATATAGTTTTTAAGAAAACGAAATGCAAAAGTTTCAAGAATTTAATATCTGGAAGTATATCTGCTATCTTTTCCAGAGCAGGTTATTGCTGTTATATAGTTTTTAAGAAAACGAAATGCAAAAGTTTCAAGAATTTAATATCTGGAAGTATATCTGCTATATTTTCCAGAGCAGGTTATTGCTGTTATGTAGGTTTTAAGAAAACGAAATGCAACAGTTTCAAGAATTTAATATCTGGAAGCATATCTGCTATATTTTCCAGAGCAGGTTATTGCTGTTATATAGTTTTTAAGAAAACGAAATGCAAAAGTTTCAAGAATTTAATATCTGGAAGTATATCTGCTATATTTTCCAGAGCAGGTTATTGCTGTTATGTAGTTTTTAAGAAAACGAAATGCAACAGTTTCAAGAATTTAATATCTGGAAGTATATCTGCTATATTTTCCAGAGCAGGCTATTGCTGTTATATAGTTTTTAAGAAAACGAAATGCAACAGTTTCAAGAATTTAATATCTGGAAGTGATAATGGAGATAAAATATCTGGAATAACCAGCAATTTTAAGGGGGTCGCTAATAGAGGTTCTCTGCTATATCCTATATCAATAGGATATAGCAGAGAACCTTTGATATATTGATACTACTACAAATACTGTTCTCTATAATTAAATAGTTATTGGTGAATTAATTTAAAAAATTCTTCTTTTCTTCATTCAGCAAATCGAAGGAAATTAGCCAGACACATAACCTTGAATGTTTTCACAAATAATAATCATCTTTCTCATGTGGAATCTTGTGGTGAGAATCACAGTATAGAAAAATATTTTTTTTAAATTTGTCTGGAGCTGTTCAAATGTTCTTTTGAATAATTTTTATGCTAGGGAAAAAAAATAATATTACAAGAAACAAGTTAACTAAAAAGAAGAAAACTTCAAACATTCAGCCAAATTTCACAAATATACGTAACATTTTTTCTATACTTATGTAAAAATTGTCTTTTATTTTCAAACAACAAACATGTCAATATTCTAACTTTACTACTACAGTTTAAAATAAAATAAAACATGCAAATTAAAACCATGCTGACTTTTTATTATAAAAAAGTAGTTTTCAAATAATTTTACACAATAAAAAATCAAAAGAAATTTAAAGTCTTTAAACTCAATAATGAAACATACACTATTTACTTTAACAGAGCAACAAATGTAAAACTCTGTTTCAGTGCACGTTTTCGTTTTACAATATGAGCACAGAAAAAAATTATTACCTCAAAAATAATTTTTTTTATTACAGTCGAGAACAAGTGACAACAAACCTCCTCAAGCTTGTTGCTATGCAAGCTGTGGGCTTGTAATGAGACAATGTACTGAATGCTGATTGGTCAGCGTAAATCACACCCTTTCTTGGAATCACCTTTCCGAGAATTTAAATAATTTGCACCAAAATCAGCCCACTCAATTGACGCATTGCCAAACAGTATAAAATAAAAAACACACCAACAATCCAACAGTTTGGAAATGGGCCCTAGTGGAAAAGGACATTCGTGGAAAATCGACAACACATCTAAATCCGTCACTTGTAAAAATTAACTACTTCGAAGAAATTCGCCAAATCCTGAGTGAGACTCATTCTTGAGCGCACAAAATTCAACTCAACAATTTTCAGTTTCTTAAATGTCCATCAACCAAGTGACGAATTCTCAGTTTGAAACAAGCCAAACACAACCAACAGAAATATACGAATTACTATTCTCACTATCACCTGAATTTCAACCCTGAGTCTAAATATATTCAAACATCATTTGACTTTACTGAAGGAGAGAAGTTCATCCGCAGATAACGCATTCTTCTCAGTACATTTTGAACACAAGTCATCATCACCAACCTCAATTTAAGTACAATTCTTTTCAAACTACGTTCAAAGGTAACAAACTCTTATCGACATATTGTTTTGCACTTAACTCAAGAACTTTATTGTGAAAGACTTTTATTCATTTTAACAGTCATTTTGTGCACAACATTTTTAACTCTTAAATTTATCAATTTCATTTTCATCCTAACATCAGAACTGATTTCATATTTCATGAACGTTAATTATCACATTCAACATTCACCTTTCACATCTGTATACTTTTTTATATTGTTATTTAATTAATTCGTTAAATATCAAGTGTTTTTTCAGTCAATTTTCCATCTTCATTCATTCTTTTTCACGCAAAATACAAATTGTTTGTAGAGGAATATTCTTTCACGTAATAGCCATATGATAATTTAAACAAAAAATAAAATCCCGACATCTCTACAACTCTAAATAATTTTATTTAGTTTTCCTTTAGAAAATAAAGTTTATTCAAGTTCAAAGTTTGGTTTCTTTCTTTTCTAAATGTAAATATCAAGAAAATATATAGTAACTTTATGGAATATTCATTAAAAAAAATAAAAACAGATTTTTTTAAAATTTTTAATCTATTGATTTATTTTATTTAAAGATGATTTACTTTTTCCTTCATCTGAAAGATTGTTTAATGTTTACCGAATAATTGAATAAAACATTGTTTTTTTTTTTAAATTTAAAACAAAAAATCAAGCAAACAATATTATTGCTCGCTTTTTTTTTTGTTTATTATTTTTTTTTATATATAAATTAATATTGAGTAAAGTTTTAGGATGAAATTCGAACCCTGTTTTTTATTATTATTATTATTTTTAAAATAAAAACGCCTAAAAATCATTCGTTTTCATTTTTCAACAACTTCGATTTGGCTTATTCTACTTATTAGGCCATCGTGCGTGACGTAAGCATTAACGTCACCACATTCTTTTGGGAGCGTTTCATGATAAAAGTACTTTTGTTAATGTTGTTAGGCCCATCTCAAGACTGACTATATAGATCTTTTATTTATTAACCGAAGGAATGATCCGTGCAAAGTACACACTGAGATTAACCTCCGTTGTAAATATATCAAAAAGTTTTTTTCCGTATCAGCACGCTAAAATTATCCCCCAAGAAGTACCTTTTAGTCAGAAATAAAATAGAATTCTTCCTTTGACAGTAGTAATAGAAATTATTGTACACCATAAATTATGTAAAACTGGTTTCTGAAAACTTTATGAAAACAGAATTTCAAATAGACTGAAAAACATGAAAAAACGGGAGTAATTTTATGCAGATATGTCGCTTAAAATTTATAATTTTAACTAACTGATTACTAATTCCACGAAATTGTGGGGCTTGATACATTGACACCCACACACACACACACACACACACACATGGTCACTCAGCGTTCACGTGATAACTTAGTTCTCGCGTAAACGATGCCAATAAAAGGGGGAACGTCACGTGGTACGCTAGTTAGGATTTTGTCCCGGACAAGAGCAGACATGTTTCCCTAACTCACACAAACACACGCGCACTAATTGCGGGTAGCAATTAGGGGCGCAATTTTTTATTTCTCACCAGGGAAAGAACTTCTCTTTCCTTAATTTTATGCATGCTGTCAACCCTATGTAACCTTTGTTAATATATTGTTTTTCTCGTTACTTTCGCCTACTCGTCTTTCTTATTGCCTGTTTTATTTCATGACTAAGGTTGCGTCGAGTCGACTCGTAAACTTAAATTAGTAATGGACGCTTTGTCCACTACAAAATATTTAGATAAAGTTGTTGGTTAGTTAGTTACTAAGTATAGAGAACCTCCAATAATTCGCTGAAAAAACAGCATAGCATGAAGAAAAAAGGCACTTAATAAAAAAACAAAGTTTTTCCGTCAAAATGTTTATGCTATAATTATTTAAGAGAAAAGATCAAAGTATTTTTTAATAATTTTTTAATCCTTTCTAACACGTTCAAAATTTTGGTAAAAAAATTTTTTTTTTCGTCAGCGGGAGACCAAATTGTTACCAGTGTTTTGAACTTTTTACTAGAAAATGTTTGTAACAACTCATTTCTTTCCGGTGAAAAACACATTCATTTGAAAATTCTTGCAAAAATCAAATAATTGTCAGATTTTAATAAAACTTCCAAGACTTATTCCCAAATGAATGAAATTATTTTTGGAATCATGATTTTTAATACAATCTTGGTGAATGTGTGTGTGGGGGGATAAGAACTTAAAAACTAAAAACATTTTGGAAAAACCTGTAGGAATGAACCAAAATGACCTCAGGTCAGATACTACTACCATGCAGAGAATACATTGTTTCTTTTACCCTCTCTGTCTCTAAATAACTCCCAAGAACTAAGATATCCAAATCTATTCCCTTTTCTTTCTCTGCTACTATTTCTCTTTCTCCTACTCTCTCTATCTCCCTGACCCATGCTTGACCTAAAGGATTGGCCAGTCCCTCTCTGGCTTCTAAGCAGGCAACATGTGTTCTGTTGCCAGCAGACACTTAACACGAAAGTATGTAAAAATAAAAAAATAAAATATTCCTCTCAACGCTAATATTTGTATCCACTTCTTTGCCAATTATACCCACAAAGATACCAAAAATATTACAAACCTAAGAAAAATTCACAAGTCAGTGCGAAAAGCAAATTCTGAATCCTGATTAGATTAAAAACAGTAAATTCATATATGGCGTATTTTCTCATCTAGATGTGAAATGGTTCCCTAGAGCCGGCATCATGAGAAGTTTCACTATCTAAACCACGACGCTAACCTGTCAAAGTCAGTCAGATGGAAGCAGTAGCTGACAGCATCTCACCATGTAAAGAAGAAACTTCAAGCTGACTCGCCCTCACTGCCAATTTTCTTTTCTTCTTTTTCATTCTACGCCAACCCGGGCATAGGTCACGCCACAGTTTCATTCGACCTCTTCTTCCAACGTCCTTTTCTTCATTTTCACACCACGCCGCTAAAGAGGACAACGGCAACAACAAAATGGACGTGTTAAGTACAACTTCTTTATTTGTTTTACCTTTTCTTTCTCTCGACCTGTCGTGACCTACTAAAAAGAGGAAGGAACAAAGACTTTACATTCTGCTACTACACAACCATGAACACTAAACTTGTTCGTAGTAGTAATGTAGGTATTTAAAATGTCGCAGAAGTTTAAATACCTACATTACTGTAATGTCCTGACCAATAAAAGGGAAATAACCTCTGGGTCACAGGGGTTACGGCCCCTGCGGAGCCGGAGGAAAAGGATAATAAGAAGGGACAAAAAGTACGCTGGCAGGGTTCGTCTTCGCTCTCTCATTAATCCTCATCCATCCTGTTAATCCACAATAATAGTAGTCGATGTTTAGCAAGCATCGATCGTCTCCAATACCAAACATTACAGTATCAAGTTTGTTGAACTGTAAAGGTAAATATAGCAGATTAGCAGAAACATTTCAATTACTATTACGCAGAATTTTAAATACCTACATTACTACTACGAACATTTTCTACAACTTTTGATGCCCTAAACTTTCTAAATGAACATTAATTTCTATGAATTTTTGTTATTCATTTCTTTTAATAAATGTATATTTTAACATGAAAACTAACTTCCCAAAGGCAAATATGCTTCTCACAGTAGCCTGCCTGGGAGTGAGAACAGCATCAGGCTGGGAGATGGTACAGGAAGCAAAGAAAAGTTCCACAAAAGAGACACCACTTGTAATCACAGACAATCAAGAACTGTATAAACTGAAACAATTTTGTAGTAGAAGGACCCTTATTTTTATTCATCCGTCATTCTATAGGGACTAGGGACCTGAAATTAACATTTTCCATGGACGTCGGCAGCATATCCCAAGATGGTGCCATCAACACTGATATGGGCAGCGGCAACATGGGAGAAGCTGTTGACATCCTATCCCCGACCTAAGGTAAGTGTCTCTCAATGGCTCTTTGGTTAGCTACTTTGAATGGCACGGACACGTTCTTCCACTGCCGTCTACCGAACGAAGTCAATTCTTTGGGGACTTTCCCAGCTCTCTTTGAAGAGACAAGTCTCTCCTGGTAAATCGCCAGGTCTGCTGCCTCCATCCTACTGAAGACGGTCTGGGATTGTCAAGCGTTGAGACCCGCCAACAGGTTCACCGCTTGAATTTCCTGGGTCGGATATGTACACAAGAGGAAGGGGAAGAAGGCGAACTCTAGAAGGAGAACGCCTGCCGATCTTTCCCGTCATTGGAAAGTGTACACACGGGTGAAACGGAGGCCAAGAGATCTTCCCCAGACAAGTGCACATTATACAAGGAGTGTCGTGATGCGCTAAGTTGCCTCTTATGATGTGTTGATGCGTCGTTGTCTCAGATGATAGTGAGGTGTTGCCAAAGACAAAATCTCTAACATGCTTGGCCTTACGAACGACGAGTTTCGCTCCGCCTCGCCTTGGGCGCCCGGGTTGAAATGTCTCAACAACGACGAGGCATCACTCACCTGACTGGTGATGCAAGAGGCTCTCTGGGTCACCAAGAAGCTTTGCGCAGCGGGCTGGCCATTTCGGCTAAGTGCGTACCCTGCGGTGATTGGGAGGAATCCATAGGACATGCTTTCTTTCACTGTGGTGTCGTACGCCCGTTGTGCAGGCTGTTTGAAGGCTACATGGTTCGCGGTTTGAACTTCTTTGTTCTGGAAGCCAGTGCCATCTCTTCGGTTGTGATACCGTCAATGAGAAAAGATCAGAGTAATGCATATATTGCAGAAGTGAAAACTGTTTTTCAAATTTTTTTTTTCTTGAGAGCTCAATCATAATGAGAGCATAATATATTAGTCATACACATACAAGTCTATATATATATATATATATATATATATATATATGTGTGTGTGTGTGTGTGTGTGTGTGTGTGTGTGATTTTAATTAAAAACAAACTTAATTATATTATACTCTACACTATTTATTGTATTGAGCACTTAAAAAAACAAAGTAAATGCCGGAGAACTCGGAATTGTAAAACTGTTGGTTCTCTTCACCTGGATATATATATATATATATATATTTCATTGTATAAATTATCATATATTACGCCTCCCCAGCTTTTGTGTAAATAAAATTACACTGTACAAGTGTTTTGTTTTTTTTGTGATTGCAGTGTGATAATTATGTGTGCATGCGTTATGGCGGTTGAGATATTGTCACCATGAATGGGTCAGCGACAGAGATTAGCTAGGTTTAGATTAAGACTAGAGATGATCAAACCTTCCCCCTTCCCCATTTAGCCCTTATGGCATATTTGTATCTTTAAAATGTATGCAATAAATATTGAGATCAAACACCATCAAGATGTGACAAAAGAAATTTCAACCCGGGCATAACGTACCGACACACATTCGTTCTCCTTTTTCTTCTTGCGTGCTATTCCTCTTTATCTCTTCTTCGTCTTCACTATTCTCGTCGTCAACAAAGAAGACATCATCAACAACAACAACAAGGCACTTCAACTGACTCCTACAAAAATTAATGTCTGATAAGTACAATTTTCCTTTATTGCTTTACCTTCCTTTTCACTTTCTTGTCCGCCATAAAAAGAAAGAAACATAGACTTTATTACAAACCTGTTAATCTCTTCTGCATACAGACACATTTTGCTACTTATAACTAGAACTCTGGATTCACAACTCCTTAATACACCTTTTCTTTGAATATTTCACTTCTACAAATTGATGTTACTCTGTTCTGTCAGTAAATTTATATTTAAACATACAAACGAAATACTTATTAACTCCAAACTTCAACCTTCTGATGATTCTGATAATCTTAAGTTGTAGGGAGTTCGGTTATGCCTGGCACAAGAACAATTTAAACATTCAACCTTTTCCCTACTTCAGTACAAGTAACTTTAAGATTCAAAAATGTTTTCATATCATACTGTTTTTGATTTATAAATTCAAATATCCTGAAACCCTCTACGTTCACGGAATTTGTGAAGTCATTACTCGGGGAGGATAGCTTGCAGTGATTGACTGGATAAAGAACAAATTACGACGGACATGAAGCCAACTACCACCACGTTTATTTTCGCTGTTTTTCAATTTTTTTTCACTTTTTTCACTGCAGTCCTATCGATTGTTGCCTATAGATTCCGATTATCAAAAAAAAAAAAAAAAAACGCAATATTTGAACAATTTGTTTTTGGCGGGAGGACAGTTTCTCATACAACGTTAAAGTAAATCGATCCTTCATTTTCAATCCAATTGCGTTGGGGTCGCTTTGTTTATGTTAATTTCGTTGTTTTTCATTTTTTTTTTTTTTTTACTTTTTTCAACGCAGTTCTATCGATTGTTACTTAAACTTTCCGATTATTAAACAAAAAAAAAATTTTTAAATCTACAATATTTAAACAAATTTGTGGTTGGGGGTCAGTTTCTCAGACAACGTTATAGTAAATCGATCCTCCATTTTCAGTCTACTATAAGGTTGTATGAGAAACTGCCCCCCACCTACACACAAAATCGTTTAAATATTTAAATTTTTGCAAATTTGTTTTGTTATTCGTATTGCTTAAGGGTGAAAAACTAATATTGCACTGAAAAAGTCCAAATAATTTGATAATGAACACATTTACAGGTGGCGGTAATGTCGTACCGGCGACTGGTTTCAAAATGGAGGCTCGAATTACTATAACGTTGTATGAGAAACTGATCCCCACCAAAAAAAAAAAATAATGTTTAAATATTGAAATTTTTCAAATTTTTTTGTCAATCGTAAAGTGGGTAATCGATAGGACTGCGCTGAAAAAAGTAAAAAGAAAAAAAAAAGAAAAACAACGAAATTAAACGTGGTCGTAGTTTGTTTCAGGTCCGCCTAAATTACTTAAATCATCATATCTCATTCTAGGACTTTCATTCAGTAAACGAGGTATTTTGTGATCGTGATGTGACAGCTATATGTGCAAAGGAGATTGTCAGTACGAATGGGTCAGTGAGTGAGACTAGCTACGTTTAAAGTCCTTTTCCAATTTTAGTCCTTGTGGCACATTTTGTACGAATAAATATAAACAACAAATCGTTTATTCGACGAGAATTAAAATGTGAAATCATGTGATAAAAAATGTGAATCATGTGATTAAAATGTGAAATCATGTGATTAAAATGTGAAATCATGTGATAAAAAATGTGAATCATGTGATTAAAATGTGAAATCATGTGATTAAAATGTGAAATCATGTGATAAAAAATGTGAATCATGTGATTAAAATGTGAAATCATGTGATTAAAATGTGAAATCATGTGATAAAAAATGTGAATCATGTGATTAAAATGTGAATCATGTGATTAAAATGTGAAATCATGTGATTAAAATGTGAAATCATGTGATAAAAAATGTGAATCATGTGATTAAAATGTGAAATCATGTGATTAAAATGTGAAATCATGTGATAAAAAATGTGAATCATGTGATTAAAATGTGAATCATGTGATTAAAATGTGAAATCATGTGATTAAAACAAAATGCAGTGCTCCACTGGATGGTTATGTGTGGAAGTGGCGAATGAAGGCCTGTTCATAGCACAAACCAAATGTAGCAATAAGAAGACTCAGTTTTTGTTACATCAAAAATGAAATTGTAACGGTTCTGTAAATACAATCACCTAGGTACCTCCACTCTATTTTTGATACTCAAGTTTTAAACATAATTTTTAAAAATAAAAAAACTTTGAAACTTTAATTTTAGCTTAATTGAAAGCTAAATGATTAAATTTACTATTTCCACTAAGCAAAATACTCTGGTATATTTTAAACAGAAATTATATTAATTGGAATCTAATATTTTGAGATGTTTTATTAAATTTTCAATTTTTCGGCCATTTCTTAAGCGATCGACACATTTGTAAACAAAAGTTAATTCTCGGTTTTAAAAAACTCGCAAAATTAAAATATACATCTCTCACTCGTTATTTTTTGGAAAATTATCAAATTGAAAGTTAAATTAATCTAATTTGAAACAAATATTACTTGTTTATGGCATGAAATTTAGATTAGTTTGTAATATTTGTACCTAGTATGTTTTGGATAATAATTAAGAGATACAATATTAACCTGTTAAAACAAACTTTATTTAACTTCGTCTACATTCTTATGTGAAACACTCATGACTGGCTAAAATGTCCGCTGGCGGGAGTAGCACGTGTGGCTGGTGTGAAATCTTTTGAGGAACTAAAAAAAAGCTGAACTGCTACTAATTGTTGTCAGTAGGGATGGGCCAGAGAGAGAGAGAGAGAGAGAGAGAGAGAGAGAGAGAGAGAGAGGGGGGGGATTTCTGGGGTAGTAGTTCGTGACCTAGGTGGAAGCACCTGGAGAAAAGGAGGGAGAAGAAGACAAAGTTAATATGTTTAGGTAAGTATTATTCTGACCTCTTGTAAGAGGGTACTGCAAATCTTCCTCTACCAGTTAACGGAGTTCTCGTTTTAGTTTAATCTTATTTATTTTATTATTATTATTATTAATTGACTCCGTGGCTTAATAATAAATGCATTTGTTATCCTTTTTCCATGTAACTGTTCTACCTGAAGTTCTTGTCTTCGTTTTATGTTCTTGTACTTTTTCATGTGGTAAACTATCAGGCTTTTTATTTGTATTGGTGGTTGCATTTTGCGTACATTTTGATTTTTGTTTGTTTTCAATGTACGGTTTCAAACGGTCTATTGAAACTTGTGTATGCGTGTTTGGGTTAGTTTCTATTAGGAAATATTTTGGTGTTCGTTCGAGTACCATGTAAGGACCTGAATAGGGTGCTTCTAGCGGTTTCCGAACGCGATCTATCCTAATCCAAAATTTATCATAGTTTTGAAGTTGATCTGGTACGTATGATGTTTTGTTGATTTTTCTCTGTTTGAAAAGTCTGTTAGATCAAATTTTGCCATAGTTTTGTGCAGTTCTCTTGTGAAATCTCGTGTAACCGTTTCTGTATTTTCTGTATTTATCATTAGTTGTGGCAATAACATTTGTGCACCTGTTACCGCATAAAAGGGGGAAAAATTGGAGCAGTTGGGCATACTTCGAATTCCCAAGAGAACTATTGGTAGGGCTGAAATCCAAGATTCTTTTCGGGCCATAATAGCTGCTTTTAAAGTTCTTGTGGATGATAGGATGTTGTACGTAGCCTATAGAATCCAATAATTTTTGACAATTCGAGGAATAGTTCGCTTTCAAACTGTGTGCCTCTGTCTGTTATGACATGGAGAGGAACACCAAAGCGAGTAATCCACGTGTTTACAAAATCTTCGGCTACGGTTTGTGCTGTAATATTCGATATAGGTTGTGCTTCTGTCCAACGACTGGTTCGATCTATACATGTTAAAATATACCGACATGGATTGATGTGAGGATTATTGGAGCATTTTGCTGGTGGTAGTGGTCAAATTATATCTATATGTACATTTTGAAATCTTGATGATGGTATTTCCAACGTTTGTACAGGCGATTTGGTATGTCTGTATATTTTTACTTGTTGGCAAGATGTGCATGATGCACATAATTCTTTGATGGTTTTATCCATGTGTGGCCAGTAAAATCTAGCCTTAATCATTTTGATAGATGATTTTGTTCCAGGGTGTGATACTGAATGTAAGCTGTCGAAGGTAGATTTTCGTAGTGTGCATGGTACAAAAGGTCTAGGGTATGACGTTAATGCATCACATAACACAAATTGATCTTTTCCAGATACTGTGAATTTCTTTAAATCTGGAAAGGAACTGTATTTCGGTGTCTGATTTTTGTTCATCTGCAAGTGCTGGGAGATCGTACATATCTATTTGTACAGTAAATGTTGGGCGAGACAGACAATCTGCAACTATATTTTGGTTACCCTTCACATGGGCTATATCTGAAATTAATTCTGTTATAATTGCTAGCTGTCTTTGTTGTCTATCTGATTTGGCAGGTTTCATTGGTTTATGATATGCCAAAAGTAATACTTCACAGCCTTCTATGAGGTGGTGAAAGTGTAACACTGACAAATATGCAGCTAAAAGTTCATGGTCGAAAGTGGAATATCTTGTCTGTGTTGACGTCAGCTTCTTTGAGAAGAATCCTATTGGTATTGGATTTCCATTTATGATCTGATGTAAGGCAGCACCTACTGCATATTTTTGCTGCTGTCCGTGACCAGTTGATATTGTGTACAAGTTGGTTGAGGATGGGATAATTCTGTTAGCTCACCAAGTATTTTTATAATGTTAGAAAAGGATTGTTTTTCCACATTATTCAACATAATTAATCCTCTAGGTATTAATCTCATTCTTTCAGATAAAGGTAAAACTAACTTTGCAAATCCTGGTATTAACTTCCTGTAAAATCCTACCATACCAAGAAATCTGCGTAAGCTTTTAGCATCTTTAGGACACGGAAAAGATTCTATTTCTTTTACTTTATTAGCAGTTGGTGTGATTCCTTTTGAATTAATTCTGAAACCTAGGAAATCTAGTGATGTTACATTGAAAATAGATTTCGATAATGATATTTTTAGGTTATTTTCTCGTAAAATTCTAAAAACTGTGCCTATATCTTTCTTGTGGGACTGCTTGTCGTCACTGAAGATTAGGATGTCATATATATATATAAAGACATAGTCTATATCTCGAAAGATTCTGTCCAATGTATCTTTGAAAAGTTGCTGAAAAAATGTTTCAGTCTAAACGGCATAAATTCATAGTGAAAAAGAACCATCGGCGAAATAACAGCTGTTTTAGGGTGCATTTTAATTTGATGGTAAGCCGAAATTAAATCAATTTTTGTAAATCGCTGTTTATTAGTGAGTTTTGTTGTAAATGAATTTATATTGGGAATGGGGTATCCATCACTTTTAGTGGTGCTGTTTAGTGCACGGTAATCTCCACAACAGCGGTATCCTCCACTCTGCATAGGTACAAGATGTAGTGGGCTTGACCATTCGCTGTCTGAAGGAGCTATCACGCCTTCGTGTATGAGTTTCAATTCTTCCTTAGTCGCTGTTAGTTTTTCAGCAGATAGTTGTCTGGATTTTGCAAAAACCGGTAAGTGGTTATCTGTATCAAGTCTGTGATAAACACCGCAGTAGTTGTTATTTTTGTTTATATGTGAAGAGATGATTTCTGGGTATTTATCTAGATTGGTTTGAATTAGTGTGGGTAGTTCCACTTTGTTAACGACCACGTTTACTGGAGATATCGAGTTTAATATTAATTTTTTTTTTTTTTTTTGGTGGCTGTTAATGGGTCGTAAACTGTTTTATTTTTGCAGTCGATTATGAGACCAAATTCATTTAAGAAGTCAAATCCAAGGAGAGGATTGGTGATATCTGCGACCACAAATATCCAGGAAAATGGTCTTCTCAAACTAGGTATCCCAATCTCTAGGTTTGCTTGTCCGTGGCATTTTATTTTCTCTCCATTAGCAGTGGTGAGTGATACTGGTGTTGGGTTTAAATGAGACGCCGTTTAACATAGACGCTGGTATTATTGAGATACTTGCGCCAGTATCTACTATGAATTTTAATATTGTTGTCCCTAATCGTGCATTGATATGTAATAGCGGCGAACCCAAGGGGACAGACATGGTTCGCGCTGCTAGTTTCTCGAGTCTGTTGGTGTTGGTGTGGGTGGTCGCGAGCTTGGTGGTATTTTTATATTTTGTTTCTTCGGCCATTTACACCAAGGTTTGCAAGTTCTCACTTGATCGGCAAATTAGAGGTGTGCTCTACATATTTTGGTTTTCTGTTCAGGAAAATAAGGTTTAATTCCTATCGACATAGAAACATTGTTTTTGTTTTTATCAGTTTTTTGTGTATTATGCTGAGCGGTGAACGCTGTCACGTTGATGCTGTTAAGCAAAGGCATGAGCTCATTTTTTTCCAAGTTGAGTTGGACTTAACTCCTTTTGTGAGGCAATGACGGGGGAAATTGGGGCTGGTAGGGCCTGAAGGAATTTGTGTATTACAATTTCTTCACCGATACCTATCCGTTTTGCTATCGATAGCATTTCCTGTAAGTATGTTGAGGGGCGGCCGGTAATTGTAGTTTTTGACATTAATTTGTCGAGCAATTCCGGCTTAATCCTTTCGTGGGCCTCAACTAATGAACATTTTATTTCCTCGTAGTTTCTTGATTCTAAAGTTGCTATAGGTATTTTTGCTACCACCTCTCCAGGCAGAGATGATATGACCGTGTAAAATTTTGTTGTGGAGGCCGTTATATTGCGCAGATGGAATTGCACTTTCAGAATGGAAAACCAGCCATTCACTGCCGTTTCCATGAACTCTGGTGTTTTTATATTAATTTGCTGTAGATAGGCTTCTTCCATTGTTTTTTTTTTGTGTATATATATATATATATATATATATTGCGTTCTTGTAGACGAAGAAAAGAGGAAAATTTTTTTTTTTCTACTTACGTTGAAGGTTCTCTCTTAAAACGTTTGCGACGTGAAGTTGAAATATTGCATTTATCCTGCAGTTTCGAGAAGGTAAAGTTTATATCCTTGAAGTCGGGGTCACCATTGTAATATTTGTACCTAGTATGTTTTGGATAATAATTAAGAGATACAATATTAACCTGTTAAAACAAACTTTATTTAACTTCGTCTACATGCTTGTGTGAGTCCCTCGTGGCTGGCTAAAATGTCTGCTGGCGGGAGTAGCACGTGCGGCTGGTGTGAAATCTTTTGCGAAACTAAAAAAAAAGAAGCTGAACTGCTACTAGTTGTTGGTCAGTAGGGATGGGCCAGAGAGAGAGAGAGAAAGAAAGGGAGTGAAAGATGAAGGGATTTCTGGGATAGTAGTTCGTGACCTAGGTGGAAGCACCTGGAGAAAAGGAGGGAGAAGAAGACAAAGTTAATATGTTTAGGTAGTATTATTTCTGACCTCTTGTAAGAGGCTACTACAAGTTATTCACAACGGTCTGACTCGTTGATCTTTCAAGCAGGCGATGACAGCACCTGTTATCAATCAATCTGGAAGTGTGGTGACAAAAAGTTGACATAACCCAGTAAGTCTCTTATAAATTTCCATAGTAAAAGAAAATGTGCAGTTTAACATTAAAAAAAAAAATACAAATTATTTTAAAAATCTCAATTCTAAATGATTTGCATTAAGCTTTTGAATTTTCGATTTGTAAATAAAGCTTATTTTTAATGAATTAATAACTGAAAACACTTGAGTAACTGGAAGAAATCTAAAAGATGTTTGAAACTTTAATTAGCAAAGAAAAAATGAAAATAATTCTTATAAAAATTAATTATTCATCTAATTTTCTTTCCTTCAGAATATAATATCCTAAAATAATATTATTTATAAAATCAATTAAAAGTGTATCTCCATTAAAAATGACGTAATTTTAATGCATTTTTGATTTTACTATTTGGAGCAGATTTTTGGAAAAAAATGGTCTCATAATAAAAAAAAACAAAAACAAAGTACATGATTTACATTCCCAATGAGTCCTGAATTTAACTAATAAATAAAAAATTGGTATATAATGTATTCCTAGAAGTTTTAAGCAATTTGGAGTGGGGTGTAACGTAAAAAAAGACATTTTTATCAAGATTTTCTAAAAATAATAATTGCATAAATGATTTCATTCATTCTTGAATAAGTCTTGAACGTTTCCTTATAATCAGACAATTAGTTGATTTTTACAAGAATTTTCAAACTAACGTGTCTTTCAACATAAAAAAAGACTTGCGTAATATTACGTTTTAATAGTCACATTACGCAAACAAACGGAAAACAAAAAAAAAGTATTTTTTAACTGAAATTTCAAACGTGTTAGAAAGGAGAAAGGACTAAAAAATTTTTAAAAGTAATGACAACAAAATTTGATCTTTCCTCTTAATAGCATAAACATTTTGAAAACGTTGTTTTTTATTCAGTTTGAAACTTTGAGCCCATTTAGTGTTAACATAATTAACATCATGCTACGCTGTTTTTTCGGCAATTGCGTGGAGGTACCTCAATAACCAAATAAATCATAACTGATTTTTTCATATAAAGTGAATGTTATTTTAAAATTTTTTAATTGTTCATTTATCCGTAAACGAGTTCACTTATAGCGTTTAGGACATTTTATCAAGGGTGTAGGAACGGTCGGCCATGTCTGATACAAGGCCAATTCAGAACATAGCTGACACTCCTCGCATTTAAAGGTATCAGATGATTGAACAAAAGGGAAAACTGTCTCGCTTGGATGGAAAAGTGGGAATTTATTTACAGAACAGAATAACAACATGTAACAACAATTTGTTTGTATGAAATAATCAAACTGTGAAATGTTTTAAGAGAAAGGGTAGTAAGTAGTTAGTAGTGCAAAGTAGTAAGTAGTTAGAATGAGCGAAGACGAAGAAGCGATAAAGGAATATTTCACGCGAGAAGGAGAGGAAAAGCGAATAATGTATGTCGACGAGACATATATTCGGTTCAGCGGCTTGAAATTTCTTTTTTACATTGTGGCAGTGTCCTATTTGATCTCTGCTCCCATCTGACTGATTCAACTTTCTTTCTCTGTTTATATAAAATAGTTTGTTGACGATGGCTTCTTACTTTCTCCTAGTCTTGCAAATCGCTCCCTTTTCATTGGCCAGAAAAATCTTTTTCACCGCGGCTCGTGAAATTTGCTTTCATCTTTCTTCTTCAAAATTGTTTTCAGTGATTTTGATCCGATTTTGCGTGTGTGCAGTTCTACTTTTTTCAGATATTTGTCGGAATTATATAGGATTTGTATAGGGCTTTGCAATTTACTTAAATTGTCTCATATTTCCAAAATTAACTTAGTTAAATTAAACACAGAATTTATTTGCCCGAAATTTAATTATTTTTTAAAAAAAAATATTTTAAGTTTTTACCATTATTTTTTTTTAATAATGATAAAAGTAAGCTGTACGTAAATTAAATAATTAAACCAAATGTGTGTGCGTGTGTAAACGTTACATTTAAAATTTACATTTTTTATATACCTTTTTAAAAATTAAGAAACCGACATAATTTGAATTTAATCCTTCTTTCACAGTTTTTATTTGGAACACGGAACACTAAAAGTAGGGCGCTCGATCAAGTTTATTAAATTGACTTTGCGCCAAATATTACCGAACTCCCCACAATTTACTCTGGATCGGAAGGTTGAGAGATATGAATTTGTTTCGTTTGTATAAATAAATAAATAAATAAATAAATAATTATTTATCGAACAGTGTAACATCAAACATGTATGAAATTATTAACAGTGAAAATGTTTCAAGAGAAAGTGTAGTAAGGACTTTAATCCAGAGTTCGTTCGTTTTGGCGAAATGTGATTTGTTCAGATAAAGATAAATCCGTGTTTTCGACGAGGGTAAAGTCTTGCTCCTCTCTTTCTGTTGTAGACGGCGAGTAGATGAAGAGGAAGAAGGAGATATAAAGAAAGCAGCACGTGAGAGAAAGTGAGAGGGTGCGAATGTGGGTCGCCCGCGGAGGGCTAGCTATTTTCTTGTATCATCTCTGTTCTCTGCTTTTTCTTTCTTTCTTTCTTTCTTTGACTGACCAACCGAAAAACGTGAAATATGTAGCCAAGTCGACCACGTGGTCAGCGCAAACTCATTTTTAGGCGAGAAGACATATGGCACGGCTCATTAAAAGTTCAATTTGTTGTTTTCTGTAAATACCTCTCTTTTCATTGATTAATAAATAATAAATATTTTCACATATGCTCGCAAAAATTGCCTTTTTTTTTTTTTTTTTTTACTCAGCACGGAGGCAATCTTTTTTCTTATTGGTCAAAAAATAGATTTCACACTGGCTCGCGAACTTGCAAACAGCGAAGAAAAGAAAGTTATTTTTGTTTTGTATTCACCACAACACTATCGTCTTTAAGTCCAGTTCTTAATCATAACTCATAACGTTATGAAAAATCGAACATGTTTAATATTTATTTAGTAATACAGCCGTTGCCAATGATGAAGTCACAGAAAAGTCTCGATTTTTTTTGTTAGAAAAAGAAAGTCACAACTTGATTTTGCGAGTGACATGTTTGGTATATGAAACGATTGTAACAGATGTTTGAACAACGCTTATTATAATTTTCTATGGCAGCGGAATGTAAGAATTATTTGTCACTCAATTCAAATTATTGATCTCCAACAACACTGAGATTTCCACTATTCACGCTGTCTTCATTGTTGTTAATGTTAAATTTAAAGAAAAGTCTATTAAAGAAAGTCAGTCAGTCAGTTAAGTGCCATACGTGAAACACGCTTGGGCGATCATGTCTCGAAAGAGACATGACTGACTGGGCAGAAGATTATCCCGCAATAGGTTGGCATTGCTTTCTGCGGTAGACTGATTACCAGCCAGGCTATAGAACCCAATCTGTCCTGTTATTTAACCCATAACTGGAGAGAAGAGACGGACCTTCTCCAAAGGATATTTGCGATTAAGTGAAAAATGCAATGATGAATTCAACTAGAATTCGAACTCGGTTCCCCGATTTCTCGTTCCGAACGGATATGAACTGCGCCACAAAAATTATTATATGGGATAAATTCTAGAAGATGAAAATAATCACAATACATCTTAGTGTCTAAAACAGCTGAAGAAATTTTTACTTCTGGATTAAAATTTTTTTATCTTTTTTAGTTCGTAATTTTAACAGGGATTCCTTGTTAAAATTTTCTCATTTTCTTTCACTCCTTTTCAGGTCTTAGTGAAATTATTGTCTTGCTTAGGGTGAAATGATTAAAAAAAACGAAACTGACCGAGAGTACTTAACAAGTATAATTTAAGATGCTAATCATAAATACCCAGAAGATGTTTTTGTGTCAAGAGGTTTGCCCGGATTGAGATTCCACTAAACTTTACCCTATCATGAAGATGATAAATACGCAACTAACGTATATTTGCTTAATGTTCAGTTGACCTCAATGATATGATTATTAAAATTCATTTTCAGAAATATCGATATTAACATCCTGCTGCATTAAATGAAATAAGAGTATTTAAATAATTTGTAATAAAATTATTTAATGAAAATCTTCTCTCATTAACTTTTATAAAAAAAAGAGCTTTTCATTTACGAAAAAGTGGTTAAGAATAATTTACCTTATAATATCATCTGTGAAAAGTGAAGGTCATCTCTATAGAAGCACAGCAGCTGGCGAAGGTTTTTTTTTTCTTCCTTTTTTTTCTTCTTTCCATCGGTTAAAGTTAAATTATATCGATTTAGAAAAATTTAAGTCAGTAATGTCAAATATATCATAATTGCATGTTTTTTTTAACAGTAGCAGACTCTATTTTTAATGACTATTATTGTAACTGTTTTTTTTTTTTATTTTAGTCATTCACAAAAAAAGTAGAGTAGCAATTTTTATTCGATTGAAAAATGCATTGATTACAAAAGTTAATTAATAGTCATGAAGTAAACTAATTTTAGATTTACTTGTAAAAAAAAACTAAGTATTTTGTTCTTGTAAATTTCAAAGTTTAACCGGTAGAAGTATTTATTATTTTTTTTATTTCGTATTCATTTTTAGCTTCACCCATCCTTAATGTTTTTTCCTGGTCATTTTTAATTTTAAATAAACATTTTTAGATTTTAGTAAAGTTTGAATTAAAATTTAAAAGAAAATAAGCTGAAAAAAAGTAGTTGATTTTTAATGACTGCGTTTGGTATTTTTTTAAAGAAAATTTTTTAAATTAATCTCCGAGAGGAAAGTAACAAACAGGATATTGCAATTAATTATTTTCACTTTTAATTTTTCTTATTAGTTGTTCCTCTTTCTTTTCGCTTAAAAAATTAATTATTAAAGTTAGGTTTTCAAAGGCATTATTATTCAAGTTTATCATGATGGAAGAAACACTATTTTTTCACGACAGTATTCATTTAAAAAAAAAATGAAAAAACGTTTAAATTCTGCATTTTTAGCACAAACTTCTGACAACATATTCCAGTTAAATAAAAAAAATCGCGTTAGTGTTACTAATCATCTTTAATTGTTATTGATGTCAGTGGTCAAGTTTAAAAAAAAAAGGCATTCAGAATCAACAAATAAATTGCATTGTCTCACGATTTTTAAGCTTTGATCATTGAATTAATACATTTTTTTTCTTTTTTAGTCATTTTTTTTCTGATTATTTACTCTTTTTTTAGAAATTGTTACAAATAAGCAGTTTTTAGTTTATGTATTTTCAGATTGTTTTTGTAACTTGATTTAAACTTCAGGAAATTTTTTTTTCTGTTGGTTTTGGTAACTAGTTAAAAAAATAGGCAACAACTTTAGCATTTTGTAAAAAAGGAAAGGAATTTAATTTAATTATCTCTTTTTTTTTTTTTTTAGTGGTTATGTTTTTCTGTTATTCAAAATATAAATCATACTAAGTTACTAAAATTATTTTCAGGAAGTCGTCGAACTTGGTTTTAAAATAATTACTTATAATTAATTTTAATTTTTTGTGGTGGTGGGGTATTGCAATGCTGATAAAAATTAATACTAATCCTTTAAGCCGACAACTTAAAAAAACAAACTTGACCTTCCTTAGAATGACTCTTCTTGTTTTTTTTTACAGACTCACCCCAAATTATCGCTGGTTAACATTTTCTACTCGTTCTAAAATTAAAGGTTACAAATAACAAAACATTGTTATTGTTCACAGCTGATAGTAATTTTTAAAGGAACTTTATTTTAAAAACAAAACAAAAAATTTTTTTTATTGAAGTCTTTATTTTTACATTCCAAACTAATCGAATAGATTAATAAATTTTTATTTCCAGTCTTTTTCAGAAATGTTGCATGCACTTGTTGAGTCGCACATAAACCTATTTATTTTCTTTTTCATTTTTAAACTCATTTTTGTTTGATTATTTTTTTTCTATAGATAGATAGGTTCGTCTACCTTCCCAGTCTTTTGAAGAGGCTTTCTTTCTTTCTTTGTTTTTGTTCCGGATTGGGTGTCCGGTTTCTTCAAATTTTTTTTCTCAATCTCTTTCACTCCCAGTGAGCGGCTACTTGTATCTTAGCATTTCGCCTGGCTTGAGGTGAAATGGATTTTTAAAAAATGTTCTATTTCAGAAGGAATTTAAATCTATTTGAAAGTGAAATCTATATGAAATCGTTACTGACATAGGTTTTTAAGTAGGAATCCTGCACATATGGCACTAGGTACAAGAATTGCTCAAACCTCCTGAACATTTTCATTTTTGGTAATGCCTCAGGCAAAAATAATCACCATCCTAAAGGAGAAGTACATGGTTTTCAAGAACATATTATCTTCGATAATGTATTGTTTCCGTTTGTTAACCTAAATTGACAAATATAAAAGTTTCTCATTTAATCTCGGTAATGTTGTAACTAAAAAATATACAAAACTTTTAAATAAAAAATTTAAAAAATTCAGATATTAAATGAAATGTAGTACTGTATTAGAGCTTTCCTCATCCCCATGGTTTTTGTAACTATTGTAAGTAAAGCGTCTTTAATTTTTCCTTCCAAAAATTGAAATCTCGTAGATTATTGTCCTCAAAAATTTTAAATAGCAAACTGAGTAAAAGTATTAAAAATCTTTTCTATTGAGTAGTCAGTATGTTGATGTCCAGTTGATTGCTTTCATTCGTACAACCTGGTAAACTGCTAACTTTTATGATGTGTAAATTAAAAGGTCATGTGTTTCAGTGTTTCTTCCCGTTACAGGAAAAAATTTGTACAATTATGTTACTTGTGATCGTCATACACTTATCTTGCATCCATCATATCACTTGTGATCACCATACACTTGAAAGTTGAACTCTGTGTTTAAGAAATAGTTTCATTCTAAATTTCAAGCTATAAAAAGTAATACTTGTGTAAATCAGATTAATTAACTTTAAATTTGATAATTTTCTAAAAAATAATGTCACTGATGTATATTTTATTTTTAGAACCAAGAATTAACTCTAGTTTGCAAATGTGTCAATCACTTAAAAATTGCCACAAAATTGCAAAATTTTAGATTCAAATCAATATAATTTCTGTTTGAAATACACCAGAGTATTTTGCTTACTGGAAATAGTAAATTTAATCATTTAGCTTTCAATTAAAACTAAAATAAGTTTCCAAAAAACATTTTATTTTTAAAAATTCAATTTACAAATTAGTTATCGAAAATGAGTGTGGGTACCTGTATCAAATTATCTGTTGAGAAAACAAGTTTAAAATTACTTAATTTGTGTTAATTTTGCATCCCTATGAAAATTGAAGATTATAAGGTGTATTTAGATACTTGATGCTTTCTTATTACCATAAAGGCAAAAATGCCTCACAAGCAACAAAAAAGATATGTGCTGTGTATGGTGAAGGACCTTTAGCTGATACCACTGTATGGAAGTGTTTTGCAATTGTGGCCTTATTGAGACAGACCTCCCCACACACACCACCACCACTACAGATCACAACCAATCAAGACATTGATTAAGAATAACCAGTATTAGACAATGTGGGAATTGGCAGAAACACTAAATTTATCAAAATTCATCATCCATGGCACTTAGTAAAGCTTGGCATTGCTACGATGGTTGGGTACCATCTGATATAAACACAATGAAAATTCATCCTCTTTTAAACCAATTGTGAACAATTATGAAAAATTGGTTGTTTAATACAATGTTCAGTAAAAAAGATCCTGGGCTGACATAAACCAACTTTAGCGACCCCCAAAAGTAGGTCTTCATCCTCTGAAAGTCATGCTGTGCATCTGGTGGGCTTGGAAAGGAATCCTGTACTATTAGATTTTGCCAAGTATCCAGTCAATTGATTCTGAAATTAACTGCTAACAACTGGACAAATTAAAGGCAGCAATTCAAGAAAAACACCCAGAATTGGCAAACATGATGTTTTCCATCAGAATAATGCCAGACCAGACATTTTTTGACGACTCAGCAAAAATTGCTGCTGCTTGGTTCAGATGTATTACCCTACCCACCATATTTACCAGACATTACTTATTTAGATTTAAGTTGAAGGATAAATGAAGAAAGGTTGTGCAACAAAATTGTTCATATTTAGTTGAATAAATATTGAATGGTATAATTTTGTTTTGTGTTTTAATTTCCTTTAAAAATTGGCATAAACTTTCTGGACAACCCACTAGTTAATGGTTGGGCTGTTGATTGATGAAACAGCTAAAATGCAGATATTATTAGTTCATTTAGCTGATAACAAAAAATAAAATGTGGTTTATGTTTAAAAACGGATAAAAGCCAGTATTCTGAATAGCAATTTTCAAAGCAAACAATATTCCGATCCCCCGTTTCTTCTCATAATTTAATATCTTTTTATAAAAAAATAATCTTTTAAAGAATTTTTTTTTCTTTTCTTTTTGACAATGTTTCAATGAAGATTTTGAATTGATATCTATGGCTATTTGACCAAATAAATTAATGAATAACAAAACAAATTTTTCTAAGGATACATAATTGTAATAATGGCTACTCTCTTGATATGCAATCTAGTATTTGTGCTAAGATTGCACAATTTAATAAAGCTAAATTGCTAGGTCCCAGTAAATGTTTTTTGTGTATTTACAATTATCATGACTTGGTAATGCCAATTTGAAGTTATCTAAATAAATCTCTGCTAATCTGCATTTTGTTTTCTCTTCTCAGCTAATGTTGAACTCCATCTGTAAAGATGGTCTTGCCTAACACATCACTCAATAAATCCTGGGTCTAACTAATAAAACAACTTTTAGGCAAAATTCAACTTTATTCATCAGCATAGTCTCCTTCTAGGATGATTCCAACCCTTCTCTAACAATTCGATGCCTTTTTTGTAGAACAATTTTTCTTTGGCCTTAAAATATGCCTTAGTTTCTGATATCACTTCTTCATTGGAGCCAAATTTTATTTTGTTGAAAATGTTTATTGATATCACTTCTTCATTGTGTCAGATTTTATTTTGTTAAAAATGTTTATGGCAATAAAATGGCATGAATGAATAAATGTAAGTGTTGACTGAATGATTTGCAGTAGTTTGATGGGCAGTCATTTAATGCTAAATAATATTTAAACAATATTATGACTGCCATAAATTCATACATATTTTGAAACATTTTATTTTCTCAGATTTCATACAGTGGGATTAGTTGGCCTTGTTGGAATTGGACTCAAATCTATATTTTTAATACACTTATTGGAAAATTGTTGTGATGGTTTTAATTTGAAGAACTGTTTTAAATGAAGGCTCTACGAAATCCATTAATGAGGGGGAAAAAAATTACAAGCAGTATATGTTTGTTCTTTCAGTTTACAAAGATGAAGGGAAGTCATGAGCCCATCTCTGCTTTTGAGGAACAAGAAGAATCCAAATTTATGAGAAAAGTGAAAGAATCTCCATTTATGCCGCTAGGTGAGATTTAAAAAAAAATATACTGAACCTTTCTTCCACCATAATGAATATTTTCCATGAAGATTTATTACATGACTTAATCTTTAAAAACGTTAAAAATGTGTTTCAAAGTTACTCATTTCACTAAACCAAATTAAATGCAATTTCTGTATAAATGTATAAAAAACATTATTTCTGTCTTCAAATATTTTGGTCTTCTTAAATTTTACAATCCTGGTTCATTTTACTTTGAATGTGTCAGTAACAAGAAAATGTTTATATATATATATATGCACACTATTAAGGAAAAAATTTAAAAGAAACTTTCTTGGGACACTTTCGTCAAATAACTAGATGTGAATGGTTAGCTTTAGTCTTTTCCCAAATTTACTTGAGATTTCATCAGGATTGTCAATTTTATTGTAGATTAAGATGACTGCCAATTGAATTTTTTATTTTGAGGCTTAGATTTTCTAAAGTGAAAGTTTATTTGCAAATTTCAAGTCTTCATGATAATAGACATCAATTCATTGGATCTCTCTGGAGAGATACAGTTGAAATAAATATATTAAATTTTGCACAGAATAATTAAAAAAAGAATTTTATACTATACTCCTCAGGAATACAAGCCTCAAAGACAATAGTTAAATATCAATAAATAAAGCAATATTCTCAATTTATGCCTTAGGTATATGCTTGGTTTATATTGAAAGATACATGTCAGTAATGTAGTAGTCTTAAAAAGAAAGTGACTGATAATACTGAAGCTATGATCATTCACATCATCTGAGATAGATTGGTGATTTAGAGAGAATAAAAGATTGTAGAATCCTTGAGCAGCTTCTGTATGGAGATCTTATTAAAGGATTGTGGCTGGTCTATAAACCAAAAATGACCCCTGTTAAAGTGAAACAAATAGGAAGATTTAGCATTGGATTGATGTTTGTAAAAGACAGTTTATGATAAAAGGGAGGAATTTGAAATTTTTCAAAGACAGTGTGAACATGTAAAGAGGAATTTGTAAAGTAGATTTGAGGTTGATCTGCCTGAAACTTCAAGAATTTAAAATACAATAAGTGCAATAGAATTTGTCAAAATCTGTTAAGAGTTACCAAAATGGAGATGCTGTGGACTAAGCCATATTGGGTGTTACTATATATAGTGAATGTGTCAAGGAGTATAAAAGTGTTGGTGAGTTAAGATGTCACACATGAATACAGAATAAAGTTGTTCATGTTGATGGAGGCAAGAGTGTATATCTGTAGCAGATAGTATAACTTTCATTCATTTTCCAGTAAGAGAAAATGTGTCTCATCTCAAGAAAGTAGAAACTGGAGATGTGTTTGTATTTGTTTAACTCATTACCTGGTGACACACCAGTGTTATTCTAGGAATTGTCATGCTTTGTGTGTGTATGTATATATATAT
Source organism: Ascarosepion bandense (assembly GCA_037127315.1). Lineage (NCBI taxonomy): Eukaryota > Metazoa > Mollusca > Cephalopoda > Sepiida > Sepiidae > Ascarosepion > Ascarosepion bandense. The sequence continues at coordinate 99,408 of JBBBDQ010000739.1, forward strand.
ATATATATATATATATAATCTCATACCACTAAATACATCAGTGTAAATATTTGTAATGAAAAAAAATATAATTAGCTGAAATGTTATGATAAACATAAGTTGATCCTGAAAATTTTACTGACATCGGTTGTTTAATACTAATATTATTACTAAAAACATTGACTTGCAGAAGAAATATATATTACACACACAAAAGGGACCTGTAGTTATAAACTACTGAAGGCACACCAAAATAATTAAAAAGTGCTCAATACCACACAAGGTAGTAGAGCTAAATATAATAATTTACATTTTGGTTGTTCCCAACACCTGAAACTGGCTGCAACCTGGGTTTTATGTATGTAAATGCAATCTTCAGGCCACTGGAATATAAGGTTAAGTTACCGCAGAGCATTTATACCCAGATGAGTGCAAGCTGTTGCACAGGGGTATTGGAATCAACTAATCTGGTAGAGAGTGATTACTAGCCTGGCTAAGTTGTTAGACTAGCCATAAATGCTCCAAGAGAAGTGGGGAGGAACCCTCAATGAGAAAGAAAATTCATTCTGGTGTAGAAAGTGCTCAATGTAAGAGTCATGGTAACTTAATCTTGTATTCTGGTGGTCTGAAGATTGCATTTACGTGCATGAAGCCCAGGTTGCAGCTAGTTTCAGTTATTGGGAACAAGCAAAATGTAAACTACTTTAAATGTTATTTTTAGTGGATATCCATTTTATGTGTTTGTATATGTTTAAAATAAATATGGGAATTTATTTCAAACATGGGTAAATAAAAAAAAAAAAAAGTAATACAAATGCCAGATTAAAAATAAATTCATTAATTCTTTAGAAATTACTGTTTAATTTTAATTACTTTTTTAAATTAAATTAAATTTTTTAATTACTTTTTTATTTTAAATTACTGTTTAATTTTTAATACATTTCTTATCGAAAGAGGATCTTTCTACTTTAGTTTTGCTGTTTTTGTTCAAGTAGTGTTCACCAAAATTAAAAATATTAGTTAAACAGAATGAATGGATCAGTAGTCTAAAGAAAAATTGGAATGGTAATCTGATCTGATGATGTACACCTGAGATTTTTTGTATTAACACTAAAATCTTTAGTTATCTCCCTTAAATGTTAATTGTCCTTGTAATCAGAAAACTCTTCTTATATTTTCTTCTCTCACTAGCTTCTATTTTATTTATGTGATAAACAGAAATTAACAAAGTATGTCTTGACTTCATTGTTTTAAAGGATATGGGTCTATCAATGTTTTTCAGAGAAAATTTTTGTCTTGTTGGGAAAAAAAATGAACATTGTAATTTTTTTTTCCTTTCACTGGATATTAGAGATGTACTTATTTTTTTTTCTTATTCAGTAGAATGCTTAAAATGTAGTAATATTTTTCTGCTACTATTATTTTAAAGTAAATAGACAAAATTATATATATGAATGTATGAACACATGAAACAAATAATTATGTAATCATTTGTCATAGTTCTCAGCTTGACTTTATCATTTTCTCTAAATGTTTAACACCTATTGCAAGGTATTTTATTAAAAATAATTGAATCTAAATTAGTTCAGTGTTTAAATCTACTACTTAGTTAATGAAAAAAATTATTTGGTAAAATTTACATAAAATCTTGTGATAAGAAAATAGCTGACAGTGTTTCACAAGTGAAAATAATGACCAAATGAAAGCAAAATAGACGGGTATCAATAGGTAATATGAGGGAACATATTTACAATGACTGAACAATGTTAGTGCCATGTCCGATTATTTTTTTAGTTTATGGCTTGTATAAAATTTGAGTTTAGCTGTAAAATTTGAATAAAATATCTCTGGAGTTTGTTTTTTGTATTAAATATTGCAAGAAAGTTTTATATTTTGTTGAAAGATTTGTAAAATCTTTTGATATTTACCATAGAAATTTCATTCTTGTAAAACTTTTTGTTTTACAAGAATGAAATTTCTATGGTAAATATCAAAAGATTTTACAAATCTTTCAACAAAATATAAGACCTCATTTTCACCTAATGATAATAATTTCATAAGCAATCTCAATTTATTGAACTTGTGACAGAGTTGAGTTGTTTACATCAGACTGTAAATTATGTTGGTGTCAAAGTGATGAACCAACTTGACTCAGATTAAACTAGTGGACATTGTTCCTTTTATAGGAGTTAGGATCAAACAAGCTGTTTCTTTGAGAGTCAAAATAAGGCTTTCTGATTGGTTGATAAATCTAAGAAAGGTGCTGCTTTTTTTTTTTTTTCTTCAAACTACATGTTATCCAGATGCTGTCAGCTGAGCCCTTTCAAGTCTGAATTAAGATTTGATGTCTTTGTTTAAAGTTTTTACGAAATAAGCATATAACAATGAAGTTTTAGATCATATCAAGAGTTGGTGAAGATTGTGATAATATTAATCTTCAAACATATCATGAGTGATTTAGGAAAAAGAAAGCTAAATTGAGAACCATTGGATAGCTTTGTTGCAGCCTGACCAATATGTAACACTCATAACTGAGTACTGCCTGTATAAAATAAATAGGTTGATTTTACATGTCAGCTTTTTGTGAAACTTTATTTAATGTCAAATTTTGTATTGGATCACAGTTGTTACTCGGTGATAATGGCTAATCAGAGTATTAATAAATCATTTCAAACTGAACTGTAGTAAGATTTCATATAAGAGTTTTAAGAAGGGATAGATTGGTTACTTTCAAGGTCTGGAGGGTCATTTCAAAGAATTACTACATATATTGGATGTGACATGTTGGTGATGCTTCAGCTTTAGCAGCAGTTATCAAATGATCATTCTTATACTCTTAAATCAGGTTTAGGACAATCACATTAAGAAGATGTTCACAAAGGTTAATGCATTCATTGTAAGGACAATAGTAGTACACTTATAGTGGGTACATATTCTTTTAGCCAGGCTTTACTAACACCAGAACATATGCTTGTCTTCAGTTGTGTCACAACTGTGTTAACTGGGTGATTAAATTGTGCTCTGTAGTGTTCAGTTATGAAAGAAGATGCTGCCTTGTAAATGATGTGCAACTGGCATCATCACAAACTGACCTCTCTCCCAATGAACATGTATTCTTATTCTTGTGTGTAATGTTTTATAGCAAAATTTTAAATCCTGCAGCTCTGTTAGCCCCATACCCATCACAATCTAGATTTGGTTTTCTGCAACTTCTAACTTTTAGTAAAACTAAAATTGGCATTTAAAATTCAGACTGGCCAAGATTAAGAGAAATGTGACAAAGCAGCTGATGAAGGTTATTTTGATAAGTTCTAAAAGGAGTACTTTGAAGAGGACAATAGCTGGGTTGGCTATCTTTTCATTGATATTAAACGGCTAAAGGCTTTCTAGGTACCTCCACAAAATCACTGAATAAACAGCATAGTATGAAGGAAAAAGGCCCCAAACTAAATAAAAACAAAGTTTTATCAGCAAAATGTTTATATTATCATTAAGAGGATAGATCAAAGAATTTTAAAATTATTTTTTAATTATTTCTAACACGTTCGAAATTTTTGCAGAAAGTCTTTTTTTTTTTTCCTTACGTCAGTGCAAGACCTAAATTGCCGCAATGTTTATTAAGTAAAAAAAAATGTAATATTGCACAATGTACTTTTTTGACCATGAAAGACACATTAAATTGGAAATTCTTGCAAAAATCGAATAATGGTCAGATTTTGATGGAAATTTCAGGACTTATTCCTAATTGACTGAAATCAATTTTGAAATAATTATTTTGTATAAAATATTGGTAAAAATATATTTTTTTCTTTTTTTTTTTTCACATATGTCACCCCCCCCCTACACACACACCCCAATTAATTTCCAGAAATGCTTAAAAATTTGATTTTGGGCAACAATAAGCCTAATATAATTAAATTCAGGAGTCATTGGGGAATGCTAATCAACAGTTTTTTTTTTCTCTCTAATAGAGCACCTTTCTAAAAAAAATAGGTCCAAATTGCGAAAAATGCAATAACTATGCCAATTTTTATGTGGATAAACTTCTGAACAATATAAATTAAGCGTATCATAGTCTGAAAAGAAAAAAAAATTCAATGAATAATTAATTTTTACAAGAATTATTTTCATTTTTTTAAATTTTTGAATTATATATAAAAAGTTTCAAAATTATTGTTAAATTTCTTCCTCTATTGGGCCAGCTAGGGTATGTAATTAATGCACAAAGACTATTATTACTCATCGAAAATTTAAGCTTAATACAGATGATTTAGCCAATGGATTTTTAAAATAATTAAAACATTTTGTGTACATTTAAATTCATATATTTTTGTTGCCTATGGCCTCTCTACTTAGCCTTCTTGACAGCTTCCGGCTGTCCTTACAGCTGTCAACACCTGATATGTACATTGATAACAACAGCTACTGTAAATAATAAAGGGTTTTACCGAATATTTCAGAGAGTAAGCAAGTACATTTGTTTGAAATCAGATAAAGGTAAGCTTTAATTTAAAAAATTGACTTCAATAACGTGTCAGTGAATGTATATTTTATTTTTGCTAGATTTTTAAAACAAATGTGTCGATCAATCAAAAAAATGGCAGTACGTTTAAATTTTATTTTTAATTTTTTTGATTTTAGATTCCAATCAATATAATTTCGGTTTAAAATACGCCAGTGTATTTTGTTTACCGGAATGACTAAATTTAATCTCTTGACTTTCAATTAAAGCTAATTTTAAAGCTAAAATATAACTTATGTATTTAAAAAATTTCATTTTAAAATCAGGTATCAAAAAATTTATACTGAAAAGTGGAGGTACCTACTTTTTGGACAAAATTCAGCTTTTCCCTTTTCATTGAGTTGCATATTTATGTCTGGCATCAATAGTTTTGTTTTTATTTACTTATTTATTTATTTATTTTTTTTAAAATCATTTCTCCCCAAGCAAAATCATAAAGCCAATAAGATGCAAAGGATTACTTAGTGAAAGAAACTGCAAAAATGCAGTTTCAAAAAAAAAAAGGACATTAGAAGAAAAGGTGTAAAAGACAGGTAATGATTGATGTTGAATTTAAATGTTTGAAGATCATAATTGACAGGAAAGTAAGAAGCTGGAAAATGTTCCATAAGTAAGAAGTGCAAGAGAAGAATCTATTAGAATAGAATCTACACTTATATCTAGCAAGATCAACAGTAAAATGATGAAATCATACATTGGTAGTTAAGCCAGGGTTTTATGTAATGGTTTTTGTGACCAGCAGTACTTCCTCACTTGTAAAATTAGCCCAGTAATCTCACTTTCACAGACCTATCAGTACATTTTTGCATAGCGAATATGTGTGTGTATGAAACAGGCAGTATCTGTGTATTTAGGTCAGTAGACAATATTATATTGACTTACATAAACATCTTATAGCTACCTGGATAGAATGTTAGTAAGAAGAGTCAATAGAGATTTGCTAGATTGTCCCACATTCTACTGGTTAGGCTATTCAGACCACACTCGTTTGTGCTCAGATGGTATTAAATCGTAGGCCTAGATTGGCTGTACATTGGAAATTCAATGTGTCTTTAGTGAACTTCCAGCAACAGCTAACTAATCTAGTTTTGTGGCAATTAGTGGGAGTGGTTATTGGGAATAGGTGGTAGGAGAGTCTTAAGGATAGCATTAGGTCTTTCACCACTGACTATAGCCGTCGTCTTATCCTAGCTAAAGCTAATAAGGTGAAGATGCTTAAAGATATTTTTTTTTTTTTTTTCCCAGGTAGAGGCTGGGGGGATCCCCTAGAGATAGCGTTAGCTAGGCAGGCCCTGGACCATTTGGCTAGCAAACATTAACGCGGTCAGGTAATCAGGCATAGGTTTAACAAGATGTCTAACGAAGCTGTAAGCAGAATTGCGCAAATGTTATATACCACTGTTGTTTGGTATATGCTGCTGGAACAGCAAATACTTTGACAGATAAGTGATAACACCCAACACACACGCACACATCAATTGGAGTAGATAGACTAAACTATCGCCCGGTTCACACTCCACCCACGTCTATTGAACAGGTGAAGAGGCTCATCCCTTGTTCCCTGTTTAGGATGTGGTTTCCAGCTTTCTCTTTTCCAATCTTTTCACTCCTATGTAGCCCCCTGCACATCAGTGGCGTTACCACCTTGCTCGGGGTGATATGATTAAAAAAAAAATATATATATATATATAAACTTACATTTTTATTCTCTTTGGTGACCATTGTGTGTAGAGGAGTGGTCAGAGGTAGGTATGCACATACAAGGGCATTGATCACTGGGTTTGTCTTTTTTTTTTCTCAATCCAATCTTGTCTCCATTTTTCCCTGATTCATCTGTCTTCCAATCTCACTCCATCTGTCTGTCTTCTCTATATATAGGCCAAATCTCATTTGAATACGTCATCTTTCAGGTCGCACATTGTTTATAATAAACAATTTTGAGGTTTATATTCTCTGACCTTCACTACGCTGTTTATTAAACGGTCACATTCTTTCTATGCAATAATATTTGTTACTATAACTCCATTTGTTTCCATATCTCCTGACCTAGAAAACAGCTGTCTCTACAATTTTGCCCATCATCTGACATCCACATTATTTAACTTTCAAAACAGTATTTATTTTCTCTTGTTAGCCAGATTGCATTTTTGCTGTTTAATACCTGCTCAATGTAAATACACTTCTGCACAAAATTATGCACAAGATCAGAGAGTATATAACACGAGGAAGAGATCTGTTGAGGTGGCAGTAAATATATTTGAGATGTCAAAACCCCAGAGGAGCATACTCTGAGGTTGACTGATGATATGTGTGAGGCATTTCGGTGGCATTTCGAGAGGAGATTGGTCTCTGTGAAAGTGAGTTTTGCAGCTATTTGGCTGACTTTCCTGACTGAAGTGGCTAGCTGCAAGGATGAGATCATGGAGAGTGAAATTTACTTGGTATTGAAGAGGGTCAGCAGTGGCAACTCTCCAGGACTTGATGCTCTACCCTATGAATTGTACTTAAGGCTGTCACACATTTTTTTTACTGATCTTGTCGGTGGTGTTCAACACCTGGTTCCAGCAGGGGTTCATCACCAACTAGATCTACAGGGCATGCTGATGCTGTTGAAAAAGGTCAAGGGTGTTGAGAGACTTAGATGATTACAGGCCCATAACTCTGCAAAAAACAGAGTTAAAGATTTTAACCAAGATCCTGATGAAGCATTTGCAGTCAGTTGCCAAGATTCTGTTGGAATTTGAGCAAACTTGTGCTGTGAAGGGCTGAACAATTCAAAGCAACCTGCATCTGATCTGCACAATCCTAGAGGCTGCAAAAGACAATGATCAGGCTGCACTGATCAATTTAGATCAGTCCAAGGTATTTGATAGGGGTCAACCATCGGTATCTGGCTGCTGTCCTGAAGGCCGCAAGATTTAAACCTGACTTCTGCAAGTGGCTCAGCCTGCTTTATTGCTTCCCCAGTGTTGTGATGCAGGTAAATGGAAAGTGGTTGGGTGCTCTTGTGCTGTCTCTGTCGGTTCTGTCACCCCTACTTTACACTTTGGTGTTAGAGCCTCTCCTTCAGTGGCTAAGGGACAGGGTGTACACTGTGCAGTCTGGCTATACACAAAATTACTGTCCCTGATGGGGCTCGAGCCTGGGTTTCTTTGTATGCCAATGACATATCCATTTTTGTGTCATATCATAGCTACAGTGAGGTGGTACTGAAGACACTTGAGCAGTACAAGGTGATGGGGATCAAAATTAATCACAAGTCTTCTGTTTTACTGTTAGGTGCCTAGAAGGGGGTCATGCATCCAAGGCTCTTCAGTTGGACTCACAAACCTGTTCACATTCTTAGAGTGTGGTTTGGGCTGGATCTCCAACTGCAAGAGAATTGGTTGAATTTACTGACAAAGGCTAAAGTGTTGGTCTAGACTTGGCTTCAATGACTGTTGTCCATGAAGGGTTGGGCTGAGGCATGAGCTACATACGTCTTTCTCCTCATCCTTTACTATTTGTTCGTACTCCCTCTCTATGATAGGAAGTCAATCAAGCACTTGTCTACCCTTTTGTGGGGGTGGATGCAAGCATCAGGTCAACAGAGATGTCTGTGCCAAACATCCATGTCATGTGGGGGCTGGGAATGCCACATGGTGAATCACCTTGAGGTTGGCTTTCCTATGCCACAAGTTGACAGAGAATTTGATTTTAGAGAAGAGTGTTGGGGATGCCTCCCCAGTTTGTTTTTTGGCTCCACTTTTTATCTTGATTGGGTCAGTCTTTGATTTTCCCATTCCATTATTTATTTTTATCCTTTCCCTCCATTAGTGAGTGTGCTACTTAATTTTCATATTATTAAATTTTTAAATCTATTTTTGTAATATATTGTATATAGAATAAAATTTTTATGTCCCCTTTTATAGGTTATTATGGTATATGTAGGATTATAAGATACTGGACAAGTTTTTTGGTGAAGGAACAAATTGTAATGGGTCATGAATGTGATAGCTAGGTATAGGATAGAGAGTGTAGGCCATCCTCAACTCACTCCCTCTTCAGCCATGTGCCACATTTATTATATGTATTTATAATAATAAATATCTTTATAAACATCTTGTATATCAGGAAACCTTTTCTTTATAAATCAGACATAGTTGAGGTTTTACATTTATTTCAAAGTGAGATTTTTCAGTATAGTAAAGTGTTATATAAAAATGACATCACAGTAATCAATATTAGGAACCCAGATATTTGTTGTTGCATTAATTGTGTCAGAATTATGTCTTCACTTTCGACCTTGTCTCTACTTTCTTTTTCTGACAACTTTCACTGCAGTAATCAAAATTCAATGAATGGATTCTTCGGAAAAAAAAAGTTGTCTAATGGCACGTGTTTCTTGGCTCCTCTCTGCCAGATAACTTATGCTTTAAAAGACAACATGATTATTCTGTTAAGGTATGGTCATTACCTGATGATTGATCCCATTCTCATGTCTGAACAATGTACCTCTATTACCTTTACCCTCCTTGAATTACCTACACTTGATATACATTTATTTATTTACCTTATGTCAAATTTGATGTACATAATCAATAATTGAACATTAAAAATATTAAATTTTCCAAAAATCTAAAACTTGTACCAAAGGATTTGGGAGAGATTTAAATTTGGATAATGTTAATTTGAATAACTTATTTGCCATATTTAAAAATTGGATTTTTGCAAATGAAGCATATTTTCTAAATATTTATGTATCCCTCAGTTCATCAATCTTGTTGCTCATGATTATATGATAAAAAAGGAAAAAGCATTATGTGGCTTTATGATGACTACAATTGTCGTAAAACTCTGTATATATTTGTTTAATTATATTTTACAGGTTCTATAAAAAAGAATTAATTTTGTTAAACCAAGCCAGACTCTTGATTTTGTGTACAAACTCTATCAAGAAAATGTATATACACTTCAGGAAATGAAAGATTTGAATAGATATTGTCATACTAAACTTATTCAGACTTCATGAAATAAATACAAGTTACCTTGAGACTCTACAATCAGAAGAGATGCTCCAAATGGTATCCTTTAGCCTTTATTAGTATGGCAAGCTACTGCTTGGGCAATGGTGGCCAAAGTGTCTAATGGGATCGCTGCACATGCATTTTCAATTTTTTGTCTAAGTGCTGCTAATGTAGTTGGGTTTTCTGTGATACGCAACATTCTTTAGGGTCTGCCACAGCAATGTCATAAAAGTATGAAAGACAAATTTTTCCTTTCCTGAAGTGTGTATACATTTTTTGGGGCAGACTTGTAATAATTAATAATTATGTAAAACAAAAGAAAACTGAAAAAAAATATCTGGGTTCCATTAACCTTCAGTTTATGAATATTCATTTATTTCTGGTATTAATTAAATGAACTGGATTATTCTTGTATCAGGAAATATCATTGGAAGGTATTTTGAGATTCTAAACATGCAGTTTTTTGTTTTTTTTTATCTTTTGTTTAACAGTGAGTTCAACTGCATGATTGGAAGACTATGAATTGAAATTGTATGCTTCACAAATAAATATTTTTAAAAATCTTTGTAATAAATTCTAAAAATTTTTTGTATTTCATTTTTCAGGAATTACTGGCTGTATTGGTGCAGTGATATATGGCATCTATAACTACCGGAATAGAGGGGCAATGTCAACCTCTCTGTATTTAATGCAACTACGTGTAAGAGCCCAAGGAATGGTTGTGGGTGCTCTTACTATAGGAGTGGCCTACAAGCTTATCAAAAACGTTATAAGTACAAACGATAATGAGAATGAATAACTTTAAAATGTCTTTATATGAAATTGAAGAAAAAATTTTACTGTTTTTACAGTAAAATATTGACTTTCGCAGATAGAACACTTGCTCAGATTTTATTTTAATAGTTGTATTAGAAAAATTAACAGAATGGGGAAACAAGTTTGGCAGCTATGTTTATATTCATACCCACCTTTACTCAACTACCCCAAAATCTGACCCGGCTGCTGATATGAATATACATTGTTGCACTTCTATTCTAGTGAACACATTTTTAAAAAAATATTTATATAGTTTTTTTAACATTCCAAATTTTATTTTGAGAATTAAACTCCTATTTTGCATCCCTGATGTTGTTAACACAAAATTTTGGCAGATCTATTTTTCAGCCCTCATCAGGTAAAGAATTCATGAGAAAAAACTTTTGATTTCTCTAGGGAAATGATATAATCTTTAACATATCAGCTGGATCAAGCTGTATGTACACAGGGGTTATCCTCAACACTTTTCCCAAGGAAAGATAATCACATCATCTTAAAATTTGTACTAGCTTGACTTATGCACATGACTGATAAGTGTTGCCTCCTTCAATTTTGTCTCTCTCCTATAATGTTTCCTGTCAATTATCTTTCTCATGAAATTAAATTGGAGTTAAATAAGAGAGTGAAAGGAGAAATGGTAATGTTATAGTGGACTATATCTAGAGGGAGAAGGGTATGCGTTACCCCATCAAATGTTGTCTAGATAATTGATAGGGAGCACTGTAGGAGAGTAAGAAAATTCTGCAATAGTCTGCAGATATTGTCAACGAGGTGCTTAAGTCAAGCTCATACAAAATTCAAGACCATATGATTATCTTTATGCAACAAAGGTGTTAAAAAACTTGCTTTATTTATTATATAATATGTGTGTATACATACCAAATGCAACATGCATCTCAGCAGAAAAATAACATTTCTGCACATCAGAAGAAATTTGCCTATTTAGGTTTTCATCCTTACTAATTCACAGAAATGTGTTGTTTGGTACTAGAACTGCTTTAGCTTCAAGTCATAAGGACATTCTACCCCCTCATCAAATAAATTCCGTAATTTACAAATATAATTATGGCTGTGGTGCCAATTACACAGGTAAAACCACCCAACGGCTTGACAATAGATTCAAACAGCATGTTCCACTGACAATCAGGAACCATATCTGGCAAGAAAATTAACTTGTCTATAACACGTATTGTTCCTCAATTTGTGAGCATCTTATAAAAAATCAAGTGTTTCATGGAATTTAATGTGAATTGGTTTTATGTATTGACCAATTCACATTCACTTTTGAAAATGCTGGAGTCTGTTTACATCAGGTCTTGCAGACCCTTGCTGTGTAAACAGTGTTTGGTGGGCCTTGCTGGGATAAGTCTCTAACAGTTCATTTCTCCTTTCCCATCATTTTTCACATCTCTTATATTTTACATTAAGTTCTTCTAATTAAAAACTTTGATGATTAGGGAAAAAAACATGTTTTCTTTTCTTTTTTAAATTTTATCCTCATTATGCCCTGTAACATAAAAATTATAACTTTTAAAGCAATACTCAAGTTCTGTACCACAAAAATTCTGTTATTATATATATATATATATATAAAAAGATAAAAGTTTGGAATTACATGGAAATCCAATGGTAGTTAAAATAGATTCATTTGGTTGGTTTATTAATGCCACTTTTTTTCTGGAGAAAAAGTAATTTCCTTTTCTGGGGCATTGTATATCTGATGAAGGCTGAAGAATAGATCATCTGAAACATTGTGTTGATGTCATCAAGTATGTGAAGAATAAATTTTAATTGTTGAAGATAAATTTGGATTGTTTTTATGTCTTATTTTTTCATTTTTAAATTCTCACATATAATCCTATCCACACATTTTGATTATTTTCATGTGTATGTCTGTACACATATTTGTTCAGAAATATGAACAAAACAATGTTTCAATACTGATCTATAGCCAGAATAAACATTTTCTGTTTCCTCTATCTAGTTGTGGGGAGGAGGTACTGACAAACCTGTATTTGTGTAAGGTGTGAAGAATCCTAAACAGTCATTGTGTGTGCAGCAGTCATACAAACTTATTTAATCTCATTGCTGACTGAGTAACCTCCTGTTTATGCATGAACATATGACTGCCAGGTTAGATCATTGAAGATATTCAAAATGGCTAGAATAAAATAAAAATGTATAGATCGTATTTCTTCAAAACCGACCAATTCAGTGTTTTTGATTGCTTTCTATATTTTTTTTTGTTTATGAAGAGATGTCTTGTGAGAAAATAATTATATTTGTTTCTGGCTTGTTTTTGTTTGATTGTCATGATTTATCTTTTTCGTCTGATAATGGCCATAAACAACCAAGAAAATGTGACATTAACATTATCAGAAAAAATGCACACTACATATTTATATTCTAGAGGCTAAAAACTGCATGATCCAAAAAAGACATTGTCGATCTTAGCTAACATGCAGGTTTCTATTTGTTTTTCGTTGTTATTCCTTTGTTGCATTTTGGAAATTGATTGATTTTTTTTTTTGTTTCTAGTTATTTATATGTTATATTCTGTCTGTCATTTTTGTTAATATTTACATTCTTTACAAATTTCACGGGTTCAAATGCATATTGATTGTTAAAAAAACTTTTTCAGTGTTATAAATGTTTGGAAAGCTTCCAAAACTAAAAATAATTTAATGGCTATTAAAAAAAAAATCTGAACCAGCAGTCATTCTATACTGGCAAGATATTTAATGACATTATCTTTAAATCGAAGATTTAAGATGCAAAACAGTTGTATTTGAAAATTTTAGAAGAATTAGTTTTGTTGGCAAATTGTGGATAATGAAGTTAATCAGCAAACTTTATGCTAAAAGGAAATAATCCTATGCTTGACAATCTAAGAAAACAGGTGTAAATAAAGAGCTTATCTGCAGTGAAGTAGTCTGGAACTATTCTAAGTACAATCAGGTGTTAAGAAGGTTCAAACTGAGCTTCTAGACAAAGATCACAGCATATTGTGTTAGCATGGCAGGTTATACCCTATTTCATTTAGCCTTCTCTTAAGGTCTGTTTTATGTCTTACAATGGACTTGAGAGGTTGATTATAGAAACTGTTTTCTCTTTTCAGAAATAATTTGAAACATTAATTTCAAATTTTGCTATATTCAATGAAATCATCTAAATATATTTTTATAATCTCTCATCTCCAAAATCTGAAACAACAGCTGAATTAAGAATGTCATCAGAGCTAGTCATGTTTTATTCGTCAATCATTCATGGTATATTTTAAGTTTGTTAATAGGAAAAGGATTTAATTATTGATTCTTATTAGTTCCATTCCAAAGCTATACCTATCAGGACAGTCAATATTTCAAAACTCAGAGCCTGATTTATAAAAACTAAGGGACTGAATTAATTTCCAAAAGCTTGCAAAACTAGTTTGCTAATTAATTCTCATAGCAAGTTGAACAAAGGTTAGGTTTTGTCTGTCAGTTCACAATACCTCAAAAAGTTCTCAGTATTTTGTGGAATGGCGTGGCAGGGAGCAATTGATTAAAATAGAAAAATATTACATATATTAAAACAAAAGTCTAAACTTCTATATTTACTTCCCCAGTTTCATCTCTATGGACTTATTTTCAATTAGCTTTTAGTGGCAATGGTAGAAGCATGTATTTTGAATGCTTTGTTATAGTGATGGATTCTATTATTAGCATTACAGTTGTTTAACTTAAAGTGTCAATTTCTAGGAGTTAAAAAAAAAAAAATGTACCACTATATATTTAATGAAACCCAAATGGATAGTACATTAGTTAATAAAATATGATAATCAAATACTTTCTTTGTGTTTTTCTTTGATAGCAAAGGAATTGTAGTCATATTGAAGTGTTTTAACATCTATTTTATATTTTAATAAGTATGTATTTCTGAAGCCTTTCAAAATATAAAGCAAACGTTTAAATAGTGTTTTTCTTTTCTTTTCAAGTGGAAAAAGAAAACAAAAACAAGTTATTGTTACAGTTGGGAATTTTATGAAACTTGCTGGTCAAAACATTTTTATAACAAAATCATGTTATAAATTATTTCAGATAAATTGAAAGCTAACAATTTGTATTTACTGGAAAAATGTTTTCTTGTAAATATAATCAACTCTAAAATGCAAGGGTTGATGAAAAAAAAAAGAAATTCAAAAGGGTACTTTTTTTTTTTTTAACAAAAAGTGAATCTGAACTCTATATTTAAAGTTTGGATTCACTATTTTCACCCAAAGATTACAAATTGTGTCAATTTGTACAAAACAGCATCTATTATTCCCTTCTTTAGTTCTGCTGAGTGTGGTGTTATGTTAGGAAAAGACAGGTTTAGCAAAGAAATTATCACAGTGCCAGGTTATAACAAGAGAGAAATTCAAATAAATTCTTTACTTGCTAACTCTCCAAATTGTGTACAATAATTAAACACTTGTGAACTGAGTTAATGTATATGAATTTGGGTATTTTATCAGTTATTGAATTTGATTACTGTAATTTTTTAGGTGTCCGTCTTCTATTAAGCTTTCTAAAGATTAAACATTAAGTAACCTATTGCAACCTGTAATAGATAATGGCACAGGAGAAATAGAGCAGAGTTTGAATTCCAGTTTGTTACTTACATTCACTCACACGCAAATAACTTTTGGTAGTCATGGATCAAAAAGAGACAATTGCATCCACCCTTATCAACATAGTGGCTCAGTGTAGTAGGGTAATGACTTACACCACCGTATGAATTGAGGGAAGGCCTACACCCAAACTACATCTATCTCCTTCTAAACATACATATTCAGTAAAAATTTGCTCATGTCTGTGATATTAAATGGTGATGTGCATTGTGGTATAATGAATATTAACTCAGAATGAGGTATCTGAGATCTGAATGTGAATTTCAGTTGAATTCACTTCTGCACAAATATGCTCGGGGGAAAGTATTAATCTATCCCGTCTCCCTCCAGCTTTGGGTTGAATAGCAAAACAGATTGGGTTCTATAGCCTTTGGATGGCAACCAGTCTATTACAGTATTAAATGATAATCTTGCCTAGTCAGTCATGATTTGTTAGAGACATGATCACTCTACTGTGTTTAGAGCAGATGAAGGAAGGTACATAAGATATGTTGACCCTATTTATTGATATTATGTTCATGTTTTAAATTGATCAATATTTAACTTTTACCATATTGAAGTATATTTTAAAAATCTAATATTGTAATAAAGAAAAAAAAATAAATATGGGAGAGAAATAGACCAAATTTGCACTAAATAAAAAGTATTTAACTCACCAAATTGTAAGATAGTTTTATATATAATTTTCATGTTATATCTTGGTTAAGAATGTCACTAAAGACAACATTGTTTTTGAATCATTTAGTGTTCAGTGACTGTACAATTTCTTAAATACTTGGTTTGTTTTTTTTTTGTTTTTAAAAAAAAAAAAAAGCCTAAACATTTCTATTCAAATTAATGTTTTTATTTAAATAAAAAAGAAATCTAGATTTTTATAATTTTCTTTTACACCACCGATTAATTGAAAAAAAAGATTTTTCCATGAAATACAAATGTTTATGAAATTTATTTTTCAAATTGATATTGCTTACTTGTTCAAATGTTCTTATTTAAGTATTTTGTACTCAGTTATCCTTGTTAATGCTTTAAATATATTTTAATAAATAAAATGTTAAGTATTGTCAAAAGTGTTGGTTTTAATCTTGCACAAAAATTGTCATATATATATATATATATATATATATATATATATATGTGTGTGTGTGTGGATTTGTTTATTTTTCAATGAACCTTCAATGAAATACTTTTTCTAAATTTAATTTTAAAAAAAAAGCTAATAAAATTTCAAATTTTTAAAATTATGCACAAATGAAATTCTATAAAATATTGGTATACTGTAGCTATCCATCAGCTTTTAAATTACTTATACAAATATTTGTAAGATTAAAGATTGAATCAATTTTAAAGTATTTCTTGTACAAAAAAAAACAAAACAAACTTGGTATCAGAATTCTTAAATTACTAATTTCATGGAAAAAGTGATTTGACAGTTTTGAAATATCAAATCTTAAGATATTAAATCAATGCATTCATATGACAATAAACTAAGTTTTTGTTGTTTCCAGTTCTTGAGAGTATGTAATGAATTCTATATGTTGCTATGCATTTCAATGGCCAGCACAAAAAAAAAAAAAACTTACCATAATTTAAACCAAGGAGAATAAATAAAACAAATAACACAAATATATAACTTTACTTTTATTAAATATCTTTTAAAAGAATATTATAAATGTAAATAAAAAAAAGTTTTTGATGATACAGCAGCATTAAGTCAAAAATAAAAATATTGCAACCAATGACATTGCTTGAGTTGTGATTATGTTTTATATATAAAAAAAGAAACTCGTCTGGCCTTGCAAATGCTGATAACTTCAGTTTATTTAGGCTTGATAGAAAGCCATTGGACGAATAAATGCTTTGTTCAGTCATTTAAAATTTTTTTTTTTTTTGCTTCATATTGCAAATTAACCATTTTGTTTTTTAATGCAAGAATTTTCATTTTAAAGGATTAAAGATGTACCCCCCCCCCACCATATTCTCAAACTAATTACATGATCAAATCTACTTCCTAAGATTTTTCTTTTTTTGTCATGAAGTATTATGGTCATTATTAATATTAATTTATTTTCCCTGATATTTACAAAATTATGTTTTCAAAAATTCAAAATAAGGCATTACCAACAAAAAGCATGATTTTTTTTAGGCATTTGTACAGGCACTTGATTGGGACAATGACTGGAGGCAGCAAAGAAATGTGTTTCTTGTAAATGTTGGCAGTGTTTCTTTTAAAAGATTTGTAAATAACAATGCTGAGCGAGTATTGTAAATAAGCCAGAAGTACTATTGGCTTAGGAAACTAATTGTTAGCATGCATAAATAGAAAGGGTACATGTTCTCCTTGTAACCCCATCACATTAAAAAAAAAAAAAAGCTTAGGATAAATGAATCATTGGTTATCTGAGAGGACTTGGGATAATTACGGCACATTTTTGGCTTGAAAGTTTTATTTTTTTCCAAATCTCTTGGCACGTTCAGTTTTTCTTGGAGCTGGTTCTGGCTCAGCCTCTGTGTAACGTTCATATAAACTGAAATGCAAGTTAAAAAGGATTTTACAATGAATAAAAGACAAAAAGAAAAGCTGAATGACTTGGTGTGTCTTGTGACAGAGAAAGTTATCTATATTTGTAATGGTTGAAGTTAGAGGTCAGGATTTCAAATGTTAATGTTTAAAAATAACATGCAATATTGAATTTGTCTCAAGTAGTTAGTTTTCATTTCTGTTCTATAATATTGAAAAGTCTGCCTGATCTGGTAAATACAGCCTCTGTTATGATAAATATATGCAAAATACTTAAATCATTGGGTATTGAGGCAAATGGTAAGATATATTAAATACATCTAAATTTTCAGTCATATACGCAGACAAGTTTTTGGTTGATGTGAATATGTGCTTAACTTTACTGCATTCAATAATTTCTAACAGCAGACAAAAAAAAAATATATATTAAAGTGATATTAAGACTGAAGTTATATTTGACAAACCAGAAGAAAGTAGGTGTTGCCAATGGTCTATAATTAAAATAATCATTACTGAGAGAATGAAGCCATTATATTATTCATCACTTTTTCATATGTAAGTTTTAAAATGAATTTTTAAAATTAAAACAACAAAAAAAACAAAAAAAAAAACAACTTTCTTGAAGCTTTCATTTTAGTTTTAATTGAAAGCTAAAGGATTAAATTAACTATTTCCAGTAAGTAGAATACTCTGTAGTATACTTTTCAACAGAAATTATATTGATTGGAATCACTTTTGGAGAGACTAAAACTAGATAATCAGCACCCTTTTTTAGTCATCTTTCAATATAATTTTTTTTATTAAAAAAAGTCTTCCAAAAATAAATATTCTTTAAATAAAGTATCAGAAAAGTATAGTTAATCTGATTTTAAACAAATATTTACTTCAAGATGAAAATAGAAAAATGGAATTTTAAAAGTAACAGCGATTTAAACCGTTCAATACTTGTCAATCAACAAGCACTGATAAGGTGTTGACAGTTTAATGTTCTACAGAAGCTTTATCTGTTAAAACAAAGAAAATTGCAGGCAAACGTTTTTTTTCTTTATGTAATTTTTAAGTACTCAGTATCTTAATGTTCTCAGTAATCTAATTTTTGTAATGCTGACTTTAAATTTACAACCTTCATTGATCTTATTTTCTGATCATGTTGTGTATAGTCACCTATACTTTAAAAATGGGCATGTTTTATAGACAAAAAAAAGTTCAAATTATTTTTAAAATCTTAGGACATGATTTGTATCTAGCTTTTCAAAGGTTTTTGAAACTATAAATTATAATTTAAAAATAAAAAATTTCATTGAAAAAGATTTTCTTCAGACAATAATGTCCTTAATTTATAAAAGCAAGTAACGGCTTCTCTAAATAATTTCATAGTTTCATTTAATTTATTTTATGATATGGCGCAGATTTTCAGAATGCATTAACTGTTCAAAAAAAGAAAGAAAAAAAGTATGATTTACATAGTTAAATGCAGGATTTTTTTGACAAATAAAACAGTTTGCAGACAATTTTCAGAAATTTAATGAAATTAAGTTTGAGAGGAGGGGGTAAAATAAATATATATTTTCCAAGATTTTCTAAAAATAGTTTCAAAATAAATTTATTCATTTGTGAGTAAGTCCTGAAAATTTCATTAAGATCAGATAATTATTTGATTTTTGTAAGAATCTTCAAATTAATGTGTTATTTTACTGGAAATAAAGGCACTTAAATTTCCATTGTCCACTGTTACTGCTAACACAAAAAACAAAAGTTTTTAACCAAAATTTTAAATAGGTTAGAAAGGATTAAGAAATATTTTGTTTTTAAGTTTGGGACCTTTTTTCATTATGCTATGCTGTTTTTTTTTTTAAGCAATAAAGTGGAGGTACCTACATTATGTATAAAATAAAAAAAAAAAAAAGATCAAACCAAGAGAGAGAGAAAAAAAAAAAAAAAGAAGCTAACTTTGGCCATATAATGAAAGAACATGCATTTAATTTACAGAAATGAGAAACTGTATGCATGAGTCTAAAATTGCCATGGAATGTTTTTTAAACTTACAATTTCAAATAACTTATACTCACAACTTATAAGTATTTGTTCGAATGTATTCAAAGACATGAGATGCTCCAATTTTCATTTGATCCTCAATCATTGTCACCCAAGGATTGTTCTCAGCTTTAAAAATTTGTTTTGTTCCACACAAATCAAGTTGTCCTACAAGTGAAAAGTGCAATTAATGAACTACAGTTAAAGGAACAATTTGGTGTGTGTGTTGGAGGGGGAACCTTCAATTATTCATATTGCATCAAAATACAACAGGGAAACAGTCATTAAAATGACTACTTTATTACAAACATTGTTATATACCAGAAAAGTAAATAAAAGGTTTGAAAAAGTACATGTATAATTTTCTGCTTCAAATTTAGATGTTTTGTACTTAACTTGCTGATAATATAATTGAAGTAATAAAGAATTTATTCACAGAGGAATTCAGTTTTTTTTATATAAAATGAATACAGAAAATACAAATATGATATTAGTTGTTAACAAGGTGTTTGAGTAGAACTAACAATTTATATATCCGAGATTATTTTTCTTATACATGCACATTCAGATAAAATTTTAATTTGACAATCTTATAGAAATGAAATCACAGAAAATGTATTTTTCCTTGTTTTAAAAGAAAAAAAATTCTGCAATTATTGCATCACTAAGTCATGACTTGAAAGAAATAAAGCAGTTCCCTTTGCTGGGAAAATAATAGAGAAATGACTTGCCATACAACAATTCTGATAAAAGAAATGGTCAAGTCACTGAAACTGGACAAATGAAATGTGATTGGTGCTTTTTAAATAGCATTTACACAAGTGGCAATTGCAGTGAACACAAGTTGAATTCATTTCAATAATTCTGGTATAATTAGCACTTCCATAGTTACATGATTTGAATGAAAAATTGTGATTGCTATTATTATATTAATGCTGCTTGCTGTAGGTTGAAGATTATAAATTTTATCTCTGAAACAGATTTATTAAGTGTCCATCCAATGAGTTTATGACAAACTAAACAAGACTAATTAAATAATTATTTAGGACTTGTTTAATAATTAGGATAGTAACATTTCTTATTAGTGCTCAAGAAGTGTTTGGACACAAGTAAGTTTCCAATGGCCATCAAGCCTTGTGCCAGATTAAGCAAAAGGGTGTTTCCAAAGATACTTAGCCTCTCAATTATTAGAAAGCAAATTATATTAAATGAAAATGACAAAAAATTCACAACATAGATCAATATTAAAAATAAAAAATAAAAATAATGATAATAATAAAAAAAAGACAGTTGCTACACTTATTACTTACCAAGCTCTGGTGGCAAAATTGAAAGCCTGTTTCCTTGAATGTGTAATTCTCTTAACCGTTGTATACCCCCAATCTCTTTTGGAAGACAGATCAGATCATTATCTCTTAAACAAAGCTGGAATAAAAAAAACAAAAAAAAAAAACAAATAAACTAAATGTTTAAGAATCCGAAGTTCCATATATAATTTAATTTGATAACACATCACTAAATAAGTCCCTAGCCTGACACATAGATGTTGCCACCAATAAAAAAATCCATATGATTTTTACTTCAAATGGCACACGACAAAATTTGGGCTCAATTGGATGATTAGTTTATAAATTACAGTTATTTAAGTGAAGCTACTGTTGTAAATTTTCAAAACAATAAAAAAATCTTAATTTTGTGTGTTGAGAAAGCACTGCTTTCTGATGGGAAAAAATACTGTTCAAGCAAAGCAATGGCTTGATAACTGTTATTCAGACTCTGCTCTATCAGAAACAATGGTTAAGAGGTAGTATGCTGACTTTAAACATGGTCATACAGACACATGATGCTGAACTCTCAGGTCGCTCAAAAACCGGCAAGTGTCCTGGAAAACACTCCAAAAATCCACAAACTCATTTTGGCCAATCGTAAATTGAAGTTGCGCGAGATAGCAAGGGAGTTGAACATATCAGAAGGCAGTGTATTCACCATTTTGCATGAACATCTGTCAACAAAAAAACTGTGTTCAAAGTGGGTGCTGCGTGTACTTACACTCGATCAAAAGTAACGTGTCAACAATCAGAGCGCGGTTTGCAACTGTCTCAACGCAACAAGGAGTTTTATGCGACAATGGATGAAACATGGATCCACCACTTCACTCAAATCATCAGTCAGCTAAGTGGACAGCAGCAGATGAGAACTGTCCAAAGCAACCAAAGATGCAAATACCAGCTGGCAAGATTTTGGTATCCATATTTTTGGATGCGCAAGGCATTTTGTTCAATCACCTTGAGAAAGGAAGAACTGTCAATAGCAAACATTATATAGCATTATAGATTCATTTGAAGGAAGAAATTGCCAAAAAATGACCACAATAAAAAAAAATCTTTCACCAAAACAATGCACCGTGTCACAAGTCGATTGCAACGATGGCAAAACTACATGAATTGCACTTTGAATTGCTTCTGCATCCACCCTATTCTCCAGATCTGGCCCCCAGTGACTACTGGCTGTTTGCAGACTTCAAAAGAATGCTCCACGGAAAGTGATAGAAACTGAGGCATATTTTGAAG
The DNA here is from genome assembly GCA_037127315.1 of Ascarosepion bandense. NCBI lineage: Eukaryota > Metazoa > Mollusca > Cephalopoda > Sepiida > Sepiidae > Ascarosepion > Ascarosepion bandense. Next base: position 121,504 of record JBBBDQ010000739.1, read on the forward strand.
CCAAAGAGATATCGTCCTACAAAAAGGTATTGAATTGTTAGAATCTGTGTATCACCCTAGAAGGAGACTATGTTGATGAATTTTGTCTAAAAATTGTTGTTTTATTAGTTAGGCCAGGGATTTATTGAGTGATATGTGATCTAATGTCAAAAAGACACCTAAATCTAATTTGTTCATGACAAATAATTACTGATTAATTATCAAGATCTGATTTTGATTTTCTTGTTCTTGAATCTGCTTATTATTTTACTTGGTCCATCACTGATCAGCTAGTGAAACTTGTCAATTATTTTTACATAATATTTTTCAGACGGAAATGCCACAAGAATGAGAAAGCTATTATGTTTTTATGTTTTATCAACTGTCCAAGAAAAAAAAAAAGAGAAATGAATGAAATTAAAAGTTAATTACAACTTGCAAGTTCTGAAGTTTGCCTACTTCAGCTGGGAAAGTAGTAAAATCATTATCTCCAAGATATAAGGCACGAAGGGTTTCTGAAAAATAGAAATAAAAAGTCAAAATTATATCAAATAAAAAAAATGTTTATCAGTATCATTGTATTTAATGTGTGAACATTGCCAGTTTGAATTAAGAAAAAATAATGCAAAAATTATACATGCATACATATACACACACATATATATATATATATATATATATATAGCGGATATGTACAACAGGCACCCCACTGTAATTTTTTTGCTTTTCTTTATTTTTGACTTTTTTTCAGTGCATTCTTATCAATTAGATCCTAAACTTTCAGAGTAGGAAAAAAGATTTGGAAAAAATTCAATATTTAAAGATTTTTGGCTGGGGTGCTCAGTTTCTCATACAACATTCTAGTAAATTGATCCCCCATATTTGAAACACTCGTTTTTTCAAAATGAGTCTTTTTTTTATTAATTTCCTACAAGTTTTGAAAAAAAAAAAAGGGTGGGGGCAACAAATCGTCATTATTGTTTAATCTACCCCAAAGCGAGTTTTTCCAATATGGGGGATCAATTTACTAGAATGTTGTATGAGAAACTGAGCACCCCTAAAAGTCTTTAAATATTGAATTTCTTCCAAATTTCTTTTGCTAATCTGAAAGTTTAGGGTCTAATCAATAAGAATGAATTAAAAAAAATTTTTTTTTTAAAAATGTGTGTTCTGTAACTAGTGTTTTTAATTCATTTTTTATCATGTTCAATCTATTTTGAGATTAAAATCATTGGCAAAGCATTTAAATATACTAGCTCTCTTCCAGTAATGTTTACATCAATTCCTGACCATTGATAATCCACTTTTTTTTCCTGATTTTCAATGCATAGCATACAAAGTACTGAAAGTTATTGAAAAAAAATAAATAAATAAATAAAATAAAATAAATAAAAAAATAAAAATAAAAATTGTCCATGGTATGATGATAAACTAGATTTGGCAGTAAGGCTTCTGTGAAATTGGAGGTTTTGAGGAGTATTGTACCACCTTTTAATTGTTGTTGTTGTTCTCAGATCCACCTTGACCTGGAGTGGTAACACCTGTTAGAGTTCAGCTATAAGCAAATAGTGAATCCCGAAATAAAAACAAAATACCAATACATTTTACTGAATGATACATTTTATGACCTTGTGTAAACACCCAATAGGACCTTTGCCAAAGCTTTTCACCAACCAGCCAATGATTTTGCCACATCATGTTCTGCTCTTATGTTGATGTGTACCAAAAGCTGGGAAATGGCCTGTTGCATATTCATAATGTAACAATGCCTGGAATACTGCTGCTACATATGGTCTGGGAAGGCCCCTGCTATTTACCTTGAGCTCCTTGATAAAATCCATTTTTGGAGATTCTAGCTGTCAGGGAAGAGAGTTCAACAGGTGGAAAGTGCAACAAAAAAAATGTTGACATAGAAATGGTAGTTATATTTAACTATTTCAACAGTAGAACCTGGATGTCAGTCTAGTAACATACCTAAATTCACACTGACAGGACACCAATTAAAAAAAGCTCATCAGAGCAGTTGCCATAAAAATATTTGTAGAAAAGACAGAGGGAAGCCATAGCATACAGTGAGAAAGTGACTGAAGTTGAGACGCCAAGTCAGGACATTACATTGACAGTGCCAAACTTGTGGCAGCCTAGGTTAAGCTAATTAAATTCCTGTTTAACCAATTTAACTTGTAGAACAGACCAATCTATATTAGATCTTATTTTCTTTATATAGCTTATAAAGAATAGGCAAAATGTCAAGGAGGAAGAAGAAATAAAGATAAATAATTACAAAAAAGAAGCATCAAATAAAAAGTTGATTGAAAGAGTGCAATGGGAAAGTTAAAGCTTTAATTTAATATATATATTTTTTTTCCTTTAAATTGGAACTGTGGAATAATTTTATTTTTAATGCAGTTTTTCTCTTATTTGATAACTTTCACTTGAAGAATGAGGACAATGAAACTAAATTGAAATGAAACTATTAAAGACAAGAAAAAAATGTTAGTCTAAACAACCACATTGTATATTCTGACATCTAATTCAACCCAGAAAATTTGTTGCAGAGGGAAAAATATATGTCAGCTCAAAGCAAACAAGCAATTATCTAGCTATCAGTCAGTTAATACGATACGTGATACATGCTTTGGGTGATCAGGTCTCAAAAGAGACATGACTGACTGGGCAGAAGATTATCCTGTAGTAGGTTGTCATTGCTTTCTGCAGTAGACTGGTTGCCAACCAAGGCTATAGAACCCAATCTGTCCTATTATTTAACCCATAACTGGAGGAAAGAGATGGATTAATACCTTTCCCAAAGGTATTTGTGCGTGGCATTTGGGCATATCTGCAGACCTTCCTGGTTGGTATAATGATTACCCCAAAATAATATCAAGTAAGGGTCTGCGATCAGATATTGTTCTATCAAGGATGAACTATAAAATCATCCTGGTAGAATTAACAGTACCATATGAAAGTCGGATGGAACAAAACCATGAATATACAACTAATAAATATGAAAATCTAAAATCAGAGCTGGTAAAGGAAGAGTATAATGTAAATTGGAGCAGGGGGTTTCGTTGCAGGCACACTGTACCAATTTCTGGGCAAAATTGGAATCAAAGGGCATAATAAGGCCAAAAATATAAAACGCCTAATAGAAGGAACTGAAAATAGTTCTATGTGGATATAAAAAAAAATATTCCATGGAGCATTTCAGTGAACATGACGACATGACTGATCATGAATACATAATGAGGTTCACGTTGTATTCTCAGAATGCATTGTTTGCTGTTTTTTTTTACGTAAATCTAATTTTTCCATTGGATATTTGAACTAGCATATCTATGATATATTAGTATATTGTTATAATGGGGCCTTACATCAGTGAGGGGGGCTGGTATGTAAATGAAACCATTGAGAGGACCCCCCCCCCCCACCAAAAAAAAAGTGCACATTCTCTCCTGATGATCCCAAATTAATTTAAATGTAAATTTGAGAGGAAGACATTTAAAAGAGATTCAATGAAATCATATGCAATAAAGCTCTGTGGAAGTGTTATTGGCATGAGGAACAATACACATTCAGCTCACTTCAGGTGAGTTTCAGTTACTTTCAAGTAATTTCCTTCTGACAAGATAAAAGCCAATAAAAATGACTATCCAACAAATTACAACCTTTTCTCTTGTCAACTGTAAAGAGTGACAAATGAGCTTGTTACAATGGAAGTAGCAGACCTGTAAAAGAATACACTATTTACATTGTCTTCATCTTTATTGTTATTATTAGGGCTTTTTGGCCGTTGTACACTCCAGCCTTCTTCAGGTGCTAGGAATTTCAAACCAAATCCCTTATTACGGCCACTGTGGTATATCATTCTCATTCCATGTGCAATGCCCCATATCTGGTAGCCATGTAGTTATCTTCCTTTAACTATAAGTTATTTATTCACCACTGCTGTAGCCTGGTATTGAACTCAACTCTTTGGGTCAAGTCACTGGAACTAACCAACATCTATATCCACTGAGCTGTGTGCCCTTCCTAGAAATCTGGAACGTACAATGACCAAAATGTCGTAATAATGGTAATAAAGTTGAGGAGAATAGTTCAAAGAATGTAAATAGTATAAATACTACCTCATCTCAGAAGTATAGATAAACACTAAAAGAATGTTTATTCCTTTGCTCAACCAAGTTAAAAAAAAACAATTATCCCTTTAGTATTTCTTAAAATTATTCATTTTTAGATGAAAAAAAAAAAAAAAAAAAAAAAAAAAGGGCTATTTTAGCTTAGACCAATATATTGCAACAAAATAAGAGAGGGTTAAAGAGACTGACAGAAAAATAATCATCTTATCTTTTTTGTTTATCCTTAAATTTTGGTTTTCATTGATTTAGTTTATACACTTCTGTGTAAGAGTTGTTATATTAATTAATCCGTAGGCTGCATTACCTCATCATTGTAGTTTTTTACTTATATTGAATTTAACCATTCATCTATTCTGTTTGGGTTTAAATAATTATCATTAAATGTCAATGAATAAATATAAGATTGCTTGCATTGCTTCATGACCACTAACTATCCATTTCTTTCTGATTTTCATGAATTATTGAACAAGACTAACAAAAAGGAAAAAAATGCCCGAAACAAAGAGTCAAAAACACTGAATAATCAAAGTCTTACATTACCAAATAACCATCACCAGCCACTGAAACATTCCTGAAGGTTGATTTTTGATATTTTTTGTTTTTGAAAAAAAAAAAAACTTCAGTTTTGAGACATTTTTTTTGTACATCACAAAAGATGATCAATCTGTCAAGGCTGTTGTATGGTTTATAATTTAAAAAAAAAAAAAAAAAAAAAAAAAAAAAAAAAAAAAGTATCCTCACCTAAACAGAAAAAATTTCCAGGTAAGCTGGACTCATTGAGATTGTTGTAAGTAAGATCAAGAACTTCAAGGACAGGGAAGGCACCAAAACCTCGAGGAAGTGCTTTCAGGCGGTTGATCCTTATAAAATAGATATAATTAGATTATAAAATTTTCTTAATATGGTAAATAGTTCATTATGTAAGAATCAATAACATTTTGACAAATTTTAAATAAATCATAATCAATCAAATGTTTCTTCAGTAAAATTTAGGAAAATTAATGTTTCTCTTTTTTTCTTAGAATAACATAACTAAAAAAGAATCATTATGTAATCCTGTTGAAATGATTCATAAAACTGATTTCTATGATTCAACATTCTACTAGTAGCTTTTTGATTTTTTTTCTGGAAACATTGAGTAAATTTGTGAATTCATATTTTTTCAGATATATTCTAATAGAGTAAATGCAATGCATCATTATTATTTTATTGCAATGAAACCAGTTACAAGAAATAGGAGTTGCTGAAAAGTTCTTAGCTCAACAAAGTTGCTTAAAAAAAAAAAAAAAAAAAAAAAAAAAAAAAATGTTGAGTCATATTTTGGGAATGGAATTGGACTGAAAACTTTTAGCATCTCCTCAGTGACAGATTAGAAAGACAGAAATACTTACGCCAGATTTAGTGTTTTCAGTTTGGTAAAGTCACATAGGTTACTTGGTAAGGTCTACAATAAAAATGAGGAACTAATTTATTCATAGTATTATGAAGCAATCATTAAGATTACTCCAAACATATTTAGACATGTCACTGAGATAAAACTTATTTAGAATCAGTTATAATGAAAGTAAAATTTGAATGATAAATATTAAAGATTAATCAATAAAAGAGAAATACTGGAGTGCTTGCTCAGTTAAACAAAGGCATCTTTTTTTGTTTATCCCCACAAAACTAAAGTATACAATTTTAAAATATGAAAGCCTAAAAAGAAAGGTTCATATTTTTTTTTTTGAGGGGGGGGTCTTTAGTTCCCATTCAAATGGCTGAAAGTTATGATCCTACCCAATATCAAAGATGGGATAATTCTTACCTCAATATGATTATTAAAAAGATTCAGTTTTTCAAGATTAACCAAATGTACAATGTCTTGAGGGATTTCTAAAAAAAAAATAAAAATAAAAAAATTGTGAAGTTCATAAAATACAATAAAATGAATTACATTCATCTACAAGTGTCAATACTTATTTCAAACAACCTCAAACTGACTTCCTGAAATTGAAAACTGAATATTAAATCTAAATGTTTTATTTTCAATGAAGATGTCATTCTTATTTTAACATTTTTTTTAGTTATATAATCATAATTTAAGTTTTGTTACAGAAACAACACAAAATTATTTTTTAAAAGGCCAGCATTTAAAGACTGTTTTGGTTAAAAAACAATTCATTACAAAAAAAAAAAAAAAAAAAAAAAAGAAAAGAAAACTTCAAATATGAAAATATACAATTAAAAATAGTATTTTTTGGCTTTTTGCAGTTTTGAGACATTTAACTTCATGTTTAAACATATTTTACATGTTTTTAAAGTAAATAAACTCAAACAAAATTTTCTTAAGTTAGTTTTCATATCATATGAAAAAATTTCGAAAGATTCCTGAGCTGATGAACCTTACAAATCTGACTAAATGATCATAACATTAGAATTTGAGATTCCCTTCATTGTGGCTCAATAACTTTTCATCACGGTCGTATATTTCTGCTATTCCTAATATTAGTGTAAAATAGTTTTCTTTCAATTTTGTTTTTACCATCTTTCCAAATTAGTTAATAAATATAAATATATACCTGTCAGCTTATTGTGGCTCAAAGTTAATCTTGTTAAATGCTCCAATGCCACTGAAACACAAAAAAAATATTTTAATCATAAATTACACTACTTTCAAATATTTTAACAAAAACTTTGAAATGAATAACTAACCTGTTTTCAAAGTGCAACATTAACAAATTATATCAATAAGTTCTATAATGTTCAACATAAAAATTATGTTAAAGAATGGAAGAAAATATGCTTACTGCTCAATCTTGTATTTATCAGATATAAACCTGCACATTCAGCACTGTATGAAGCAACCATAGAGCACCAATTTCAAATAAATGGCTTACAATGAAGTAAAGCTGAAAGATCATTGAACCGAAACAATACTCAGATGGGTGATCACTAAGAGACAGCAAGTATAACCAGAGGCTTTGGTGCCAAACTAAGCAAATTTTAATAAATATTCTTTATATAACAGTAATTACAAAAGCAAATTTGACTTTGTCAACTTCTCTTCATTTAGATGATACAGGTCAAATATGAGGTAACCCAAACACACATCTATATGCAATATTCAATATATATTTGTAATGTTATCTAATGTTTTGCTGTAGTTAACTTCCTTACACTGGTAACAGCAAATAACAGTGTCTTTGTGAGGCTAATGGCAAAGCCGTTCAAGCCAAGAGATAAAAAGAACATGAAAGAGTAGAATATGACAATAATAATTTTTAAAAAATACAAGTCACACCTTTTACTTTTCTCTCTAGAATGCTTTTTTATATAACCATATATTATTTTTACAACATCACATGATTCCAGCAGCATGATTCCTCTAATTACATCAAAACAAGGTTGACTATGTTTGTTCTCTATCAATCTGTGTTCAAACTCAAATGCTGGCAGCAAAACTATTTATATATGACACTAAGTCAGTTATTTTGATAAGTGGGTATATTGCATCAACAATGAGTAAAAAGCAATAGCTTGTACTCTTGCATTCTTCAAGAGTCTGTTATTATACTCAATGACCTTACAATTTAAAATCAAACCTCAAACCCTTTATTTAATCAACAGGAGTAGGTTGTTTGCATTACACTTTCCAGGTTTAGAGAATATCTGTGTGTTGCTTGCTTGTTTGTTTCTTCCACTAAACCAGAAAAGATAATTTTTCCAAACCATTTGTTATGGTAATTTACCCATGCACAGATGAACTCTTCCAAACTATAAATAAGCAGCAGTTTCTGTTGTGAGCGAGTGAGAGAGGTCTATTCCAGCAGATATACCTGACAGACAGACCAATACAGTCACACTGGTGATCTTCTCATGTTGTATCTGTTTGTACTATTGTACTTTGTTAATGTATTTGTTTTACTATTCTGTCTGTGTCTTTATTTCTGGCCTCTAACCAGGCCACAACACCATTTGACTCACTACTGCCAGAGAATCAGAAATATTTTTAAGTAGCACTTTAATTCACTAGGTCATGTGTAACTTGAACAATCTACTAGTGAAATTATGGAGCCATAAACCTAATGTTTGTACTTGGATGAGGGATCTTTTTTTTTTTATTCAAGTGCTCTTTCTTAGTAGGACAAGAACTGAAGAAATCTAAGCCTCCTAAAATTAAACATCACAAAAGAAAAAAAAAAATGTCAAAATCTTGCAGAGATCATACAGCCAGCAGTGATAATAGACAAGGTGGAATACATTAAAAAATCAGCCAACCTAGTTGGGGATGGTAGTGAGGAAGATCTAACACTAAAAACTAAGAAGCTGACACAGATCCTGAGCAAGAACAAAGTAAACAAAACAAGACAGCTGACCAATCAATACAATAAGCTACTATATAATGGTCATATCATGTTAAATACACCGGTTCTCGTGCTATCCCCCGAAGTTAAGCAACGTTGAGCCTGGTCAGTACTTAGATGGGTGACCACTTTGGAATACCAGGTGCTGTAAGCATTTATTGATGGATGTGCGTTGTGGTGCAGTGGATGTCGGCTTGGAAAAGGAAATCGGTGAGCCGAGTTCCAATTCCAGTCAAACACTCTGCATTCACTTACGCACTGGTACCCTTGGGAAAGGTATTAATCCATCCCTTCCCTCCAGTTATGGGTTAAATATGTGAGGTCTGCTGTTCATGTGATCCATGGTGAACTTCTGCACCGATTGTTTGTTATTAGCAGTTCCAAAAAGTGTGGATGGTGCTACACAAGCCTTCACCACTGAAAAAACAATTGTGTGGCAGTCTAACCGTTAGACACTCATACTTCAGAATTGACAGGAAATATATATGGCCTTCCCAAAATCCAGCAGAGATGTTATTTCATTGAGGTCTACAGTCAGTTGTCAGGGCTCAACCTGTCAGAAGATTCCTCATAGGTGTAATCAACTCATTCAAATCTCTGTCCCATACAAAGCTGTGCCCATATTGTGGAGACCATAAAAAGTAATCCAAATCATGCCAAATAGATTGTGAGCTTGAATATTGTGGGTTTATTCCTTGAGATTATTGGGATGCAATCAGTGGTTCAAAAATTGGATACCTCTTAGAAAGAGTGCACAAGGTTTCCAGTAGATAACCTGATAGAGATGTTTAAATTCTGTATGCAAGTTACATACTTCTACTTGGATTGCAATATATTTACAGGAAGAAGGGTTAACTGTGAAGTTGTCATTATCTCTAGTAATGGCAAACATATACATGTAATACTGTGAGAAAACTGCTAGAGTAATGTCAACAATAAATTCGACCACATGACAGATACATAGAAGACACTTTTATACACTAACCTCCTCCAGAAAGATGTGCAAATATGTGAACCATGTGAACTCATTAAGACATTTTACATAAGTTATAATGGAGAAAGAAACAACAGTTAACCTTTCTGGATGCATTAACAAGTCATAAGTCAGTTTCAAGTTATTCATATAGTGTAATCCAACATTTCCTAGACAATAGCTGAATTTCAATTTTCTCCATCTATATATGCAGTGTCAAAGTGTCAAAAAAAAAAAAAAAACTAATTTTCTGCCTAAAACATTGAACCAAACTGATAAGTGGAAATGCATATTCATATGAAAAGAAAACAATCAGTAAAAGAAACACTATTCAGGGTAACAACAACTCTGCAAGTATAACAGCTTCCACAAGCAAAGTCAAAAGAGTATATGACAAGCAAAAACCTACCACAATCTGTTTACTGTATATATGAGACAAATCTGAAAATATACAATCTGTAGTCTTTCCAACATCAGGATGGTATTCAAAAGCTGTTCAACTCTCTAAAGAAAGTTTCATAAACCAAGCCCTTCTTAGAAGAAAACAATCAAAAATTGTGTGCATTCCATTCAGGACTCCAGACTATTGTCTAAAAACTATCCTGAGAAACAAATATTTTTTCTTTTAATTAAAAAAGTCTTTTTAGAATAGATATAATAGAACCATAATTACAAGTTTTGTATCATCCTAGTAGTATCCCTCTCCTCAAAAAATATATAATTAAAACTAAACCTACTATAGATATAAATACCATTTAGGGGCCTTAAAGAAAAAATTCTAGAAAGTACTCCACAACTCGAGTACAGGTTTAAATCGAAGTCATTCCATGTCAAATCAACAAAGATCTGACCATCATCAACAGAGATTTTTTTCATGACATAATGGAAATATTTAAAAAAGTGTCACGAATTTTATGTTAAGATAAAAATTAATAAAAATATCCAACAAATGATGTTAATGGCAAACAAATTTTTGTTGATATGACATTGTACAATAAAATGCATCAAACAATCAGGGGTTTCTTTTATTTAAGGTTATATGAAAAACTGACCCCTACCCAATTGTTTAAATATTGAAATTTTTCCAAATTTTCTTTGTCAATCGGAAAGTTTAGAATTTAATCGATAAGATTGCACTGAAAAAAGTCAAAATAAATTGATAATCAACAAATTTACAGGTGATGGTAATGTAGTACCGGCGAGTGGTTCCAAAATGAAGGATCGAATTTACAATCAAAGTTATATAAAAAACTGAGCCCCCATCAAAATTGTTTAAATATTGAAATTTCTCCAATTTTTTTTTGTTTTTGTCACTTGGAGAGTTTAGGGTGTAATCATAAGATTGCACTGAAACAAAGTAAAAAGAAAAACAACAAATTTAAAGGCGGTGGTAGTTTCCTTCAGGTCTGCCAAAAGTAGATTTTCCTAGAAAATTCTATCTTATTTTTGAATATCAAAAAAAAAAAACTTTATGTAGCAAAGCAGATATAAGTCAGTTGGTTACAGCATCCACCCAACCCAATGAGACTTGGTCCTATTAATAAAGTGGAAATTATAGACTAAGACAGTCAGTAGTTTGAACCTAAAAAACAAAGAGAGGCAAGATCAAATTAAAAGCAATATTTTTTTTAAATCTATTTCTTTGGTTTAATTTCATAACTTGTTATTTTATGAAATGCTACATTTCTCTCATACAATTTATAAATATAGAAAAGTTTTCTTCTTTCAACATCTGACTACAAAGCTGACAGTTACACTGTAATCCTTCCTGATTATTTTTTTCATATTTTGTTTTCTAATTTAAGAATTTGCCAAAAAAATGGCTGAATTTAGTGAATTATCCTCAAGTTCAAAAATTGCACCTGCTCCTCAAAAAAGAAAAAAAAAATGACCCCAGTATCTAAAATGTGCTAAAGCCAAAGTTGAATAATTTCCTGAGGATTTTTATGCAGAAGATATGCTATTTTGCAAATTTTGTTTCCATAGTGTTGATATAAAAATATCATTGCAAGTGTTCTGGTGAGCCATTTCTTATTGATGTTGTAACCCTGGCAGAATGTAATCATCAAACTTAGTCAAGCATGCATCCAAGCTGTAACTCATGTGGATATTGAATTTGAAAATACCATTACCTTTGTTACTTTAACAGATTAGGCAGCCTATTGCAAAAAAGCTTATAGAGAAGTGTTGTCAAATATTTTTAACAACAGTTACCATGTATTGTGCTTGGCACATAAATCTTGTTGAAGTATTTTCAAATTTGGCCAGGATTTGATAATGTTATCCAGCTCACTACTTTCATCAAGTCAGCTCTTTTTAGCAAGCAGAGTCGGGGGGGGGGGGGGTTTGACAAAAAAAAAAAAAAAAAAAAAAAACTATATTTGAAATGGCTTGGAAATTAGTTTCCCAAAGAACAAATGAAATTATCCAGTACCAATAGCAACCAGATGGAATTCCTGGTTTAATGCAGCCAGATATCCTTTATACAATTTTTAATTTTATGAAGGATTCTTTAAGAAAAGGGTCATGGCCTTGCAGTAGATAGAATTCTTGAATTAGTAGATGGTGGTCGACTACATCATGCCTCTTCTCTTAATTTGCACCTAAATCTGCAATTTATAAATGAGAAATGCACACATTTAATAAAAGCTTTGACAAGCTTAGAAGAAACCAAGTCTCCACTTGCATGTGTTGTTTATGATGGAGGATGTGAAACAATATTTACATACTGGTATATCAAAATCAACATTTGGCCTTGAAACTGATCACCTTCTGCCTGAACTAAAAACCACAAAGAGGGAGAGAGTTATCTCAAATTTTCAAGATTTGTTAGGCATATCTTTCTAAATTGAATATATACCTGGAGGCCCACCCTGTATAACTTTTACAAGGCAGCTTGTCTATTTGATTCTAGACAGCTACTCTGTATATGCCATGATATTGATAGTTTTGCAGCTATTAAAAACTTGCAAGATCCTTCTACTGATCTTATAGAAGAATTTCAAATTTATGTTAATTACAAAGATGACTTGCCAAATCCTTTTAATATCCCAGCATTTTGGAAAGCAAATAAGAGCAGATTTCCTCTTCTGGAACAGATTGCCAATAAGGTCATATGGATGCTTGTTACCAGTATTGATGCTGAATGTTCATTTTCTCAATATATAAGCATTTAATGAATAAACTGTAAACAGAGTGAAAATCTAACCCCTGAGAATACCAAGCAACTTACAATGTTGTATTTCAATGGAAATTTTGAGAAAAGATTTAATGATTGCTAATTTCATAATTTGGGAAATATTCAATTTCAAATTTGAGCAGTATTTCAATTTGTGATAAATTTTATTTAAATTTTGAATTAATGCTTATATTTTGTTACAGAAATTGAATTATGATTTAATTATTGTTTTGTAAAACTGCAGTCAAAGTTTTTATACTTTGAGTTATTTGCTGTTAATTATTTTGTTGATTTTAATATTGCAGACTACCATACAGTTATAAATCTGAATTCTTTTAAATAAAAATTAGAACTTATTTTTGGAATTTAATTTTTTAACATGCTAAAAAATGTAAGTCATTTGTTGCTGTTTCTTCATATGAAATAAAACTTTGAATTGCGTTTTTTAAGTTTTAATTTATCCAATTTTCTCATAAAAGTTTTAAAGAATAAAAATTAAATAAAAAAGGAAATATTAAATTTTGCAAAAGTGATAACAGAAAAAAAAAAAAATGGAATTTACTAAAATTGGAACGGAAAATCGGGGTCCCTATGTCAGTTATTAGATCAAGTAAACTAAGAATATAAGAATAATTTAAAATTAATATACCTGGATGTAATGAATAGGGAAGGGCCCTTTGGTTGTAAAAATGTCAATTTTTACCTCTTCCGTCATCAGGATATTTTCCAAGCACACATCCTAACCACCAATTCCTATCATAGATTGCTCTAAAACAAAAACAAGAAAAATCCCTTAATGTTCCAGTTTTATAATTTTAACTATTTTTCTTTTGTCCTGAGTTGACACTGTTTTTTATTTCCATCTCTTCTTAAACGATTTATCTCAAGATGAGCCCCCACAATCATCAGATATGATTCATATTTTGATGTATCGTGCAAATGCGGTGCATTTCAGCACCACCTGCGTAGATACATAGGTATCATCATTCAATTTCTATCATGAAGTTTAAGTCTATAATACCAAATTTGAAAAAAAAAAAAAGTGTCAGTGTTGGTCAAGCAAGCTCTTTCTGATTTGACTCAGAATGAATCATCTTTAAAATTTCACTGCTAGATTGATATGGCCTAAGTGGATTGTTTAAGTATTGGTGAAAAATATATCTGGCTGTTGTAGCTTTGTGTGGGAAGCAAGAGAACTATATGCCTTTGCGAATTGAATAAAGCGTGTTATGGTTATAAAAAATGACCATATTGTAAGTATAACAAGCAAAATGAGCATACGGATTCAAATAGTGTTGGAAATTTACAGATATAACAGGTCTCCTGATTGGCCGAAGACCCGAACCTCGTCTTGGACTTGAGGCGGGCCTTTACGCCAGGAAGAGGCTCGCGCCTTTTTTTTTAGCCTTTTTTCTTTTTTTGCACCGACTTGCTTGCTCGGTTGGCACGGACAGCTTCGGAGATCAACGTGCCGAGATTCAACCAGCGGGGCCAACAATTGGCACCCTCATGTCTCGCTATATCGAGACCATCTCTCCATAGTATTGGAGACCCATTGGGCTAACAGCCTCAACCTTATCAGAGAAAATATCTCGACATCCTTCCTTTCTTATAAGGAAACCCTTTGGGCAATGCCTATCCATCTGAGAGAAAAATTCTCTAAGAACTATCGACTTTCGACCGAATGGAACTGCAGAAGAAGCTGACCCCAGAATTTCCTGTACGTCGCGGACCGCCGTTCCTCGTGGTTTCCCATACCCTTCTCAGACGAAGGAACTAACAAGCTACGCAGCGAGAAGGACTATACCAGGCTACGAAGTAGCCGCAAAATCAGTTTTTGCAAGACAATAAATTGTTTTACTTTATCAGGTATGTCTTGTTTGTCTGACTGTTTCCTTCCTCTGCCTAAGCACTGAGTTATGTGTGAATATTTCTCACATAGCTTTTATTGCAAAAACTGAACGATTTTTTAAGCTAAGTCATAGCTTTTATTGCAAAAAACTTGCTGAATGTAATTTAACGTTTAAATAGCTTTAATTGCAAGGAATAAGCTGAGTTATAGCTTTATTGAAAAAAATGTGATATTTTAGCTACAATTTGCTACATTCTATAACCTTATTGCATAAAATCTGTTGTAAATTTTGGTTTAACGTTTAAATAACTGATTGCAAATTAATAATTCCCTTCCAGAATAGTTATTTGTGTGATTTTTTTTAGCTATTCTTCAGCTATATATATATTGAATTGCTTCCTGTCTGCTACAAAAAAAAAAATTTTTTTTCTCCCCCTAATTATTAGTTTTCGTTTGCCAATTGGTGGGGGAAGGGGAAAGTTACCTCCCTTTGACTGACTGAGCAGTAACCATCTCTCTTCTCTCTTCGCGTCGTATCTTATCCTGGTATCCTTTCGGGCGACACAATGGCGGCCTTGAGGGAATGGACTAATAAGATCGAAGCAAAGAAATTTCGTATCCAATGTACGGTAAGCTGGCTCAAGGATAGTAATTCCTCTCTATCGACCATTGAGGCAAGAGAGAAGGATATCCTGAGTTGGCTGAGGGATTTGGATAATTTGTTTGACCAAATCATTTTAAAGTCTCCCGAAGAGGAACGGTTGTCATTTTGTAATGACTCCGAAAATTTTTCTTCCTCTATTAGGGAAACATTATTTGAGCTAAAATCTAGTCGAGAGAGCGGCAAAAATATAAAACCTGCCTCTCTTCAACATTTAAAATTGGAATTGGAGTGCCCTAACTTCTGCGGGTCTCCTTCGGCCGATAAATTCGAATTTCGGACATTTCTCAGAAGGTTCGAATTCTGCACAGCCAACTTGGGAAATGCTGACAAGATGTTGATTCTCAAGTCGAAGTTGAAGGGGAAAGCCTTTGATTTAATTTCTAATTTGGATGTTTCCCCCGAGAACTACACATTTGCATTGGATAGCTTAAAGCAAAAATTCCTGAATCCTTCCCTTATTAAGGACCGTATTTTTGAGGAAATAATTCCTCTACCGGTGCAAATAACCAAATTGGATGAGCTTAAAACTTGTGTAGAACAAGTAAAGCTTGACTTATCTGAGTTGGACAAGTCCTTTGGAACAGATTTTTTTTCGGAAAATTCCACTTCTGGGTCCATGGTGGCCCATATTCTGTTCCGAAAATTCCCAGTTAGCGTTCGAAGGGAATTAATGTCGCGAACGAAGGAGCGTTATCCTTCCCTTTTAGCAATTATGTCCAACCTTTTCGACATTATTGAATTTTTGCAAGCGGCGCCTTTAGTTGATAAAAGGCGGGAAAGTGGCCCGCTCAAGCCGCCATTTTCTGCTTCTTCTTCATCTGAGACTCGACCCAATTTGTCGAGCCATAAAAATTCCAATCCCAAAAAGGGTACGGATCCCACAAATACCCGGACTAGCGTTAGGGAAGGCAGAAGGGTTTGCAAATTGTGTGATTCAGCAGACCATGCCGTTAAGGACTGCCCAAAATATCCTAACCACGAATCAAAGGTTCGTCGAGCTAAGGACCTACGAATCTGTTCCAGATGCCTGGGTGGTCACTCTGACCAAGAATGTAAGGGAAACCGAGGGTTTCCCTATCCCTGCCACACTTGTGGACTGAAAAACCATTACACGGTTATGTGCCCTAAGGCCTTAGAGTCCTTTGTGGGAAAGACTACACTGTCAGACCTGGAAAATTGTATATTTCCAGTTATTAAAGTGTCCATGAAAGGTGAAGGGCGTCCCGTCTCATTCCACTGTATCTTGGACTCTGGAAGTCAAAAATCGTTTTTCTCTCGGGCTATTTTAAAAAAATTGTGTCCTCGGGAAAAATTAGAACCGAAACCCGTGATAATGCCGGTTAACACCCTCATAGGAACCAGGCCGGTGGACCTTCTTGAACTTAATGTCTCCATTAGATTGGGGTCTCAAAAACCTTTTCCCTTCTCTGCCTTATTTGCGGACAACCTTAACCTCAAGTTTCAAGTGCCGAGATTTGATGAGATTACCTCTAATATAAAGGAGGCAGGATTTCGTCTCGGTAATGGCTATGAGGATTTGAACGGTAGAGATCTACAAGGCCTTGTCGGTTTGGATTTAATCCAGCAGTTGAAGGATTCGCATTTGGTTGAATGTCTGAATGGGACTGCATGGAGAATTTCTGACGAAATCATTCCCTTCGGCTATGGGCACCATTTTTTGAAGCCGGTAATTTATAAGGAGGATAAGCAAGAGTGCCCTCCCTTTAATCGAATTATTGAATCCTTGCCTAAATGTTCGTCGTTCTTAATCGACAGTGCCTTAAGTCCGGTATATTCGTATTCGGATCCACTTGGTCCATTTTTCGAGGATTCCTCTGTTGAACGCGGAATTGAACATTTTCTCTCTCTCGAGTCTATTGGAATCGACGAGAGCGAAACTTTATCTTCCTATGATGAAGAAAAAATTGACGACTTCAAGAAATCCATAGTTTTGAAAAATGGTAGATATTATGTGGATCTGCCCTGGGACCGAGATAAATTGTCTCGGGTGGACTCTAATTATGTGCCTTCCCTAAAAATAATGCATAGGGTGGCAGATTCCTTGGAGAAGAAGGGACTCTATGACGAGTATTTGCGAGTTTTTAGAGAATACGAGGATTGCGGTATTGTCGAACCGTTTTCTGTTCCTCCTGGGGACTTTAAGAACTATTGTTGGATTCCTCACCGGCCCGTTATTAAAGAGGGTCTTGGGGTCACTACGAAAATCCGCCCCGTCTTTAATTGTTCGTTGAAACGGCGGGGGGTGTTTCAATTAACGATGCAGCATACGCTGGAGTTAACTTAACAGCACAGCTACTGGACTTGTTGTTGATTTTTAGAAAGAACGACTATGTTCTTTTAGGAGACCTTCGTAAGGCCTTCCTCCAAATTCGCCTGAGAACTGTTCAGGACAAAAATAGGTTTTGTTTTTTTCTCAAGGTAAATGACAAACTGTATACCTACAGGTACAACTCCATCATTTTTGGCTTTAATGCAAGTCCCTTTATTCTGGGTTGCATCCTTAAATTTCACGTGGAGAGATATGATTTGATATATCCTCTGCAGTAATCTCCAACAATTTTTATGTTGACAATTTGGTCACCACTAGTTGCGATTCCAAATCTCTCCTTTCTGTGTATAGTACTGTTCGTAACAGGTTGAAGGACGCCGGATTCGATCTTCAATCCTGTAACTCCAACTGTGCGGATTTACAAAATAAAATGTCAGAGGATGGATCGATTACCTCCCCCCTTCCCTCCTATGAAAAGGTACTGGGGTATCATTATTCCCCTCGACAAGATACGATCAGACTTGCGCCCACTAAGATTAACTTTGAGGTAGACACTAAACGTGGGATTCTGTCTCAGACTTCCAGCATCTATGATCCGCTTTCCTTACTTCTCCCTGTTACTATTCAGGGCAAGACGTTCGTTAGCCAACTATGGAAGAACAACTTGTCCTGGGATCAACAGATCCCTGAGAAATTTACTATCCCTTGGCAAACTCTTGCTAAGGAACTTAATAAATTAAGTGGATTTGAGTTCCCCAGACGTGTGTTGCAGAAGAGCTCCCCGGTGGAATTTATTTGTTTCTGCGACGCATCTAAGCTCGCATACGGGTTTTCTTTATATGCTAAACAAGGAAATCGATGTTCCTTGTTGTTCGCTAAAGCTAAGGTGGCTCCCATTAAGCAGAAAACCCTACCTACTTTGGAACTAATGGCGATCTATCTCGCTCTCAAAGTTGTTCCCAAGATTATTGAAGCCTTAAAGCCTATCAACGTCCTTTCTATTTTCTTTGCGTCAGATGCGCAAGTAGCCTTATCTTGGGTTTTAAATGGGAAGGGGTCTAAAAGAAATATTTTTGTGGAGAATCGTGTCCTGGACATAAAAAAAATGTTGGAGGACGTTAACCTCAGATTTGGCGTCTCCCCCCTGTTCAAGTATGTCCCTTCGTCGGAAAATCCTGCGGATTTGTTGACTAGAGGCCTTTCTGCCTCCAAGTTTGAACAATTGTTCGATTTTTGGGTATACGGACCCGATTGGCTACAACAACATACCATTGACTGGCCAGTATCTCCATTACCTTGCCTTAATGACACCAACCGGAAGATTGTATCCTGTATGTTAACCGAGGATTCTCGCGCAGGCGAAACCAGTCTTCCTATAAATATTTCTAGATTTTCAACATTGTCTAGAGCGATCAACGTTCTTGAAAAGGTTTTAAGGTTCGGTGATAAATTGATGCATCGACACACTGATACCTACCTTAGAGCCAAATTGTTGCTTTTTTCTGATATGCAAAGGGAGGTATTTCCCCTTGAGTTGGAATATTTGACTCAACCTTCTGATAAAGATGCACCTCCTAGAATAACTGCCCTTGGGTTGTTTATCGATAGGGATGGTCTGTTGCGGACTAAAGGACGCATCCAGAATTCCAGTGTACACCCCTTCGGAGTCAAATTCCCTATACTTCTGGGTAAACATCACCCCTTAACTGAATTGGTTATTAAAGAGGCTCATTTGAATTGTTGCCACATGGGAACCAATTCAACCCTTTCCAAGTTGAGATTATCCGGGTTTTGGATTCCCCAGGGAAGACAATCGGTAAAGAAAACACTTCGTAGCTGCATTACTTGTAAGAAGATTAATTCTTTACCGTATAAAGCTCCCTCGGGTTCTCAACTGCCCACCCACCGGGCAAATTTTGTTCACCCCTTTCAACAAGTGGGTATCGATTTTACCGGCCATTTCTTGGTAAAGTACAAGGATGATGAAATAAAGATGTACATCCTGCTATTTACCTGCATGAGTCTTCGCGCAGTGCATCTGGAGCTTTTGCCTGACATGAGCTCCAGATCCTTCCTGTTAGCCTTCGTCAGATTTACCAATCTTTTTGGCGTACCCTCTCATGTCTATTCGGACAATGCTAAAACCTTTCTAGCATCCGGCATTATGTTGTCTGAAATTTTCGTTTCCGACGAATTCAGGGAACATTTTAGATCCGCTTCCATTAGTCATCTCACCATTCCCCTTTATTCCGCCTGGCATGGGGGCGCATGGGAGAGAATGATCAAAACCATGAAGCAATGCTTGAAAAAATTAATAGGTAGGAGGAAAATTCAGTACTTTGAATTTCTAACGATAATTTCTGACGTGCAGAAAGCGATCAATGATCGACCGCTGACTTATATTACCGCTTCAGAAGGGGGCCCAGACATTTTAACCCCCAATCACTTTCTGCAAACCGGCTACAATCCACGTTTGTTGATTAGTAACTATGGATCGGAAGATTTGTGCCCCGATCCCCCTAGTAGAATAAAACTGGTGCAGTCCTTGGAGTTAAGACACAAATGTGTCGAAAAATTTAGGAAGATGTGGCACAATGATTATCTGTTGTCCCTGAGAGAGAGGGATACGAATTTAAAGGGAGATTGCCCTCTAAAGGTGTCAGTTGGAGAAATTGTGTTAATCAAATCTCCTAATAAGACTAGACCCTTTTGGAGTCTAGGTAAGGTGCTTAGACTCATTTCCGGGAATGATAGTAAAGTTCGCTCGGCCTGTGTGTTGAGGGACGGATGCGAACAGGTTCATTCCTTAAAACATTTATTTCCCCTGGAATTAAAGGGAGTTTCTGCGTCGTGCCCAGCAACATTTCAGGAAGAGGGCGGTCCTTTCTTCTGTCCTTCTTGTTCCGTTGCAAACGATGGATCTTCCCCCATGGTGTGTTGTGATGCCTGCGACAATTGGTACCACTTTGACTGTGTAGGAGTGGTCCAGCAGGATACTTTGGGAGAGTGGATTTGTCCAAATTGTTCGGAAAAAACATCTTACTAGTCTCGTAGGGACTGCAGTCTGTTTATCAATATTAATGATCTAGGTAGAATCAGGTTCTTTAGTTATAAATTTATTATAGTGGCAGACAGAAGCACGTTCAATTCCCCTTGATAAGAAAATAAAAATAATTACTTTCGAGTAACTGATAATTAATACGATTATCCTATTCTAAAAAAAAAAAAAAAAAAAAAAAAAGTAATGGATAACCATTACTTTTTTCGTTGCTCCTTTGGCAGTGTGTTGGAAATTTACAGATATAACAGGTCTCCTGATTGGCCGAAGACCCGAACCTCGTCTTGGACTTGAGGCGGGCCTTTACGCCAGGAAGAGGCTCGCGCCTTTTTTTTTAGCCTTTTTTCTTTTTTTGCACCGACTTGCTTGCTCGGTTGGCACGGACAGCTTCGGAGATCAACGTGCCGAGATTCAACCAGCGGGGCCAACAATTGGCACCCTCATGTCTCGCTATATCGAGACCATCTCTCCATAGTATTGGAGACCCATTGGGCTAACAGCCTCAACCTTATCAGAGAAAATATCTCGACATCCTTCCTTTCTTATAAGGAAACCCTTTGGGCAATGCCTATCCATCTGAGAGAAAAATTCTCTAAGAACTATCGACTTTCGACCGAATGGAACTGCAGAAGAAGCTGACCCCAGAATTTCCTGTACGTCGCGGACCGCCGTTCCTCGTGGTTTCCCATACCCTTCTCAGACGAAGGAACTAACAAGCTACGCAGCGAGAAGGACTATACCAGGCTACGAAGTAGCCGCAAAATCAGTTTTTGCAAGACAATAAATTGTTTTACTTTATCAGGTATGTCTTGTTTGTCTGACTGTTTCCTTCCTCTGCCTAAGCACTGAGTTATGTGTGAATATTTCTCACAATAGCAAAGCATATAACAGTCATAATTATTGGGAAATGAGTGCCCTACAGTTGCGCCATTAAGCAAGTTTATTAAGCATAAAAAAATACTGGTAATAAATAATAAATGAGAGGAGAATCTCTACAACTATTAGTTATTTTTAGGGCAACAATGATAATACTGTTTTTATTCCGTTTTGGTGAATCGGCTTTAAGAGTAATAATTAGAAATTATGAGTGATATTTTAAAGCACAAGAATTCATATTTGAACTCACTTCAACTCTGAACTGAAATTTTATAAGTTTTATCAAATTGACATTAATCTTTGCAACGAGTTACTTGTGTTTTAATAAGAATTTTTTTAAAAATGTTTTTCTTCCCAGAATTGGTATTTGGAAACAAATAAAAACATCTACATGCCTAACTGGTTTCAGGTTGATGAAAAATGTTTAACTGCCCAAACTAATGGCTGACAACATATTCAAAATTCTTTTTTTTTTTCTGCTTATGACGGATTTTTTTCAATATTGGTAGTTATATTCCCTATTACAACAGCCTTTTGAAACCAAGTGTAAATGAAACAGTATTGAACCCGAAACACTTTTTGGCTTTGTTTAAAAATGATAAAACAAAAAAAATGCCTTTAAAAATTTGTCAATTGAATAAAAAAATGTTTCTAAACTGCTTCAGTGGAGGAGACGATGCTCATTTACCAAAACAATCAATGATGAGGTTCAAATAGCCATTCTTGGTGGAAAGAAAAAAGTGCTTAAAGAAAATAACATACTGAAAAACAGCATAACTAAGATTCCAGACAGTTGGTAAAAGTTGTTCCAATACAAAATTTACTTGTATCAAGTTGAAAACAATCCGTTTTGACAATGTGAAAAATCTAAGTGTAAATAATTAACTGATACACCAAAAATTATAACCTCATTTTTCTGTTTGCGTTATGCTGCCAAACCGCATAATTTTTCATGAAAAAGAAATCTAAATTATACTTTTCAAATGAAAAAGATGTTTTTACAAACAAACAGAAAAAAAAAATTACTGATTTAAGTTTTTTATCATAATCTGGCTGGATTCCGGCTTTCAACATATTTTAAATAGCCTTAAAACCAGACAGGAAGAACAATTTCCTTAAAAGTAAAATATTTTTTTTTTACATATTCTGAAAATAATCGATCATCAGAGCTTTCCAGTTCTGAATGCACACCAATTATCAATTAAAAAAAAAAATCACAGATAAGTACATGTAAAATAAATTTACTACTTAAAGGGTATTTGTCAAACAAAAAATATTAAAATTCAAGTTTTTATCCAATTAGGGGAAAAAATTGACAGTCTTCCCACATTTGTCTAGTATAAAACTTTGAAACCATTTCGGAAGAAAGAGTCGAATTATTAAAAAAAAATAAAGTAAACAAAAATAAAAAAATTAAATGTAGCTGTAGCAAAAAGATTTAATTTGATACGAAATTTTTGTCTAAATCTGTGAATTAGTTAGTAAATTCAACTTTTATTTTTTGTTTTGTACTTTTGCCGCTTTGCGATTCTTATTGAAATCACTTTTGAAAACAATTTCTAATACTTTTAGTTTTTTAACAGTGGAGTAGGTACAAAGTTTTCAAAAATATTGTTAAGTTGTTAACAGATAACAATTAATGAAAACGAATTTTTAAGTTTTCAGCTGCAGTATTACTTAAATTTTGTTAGTGTGTATGTGTGTGTGGGGGGGGGGGGGGTGAAATACTGCGATTTGCATTGTTTTTAGAAAGAAAGCTTATTTGTCCTGACCTCATCATTGATCAGAATCAAAAACATCGAAAGCGTAACTACTACAACAACAGTAACACAAATTATTCTTTAAAGTGTTTTTTGACATGCACGCGAGGATATTCCCCGCCCCAGTTTTACACTTTTTAAAATTTAAAACAATTATTTTTAACTTTAATTTACTGAAGCTAAATATTGCAAAGTTAAGTTAAAGTAGCTATAAAAAATAAAATAATGTACGTGACTATTCGACTGATATTTTGTCAAAGTTTCTTTATTTCTGGTAACTTTTTAAGACCAAACATGTCAGAGTTTATTAGTCACCATCCATCACTAGTAAAAACAAAAACGTCAGTCAGTCAGTTAAAGTGTCATACGTGATACACTGACTGGGCAGAAGATTATCCCGCAGTAGGTTGCCATTGCTTTCTGCGGTAGACTGGTTGCCGACCAAGGCTATAGAACCCAATCTGTCCTACTATTTACCCCACAACTGGAAGGAAGCGACGGATTAATACCTTTCCTAAGGGTACTTGCGCGTAAGTGAATACAATGGATTCAACTGGAATTCGAACTCGGCTCCCCGGTTTCTCGTTTCGAGCAGATATCCACTGTACCACAACGCACATCCAAGAAAACGTATCCCTTGCAAAAAGGGAGGATTTGGGCAATGAATTAATTAGTAGATCAGTACAAACTTTTCTAATTTCAACAAAGTGATAAAAAATATTTAATTTAAAAGCAAACAAGATGTTGATACTTTTTTTTTTTTTTTTTTTGCTTCCATAACCAGCGAATTTAACTGTTTGCATGAATTAACCAAAATTGTTATCATTTACGAGCCCCTGACAAATGATGACATTATTTCGTATGAATTGGAAATCAACAAGTGGTGAGGTCTGCTTCGTAGCAGAAGTCAATGAACCCCACAAAATAAAACTAAAAAAGCCACAAGCGCTGGAGAAAAGCCTTTCCTTTCGGAATACTTGCATAACACAAGAAGTGTGTTACGAATAGGTGAATTTAATGAATAATACCCAAAATAACTGGGGAAAATTTTTGAAATCAATAAAAAATGATAAACTAAAATAAACAATACTAAGAAGTGGGAGGGGGAGACTTTTTTTTCTTCTTTTTATCTTTGACCCTAAGGTAGGGTGGTTCCAAGGAATTTTATCTTTTTATTATTTCATTAAAAAAAAAAAAAAAAAAAAAAAAAAAAAAAACATTTAAAAAATTGTACTTGAGTTGACAATGAGAAAAACAAGTTGTTTATCAATGCTTTTTTTTTGCCATGACCAAATTTGAACATCCCTTGTCTGACAACATTGCTCTTAGTCTTAATAAAAAAAAAACATCCTTAAACTGTTGAACAATCCATTTTGTTATGTTTTTTGTTTCATAAAAAGAAAAAAAAAGTAATTTTTAAAAGTTGGCAAAGAAATTAACTTTCCGTACTTTTCTCTTATGAAAAATTTACTTTTAATTTAAAATATTTTAAAATAAATTAGAGACCATATCACAAATTATTCGGAAATAACAACTTGTGATTTAAGACCAATTTTTAACGAAAAGAACATTTAGAAAAAGTTCTTACACAGTCCTGGTACATCGTAAATATCCGAAATGGAACGATCGACCAAATCAAGTTCTGTATTTTGGTGTTCCATATTTTCGTCTACAATCTTTTTAAGTTTGTTCGACATTTTCGGTGGGGAATGGAACTCTTTGAAGGAGTTAAACGTCGCCAGTTAAAGTAAATCCTGTCGAGTACCGATAATTCCCGGTCAATTGTTGTATCTGTCGACCAATCCCCAAAGCGAAGAACACGCCATTACCATTGATGGTAATATTGAGTAAACCGGAAGTGAGGGAAAACGCATCCGAAGATGTCGACGTTCTCGAATAGCGGTTGGTCAATTATTGAGATATTTGTTTAACCCATTTACCATTAAATGATTGTCATCTGTTGTGCTTTCAGATAAAAGTGTATCATTATTTAGAGCACTAGGGCAATTTTAAACCGAATGCAATGTAAAAACGAGCTGCGAAATAGAAGTTCTTTTTTATCAAGGAAGACAGTAATGAGCTTTTTGTACTTGATGATAAAAACACCGTCTGTCACTATATTCCTTTTCCTCTGCAAATCTTTAAATGAAACTACGTTTACACAACATTAACATTAACAATAACTGTATAATTTTACCATCACTGTGTAAAGTTAAGTAGATTATGTTCATAGAGACCTTTTGATTAACGAAGAGAAAATTCCATAAAAATCTGAATTTTGTTTCCAAGAAAATTCGAAAGATTATTACTATTTTACTAGTGACGAGAAAAAAATTAAATGTCTTGGATTATGTTTTTTTTATAAGTGATTAAGTAGACAATCAAATTTATCAAGTACGCGATGTGATTCATAGAATGATCTAACCCAGTTTATTATCAGTGATGGAGAATTGTTCCCTGCTCTCTAGAGTCTTAGAGACTCTAGAACAACATTTTTATTTTATCAATTTAATTGAATACTAGTTGAAAAGACAGTCTGGAAATAAAAACTACTTCAAATTCTTAGTGTTATGTTTTGCTATGCATGTAAATGTGTTCACCAATATAGTTAGTGGTAAAAATTTCAGGACATTTTGGAAAATGAAATAAAAGCAATTAATAAAATAATAATAAAGAATAAAATAATACATTTCCAGTGATACTTGTAATAAAAAGGAATTAAAAAGGGTTTTATTTTAGTCATTTGTGCAATTCTGTTACCCCCACCACTTGGCTTTGCCAAGCATTTATTTGGTGGAACTGTTTAAGTTATATAAAAATACCAACATTTTTTTCCTCTTTTTTTCATTCATGCTGGGAGTGTTTTTTTTTCTTTTCCCAGTTGACTGATGACTTAACTCTCTTTCCACTTTCCAATGTATAGCATTCAGATAAATTTTGCCAAATTTCCACTGATGAAGTAAATACAAAATTTACTTTGGTCATTCTAACTCAACACAAGGCTGATTTGAGCTCAACCATTATAATCATGTTTATCATAACTTACCCTAACTTACTTTTGGACCTGAAAAAGAAAACATGTGGTGATTAGATAGGTAGTAGTAAAACATAATAAAGTGACAGAGAAACTCTCTCTTTTTCTCTCTACACATACATCCTTTTCTTCCTTCTCACATTTCAAATACTCGGAACATAACAGGACATAGCACAAACAGCAACCTGATAAAACATTCCACCTGACACCCACATCGAAGAACAAATATGCTATATTTACATGAATATACATATACAGAAGAAAAACTCTTTATAACCTGAACACAGCAACACATATATAATAACTAGCAGTATAGCCTGGCGTTGCTCAGGTATAATGAAAGCTTTAAAACTAATCCATGGTCCTGGACTCAGCCTAAAGAATATTTGTGTGAAGTTTGGTGAGAATTGGATAAAAATTGTGGATTTGTATAAAGGACATACAGACAGATAAACAGACACACACACAAACATCTTGCCTTTTATATATATATATATATTATCGATTTTCTGCACTATTGTAAGAACTGCAACCTTGAAACTTCTGAATATCATTTCTTATGTCTTTGTCTATGAGTGTATCAAATTTGATTAAAATCGAACCACTCCTTCTATAACCAGATTTTTTCAATTATTGATTTTCAATATTTATCGGGGGTACCGCGACACAAAACCTAGCTATGAACACTCACAGACGCTTATAGTACAGCTGTGTAAATTTTCCAGAAAATCGGTTCAGCTGTTTCGGAGTCTATAGGTAACGGACACACACACACACACACACACACACACACACACACACACAAAGTTCCATTTATGAATAAGTTTAGATGAACATTTACATATAACAAAAGATATAATCTTATGGAGTCAACAACAAAAATAAAATGGTGGTATAGTAAATAAAACCTGACCTTTATTTATTTATGATCTCATATTGAAAATATTTTATAGATGAAATGTCTCTCTTTGCAGGGGCCGTGATTACCGGCCCCTGGTTTTGGGGTGACAGCAGCCCGTATCTTCCTCTTTTTTCCTGCAACTCCAATGAGTCAACACAGACTAATTTTAGCTCCATGAAACTCAACCAGCAGCCACATGGTGTCCAAAAATGAAGCGGCCAAGAAGACAACATAGTATCAAGGATGTCCCAACAGTTGCAGCAAAGCATCAGAAAACGGAATCCCTCTTCAACTTGAGAACAAATACATTCTGACGTCACAGCAGAAAATGAGAAGAACTGTTAACAGAATGAACTATACTGCTTCCAGTTAAGTCTACGCAAAAACCACTGTTTTTTTGCAACCATTTTCTTAAACCCTATTTTGTATCTTCCCTCTCTTCCTTCCTTTTTTTGTTATAAAGCCTTTCCTTCTACCACTCAAGTTTGGTGTTGTCCTGTTTTCTCTTGCTGTGTCACATCAATGCTCTTTTACCCTTATTTTCTACAATGGACAAATTAACTGGTCACTAAAATTCTAAGGTGTTTAAAAACCTGCACACTTTGCTAAAAATCAGCATACTCAGCACCCTTCTATACCATATGGACATACCCAAGATATATCAAGAACTTTGTTTCCCTACAGTTTCTATTAAAAAAAAGAATAAGCAGTCTGTACTAGAAACCCAGTCGTTGCTTCTTCTTTAATTATTTACATGCAAACAGGCATACACCTACTAGACACGAACATGCAACCTTAAATTCTGTGATATATTGCTCCTGAACTCTCCCCTGTCCTCTCTAAACTGTATAACTACTGCCTTTCTGCTTCCTGTTTTCCTGCATGCTAGAAGTTCTCTTCAGTCGTTCCTGTATTTAAGAACTGTGGTGAACCCTCGGACCCATCCAATTATCACCCTATCAGCCTTCTACCAATTTTCGGGAAAGTGTTCGAGGCCATAATCTATGCTAAAATAGTTCAACATCTCACTGCCTACAAACTCTACTCTGACAGGCAGTATGGCTTCCGCTTTGCCAGGTCCACAGCCAACATGCTAACAACCATTACAGAGTACATGCTCCAGGCCCTTGACGAGTCAGGCGAGGCTCGTGCTGTTGCTCTGGACATCTCCAAGGCTTTTGACAGGGTTTGGCACTCTGGCCTTCTATGCAAGCTACAGGGTTACGGTGTTACCGGATGCTTGCTTAATCTAATCCAATCTTTTTTAAATAACCGCAAAATGAAGCTGGTTTTGAATGGGCATGCCTCTACAACCTACAGTACAAACACTGGTGTCCCTCAGGGCTCTATCCTGAGCCTGACACTCTTCCTTATTTTCATAAATGACCTCCCAGATGAGATCAAGCGCCAACTAGTCATCTATGCAGATGACACCACAATTTACTCCCACATCAGTAAGAAACCCGTTGTGGCGGACAAAAATAATCTCGCTGCTGACCTTGATCTACACTCTGTGGTGAGTTGGGGCAAGAAGTGGCTTGTCAATTTCAATGCGACTAAGACCAAGCTGTTGTCTGTCAATCATCACAGGCAACCTCTCCTGCCTCCCATAAGCATGGACCAAGCAAGTCTCCCTGAGAGCAATACACTGCGCCTCCTCAGCCTTACCCTCTCTTCTGATCTGAAATGGAACCACTACATTGAGTCAATAGCTAAATCCACTGCTAAGAAGGTTGGGTCACTGTGTCGGGCCAGGATATTTTTCCTGCATGAATCCATCCTGCATATATACAAATCAACCATTCATCCATGCATCGAATTCTGCTGCCATATATGGTCAGGCGCCCCTGCTGTTCATCTCAGTGTTCTTGACAGGCTCCAAAGAAGAATCAGCAATGTAATAAGTACCGACTTGGAGCTCGACTACAGCCACTTCCCCACCGACGAGATGTGGCCTCCCTTTGTCTGTTCTATAAATACTTTCATGGCTTCTGCTCCAACAAACTTAAGTCACTGGTGCCTCTGCAACAGGTGTTTACTTGTGCAACCAGATTGGCAACTGGGTCCCACCCATTCACAGTTAGTTTAACCAAATGCAGAAGACAATTCTACTCCTGCAGCTTCTTCTCTCGCACTTCCTGCCTGTGGAACTCGCTTCCATATTCTTGCTTTCCTGGTGGCTACAACCTCCAGGAATTTAAATGCAATGTCAATACTCACCTATTAACCACTTGACTCTAGTTCTTTCACCACCCCGTATATCCTTTCCTTTCTCTCCACCTTTGCAACTGTCATCACACCTGTATTCCCATCTTCTCTTGCTCCTTTCCAACTGGTTTGTCTTCCTCTTCACTCTCTTCTACTTAATCTTTTTACTCTTATGTAGCCCCCTGCACATCAGTGGCATTACCGCCTTGCTCGGGGTGATACGATAAAAAAACAAAACAAAAAAAAAACAATACATATTATTTGAAGAGGTAATTTTTATCACTTCCCTAATATCTCTTATGATTGAATATTATTTTCCATTCTCATTTTCATTTATTTTAATGATAGATCACAAGTTTTTTGAGAGCCATTCCATTAATTTAGTGTCTTTGAAACCATTTTTAGAATAATTGGCAATAGTCAGTTTTACAGAATATGAAGTGTTGTCTTGTATGGATATACTCTTTAGCTTAAATCTTCTTGGTTGTGACCTGTACCTCTAAAATTTATATCTTAGAATTATTCTCAGCATCAAGTGTGAAAGGATCTATCATTTTTCTGCCAACAATACTAACCCAAAATTTACCTGCCCCCTGATATCTTTTAAGTTGTGTTGATTGATTGTTTCTTGAAAGAATCTAAATTCTAGCCCAGACATTAAATTCATCTAAAGTAGCTATGCATTCCACATTAAGAATTATTGTTGTGAAATCAATTTACTTCTTCACCCAATTTACATGTTTCTATATATAATGTTTAAAGGTCTTTCAATAGTGTTTCCAATCCAGATGATATACCCAAAAATCCTTTTGCATCCAAAAAATATTAAGAGCCAGTATCACAAAGATAAAAACTAGTTTACCCAAGTGGTCTATTGATCAAAGTAGATCTAAGTTGGTCAGGTATGCTCCTGTAAGTTGTCTCAGAAGATTTGGTGGAATATATTACAATTGTCTTTGTTATAGTTGGGGAGATATTTTGATATGGATTAGTTTTACAACTTTTATGGATAATTAGGTATGAAAAAAATCTGTTGAATAGAAAATAACTTTGAAATTATTGTCTAAGTTTCTGTGATGAGTTTATTTACAGCCAGATGTATGTCCTCTGTGGAATGAAGTTGAAATAATAGACAGAGAACATTACTGGAAAATACAGAAACTTAAGGAATCAGCACATATCAGTCAGTTAAGTGCCATATGTTAAACACGCTTGAGCGCTCATGTCTCTTTCGAGACATGAGCGCTCAAGCGTGTTTAGTCACCATCCATGTATTAGTCACCATCCATCACTAGTAAAAACAAAAACGTCAGTCAGTCAGTTAAGTGTCATACATGATACACGCTTGGGCGATCATGTCTCGAAAGAGACATGACTGACTGGGCAGAAGATTATCCCGCAGTAGGTTGCCATTGCTTTCTGCAGTAGACTGGTTGCCAGCCAAGGCTATAGAACCCAATCTGTCCTGTTATTTAACCCATAACTGGAAGGAAGAGATGGATTAATACCTTCCCCAAAGGTATTTGTGCATAAGTGAATGCAATGAATTCAACTGGAATTCGAGCACATATGCTTGGCTATAAAAATCTCCTGAGCTGTCCAAGCATAGAAATGAATACAATATGGTAAACAGTAATACAGAAAGAGAAAAATAACAATAACAAAAGATTGTTATATGAGCTCTGAGACATTAGGTTTATAAATCCCCAAAATTCATTCATCAGTGAATTAGTTCATTCAGCAGTGCATTAGTTCATTTATCCAAAAGTGACTTAAATCAAAGAGCTGTGAGTTCAATACCTGGCAACAGTAGAGAAAACAAAAACTTGAAGAGTCGTCAAGAGGAATTAA
Organism: Ascarosepion bandense; assembly: GCA_037127315.1. Classification (NCBI taxonomy): domain Eukaryota; kingdom Metazoa; phylum Mollusca; class Cephalopoda; order Sepiida; family Sepiidae; genus Ascarosepion; species Ascarosepion bandense. Next base: position 152,613 of record JBBBDQ010000739.1, read on the forward strand.
CTAAAAAAAGTATAGTAAATAGAATTATAACACTCTACCCCCGGGAACTAAACAAAGTGTTCGATTTGAAATTCCAACTATTATCACCTGAAGAAGGCTGGAGTGTACAATGCCTGAAATGTCATGAATACGGCAATAGTGCCATATACTCAACTTTTCAGCAATGAGGACAACAGTCCAAACAATGTAAATAGTTACAATAACTCATCTCAGAAATATAGACAAATATAATTTATTGTAATGAAATTTTGCAACACATATTCTTAATTATGACAGTTGTAAAGGTGTATTTATTATGTTGGCTGTCAGTTTATTGAGAATGTTCATTTGAGATCAGCATTTGTTGAAAAACTGTTCTTCATTAAATTGACTCTTGTTTTAGTCAAGTGCTATACATGATGCATACTTGGGCAACCATGTCTCTTTTGATTCATGATTGACTTGGCATAAGACTTGCCCCAGTAGGCTTCCATTTATTCTGGAGTAGACTGGTTGCCAATCAAGGCTATAGGACCTAGCCTATCCTGCTATTCAGCTCATAGTTGAGAGAAGAAATGAGTTCATATCTTTCTTAACAGTATTTGAGTGTAATGTAATGAACTTGACCAGAATTTGAATTTGCCATTCCAATTTCTCATGCCAAGCCATTATCAATTACACATTCTTGTCTTAATATTAGTTAAAAAAGATAAAGAAAAACAAGAAAACTTCATGACAAAAATAAAAAGTAATGAAAACATTTAATAATTCATAATCAGATATAAATAAAATAAAAATGAAATATTTCAATACATATCAACAAAAAATTAATCATGGAAATAGTATAGAAAAGAGAGATGTTCAGTAGCAAAATAAATGTCTTTAAACAATGAGACAGAAAATACAAAATGGCTGCTATGCTTCAACAAACAATAACTTGGTGAATTCTGATGTGAGCATTTTCTGAAAAGGATAGAAAAATAGAGTTTCATCAATTTGACATCTTGTATAGAGTTAAACTTAACTGCTGGCAAAACAAAACTGAGATGAGAATCTACACACCCCATTTTATTGCCCATATACAAATAGTCACAGACATTCCTACATTCATGTTGCTTAATACTTTGCTAATATTTTTGAAAATGTTGTTTCTCCTGAATTTTAATTGTCCTTATATGACTTGCTATAAGTATGCTAAAATAGTAATTTTACAGAAAACAGTCATTACGTATTTTTTCATTTTTTTTTTATATAGCAGACATGGAAAAGAAACTACAAGACCACCTACTATTAGCTAAAGAGAGTTAAAAGAAAGGCCTAAACATAAACTACAAGAGAACCAAATGCATAGCCATCAGTTAAAGTAGGAGCCCAAAATGCTAACTACACATCAGGGATACTGAAATCAAGCAGGTACAGAAATTTAAAGACTTGGGAAGTGTTCTAACAGAGGACGGAAAGTGCGACAATGAGATCCGAAGGTACATTGGCATGGCAAAGAATGCATTCCAAAGGCTGAGTAGAGTATTGAGAGACAGAAATATTTTGTTGGAAATGAAGACGAGAATACTGGATTGTTATGTGATGTCTGTCCTTCAATACGGCAGTGAATGCTGGACAATCTCATCAAAGATGAAGGAAAGACTTGAAGTAATCAAAATGAAAGATGTTGAAGATACCATGGACCAAACATGTTAGCAACGATGAGGTTTTGTAGAGGATAGAAACAAAAAAGAAACTTCTACTATCAAGAAAAACAGCTGAAATTTCTGGGACATGTAATGAGGAAGGAGGGCTTGGAGAATTTGATACTCACAAGATAGAAGGAGAGACAGGAGAAAACAATGCATGACATACTTGATGGGCTTGAGCAAATGGATGGCAGAGCAGGGTTTTGGAGGAGTAACAAGAGAAAGGATGTTAAGAGTGACAAGGGTTAGGGTGATGTGAAAGGCCATGATCGCTTATGTCCTAAAGGGACAAGCATATAGAAGAAGAAGAAGAAGAAGAAGAAGTCATTACATTTATCTCAGAATACTGTTGAAATGACACAACATATCATTGCCAAAGTAATTACACAGTAATAAAACATATTGACTGTGATCATTCATGGTGGGTAATCTATAATTATAAAGGATTCTCTCTTTTTACTGTAACCTGAAATTTTCTGAAAGAGTAATTAATTTTTCATATGGCTGCAACACCATTTGGACAAGGTGATAGTAATTTGAAGAAAAAACTAAGACAGAAAATACTAATTTTCAATAGACTGAAAGATATACTGATGATTTAACTAGGGAAAGCTGAAGAAAATAATAATTGAATTTTTTTCCTCTGCTAGAAAAGTAAAACAGAGACATCTGGATTTAGTCAAAGTCTGAGATAAGTGAAGCCATATTTTAAAAAACCACCTAAGAAGAAAAGATAGATATTTTTTACGATCACCGAAAAGAGCAACCAGCTAAGATAAAATATTTTATGACTCTTGAATGCAAAATTTTAGTCACTTGATAAAAACTAACTTTTAATTTACTGATGACCCAATGAAGGAAAATAAGGGAAGGAAGATGATAATTGGAGTTTGGAAAACAAATAAAGCATCTGTCTTTTGCTCAAAGACTGAGATAAGTGACAAATTATTCAAAGTGCCTCTAAGAAGAAACTAGATAATTTTTTTTCACAACAATTGAATACGAAGTGAGAAGGCCTAGATAATTAAAACTGTTGCAAATCAAGCAATTATCTCTTTTTTTGTCACTTGTTAATTAGAGGATTTAACCTTCTTACAAATTGTAGACATTATAAAGAAAAATTTGCAACTGAAAAAGAAGCTGGTCACTGCAGAAAAGACTAAATTTCTTGCGAACAAAAGCCAAATAAATCAATAATACACAAGCTACAAGAAGCCTCCAGATTCTGTGAGTTTGAAAAAATTGGCACTGGATAAATGACTATCAAAGATGAATTGACAGAGTTGAGATTAGTTGAAGGTATGGGTGATGTTTCATACAAACACAAAATTTTTGAATGGCTACAGCTGATTAAAATGTCTTTGCATGCATTTCTAGAGTTTTTGCAACAATTAGAGTTGATTGAAAAATTCAATATATCAAAGAGTATCAAAGCATACAGCATATTGAATTAGCTTGTGGGGTGCAAATACTGTGATAAAAAGCATGAACAGAACAAGAAAAAATGTCTAGCTTTAGGACAAGTATGTTGGAATAATGAAAAGAAAAAGTATTTCTAGTCAGTATGCAAGCATAAAAGTAAAAATAGAAATGATAGAAAATCCCCCCCACCCACACACCTCAGGAAAATACAGCTGTATTTATGATACAAAAAGATAAAGAGAAAAGTGTCAGAGTAAAAATTAAATTGAATGGTATAACTTTTCCTATGCAAATAGATACTGGGAATGATGTCACTCTAATCCCAATAAATTTTTGGGAACAATTGGACAAATCTGAATTAAAGAAAAATTGGTTTAAATTAATAGAGTTTGATGGCTCTTTCATCAAAATGTTAAGTCGTTTTGGAGGAACTTTTGAAACATATTTCAAAATTATTTCCATCACAGAAGTGATATGGGAAAAAATCCGTGGACTCATAGGTATAGATGTCTTGAAAGTGGAGCAAATTAACAGTTCAAAGTTGGACAGTAATGACATAGGGGATGTAAAAAGAATACAAAGTGAGCATTCAATTAAAATTATGCTATCTTTATTAGGTGTGAAACTAAAAATAATGGTAGATCAAGGAATTTTAGTGCATGTTTCTCTTGGTAGTAGTAATTGGGCTTCTTTTATTGTTGTTTTACAAAAACTGGATGGAGATTTAAGGATGTGTCAGTCAGTCAGTTAAATTGCCATATGTGACACACGCTTGGGCGATCATGTATTAAAAGAGACATGACTGACTGGGCGGAAGATTTTTTCGAAGTCAGTTGCCATTACTTTCTATGGTAGACTGGTTACCAACCAAGGCTATAGAACCCAATCTGTCCTGTTATTTGACTCATAGCTGAAGGGAAGAAATGGATTAATACCTTTCTCAAGAGTATTTGCACATAAGTGAATGCAAAAAATTTGACTGGAATTCAAACTTGGCTCTCTGATTTCTTGTTCCGAGCAAATATCCACTGGACCACAACACACATCCCATGTGTAGTGATTACAAAATAGGAGTAAACCACAAAATATGGTCTGATTTGTTCCCCATTCCTAACATTAAAACTCCTATTCACAAGTTGAGAATTAAACACTTTGCTAAAATAGACCTTAAATCTGCCTATAAACAAATACAAATTGATGAAAAATTTAAAGAGGTCACTGCAATTAACTTTTCAATATGCTTACTCAGATGTCTTATAATGAGATTGCTGAAAAGGATAAATGAATGATAAACTATTGTTCTCAGAGAGACTTTTATATGCTATGACATACACAGAATTATGTATATATACTAGTGTCCACACGTGAAGAAATACATATCACATGTATCTACCGCAAAGTAAAGTATATGGAGGAACAAAAAGAAAGGTCTTATATATAGTTGAAGTTACTTCTGATCTGGAAAGCCATTGTTATGACTCCCTATTTAAAGGGTCAGATTAATTTATGTCCAAGTGAAACATGGCCAGATTCATCTGTATCTCAGTGGTATAAGGCATATATATCACCACAAGATAAGGCAGGATTCATCTATATTCCAACAAGACAGCTCTATGCGCTTGCAAGCTGTTTGTCCCAATAGGATACAGTAGGATTTATTTATGTCTCTGCAAGCTGTTGGTGTAGGCAGATTTAGCCTGGGTCTGCATAGGCGGAGGCTTAGGCCAATTCTTTTCTGATACTTGACTGATATCAACTATTAGTAAGTTGGGCTGTTGAAGCTGATTTGAATGAGAAAAAGAGTGTTGGGTCATATTGTAGCCTTGGTACCTATGATGAAATGTTTCTGTAGCAATGAAGCACCCTTTCTAGTAATTCAAAATGATCTTTAATTTTATAATTCTTTTAATTTTTTAAGTGAATTTAGTTGATTTAGTAAATTACACTCCTTGCAGTGAACATGCCTTTTTTAACTGCAATCTTATAGAAGATTGTATGGTTTACATGCATAATGTGTTTAATAAGCAATGGTTCAGACTGACAAGGGTTCTCCAGGTATGTACTAGTTGTAATATTTATTGTATATAAAAAATACAAATGTAGCACAAGGCAGAAAAAGAGAGAATGGGTAGGCTGGTCATCATTGGTCTAACTTAATTAGCCACATTCACTGACTCAAACATAGCTTATAAATCCTTTCACCACAGTACCTTATTTATAAGGAAAATACATCTGTACAACAATCATCAAAACAACATGTGTTCTTCATGGAATCCTAAACTATTTTCTTATATTTACAAGTATGTGGGTAAGGAGACAAAAAGTATACATGATTTTATTTACAAAACAATAAAATAACCTCATGACTAGATGAAAAATTATACAATAAAATTGTTAGTGTGGGACCCTCTCCATGGCTAGATGTGACAGAAAAGTAAGTTAATCAGTTAAAAAAGTATGGTAGAAACACGTAGAAAAATTAAAGTAAAGAACTATGTCTTCTGTCACCTAAAGAGGAGTGTGAGTGAAAATGAAAGCGAAAAATGATGAGGACTAAAAAAATAACAAGGGGCCAATGATCATTCACTCTCCAGTTAAGTTAACCAATATTTGTAAAAGCGAAAGAACAAAATCTTCAACACTAGCCTAATTGGGCAGGACGAGCATGTCTTTCCTGGAAGAACAAGTATTTCAACCAGAAAACTTAAGATGGTACCCAAGGTTAGCACCATTCACACACACTAGTCATGCTACAGTCATCCATCATTCAACAAAATCCTTGGAAGAAAGCCACTGCTTCTCAACACTGATCTTTACCTTCAGTTGATATTTGAAAAACACAACCAGTTGATAGGAACAGAAAGACAGTACCTCATGAACTACTTTCATGCTTGTTGTTTATCTCATCATTCTCATCATACCTAGCAGGCACAGTGTTTTTTGCTGTCCACCAATGAGTTCACATTGCTACAAATAGAGCTGGCATCAAGGGCAAAGAATTGTCTGTGCAGCATGCAAACTATGTAGCTATCAATAAGCTTGCACAGTGGGCGTATGACTGAGCAGTAAAAGGTGTGCTCAATGAACTCTTCCATTTCACTACACCAGATGCATTTTGGCGAAGCGACCAGTCCTGCTGCAAAAGATTTTTTGCCAACCCTGAGCACATTCCAACTCATCAGCCAGGTGAGTGATGCCTCATTGTTAGTGAAGCAATTCAACCCTGGCGTCAAAGGCAATATAGAGCAAAACTTTCCCCTCATTAGACCAAGCACCTCAAACAGATTGCCGTGAATGGCCCTTCTAAAACCCAATATAATACCTATCTTGACAATGGCTGCATCTCAGAGAGGCCTGCCTGTATCCAAGAAAGACCCTTTATTGCATGAAGGAACTTATGATAAAAGGAGCACTTGCCTCAGGGCAAAAGGTGGACCTCCCTCTCAGCCAAGTGCACACTTCTCAAAGACAGAACAGTTTTTTGAGCATTCTCCTTTCAGAAGGAGCCATACCCACCATCCTGTGTACACATCCAATCCAGGAAATGCAATCATAAAACATCTTGATGTGCCTCTATGTTCAACATTCCTAGACTGCTCTCGGATGATTGGAGGCAGCAGACCTTGTGATAGACCATGGAAGCTTTGCCACTCCAGAGGAGACTAAACAAAATTTTTCTCTAGATTGACTAGAGTGGCGCACAGGAGTGAAAAGACTAAGAGTTGATAATGGATGATGGGGTAAATGTATGTAACACACACCTTGCCCCTCCCTTTCAAGGAAAGTTTCCTTTGTAGTCACAGATTAACCATGGCTATAACCTTTTCTAGAATTACTGACCAATTCCTCAACAGCTAGAAGTCAAGAGTGAACCAGATGCTAAGTATCTTGTATGGCCTGTCTGTACAACCGAAGGGACCCAAGAGAGGTGAACCTTTCCATGAACCCAACTGCAATCCGACATAATCAGGTAACAAGATTCTGCCAAGGACCGGGTTCGCCCTTAACCTGCACAGGAAAGCCTCCAGTGCAAGCACAAACAGATTTCTTAGAAATGATGGTCTACCCTAGCAAAATCTTTGAACTGATCCAAATTGACAGCTTGGCTTCTCCATCAACATTTTCTATGATCAGATGAATCAAATGAAAGTTATCTTGGTTTGTCCATTCACAGCACAAATTTGTTCAGGGAATATCAAAAACATTTCACATTCAATAAAGAAGTCTTTAATTTCCAGTATTCAGTCAAACTCGACTTAGTTTTAACTAAGTTTATATGAACTAGGATGAGCATATGATCCAAACAAACTATACTATGGAAGTTTGGATAGTCTAGGAATTCTAAGTCAACTCTTCTAACTATAACAAATTGATCAATGAGGTGGGAATGCTGCACCGAGCCAAGCCACCCATATCTGTCCAAGTCCATTCTACCCGCTTTGGATGTTCATTTAAAAATTTATCAACCAGATCAAGTCTGTTGACAAATTCATGAAAGTTTGTTTTTTTACCTCAGAAGTCCTGTTAGTACTCCCACTAGCATCTCTACAATCTAACTTGGAATCAAGGATGGCTTTCAAATCACTCGCTCAAACTACCCGATGACTGGCACTGACTGACCACTGATGTCCAAAATACTGGAGATGGTGCTCAAGGCTTGTCTAGATAACATGATGGTGAAGCTCCATGGCCCAAACTTTCGATCTGAGGATATACTGAGGATCCCACCGAACTGTTTAAAATAAACATCCAGTACTTTGCCTTGTACATGGGCAGGAACTTCATGGCTCACCACTGTTGTCTTTCTCATTCCCCAGTATTTGGTCCAGAGGATGATGTCCTTAGTGATCAACTCCCTGTTGACCATGACCATACAATCATTGGGTGTGGGCATTAGTATGCCCCATATGTAAGGCCCAACACCACGGATGATCTACTGGGGAATGAATCCCAGGGAAGTGAGAGTCTTGCACACATTGTCCTTGGATTAATTGCAAATTTTCCTTGTCCACTTGTCCATGACAAAAGCAGAGACAGTCATGAGGGTGTACTTCTCAACCTGTTCAGGGTCTACCTGCAAACCACCTTCCTTAATGGGCATAGTCCTCTGCCCTCTTAAGGAACTCCTGTATATTCAGAAGGCAGGCTGGTAGGGTCTTCCATCCACTGGGAGGCTGCTGGTCACTGTTACTGGTTTCCTGGGGAGGTTGCTGACTTCTTTGAGTGTATGCTGGTCTGTTGCAGGCGTTGACTGCATCTCTGGGCTGCTGGTTTCCTCGGTTGTTGAGGTGGCTGGTTATCCTGGCTGCTAGCTTTCTGGAGAGGTTGGTTGTTCTGGTATCTGAGTCCTTGGAGAGGCTGTTTGTGTGGTTGGCTGGAGTTCAGTGGGGCTGACCGTCATGATTCCTTGTCGTGGTGATCTGTTTTCTTACTGCTTCTTCCTCTTGTCATCCATGTGGATTTGCTTCTAAAAAGTTCCTCTGACTGTGCTGTGAGAAACAGATACTACAATTTGATTCTACTCCCCTGGCTGTGGAGGTATTATTTACACATCTTCCCCTACTGAGGCGATTTTTTAAAGTGGAGATCTGGGTGCAAATGCACAGATAACTGGTCAAAGATTACCAAGCTAGTTTTAGCTGGTCAAAGGCAGTCTTATATTATCAATGCTTGTCAAAGCTGGTCATTGCTCCCCAAACCAACCTACCTGCCACCAAGTGGCAAGTGTTGCAGGTGGCTAGCAAGCAGGAAGTGAGTATCTGAAAACAGATACTACATTTTGATCTGACGGGTAGCGGAGGGATTATTTACTTATCCTCCCTCATTGAGGTGATATGTGAAACAAGTTTGGTTTTTTAAAGTGGGGACCCTGAGCACGAATGCTCAGATAACTGGTTAAAGATTACCCATCTCCTGCCTACGCGGTAACAGTGTATAACGCTCGTCTTAGCTGGGCAAAGCCAGTCTTATATGGTCATTGCTTGTCAAAGCTGGTCATTGATCCCAAACCTACCCACCTGCCACCAAGTGGCAAGTGTTGCAGGTGGCCGACGAGCAGGGAGTGAGTATCTGAGAACATACTACACTTTGATCCTGCTCAACGGGCAGTGGAGGGATTATTTACTCATCCTCCTCCACTGAGGTAAGATGTGACACAAGGTTGTTCTTTTTTTAAGTGGGGACCACAGACACGAACGCTGCTTGAGTAACTGGTCAAAGATTACCTAGCCCCCTTCTATGCAGTAACTGGGTACAACACTAGTCATAGTTGGTCAAAGCTATCGTTCGAGAAAGAAAGCATTCAAAACGTACCATTGTAGAATCACTTCTACATGCACGTACATACCTACATATTGCCATGCACACATGTTCATACTGTCATAGACATATACCCACAAACTCTTAACGTGAGGACCGCATGTGAAACTTTCTTTTTTTCTTGCGTTTTATTAAGAAATATATAAACTGATTTCCACACGTGTTTACTCAGTTGGAGGCTGCTTTTCGGAGCATATAATCTAAATGCTGGTCGTTCCTTCCAACTCACATACTGTGCTAATTGCATTCAGCAATTAGCTACATAAAAAATGTTTCTCTCTATCTTATAATACATGTATAATTATACAATACATGTATAATTATATTCACTACTATTCAGTACAAACATATTATTTCCTTTTCAGGAACTCTTCTAGCATGAATATTGAGACAATTTCTTTATCTAAGAGAGAACTTTCTTCACGACATTTTGCATTCATGAATTAATCAATTTAACCTTACTTAATACAATGTTGTTATTCTCGTTACATTGTGCTTTGAGTTATTTTATTTATAAATGTAGTGGTTTGGACAACCAACCTACTTTTTACTGTTAAAATTACTACCCCGATTTGTCCAGTCCACTACAGTACACCGTCATTTTTGACGGCAGGGGCATCCGTACATTCGTTCTTACATATTAAACTTTTTTTTTTGTATGAGCTCATACAAATTCTGATATTTTTTAATTTTAACGTTATTGATACTGAAGGATTATTTTGCAAGTAGGCGTTAACAATTACGTAATCGGGGAAGTTTCAAATGTTAAGAATTAAAAGTCTGTGTGTTTGCATATAAGGACTATTCGAGAATATATTAAAACAGTTTTAAAATGATGTTATTGTTAAGTTATCTCCCTTATACTATAACTTTCGAAGATTCCTAGTCACCCTTTTCATGTTGCGAACAGAAATTCGACCAAGATACAAGGAATAAATTTATGTAGAATCCTTAAATGTTAGAAAGTAACAATTAAGGACTTTTCAAGTCAAAGAAAAGAATGCTAATAAGAGAATATTCAAAACTTTCACTTGCAAAAACAAATAAGCCCGCAATTACATTTTTACAAAAAAAAAAAAAAAATTGTCAAAAGAGTAAAAGCCTTCCAACCAAGAGTAAAGACAAAGAGCGTGGTGTTTTATGTTCAGTGTGACATATGATAATGTTATTTATTATCAAGGAACGACTCGGCAATGGAATTTGAACTACCATTAAAACAGGAATGTAGAAAATTGCAAAGAAATAAAAGTTCTGGAAAAAACAGTCAAACAAAAGTATTTCTTAAACGAGTTCAGAGTTTGTAAATCTTAGTTGGATAAGAAAAAACGTTCTGAAATTGTTCGTGGTACAGAAAATAAAATTCCATTTTCAATTAAATGATTATTAAAAATTTAAAATTAAAAAATAACAGTTTAAAATTAAATTCCTGTCTATGCAAAATGAGTTCGAAAATGCTTATAGATCCAGAATTGACTGAAAGGAACAGATTATTTATTTACTGAATTTAACATTTTTTTCTGATTTTTCAAATCTTAAGGTGTACGCTTAAAATGTGGCAAAAATAAAATAGTTGAATCTCATTGCACAGTAGATTTCTTTCTCCAGCACCGTGAAGCAATACGCATGCGCACATTTTTATTGTAAGTTCATCTTTCAGCATATTACAATGTCTGGACAACGGCAGCAAGTGGATATTTCCACATTACCTTTACCGCAGTTAAATCAGTTATCGCAACAACTTGATCAGGTATCTATTCAATTATCATTATTTTCATACGCCCGATCCTAAGTATCTAAAAACAAATTTTATATTCAGACACTCAGTTGTCATGGTGCAAATTGTCAGTCGTCTACAAAAAAAATATTTTAATAACTAACTTAACTTATTTAAAAGAAATACACCAGTTTATTTATTTTATTCCTGATGTAGTAGAATTCTTATATTATTTGTATTTTTTTTTATATTATTGGGCACATTAATTTTTAATTCTAAAAAATATACCGAGTCACGTGTGGGAACATCAATTAAAAAAGTTTAAGTCAGTTGTATTAATTGAATGAAATATATTTGTACGAATGTGAAGATTGAAGAAAAATCAATCTTATTCAGCTGAAATAATTTTTTAAAAGCAAATAAACTTTAATGAACGACTTATTCTCAAAGTATGAAATTAGCGACATTGTTCCAATTTTCATCATTCATTATTTAATGTTCATTTATCTATTTTTTTAATAGCCAATAACTTACAAGATGCGGTTATCTTTCTTCCTTCTAAATTTATTTTTCGGTTTTCACGGTTTCAAAAAATAAAAATCTTATACTTTTCAGAAGATTTTCAGATATTATTTTAAGCAAATTAAGCATTTGATATATGATGCAAATGTCTAGTTATTGATATTGTTCAGTTATATCTTCTTTTATGAATAACATGAAAACAACAGGATATCTATTTTTACATAAAAATCGAAAGTAAGGCTCTTTCTTTTCATGTTGAAGTTTTATGAACTTTCGTGTATTATGCCTACTAGAAATAGTTTTAACGACAGCTTGTTGAAGTGTTTTTAAAATTACAATGCACCATGCAAAAAGAAAAAAAAAGTAAGTTTTCTTGTAACTCAGTTCAAGTAAATGAAACAGTATGAAAAAGTCCCTTGCACTTTTTTGCGAAAACTGCATAGAGTTGTTGAAAGACAGGTTTTCGCGGTAAACTTTAGCATCTCGTACAATCGAAGAAAAATAAACTTTATTTGGTCAGAAATATGAATCGATTCCGAGATTCATTAACCACTGCTATCTCAACGCTGACCAAAAAAAAAAAAGTATCTAAATTCTGGGGATAGTTTCAGCACTGGTTTATGCTGATGGATTGGACTGTTACTGTTAGTGTTAATGAATGTTGTTAATCAATTCAAATTTCAATATGGAAAAGTGGTTTCGAAATTGATTCGTGCAAATATTTCTTGGAGTAGTAATCAAAAGAAAAAACACTTTGATAAAACTAACTGCACATGAAGAAGAATTGACTAGCAAAAATTTCTTTTTATTAAGTTTGGAGCTTTTTTTTCATCAAGCTATGCTGTTTATTAGCATAAAATCGGAGGTACCTCTTGTAGTAAATATTATATTACGTTTCCACGTAAATTAATAAAAATTCAGTAAATTTTGTATTAAAAATTTGTTTTAGTTAAACACAGGACTTCTTGTTGAAATGTTATTGTTAATGTATTGTTAATTAATGTTAATCATCAAAATTTTTTTTTTCTGAAACAGTTGGCCATTTTTCAAAAAAGCTGCTTCAAATTAGTAATATAAAAAAAAAATTTCAAAAAAGTAATATAAAGAATAATGTGTAGAATTAATTGCTTTTAAATAAATATATAGTCATTCGCAGACAGATCTGTTTCGCTGTATCAGAGCTCATCAGTACGGGTAGACATCAGATTGCTTTTAACCCAGGATTGAAACCCGACCGTATTAGCGTCAGTCGGCGATTCTACCTCTGCTGAGCTATGGGCGCTAGGTACATTAATATAATAGTCTGAAGAAAAAAAATATTTTTATGAATAATGAATATTTATAAGAATTGTTTTTAGTTTTTCTTTTTTAATTATAATAATTTATAAAGCTTCAAAAATATTTTTAAATTCTTCAACAAAGCCTTGTCGTGTTTAGGTTATTAAGTAAAGACTACATTTACTAATTAAAAATTGAAAAGCTTAAGAAAAGTCATAATGCGCTAAGATTTTGAAAATAGTTAAAAATTTTTTTAATGTGTGTATTGTGTAAAACATGCCCATTTTGAAAGTATGGGTGGCCATACGCAACATTATTAGAAAATAAAATTGTTGACTATAGTAAATTTAAAGTCAACATTCCTAAAATTAGATTATGGAAAATATTTCCCACATTTGTAAGATTACTGAGTACTTAAAAATTATATAAAAAAATGTTAATATGTCATTTTCTTAAATTATGTTATAACATAAAGTCTTCATAGGATGGCAATAAATATGTAAATAGCTTGTCAGTGCTTGTTGGGTGTTGGAAAATACATAAATCTCTACTGTTCTGCATCTTTAAAGGATTGTATATATGTTCCACTTAAGGTTTGGGGTGAGCTTGAGTCTCAATTAGAATTCAAGGCAAGGAAAAAGTATTCATCATGATAAGCAGAAACTTGAGGTTTGCTCAGTAATGATGAAACATTATTAGTTTGGGTTTTGAGATATTCAATCTTACAAGTCAGTTATTCCCTCATTGGACTGTTTGATTTAGATCAGGAGAGATATCAGCTAACAGGCTCTGGTTATCTAGATTTTTAGAGACGCATACATATTCACTAAAGATCTGTGTGTGCTCTTGGGCAGATCATTAATTAGAAAGAGGATAGGCCTGAGAAGAGAGCTTTGGATAATGTTTGCAATGATTACATAGGCTTCAGAAAACTGACCACTAATAAGGACCTCCTCATTAGAAAGGACTTGATAATTGAGAAAACTCTTCCAGACATTCTATAACTGAAGAGTTTGTGTAGCAACTCCCTGTGCCACATCTTGTCAAAGGCCTTTGATATAAGACTATTGTCCTTGTGAGAAACTGTTTGGTGCTATACTGTGTCTGTGTATAACAGTAAAGACATGGACATCTAACCTAACAGTGAAATTTATACTCTTTGTTGCTCAGGAGATTGTTTCTGTTGAGGTTATCAACAGTCTTTGTTGATCGTAGACTGATGACACCATGGAAGCTGATTGGTTGATACTACAATGGAGATTAGTGCTTACCTGAATCCTTGAAAATAGAGCATACAGCAGACTCCTTTCATTGACTTGGGAAAATTTCTCCTTCAGGCAATGGTTAAAAAATTTCATCAAAATTGGGGATCACTCTTAAGCAATAACCACAGGGATTTTGCTTGGATTATTAGCCTTTTTAGAATCAAGGCTTTGATACATCTGGGAACTTCCTGTGCTGTAAGAGTGATATTAAGAAGTTTGTGTTCTATGAGAGGTATGGGGTGGCCCTTATTGTCTAACATGGAACTGAAGAAAAAGTTCAATGCAAAGGGGCTTGTCTTATATGAGAAGATGGAATAACCACATGGTTATTTGATATTTGGCACTGCTTTGCTTTTAGTGAGAATTTCGTTTGAGATTTTTCAGAACTCACAGGAATCAAGTGTTTTTATTTTCAACCATGGCTTGGACTGATTGTGCATAGCTGAAATCTGCATTCTCTAGAACTTGATTGTAATAATTGTGAGAAGTTTTGAATATGGCAAGGGTCATACTACATTGTTCTGTGATAAGAGATGATATTATTGGTTAAAGAGAGTTATGGCTGCATCACATCCTGGCATGAACCATTCTAAAAAGCATTCATCCAGAGATGAGGGAGGCAATTCTGGAAGTTTTATTTTTTGTAGAATACTGAAAAGAGAGCTGCTTCAATGTAAGATATGAAGCTATCCTATTTATCTTTTGTGTACCAAAAGATTATTCTATGAAATTGCAGAAGTAAAACTTTTACAATGAGTTTATCAAAATCTCCTGTTCAGAGATAGAAATTGATTGAAAGCAGATGAAACTGAAAGACATTATGTGTGTTGTGGTGTATTGGATATTGGCTCAGTATGAGAAATCAGGGGGCCGAGTTCAAATTCATTGCATTCACTTACGCGCAAATACTCTTGGGAAAGGTATTAATCCGTCTATTCCTTCCAGTTATGGGTTAAATAACAGGACAGATTGGGTTCTATAGCCTTGGTCGACAACCAGTCTACTGCAGAAAGCAATGGCAACCTACCACGGGATAGTCTTCTGCCCAGTCAGTCATGTCTCTTTTGAGACATGATCGCCCAAGCATGTATCACGTATGGCACTTAACTGACTGAATATTCTGTACCATGTTCCTTCAGTAAATAGGTAATCACGGCTCTCCACAACTATCTCTTGTAGCTCTTAGGAATGTTTCCTTCCATTCTCTGTTCTGCCAACCATTCACACAAGCTCATTAAGTATTTGTTGTTTCTCTTGTTCTTTCTTGACTTCCATATGTCTTGTGAATGCCAAATTTTCCAAGCCTTTCTTCATAATGTGTTCTAGAAATTTTGATTTTATGTACAAGTATCTTTTTCATTTCCAGTTTTCTTCAAAACTTCCTTACTGCTGATATGCTTCATCTATGGTTACCTGAAGTCTTCTCTTCATCTGTAGGGAAATTGTCCAGCATTCACTGCCGTATAGGACGACTGATATTATGTAGCAGTTCAACACATTTTCTTTGTTTTTAATGAGGTTAGATGTGTGACATTTAGAAACTGACTACTGTTTTGAATTTGATGACTCAAACAAAAGCTAAATTTTATTGACTTTAAGATTTTAAACTCTTGTTGGATAAAAAAAACATTAATAGATTATGCACATTTTTATTGGATAGGAAATACTATACAGGATTCAGAGTTGATCCTCTTCGATTTTTTTTTTTTTTTTTTTAAACTTTGTGCTCTTTGTTTAGATGCAAAAATTAGTGTTTGTAACAAATGCTCCTATTGATTAGAAAATGTAAAAGTGAAGACATTTTTGTATAAAAAATTGATAATGCTGAAATTGTCATAGTGTATGTGATGACAAAAGTTTTTTTCTTTTATTTCAATTGGGCATGATGAACATGATCTTTGAACTTTGCCCTAGGAAATGTGAATTAGTTTAAAACCCAATTATTAGTACAAAAAAGAACAGTATTCAAACATAGGTTGAATATGTTCAGTTGCTTTTATACAGCTAATATGGGAAAGGCTGATACGTCACATTAATCGACAAGTGAGAGAAAGTGAGAAGGTGATTTAGCACTTGGGCTAAACACTCATCCATAATTATTGTATTTACACAGATATTATATATATATCTCACCAAAATAAACCTTTACAATGGCCAATATGTAACCAGAATATTACAATGGTAACCTGGTATGCTTTATTGGATTATATGTTCTTTATTATTCTTTGAGCAATGGAAAAGCATGAAACAAGAGATCTCAAAATCTAAGCCTTTCATATCTATTAATCTCTTTCTCTCTATGCCTGACAGAATATGCTTTTCTCTAGAGAATGATATAATAAAAATGGGAGACAATATATAGAATAAAGATCAGAACTGAAATATCACTTCAGATTGTAATGAGAACAGTTGTGACTTCAGCATCTTTCTATATTTCTGAGATGAGGTATTGTAACTATTTACAACATTTACATTGTTCAGATTATTCTCATTTATACTGTTGTATTCATGATGTTTCAGCTGTTGTATGCTTCAGCCTTCGAGAGATATTTGTTGGAATTTCAAACCAAACCCATTAGTCCATGGAGGTAGATTGTTCTAATTCCAAGTACCATGCCTCTCAGTTTTTAGTTAATTCACTTTGCAGGGATTGAACTCAGAGCTCTTTTGGTTGTTAATTTTTTAAACAAAAGTGACTTTTTTATATCCTTTTTATTATAATAATGACTATTTGTGTGTATGTATACTTCCTGTAACACACATGGTGAGAAAGAGAGACAGTAGTGAGGCAGTATCAGATCATTTCATTCTCTTTACTACCAGTTAGGAAAGCTCTTGCCATGTCTTTGCTCTTTAACAGTGCCTTATTTTATTTTTTTGTTTTTGTAATAATTACGTGGTCAAGTAATGAAATATATAGATATATAATGTACTCAAGTAACGATAACCTGTGAGGAAATAGATAAATATTTTGTCATTTTTTATGGCAGGGGCACACTTGTAATTTACATAAGAACATTGCTCGGAAAAGAAGAGAAAATTATACTTACATGTATGCAAATACTTAACTCTCTGTATGCATGTAAATATGATTTTCTCATTCTACAACATTACTGCACACAAAGCTGAAAGTTTTATTTTTTTTTGGAAATAATATTACCAGTGATAATTTATGGATGAATTCATCAAAACCTTTATACTTAGTATAGCAGTAGAGTTATATAAAAATAACTTTTTTTTATTAAAACAATATTTAATGAAAGATCAATGATACTCTTATTCTGCTTGTTTTTATATATTAACATTATGCTCTCCTGACTAGGATCAGTGTAGTATCTGCTTGACTCCTGGTCCTTCTGAGCTGGAAACTACTTTGCTTTAAGTGGGAAGAAATGTGAAAAAGTGATAGGGGGAAAAATAAGGTAGGAATGAAAAAAAGTAGTAAGAAAGAAAAAATACAAGTGTAGAGAAAAGAAAAAAAAAGGAAAAAGAGATGTACATATTTAGAAAAGAGTAGGCCTGAAAGATATAGACAGACGGGTTTGTATCAAGAAACAATGAGTAAAAGATTGAAAAACAGATAGAAATGAAAATGAAACAAAAAACTCTGATACATTAAAATTCATTATGGAGACATAGATCAAGAGAAAAGAAAGGATTCAAGTGAAAATACGAGCACTTTGTTTTTATTTATCCTTTTTTTTTTCTCATATGCAATCAATGTATACAATTGTTGCTGGAATTTTCCAAAAAGTGCTGATTTTTTTACATCATTGATAATATACTCTGTTGGATTGCGTACATCTGAAGTGAACTGGATTCTAATGCAATTCAGCCACTGCACTCTTGTTTAAATAAGAAAATCAAGACATTCAAGTATCCAATTTCATACTGATTTCTGTTGTCACATGACTTGGTTATTTGTGTTAGTGATTCACTTTTAGCTATCTATTTTGGGTGCTTTGAGGCCTAATTTCAAATGAATCATACTTTCTCATTTACTTAAGAAGCAATGCCAAATATGTTGAATAGTATTCTGAATTTAACCTCATTTTTCATTGTTTTGGTGAATTCATTCTTTAGTCAAACACGCCATTTAGCCCATATCTGTCAGCTCCTTAGTTCTAGTGCATGGTGATTTTCTAAGCGCGGCTTAGATGTGGCACAAGGCCAAATGTATGGGACATCCAGTGAGGATCAAACTCGCTACTCAATTGTAATGATTCTAATGAAACAAGCTTGCTAACGTTACACCACCTTGAGGTGCCTCTTAGGTCTAGTGCATGTGTGGAAGGTAGACTGAATGTTCAGTTTTCAGTTTTTTATAAGTTATATCCCCATTCAAAATGAATGGTTTTAAAAGCTAATATCATTTATTGAATAAAATTTATTTTCTAAATTGCTTTTTCTACCTGATCATTTATTTAAATGAATTAAATAAAACTTACTTTTTTTCAAAAACCTTTCTCCCTTTCTACTGAGATTAAAAAAAAAAAATTATAATAGCTTGTCTCTGGTACTCTTTGTAGGTCATATTATCAAAGCCTTTTGGGGATAAACAAGAGGGAGATTGAAATTGTTGAGAATGGAAGAAACTATAACAGAATATTACCCCTCAAGTTGGGTAAACTAGGATGTATAGAGAATAGATTAATGATTAAATATATTTTCAGTTGTTCTTTGATTTCATGTAGTGTCAGTCAATTAAGTGCCATACGTGATACACACTTGGGCAATCATGTCCCTTTTGATCCATGACTGATTAGGCCGAAGACTTTCCGGCAGTAAGCTGCCATTGTTTTCTGTGGTAGACTGGTTGCTAACCAAGGCTAAAGAACCCAATCTGTCCTGCTATTCAACCCATAGGTGGAGGGAGAAAAGATGGATTCATACCTTTTCAAAGAGTATTTGCGTGGAAGTGAATGCAACTAATTCAACTGGAATTTGAACTCGACCCTCCAGTTTAGTGTATTAGACATAAATATACTTGGTGTCAGATCTCTTTTTTCACTATCATCTTGGAACTGATCACAATCAGAATTTTCTCTTTTCCAATCTTTTCACTTCACTTTTCTTTTTTTTTTTTTTTTCCAATTGGAGTAGATAGACTAAACTATCGCCCAGTTCACACTCCACCCATGTCTATTGAACAGGTGTAGAAGCTCATCCCTTGTTCCCTGTTTAGGATGTGGTTGCCGGCTTTCTCTTTTCCAATCTTTTGACTTTTCTTATATTTTTTTTATTTATTTTTTATTTTTTTCTTATTTATTTTTTTTTCAATTTGGAGTAGATAGACTAAACTATTGCCCAGTTCACACTCCACCCATGTCTATTGAACAGGTGTAGAGGCTCATCTCTTGTTCCTTGTTTAGGATGTGGTTTCCGGCTTTCTCTTTTCTAATCTTTTCACTCTTACGTAGCCCCCTACACATCAGTGGTGTTACCGCCTTGCTCGGGGTGATATGATTTTAAAAAAAATATATATATTATACTTTATAGCTACACGTAGCATAATAAAATCACCATTAAAATGTTTAGTAAATAAATATTTGTTTCAGTTCATTTCATTTTTGAATTGCTGTATACATTGCCCTACAGCTACTGTTATAAATTTTATTTGGTTCTCATGCAAATAGTAGAGGTTGATTACCTGTCTTCTGTCATGACTAAAATTTTGTCTTTCTTTATCATTTTTTATATTCTCTCTTGTCTTTTCAATTTTATCTATGAAAAGCAGAAAACATGAGACAAATGTTTGCTAATGACTCATTCAAGTTATCTCAAAATTGAAAGAAAAAAGTTTCTTGCTTTTTGTCTGAATTCCTTGCTTTGTTTATTAAACAATGGGATCCTAATGCTTTACATTTAGAAATAAATATAAATATCTAAATCTATTATTTACACTATTATTCAGACTGTTGCCCTCATCTTTGTTGCTATATCCTTAATGCTTCTTCAGGTGATTGAAATTTCAAATTAAGCCCTTTTTGTCCACGAGTAGATTGTTCTAGTTCCATAGTTCCACAAGCCATTGTGACACTTTTGAGAGGTGCTAGTAAATTAAATTAAAGAAAAACAGAAAAAAATAGTAATTGGGGTTTTTTTGTCTGCAGGATAGGTAAAACAAAGTTACCATCTGGTTTTGATCAAGACTAAGTGATGGCATATTCTAAGGACTGCCTAAAAAAAAAAAATAAGTTTTACGATCATTGAGTGGTGAACCGACCCCCTGCCCAAAAATTTGGTAGATTGATGAAGTCTAACTTTTAAGACCAGACAAGCTTCCAAAAGAAAAATAGAAAAGAATGATAATTAAAGTTTTCCCTGAAACATCTCAAATCAAAGGATTATTCTCTTTTTTGTCACTTGTTGGCTAAAAGGTTGGAAGGATAAACCCCAGGTGCAGAAATGACCACACCCAAAGCATGATAAGGAAGAATTTTAATGATAATTAAAATTTGGTCATTTGGGCTAGACCACGCTCCTCGGGCAGTGATGGTGAGAGGCACTCACACAAAGCAGGAATTGCAGGGTGGAGGAACTCCCCCATATTTGGACATTTGCAGAGAGAGATAAATTGTTTTGGGAATGCTGGCATTCATGCCAGCATCCCCAAAACATTCCACATCATGCCTGATCCCAGCTGTTGAGGAGAGGGTCCATAAAAGAAAACAGTGCACCTATGTGAAAGTTATTCAACGGTAGACTCGGCTGTGTTCATTATGCCTGAGTCTGAGGCAGTCATCTTCTGCTAGAGAGATTCAGTGTGAAGAGGTGAAGTCAGACACATGACAGTGACATGAGACATGAATACATTCAACAGCAGAAGTGAAGAGGCAGACCAGAGAGGGATGAGACTGCCACTTCACCTGATCTGATGTTATTTGCTGCCCTGAAATAAAACCTCTGACTTGAAACCTTGTTAAAAACCAAGACAACAAACAATGAGTCATGATAATCGAGAAGGGTTGATAGTTGTAGCATGGAGAATATAGACCTGTTTGAGCCATCAATAACTGTACTAACAACTTTTTATCCTGGAATTGCATTTTCTTTTATCCAAGTTAGCTTTTTCATGCGACTTTACTCTGATCAGACCAAACTAAGTCATTGATTCCAGTCAACCATTCAGACCAAGTCAGTCTTGCAACCAATCAACCCATCATGGGGCAAGACAAGGTTTGGGCTGAAGTGATATTATGGCTTTATGGTGTTCTTGCAATTTTATCTTAAGGAGGTGACCTCTTTCTCCTTTATATTTCTTACTATAGCTGCATGGGATGGTGTACAGTACTTAATCATATTCTCTTCTATAGGAGAATGTTGAAAGAGGTATCTGCAAAGCGTTGAACCACTTTTGAAGGTTGTCTTGATGTTACATGAACTACAGATCTTTTGTAATTTTCCAATAATCCATGTGACTGAGGCTGATTTCTGAGTGTTGTTTTCCTCTTGCATCCTTCTATCCTAGTTTGTTAGAGCTGCAGTCATGTACGAAGGGTAGTTACATTGTAGGGTACTGCTTATAAGGACAATTTCTTGTTTGCATATCTCTGGGTTGCCACTTACGACTTCTGCTTGATGTTGTAAGCAGTGGAAGATCCCTTTCTTTACACTGTATAAGTGGTGGGAGTTGATGTTGAGGTATTGTCCAGTGAATGTTGGCTTGTGATATATAGATGTTTTAACAACTTCGTTTGAAACAAGAACAAAAAAACTGTAATAAAATATCTGGTAAAAACAAACTGAGACATTAGATTTATTAGTCCCCAAAATCCATACACTGATATCCTTAAGGGCATATGGCCCACTGATAAAAGTGTTGGTTGAATTTAGTGATTTCAATTGTGAGTTCAATAGCAAAGGTGAACAAAAACTAGAGTTAAAGGGAGATAACTGATATCGAGACATTTTCGTGGAACGAGAAAAATTTAACCTGGTGAACGAAATAAAGGGTTCAGTTCGAAATTCCAATCAAAAATAAATTTTATTTTATTTGTGTGTGCGCATACATAATCCATTTATTAGAATCTGCCAAATTGGAGAAAAATAAGACATATTTTATATTAGAAATTAGTTGACTTTAGAATGAGTATAATAGAATCCCAATAAAAATTAACCAGTCATTCCAAATGTTTTATCATCCTTGGTATGATGTTAATTTCAAGTTTCAGTAGATAGGAAGATAATATACTCAGTTTGATTTGTGGTTCAAATTACAATACTAAAATAGTTTTAATTGCATCAGTATTGGTGTCATGGTTCTTTATTTATCTTTATATATTTAGAGAAATGATTTTTGACATGAAAATTAAGCCCTCTTATCTTCTTTTGGCTCCTTTTTTCTCAAGAAAACTGGGAATTTAAAGACAGTCCAATCATAATTGTTAAAAAAAAATCTTAAAAATTGTACGCTTTTGCTTTGCTCCCATTATAGTGTGAGATGGATAAACTGTCGTCAAAATTCTGCAAAAACGAAAATAATACTGACATCTCATTTTAACATATATTTACCAAAATTACACAAAAACATTGAAATACTAAAGAGTAAATTTATTCAATAAAATCCCCATTGGCTTCAACCACAGCCTCCAGATAACTTCAGAATCTCCTGCACCTGTTTTGGGCAGTCTCTTTGTTTAAGTTGGTGAATGCTGCCATAATCCTTGCCTTTAGTTGGTCTCTTGCTTAACTGCACCCCACACATAATAAGCAAGGAGGTTGCAATCTAGGGAGTTAGGTGGCCAGAGGTGATGTGGTTGCCGAAATTGTGTGACAGCCATGACTGTTCTCCTGCTTAAGTGTCACAATGCAGAGTCCTGTGGACAGACATAGGGTCTTTCAGCAGCCACCCTCTTGATCCAGGGCAGCACTACCTCTTCAAGGCACTTGATGTAGGCCCTTGAGTCCAAGGCCCTTGCCAACAAATTTGGGAGTTCTTTCCTCATCAGATTGATCTGAGTGAGATTTTTGAGCTTCTGTACTATTGTAATCACCATTAGACTCATCCATTCTTTCTGAATCCTCTTCCCTGTCCTCAGTTTGACTCTCAAATGTTTGTATTAGAGCTTCTGGTGCAAATGCCAAGCACTAAAGCTTGCCCTCTCCAAAGTTTTGGCCGAGTGAACTGCATTAAGGTGTTCTTTTTCTCAGATGGTGCCCAACTGACATTACTATACTGTGCAGTTGACAAAAGCAATGCTCCTGCATGAAATTAAAAATATAAAATAGTGACAACTTACTCATTGCACCCTATATGTATTTGTACCATCAAAAATTTACAGCCCAATTAATTTTGCAATTGTAGTGTTTATATTGAAAAAAATTGTTACTCTATTTTTCTTGATGTAAGAACATCCTTAATATAATTAAGAAAATAAGACTATTCCCCATTTGAACATTATGAAATTTTATTTATCAAGTTTAATATAAAAATTTTAGTTTATTTTAATTATGCCATAACAGTTCACCCATTTGAATGTTGGCATAAAAATGTTATATACATTGTCATATATATATATATATATAAAATCTCTTGTGTATGTGAATTATTTGTTAAACAGCTCAATTTTCTTTCTTATATTTTCAGGAAGTAGAGTTTTTTTCTGCCTCTTTGAATCAATTAAAGATGACACAAACAAAATTTGCTGAATCTCAAGAATGTTTGAGCAAAGTGAATAAAGAAAATCTGGATAAAGACATTTTAGTCCCACTTACAGGCTCTGTATCCTTTTGCTATTAATGTCCAAATCTGTGAGATTTTACTTTTTATTACCCATATATATTATGGAGAAAGATAACAGGGGAGATTTTGGGGCAACAATGTGTTCAGTAAGGCAATTGGTCCCATTCTGCTCACTGTGACACATTTTGCTAATAAAAAAGTTAATTTTTTTATATATAGCTCTAAATGCCACTTTAAGATGTACAAGAACTGAATCTGTAATTTCTGAAGCAAGCTGCTGCAAGATAAGCGCATTTTATTTGCCTATTCACTGAGAACTTGTGACAACATAGCAGCACAGCCATCAACAACTTCTTAAATTTGTCTACTCAATTTCACTCAGGTTTTGGTCTGAGATCTTCAGAACGTGATTTTTATTACATCAGTCATTTTTTAAACATATATTTATTCTTATCCCCTATTCAATTAGATAACACAATTTTCTCAATTACATAAAAACAAGATAGGCATTTTATTTTCAACATTATTAAAAGTATTGAGGTTTTGTGGAAAGGGAACTACTAATAATAGTGTACTGAAGGTTAAAAAAAAAAAAACATTTGGCCCAGAAGGGTTTTTTTTTTTAAGTTTATATGGTAGGGAAGCCACATAACAAATGAGTTGATGCAATGCATCATTTGGATATTTTTTTTTATCACTATCAAACTGATGAGTATTGTTCAACAAAATATCTCTGCTTTTTTTGACACTTACTCATTAACAGTATCTCAATAAAACTGTAGTCTTATATGACAATTGCATTTTTACATTTTGTAAAAAGAAAAAAACTTTAAAAATGTTTTTCCTGTTTCCAATGTTAATAGATTTGTCACATTCACTTACACATTAGCAGGAAATCTAATCATTACATGTTTTGTTTAGATAAATATCTTTAATTTTATTATGAAATTAAGCATGGTTAACCATTAATAAATTTTAATGAGTACTTCATCTTAATTTCACTGCTATTGACTGTCTCAGTTCAGTCTATAAGGAAACAAAACTTTAATATTGTAAAAACAATTTTTGAATTGTACATAACTATATACAAGAACTAAATTTTCAATTCAAGAAGTTCATTATTAATAGGGGTATGGTGAAAAAAGAAAAAAAAATAGTCAAAATTTAGCATAGATCTTTTTTTTTTTTTTAACATTTCAGTCTCAAAGCTTTAAAGAAAGTGAAACTTATTAAATGTTTGTTCTAATGGTTTGATACAAGGTATCACCCAAAATTTCAAGTTTCTAAGTGCAAAATGTCTTTAACTAAATGGGAAAGAAACAATCTGCTCGTCTCTTCCAGAACTTTCATAGGCAAACATCATTAGAGTCCATTTTGATTTCATCAAAGCATTTTCTGAACTAAGAAAATAGTGTTCTGGTAGAATTAATTCAGCACTAAATTTTCAAAAAATGTTTTAACCATTTTTAGCAATCAGTATGTTGTGAGATTTGCAATCATAATGTTACAGAATTGGGTTGCATTGCATATATTGCTTTGTTATTGTAATTTTGAACAGATGAAGCATTGCTTTAAGTCACTGGTATTTTTTTGCTTAACGCTGATAGATGTATGTTCCTGGTCAGTTAGCAAATGTAGAAGAGTGCTTGGTGGACATTGGCACTGGATATTTCATTGAAATGGCAAGTAGATAATCTTATTACATTAAAAAATAACATTTGATGATTTGTGTTAAGTTTTTTTTTTTTCATTGATTTTGGAAAGACTGAAAATAGTTCAAAGGATTGTTGCTGGAATATGCTCCAAAAGTAATTAGTCTTTTGACAGACTGGTTGGACACTTCTATATTAGGACCAATAACTGTCTTAATATTTTCATGAATAAAAGTGAATCTCTTATAGATTGAGCCTGTGTATGTGTTGAAAACAAAAAAAAGGTCATCTTTATACTTATATTTTGGCAGTTACATTTTATCTTACAAGTGTTCAGGTATAGATAAAAGCCAGCATTTCAGAACTTCTCTTGGAAGTTAAACAAAGGTTGTCTCATATTTTTGACCAGCCAATCTATCAGAAGAGAAATTCTTAAAGATAAAATCATTTAAATGAAATGTTACTATATTTTAGTACTTGAGAAATCTGTAACAGTTTCCTATCATCTTAAATAGTAAATGTAAAATACATTTGCTAAATGTTGCTTTCTCATTTTAAAAAAAAAACAACAATTTTTCATTTCCAGTCTGTCGATGCAAGTAAAGATTTTTTTAAAAGGGAAGTAGACTATGTCACTAAACAGATTGAAAAAATCCAACCACTGGTCCAGGAAAAGTACAAGATGAAACAAGGTAAGGGATTTTTAATTTATTCAGCTTTTAACTAAGCTTGGGTATTTATTCATTTATAATTTCATCAATTTCTATACACATATCAAATGAACTAGTCAGTTACCCAATTCTGTTGAGTTTTTGTGCCATTTCTTAATTATCAACTTAAATTATTGTGAACATTCATTGCTACCATGAAATTAATTTGTACCTATGTTATTCCCAGTAGTCAATTTTTTTTTTTTTTAAATTTGCTGTAACAATTCTGATGGTAATATTAAAATAACAATTTTGGATGCTACTTTCTACTTAATTGAAGACATGTTCTTTCTTTCTAGTTGTGATGGAGATGATCCAGATGAAAGTACATGCACAACTGGCTGCTCAGCAAAATCCTCCTGCCACTGCAGGAGGAAGTACATGAGTACCAGCAACATCACTATGCAGTTAAAGAATGAAATTAATGTGTATATTTATTTCATCAGTTGAGTTGGTTTCATTGAATAAAACTGATGCAAAAGATTGTTGAGCTCAGTAATTGATATTTACTAGAAAGTGTTTGAAACTTATAATTTTTTTTTTTTATTATTATTTATTTAAAAATCGCCAATTTACTGTACAGGTTTAAATGCATTCATGAAGAACTTCTTTGCTCTTGAAAATATAACTGAATTACTCAAGCATTTCTGTTCACAAAAATTATATACACCATTGCTTAATTTATATGATAACATAAATGACCAATTCCTTTCTCTATTCAGAAACGACATTTTGAGATGATTTATCAGAAATGATTGTTTTAAACAATTAACAGTATTTCGTTTGTGTTAGCCATGAATTAAAATAAGTCTTCAAGCAGGTGAATGGAGAAAGGAATAAGGAAAATATTTTGAGAATTAGGAAACAATAATTGTCCATTTTTCCGATTGTAAATGTTTAACAGCAGGAAAATCACAGATTCTTTTGGTACTGATTGATCTTTTCATGGATATTTTGCAACTTGATTGTTTTGTCCATTTTGATATATTTGCCTCTCATGGTGTTGGTGACTGTGATCCAATTAGGAGCAACTTCCAGCAACAGTTTTAAGTGATTTTCAGCATCAGCTGGAGAGAGAATAAAATTAAAAATATAAAAATTGAGAAATGGTATAAGTCAATTCATAAAACAAATTTAAATAAAATCTGAATTTATCTTCAAAGACACTGGTTGGTTTAAAATCAATTAGGTTTTTACTCTTCAGGAGGTAAGATTTAGCTTGGTGACAAGTGCTAGTAATTGATTTGAAAATTTTATACCAGGCTAAGATCAGCTTAATAAATTAATCCCCAGTTCCTTACAAAGCAGCTTCAACAAGATAGTATTAAATGAGAGAGAGAGAGAGAGAAACTCAAATTAGGTAAAAATTTGATAGTAATTCCAAGAAAGGTATATACTAACCTTTTGAAATGGGTGATTTGTAGCTTTGACTGACTTTTTCAAGGAGATCATCAAAAAGCAAAGCAGGTTTCTTTTCAGTGACAAAATAGCTGAGAAAATCATTAAGAAAATATGTGCACAGATTGGAAATTTGTGTTCCTTAGTTTGTAAATATAGGTATACAAGTTACTGATTTTTGTGTATTTTTTATTCTTAGTTGAAATTGAAGCTAATATTAATGGTTGATAATACTGGTGAGAGGGGTGACATTAAATTAACCATCTTAACAGATATAATAAAAAATGCAACAAAAAAAAAATTACATCATGAGTCTTGGTAAACAATACACTGAATTTTTTGGGGAGACTAATATAGAGTCAGTCAGTTGGATGTGCAGTGTGGTGCAATGGATATCTGCTCAGAATGAGAAATCAGGGAGCTGAGGTCGAATTCCAGTTGAATTCCTTGCATTCACTTATGCACAAATACACTTGGGAAAGGTATTAATCCGTCTCTTCTCTCCAGTTATGGATTAAAAAGCCTTGGCTGGTAACCAGTCTACCACAGAAAGTAATGGCAACCTATTGCGGGATAATCTTCTGCCCAGTCAGTCATGTCTCTTTCGAGACATGATTGCCCAAGTGTGTATGACACTCAACTGACTGAATATATAGTAATAAAGTGGTCCATGAAAATAAAATGTATGACTGGTTGAGGTTGTTAAGAATATATATTTTAAACTCATGAAAAAAAGAAATGCTGACTTCCCCCTCCAATCAAATTTTGAATGATACTAGTTTTTTTCATATTTTAGAATGTTTGGAATTAAAAAATCCTCATTGGAAATGCTCAAATCAAATGTAGGAAATCTTTCAGTAAAGGATACTTTCTAAGAATACGAGAAATTTCTGGAAGGCGATCCAGCATTTTCTTCTTTTGATCCTTCACTGGGCTTCGTGTAAGGGATTCTCCCAGACGCTGAGCTTCTTTTGCTCGAATCTGAAAGAAAATTAAAACATTTTAACATGTATTTAATTTTTAAATTAGTTTCTAGATCAATAAATTCATCAATCAATACATTTAACAGGATAATTTTGGATAATTTAAAAAAACAAAAACATTAAACCTACAATATATAGGAACGAAAACAAAGGTTTACAGATTACTAAGTTAAGATTTAGCAGTTATATTCTGTGATATCAGCAACATATAGTTTTCAAAGCTGAATTAATGAGACTATTTCCAAATCAAATTGCTTTTCCTGTTAGATTAGCAATGTTTGATATCATAGTAACAAAAAACTTACTCTTTCTAGTAGTCCTTGAGGTATGCCTTTCAAATCTTCTTTGGTAGAATTAGATGCAGTGGTCATAGCAGTGACTGGTGATTGTTGAGTAGAAGCAGCAGCCACATTTTCTAGAGCTATCTTCACCTGTAACAAAAATATTTCAGTTTTGATCATTATTAATGTGGATAGTAAATATCTAAAGATTATTACTTTAATAAATCACTATTGCTCAGGTTATTGCATCTTATGATACTGCAAGGCAGTGCAAAAATATATTCTATCCTTGGAGGTTGACAGCTGAAATCAATTTCACAAAAGCTAAATTGCATTGTAAAAAGGTGGAGACATGAATAGACTTGACTCCATTATGCTATCACTGTACAATTTGGGACTTGCTCATATACATGAGAAAAATATTGGTTTTCCAGAGAAAATCACAAAGTTATCCTTAATATTCATGGGCCTTGTAAGATTTTAAATGAAAAGATGGGACAAAATATGAACCTTAAAGCAAAACCATTCCCAAGAAGCAAATTCACCTTAGGGAAATGTGATGAGACTGCCTAAAGAAACACCAGTATATGAAAAAAAAAACAAACATCTTTGAACCATGCTTCAACATATGTAACAAGAAAAGAGTCTTTCAGAAATTTCAAGCTGACCTCGCAAATATAAATATTCTACTTGATATTAAAAATCCAGTCTCACGAATTCAACTGGAGAACCTAGCATCAGGCAGGTATATTAGTAATCAGCATAAAAGATTGCTAATATAATACATTTATGTTAAAATTTATAAAAGAAAAAGCTACCATTAGAGAACATGTTAATATGTATATCTATAAATTTTTGTTTGAAACCAGGTTTTGTTTTACATATATTTGATTAGGAAATAAAAAAAATATCAACCTTTGGATGTAACCTTTTCTTGGTATCTTCCAAAACATCTTTGGCTGTTTGGTAAATTTTCATATAAGGTGGCTCTGGAAGTGCAGAAGCCTCAATTTCAGGAATTTCATCTAATCTAAATCTTGGGTGCCAACGAGTAAGCTTTTCTTCAGGAATGCAGAGGTTCAGACTTTGTAAAAATACCTGAAAAGTAAATCAATCACATTACTATTGAATTTTGGAAAAGGGAAATGAAATTTGAATTAAAAAATATAAAATAAAAACTTTACTAACCTTGTGTTTTTTTTTCACAAGATTAACCAAGTTGCTATGGAAAATCTTTTGTCTGCGTAGAATGTCAGATGATGTAAATTTCATCTTTTCTTCACTAGCATCTGTTGGCAAAGATAAATACCAGTGCTGGATCATTAATGATTTATTGGTTGTTTACAACATGGATGATATGAAATAATTAAGAGTGAATTTATAAAGGAGACAAAACATCAACTTCCCATGAAAGAAACTTAGAAAAATAAGATACTATTTAGGATGTATGGATAGCATAAAAAAAACAATGGGATCTGTGGAAAGACATGATTGCCTACATCCCAAAAGAGAACAAATTCAATTTGCTTTTTTTGCATAATGAAAGTAGAAATGGGATAAACAGTCTACCAACAACACACACACAAAAAAAGCTTTTAGCATAGGTTTAAATTAAAGAAAATAATTCAAATCCAGTGTGCAATGGTTATATTGTTGTCATATTTTATTTTTAATTTTGTGCATTGTTTTTTTTTTATTTTATCAACTGCACAGTAGAGCACCATGATGCAATTCATTCTGCCATAAATTCAGAAACGGTATGCTTTATTGCTTGGCATCCAGGTCAGAAGCTCTGATATGAACATTTCAGAGTGTTTGGGTATCAATGTGAGGACAGTACAAAGGATTCGGAAAGAGTTGGCTGAGTCTGATAGTGATTATTAAAGTGTTTGGTAAGATCACTAGTGATGGCGACATCATGCCTCCATTCATCTTCCTACAAGTGCCTCGAGGAGGAAGTGGGGCCTTGGGTCAAGAGGGTGTCTTGGCAACTACTTTGCACCATGCCACACAAGCTGAAGAAACCATTCAGGGCTGTCAGACAATTTTTGTGACCACACAATCACCTCTGACCAACCAATTCCCCAGACTGCAACCCCCCTTGATTATTATGTGCCTGGTGCAGTTGAGTGAGAGATCAACAAAATTCTTTGTAATACCAAAGATGAATTGAAGGATTATGGCAGCATTCAGCAACTTAAAGGAAACTGTCCAGAAGAATTACAGGAGATTCTGAAGTCGTCTGGTGGTCATGTTTGAAGACTGACAATTTTATGGAATAAATTTACTCTTTAGATAGTTTTGTGTAATTTTGGTAAATTTATTTGTTAAAATGAGATAGTGTTATTTTTGTTTACCCATTTTATCCTGTCTTTAGATAAAGAAACTGATAAAAAAATAATTAAAAAGAAAATTGAAGAAAAATATGGATTTTACCTTTTGAATTAATTGCATCAAAAAGTGGAGTAAGGGTCAATTGATAACCCTGATATTTGTATCCACTCTTAGGAAGGCCTTTCTCTTGCTTGAATTCATAAGCACCAGGATACACTGTCTTGATTTGACCAAGTACCTTTGCTTCAAAATTCCTTAATTAAAGGAAGAAATACAATAATGGATTTTTTGTTTGCACAATAAAGACAGCTTTCTTATGAATGTGAAAAATTTTTTTGAGCTAGTTTTATATAAATTCAACTTTTGATAATCCCAAATGTATCAACAAAAAATATGCAGAAATTTAGGAATTATTTGAAATTTTGTAGGAATTATTTCCTTCAAAAGAGTCACATGAAAAAAACTTTTGAATCTTATTTCAGATGAAAGTAATTTTTTTCTTCTAGAGAGGAATATAAAATTAATCTTTTAAGAGCAATTCAAATTCAGCATCTTCCTCTATAAAGGAAATATTCAAGCTGATATCAACAATAACATAGAAATGTAATTTATGTAAGAACTGTTTGCACAATTAATTTGCATCTCTCTTTCTCTTTCCTATTTTTTCTTGCTGTCAGCAAATTCATTTTTATGGTTTTCGCATCAGGCAAGAGGAAGTTTTTGTTATACATTTGGATCAGCACAAAGAAAATGTTCACTGAGAATAAATACATTTCACTAATCTCTGAAAATTCAAGATATTTTTAAATGCATACATGAAGTTGGAAATTTTAGGGTCTAAAACCTGACCAAACATAGCATTTATTGGTTGAGAAGTATTCAGCACATTGTATAAACAAATAAGTAAACCAATATTGAAAATGGGGCACTATTTTTTCTATATTATTAAATGCAGAAATTACTTTATATTTGGTTTCAAACATACAAAAGTTGAAAATGTGTTAATCATTTTGGTTATTGTGAAGACAAACTGATTCTTGTATTTCTCTCTCTCTCTCACACACACACACGTAGCTATATTTGAAAAGCAGAATCATTATTCCAAGGATTGTACAGATGATTAGACTTATGCTTTTTGTTCAGAGTCCAAACAGGCATTGGTATAAAGATAAGGGTGCAGGTTTTAAGAAAAATAAAGCAAAAAAAAAAAAAAAATCCCACAAACCTTTTAGTCATTTCTTGAACAGCAGCCTTAACTTTAGTGAAAGTACAAACTTCTGATCTATTGAACATCATACTGACTACTGTGTCTGCACTCTTGAAGAACTCCTCCAAGACAGTATAATAATGGGGTAAGATCAGTGAAGGGATGGAAGGAAGAATCAGGTGCTTAAAGCGCTCATAAGCTGGAGCTCTACAATAAAACAAGATTAAAAAAAAAAATTCCATAGTGGTTCAGTTTCAACAAAAATTCATATTTTAAAAGTTCATACTTTGGCTTTAAGTACTTTCAATGCACTAAGTTAATTGTCATTACAAGTTATTAACTGAAGAAATGCAGATATCTAAATATTTTTTCCACAATAAGAAAACAAATGACAGATGTCTGAAGAATGAGAAAAAAAAATCTTTTTTTAAATTTTGAAAATGCTTTAATTATTCACATTAACTCTCCTTAATACCACAAAGTATTTAAACATCCTACAAAGTATTTTTCTTTAATATTTAGCAAGTGGCAAGTAAAATTTTCATGATTAGTCAGGTAACTGTAAAAAGTTTCTAGTTGTAGTCATGATATTTAATGCTCAAGTAAGTTTTTGGTTAGAACATGTAACATATACATAACCACAAGCTAAAACAGTACTGACTAAGTTTTAAATTCAATTTAACATCATACAAGACAGGTTAATGATTGCTGATTGAGCAAAATGTAGAACACAGATTGTCTCGGACAATGCAAGATGATTGATTCACAAATTGAATGCTCAATTCTTTTCTATTTGTTTGATATATTTTTAAAGAAATTAATGCTATCAAGACTAACCAACTTGATATTTCAAAATTTGGGTAATCAAACTCAAAACAGTTTTATACATCCAATTTCAAAAAACAAAAATAACCTTAAAAACTGATACCTTAGAAGACATTTGATATATATTTTATACTATCTTTGAAAAATAATGCTGTCAAAAGAATCTATAAAAAACAATTCATATTATTTACAGTTTGACTAATATCCCTGTTTTAGATGTTATGACTAAATTTTGGCCCCCTTCAGGTGTCATCTAATCTGGGTAACCTTCAAAGAATTTCAAACTTTAATTTAATCTTGATTATATTTGGCTTGGTTTATTTTGTTTTCTAGTATATCTACCTCAACTCAATGCTAACAAGATTTTTAAGGATAGGTTGTATGAATAGAATATGTACTTTGTAAAAAAAAAAGTAGTTTGTAGATCAGGTTTCATTGATGTTCTTTTGTGAAGAGAGTGTTTTTGTCGAATGTATTGCTGGCAATATTTTTTTTTTTTTAATGTATTGCTGATATTTTTGTTATAAAAGTATTTTCATACTTTCATAATGGCTTGACACCAGTTTGGGGGTTATATTTGAGTATAGCTGTGACCCTAACAGGTGCTACCATCTAGAAAAAGAAATGTAGACAAGACACATATGTAGGAGAAAAAAAAAACAGCATAGTATGAATAAAAAAGTTCATAAACTTAGTAAAACAAACTTTTTCCATCAAAATATTTATATTTTTATAAGAGGAAAGATCAAAGCAATTTTTAATTATTTTTAAAATTTTTTGAATCCCTGCTAACATTTTCAAAATTTTCATACAAAATGTTGTTTTTATTTGAGTTAGCGGCTAAAAAAAAGTTTACAACTGTTTTACAATGGGTTACGTAATGATGACGCAACCCACTTTTTCCTCCCGGTAACAAACACATTAATTTGAAAATTCTCGCAAAAATCAAATAATAGTTAGATTTGAATGAAACTTTCAGTACTCATTCACAAATGAATGAAATTATTTGTGAAAATATTTTTTTTTAACTGTTACCCCCACTCTACGTAAATCCATGAAATTTTAATAAATTTTAAGTAGCTGTAAAAAATTTTTTTATTAGTTAAATGCAGGACTCATTGGGGCATATAAAATCATCTATGTTTTTAATTTTAAAGTGGACAACCTGACCGAAAATCTACTCTGAAGAGTAAGATAAAAATGCAATAAAACTCTGATATAATTTAATTTGATAAGCTTTTAATTGCTGGAATAAATAATTATTAAGGACATTATAGTCTGAAGAAAAAGAAATTTTTCGTTTACTAATAAAATTTTGAAATAATTGTTTTTATTTTTTTTATTATAATAATTCATAAAAGTGTTAAAAATATTTTAAAAACCTTTTATAAAAATGTTGTTGAATTTCTTTTTTACTGAAGAATTGATCATTATATTGCCTATCGAAAATTGAAAAGTTTAATAAAAATCATTCACCCATTTTATTTTTAAAATAAAAAAAAAATAAATTTTGGAAATTTTTATTAAGTACGGTGTTCCATAGGGGTCATAAGTTTCTGTAGTGCTCGTATTGTTTTTAGAAGTTAACAAGTATTTGGATGAATTCCCCTTACATCGAAAACGACACAAACCTCACTTTGATTCTAATTTCATTCATTTTTTTAATAAATTAGAATTATTCTAAATTTAATTTTTTTAATTTTTCAGAAAGCATATTAATAAATAATTTAAGATAAATATGTAATATCTAAACATAAAAATATTTAATATTTCAGAAAAATATTAATAAATAACATAATATAACTTAGTTCGGTTATTTTAATTCTTTCTTTTAAAAGAAATTTAAATTTTTATTTATTCAGAAAGCATATTTTTATTTATTCAGAAAGCATATTTTTATTTATTCAGAAAGCATATTTTTATTTATTCAGAAAGCATATTTTTATTTATTCAGAAAGCATATTTTTATTTATTCAGAAAGCATATTTTTATTTATTCAGAAAGCATAGTCTGGCTATAAATCTAAACTAAAATTCTATAAAATATTATACTTGCTGAAAATATGTTAAATTTTTAATTTTACTATTTAGTCAAAAAACAACAAAAAAAAAATTTAAATTTCCAAATGTTACGTTTTAAGCTACATGAATTTTTTGTCACTTTCAGTCACCATCCAAACATCATTCACACCTGCTACTTGTCAACACATCGCCTTACATAACTGCCGACAAGAGGGTTACCGTCATTAAAGAGTGATTTATTTCGTAAATTTCCCGACAGTAAGCACTTAATACTTGTTTGAAATCAGATAAAGGAAAGTTTCAATTATAAAAATCGACTTAAATAACGTGTTAAGGAGGTATATTTTTTTTTTGCAAGATTTTTAAAACAGAAATTTAGCTACTGTTTACATAATGTGTCAATTAGTCAATAATGGTGATAAATTTAAAAAAATTCTTTTTCAGCAGTTAAATTTTTGATTCCGATCAATATAATTTCGGTTTGAACTAAACCAGGGTATTTTGCTTACTGTAATTAGTAAATTTAATCTCTTGGCTTTCAATTAAAGCTAAAATTAAAGCTTCAAGAAAACATTTTTATTTTTAAAAATTAAATTTAAATTGAGGTATCAAAAATGAGCAGTGATTTTTTGGAGGTACCTAAATTGAACAGTAGAGAAAAACAAACATACCCTCATTTTTTAAATAAAGAGTTCAGTTCAAAATTCCCTGAAGGTTATCCAGATTGGCAGACACCAGAAGGTTAAAGGTCACAATAGGTGAAATGTTGTGATAATAGAGAAGATAAGGATATTAGTCTGACTGTTTATAATGGTAATTTATCAGAGAAATTCAGGATGAAAATCATTTAATATTAACATTATATAAAGAAATGTTTGCTTACAAAATGAAATAAGAAAAAAAGAAAATAAGAAGATAAACAGTACTTGGCAGTTTTGTTTGGTGAAGGAAGTTCTTTACTGGTTGTTTCATTTTCAACTTCTGTAACTTTGACTGGACTTTTAGAAGCTTTGGTTTTCTGGTTTTGCTGTTCTTTTAATTCCTTCATTTTCATTAGATGTTTTTGGAGTTCTTCCAGTTTTCCACATTTTTGCAAATTGGATTTTGTTATATTTAGTTCGGTCTATTCTCAAGCGAACAACAATAACAACAAAAGAAAAAAGAAAGAAACGAAAGAGAAAAAGAAAAGTTTAGTTAAAAAAAAGCAAACAAACAAAACGATGATTAGTGGTTATTGTTTTTTCTTTAAATTATACACTTTAACTAAAATGACATTACAATAATTTCAACCTTAGTCTTTAAATTTATGCTGATGCAACTGATTTAAATAATTTACAGGAAGACAAGTGCTTGTTAATTTATTTCGTGTTTAATGATAGTGAGAAAGACATAAAACAGGTAAAAATTAATCAAAGGGCTATTACTTTAACTAGTCAAATAGAGTTATCTCCCCTGGTAGCATTTAATTAGCTAAATATATTGCATAAAATAAAATTTTGCATCATTTTGAAGTTAATCGATTTCGAACCTTTAAATTACTAAGTGCAATAAACCGAATTCTCCAGTGTAAGATAAATCATTTTTTAGCAAATGAATAAATAAAAGTTATGGGGGGGGAAAAAAAAAAAAAAAAAAAAAAAAAAAAAAAAAAAAACAACAACAGTATATTCAGTCAAATCCAAGTAGGAATTTAACAAACAAATTGGAACATTTTGTAAAATTTACTTGACATCTTCCATAAACCCTGCCAATTTAAATACGAAATAAATATTAATGTCCCATTACGTTGGACAAAAAAAAAAAAGTCTCTTGTGTGTGTGTGCGTTTTTTTTTTTTTTTTAGATGTCAGCCTGGAGGAGAAGAAAGAATTTTAAATGCTTATTTCCAAACTGACAAACCTTTCCTATATTTGAAGGCTAGCATCAATTTTTCAGATACTCTAACCAGCCATTTACAGTCCTATATAAAAATTACTACATTCAATCTTAGAAAACATCAATGGACTGGCATTGTTCCCTATTTCCCACTGGTACGAGTGATCAGTGTTTGGACCTGGGTAAAAATTCAGAATCCAAGTTTTATTTATAAATAGACTGACCCTTCCATTTGGAAGACTAACATAACATAATATTCCTACCACCATTTTCCTTGTGCCATACCGTGATGAGTATATATCAGCACCGAATTCTGGTTAAAGAGAACATCAGCTACAAACAAGAGACATTCAGTAGAACCAATCATGTATCAATAAAATCAAACAGCTGGAATCTATCTTTATTCAAATCCATTTAAAAGGAACAGCATTTTAAGACAAAAACATGTAGCCCCAATGTGTTTGACTTTCAGTAACAGAAAGCATTTTTATTAAATTATGGACACATCAGACAATTGAGAAAACGATTGATTTTATTGAATTAACCCATAAAACAATAAATAAAATAGATATGTCACTTTAGAAAACTTCTAAACACTTATTTGCTTCAAGTTAGTATGTCCAATATCAAATAGTCAATTTTTCATGTGATGCAGATTACATGTTGGTAAACTGTTTTATATTTAAAAATTTCTTTCTCCTTGAAATGGGATTGTAGAATTTAGTTGGAACATAATTTCTATACTTGTATATATATAGTTTGATTTGTGATAGAATTTAAAAAATATTGACATAACCACACTTGTGGTTAACATTTTTCCTCATTGTATAGAGACAATACCTTTCACCAAGAGAATGCCAGGGAGTAAGCAAAGTGCACAAATCCAACACTAATTCTAGGCAAAAGTGTTGATATATAAACTAATCCTTTAATGCTTTAGAGTCACTAGGCTTTTATTTATTTTCTAAAAAATAACACTAAAACTTGAGTGCCTAAGTCGTAACAGAGGTGACAAGGATCAAAACTCATACAAATATAACAGGGGTTATGAGAATAAATGAAACTCATACTGAGTATAACAAGTATAGCTTGTTGCATTGGCACAGAGAATAATAGTGATAGCAAGAATTTAAACCCCATTGGGATTAAATTTCTGTTTGGTGTGTGGAGAGAGGGGAAAAAAAAATTCAAATAGAGGAAATATTGGCTTGTGTGATACAATTTCAACAGCATCATCAGCAGCTGCTGGAACTGCAGAAACAAAAGTTGATTGAAATAATATGGAGGAAAACAGAAAATTCTCCAACTTCTTTTACTTCTGAAAATTTGGTAAATACCATATCTGAATTCACAAATATAATATGATGGAATTATCTTTGCTGCTTATTTTCAAACATTTGAACAAATTTTACAAGATAAATGCAGCAACTGGAAAAATGAGGGGGAAAAAAACAAAAAAACCTTCCATTGTGAAAGTTAGCACCACTTGAACATAATATTGCAATTTAGTACTGCCGAAAAAACCAGGAGAAATTTGTTTTGAAGAAACTGAATATTCTGATGAAAAAAGAAAACAAGGACTTTGTCACATATTATGGAATCAAAAACAAGAAATGTGAAAGATTCAGATTAAAATAACTGATTTTGGATATATTCAAAGTGTTATTCTTGTTCAAGGGTTAATGGTGAAAATAGACACAGAAATAACGGGAAGAATTATAATGAAACTAATATTACACTATAAACATTGAACAAATGTCAGAAAATCCTAAATCTGAGACATGATGCTGAAGAAATTCAGGAAAATGAATGTCCTTACATACAAGCAAAACAAAAATGTGCAAAAAGAAAATGAATCCATGTTTAAGATGTGGAAGGTTATATCTCAGAGATGACTGTCCCGTTAAGAATTTGAAATGCTACAATTGATAAAGTAGGCCATATAAAGTCACACTGTTAACTTAAAACAAGAAAAACTTCAAGAAAAATTGTACACAGTATTGCAAAGAAAAAAGAAAATTTGTGAATGTGAAAATTAACAACGTAGATGTGAAAATGCTAGTAGACATTGGTAGTGATATTATGAAGTCATATGAAAAGAAATCAGCAAGCCTATATTGAAAAGGACTTTCAAAGTCGTAAGTAGTGTCTCGGATGAGATATTGGTGAAATGACTTGTAATGTCCAATTCCATAACAAGTGTGTAAAAGCTAAGGTTTATGTGTTAAAAAAAAAAAAAAATACTACAAAATTATTTGGTACAGACTGGATGGTGTGACAGAGAGAGAGTCAAATATAGACACACATTTAAAAGGTTCAAAATTCAAAAGAGTGGGCAGAAGGTTACCATTACATTGTGGTAGGCCAGTTGCCAAACAAGGCTATGAACCCAATCTGTTCTGCTATTTAACCCATAGCTGGAAGGAGAAGAGACAGATTAATACCTTTCCCAATAGTATTTGTGTGTCAGTGACTATAACAAATTCAACTGGAATTTGAACTTAGCTCTCCAATTTCTCATTCCGAGCCAATATCCACCACACCGCAATTATCCACTCCAAAAGCCAGTATGCATCTGAAGAAAGTGATGGTAAGTATTTGGTGATACAGGAAAAGCATTCTGTATTCCAAACTCCTGCAAAAATCAAATATTGAATTCAGACATATACTGTCACCAAGTGGACTGATTAAAGGCAGCAATTGAAGAAAAGTGTTTGGAAGTGACCCATTGAAAAGGTTTTCATTCATCAGAAAAATCCCAAATTTCACATCTCTTTGCAGCCCATTAAAAAATTGGTACACCTTAGTTGGCATGTCCTAGTACACTTGTCATTCACCTGACCTTGATCTTTGGATCACCACTGAAGTTCCTATTAAATGAATACAAAATACAGAAAAGTTCATCACCCAGAAAGATGCCATTTTCTAAGATGGAATCATGAAGTTGCATCAAACATGATGGAAAGTGTTGGAATAAAATGACACGTGATTGAATAAATCTATATACGAATATAGTCTTTGAAATTACAACTTTGTTCTGACAATAATTCAACTTCTTTAAACAATGAGATATTTATAAAACAGAAATGATGAAAATTAAGACATCAGACCTATTTACTTTGGATATAACAAGTTTTGCATCATAAATCAAAGAAAGTAGTGAAAAATTGTGTTAAAAATGCAATCTAATTCATTTCCTCTACATCCACAAGATAATTGACAACTTTTACATCTTATTTTTATAGACCTTTTTTTTCTCTCCTAAAACAGTTTCCAACATGAAATGATGCCTCTTTATGTTTGCTTACATTTTCTAAAGTATTCTGAATGAAGAGTCAGTGGTTCATGTGTTAAAAAAGAAAGAAAAAAAAAAGAAATGGTACTTTTTAGATAAATGTCTACATTTTAACCATTGCTACTGTTGAGTTGTGCAGGTAATAACAACATATAAATATAAAATGTATTACGGAAGAAAGGTATTTACAAAGTTGGTTAGTATAATACAGGAAAACAAGCTATTAAAGTGTACGTGGTAGAGTGCAATTAATCACTTCCGGTTTACAACCGGAAATACACGACTGACTCGTAATCTGTACTGATCTGAAAGTCGTCTGAAAGACTTCTCGAACTCCCGTCACTACCACCATATATAGTGCCTGGAACAGTTCATTACTCTTGAAAAGGTGGTGAGCGCCCTAACAGCTACCTACTGAAAAGGTGTTAAGTAAAATCTTCAAAATTTTTTATTAGATAAAAACACCAATAAAAAAAAAAATCCATCGAAATATTCAGTCCAATAATCTCAAACTTTTAACATGCTGCCATTCCTCATGCACAGCATGCAGGAAAATGTTCAAATTGTCTACATTCATAGATTGGGTAATGGTTAAAAGCCAAGGAGAAAAAAACAAAACAGGCAACAAGCATAAAAATTAAATGGCAAAGAAAAAGTTTGAAGTGTGTGTGTGTGTGTGTGTATATATATATATATGAAAGAATATTAATAAAAAGTTTTGAATTTAAAAATGTACTTTTTTTGAACAGCATTTGTTTATTTTTATTATATTTTATATTTCAGACTGCCCTCGGTCCTTCATCAGAAACAAGTGATTTTTAAATTTGAATTAGAAACGTATTTCATGATAGCGTCCGGATATTTTTTGTTTACATCACGTGGTGTGTTTGTTCACAACATGTGGCACGTCCGTAGAGAAATAGTGTATCAAGGCAGCAAATAGCAAATATTTTTCTAAACATATACTGTTAAATATAAGAGACAATAAATGTCTATTATGCTTAGAATGGCTTATTAAACATAATAGACATTCATTGTCTATTATATTTAACAGTATGTTTAGAATATATATATATATATAGAGTCATCAGCAGACAGATCTGTTTCGCTGTATCACAGCTCATCAGTACTGTTAGACATCTGATTGCTTTTTACCCAGGATTGAAACCTGACCGAATTGGTGTCAGTCAGCGATTCTACCTCTGAGCTATGGGTGCTCGGTAAAAGGAGGCAGAATTTTAGTGTGTGATATATCATGTATTCATACGCCAATAGTGAGTGTTCTAATTCATTACTGAATGAACGATGCATAGATGCTAGAGTAGCTACTGTTTTTTCAAAGTCTACCATTCTTCCAGAGTGCTCAACCAGGGTGTGAGAGTGTACACACACACACACAGCAAAAATTCCATTAGTATGCAGAGGGTTACAGGAAGTGAAAGAGAAGACTGAGAATAAGGAGGATTGAGGAAAGTACAAAAGATGAATAAGATTCAAGAAAACAGAAGACAATTGATGTTGCATTTAAATTTCTGAAGATTGTAGTTATCAGGGAATCAAGAAAAACTGTTAAAGTGGTGGTTGCATTTAACTATTTCAACAGTAAAAGGGTGGGACCTAAATGCCAATCTAGTAGCATGCTCACACACAAAGAAAATAAGCAGATTTCATATTCAAATCTTGAGCAACCTTACTTAAGGCAATTTTTGTCAAAAATGTATCTGCTGTCATAGTTTCAAGATTATATTTATCATAAAACACATTTGAGAAAGAATTAAAAGGATAATAACGTCTAAGTTTGATTTCACAAAAAATACAACAAAGAGAGAGACAGGGACAGAGAGAGGAGTGTTAGTGTTAATGTCAATTCAGAATTTGGTTAAAATAATGAAACATTGTGTATAAGGAAAATACATTGACTTGTTTTAAGTCACTTCATTTCAGGCAAGGTGATAATACCACTAATATGCAAGAGGCTACTGAGAGAGAAAAAGAATAAGACTTTAGAAGGAACTGGAAACCCAAACCTAAAAAGGAAACAAGA
Source organism: Ascarosepion bandense (assembly GCA_037127315.1). Classification (NCBI taxonomy): domain Eukaryota; kingdom Metazoa; phylum Mollusca; class Cephalopoda; order Sepiida; family Sepiidae; genus Ascarosepion; species Ascarosepion bandense. Next base: position 195,111 of record JBBBDQ010000739.1, read on the forward strand.
GATAAACCTCCACTACTATTATTTCAGACAAAGCGATTAAACAGAAAAAAAAAAAAAAAAAAAAAATCTCAGCTTCTATGACTATATTAGGGGAGAGGAAAAAAAAAAAAAAAAATGAAGTCAATTGTGTTGAACTGATATTTACAATTCTCCCATGTTCTCCAGAAAAAATGGTGATGTCAAACATCCACCTTTGAATGTCTTCTACAATTCCACTATATTACGTCATTTTCATCATAATTTGATTTCTATGGTCACATTACCTACCAAGTCTGCGGAAAGACCTAAGGTAGATCGTGGTGTGTTGTTATGGCTACATTTCGTGTTTTTTCTAACATCCTTATCATTGCATAGACAAAGTTCTTCTTAGTGTGTGGGCTGTACTTAAGACAACTTGAACACTTTGAAGTGGTGTAATGGTTAGCAAGCTTGTCTTGCTAGAATCATTACAACTGAGTCGTGAGTTCAATCCTCACTGGGTGTCCCATACTTTTGGCCTTGTGCCACATCTAAGCTGCACTTAGAAAATCACTTTAACAAGACAACTTTTTGTATATCTCTTAAGCTGGGATTTCCAGGGATTCTTTCAATGTGTTGTTTTGTCCCATTTTTTATCATTCCAAATGTACCTACTATCACTGGTACTATTCTTGTTCTCAATTTCCAGGTTTTTATATTTTGATAGTTTTCAAATTCTTTGGTTGCTATGTTACAATCTGCTGAACAAACCATATCAATTAGTAGGCAAGTTTTTTCTTTTTAGTTTTTGACAATAATGTCCAGCCTATTTGCTTCAATTTTCCTGTCTGTGTAGATGGTGTAATCCGATAGAATAGTGACATCTATTTCTATAACAGGTGTTTGGTGATATTCATATTTTCACATATTTTCCAATGTTTGCACATTAGTGTAAATATTGCCCCACTCTATCGTGACGATTTTTATATTCATTTGGGGCAAGTACAGAACATCCTGAGATTAGATGGTCTATTGTTTCTTGGTATTTGTCACAGAACTTGCATTTTGGATCCACATTATTATGTATGATATTTGTCTGAAAGTTCCTAATGAAAAGACTGGTCTTGCACTGCAAGAATAAAGCCATCAGTTTTAGACTTTAATCCAAATGCTCGTAACCATCAATGAGTATAAACTTTATCAACATTTGGTTTATTAGCACATTCTGGATATTGGCCATGCAGGGGTTTGACTTGCCAGTATTGTTTCATCTGTTCAAGAGCTTTATCCTTGGCTTTCTTTTTCATATTTTTTGCTGCAGTTGTTGGTCCTTGGCTTCTGTTTGGTTTTCTACAGAATCTACTAAATGTAATTCTTATTTGTATTTACTGCCTTCTTTCTTTATTGAATATTTTTTCTTTGTTTTTGTGTTGTTTGACTAATTGTATCATCCAGTCCTTTGTTGTTTCCATATATGTTAGTAAGCCAATAGTTGTCTTGTATGACAATTCTATCTGAATAAGACCTCTTCCACCTTCTTTATAGAGTATGTATAGATGGTCTACATCAGCCTTTGGATGATGCAGCTTATGCTTAGAAAGAAGCTTTCTTGTCTTAGAATCCATTCATCTGATGTCATTTAGAGTCCAGTTCAAGATGTTGAAACTTTATTGGACCACTTGGATGGCAAGGTTATTAATGGCCATAATTCTGTTCTGAGAATTCAATTCAGTTTTTAATATCAGTCGTACCCTTCTAGAGTACTCTTTATGCACTATTTCTTTCATTTTCTTATGGTGAATTCTTTCACTCTCATTTACATCTAGGTACTTGTAAGCTTCTTCTTGCTCTAAATCTTATTGTTACAGCAGGGTCTAAGCTAATAGAGGATGTTTGTTGTAGTGACCTTTGTAAAACTGGCTTTAACACATCTATCCAAATTGAATATCATTCTAATATCTTCACTGAAGCATTTCACAGTTTGCAGAAGACATTTCAGAATGTGCATTGTGGCGCAGTGGATATTGACTTGGAATGACAAATCAGGGTGCTGAGTTCGAATTCCAGTTGAATTCCTTGCATTCACTTACGTGCAAATACCCTTGGGAAAGGTATTAATCCATCTCTTCCCTCCAGTTATGGGTTAAATAACAGAACAGATTGGGTTCTATAGCCTTGGTTGCAACCAGTCTACCGCAGAAAGCAATGGCAACCTACTGCGAGATAATCTTCTGCCTAGTCAGTCATGTCTCTTTCGAGACATGATCACCCCTGATTTTCTTTTAAGCTATTTTATAACCACATTCTGTCTTGTTAAGTTGGCTGGTTAATGCTATTAGTGATATGCAAAATAGTAAGGGAGACAAAGAGTCGCCTTGAAATATTCCTTTCTTGATGTTTATTTCACCAAACTTTTATAGATTCTATTTATATGATTGAGGTAAAGTGTTTTCCATATTGACATACATTGTTTGATGAAATTGATGATAATGGGTGATACCTTGTACAAATTTAAAAACTTTCAAATCCAGGAATGTGGTAGACCATCAAATGTCTTACAATAATCTATCCAGGCAGTATTAAGATTTTTCTTTGCATTAAAACAGTTTTACAAGATCAGCCTGTTAATAAGCAATTGGTCTTTACATCTGTAACAGCTACGTTTGCACCCTTTTTGTTCAAACAGTAGTATCTGAGTTATTTCCAAGAAGAAATATGTCTGTTTTGTTAAAATAGATGTCAACAGTTTGCATGTTGTGGGAAGATATTTGTGTCACTATTTTTAGGTAGAAGAAAGGTAATTCATTTTGTCATCCATACAGGAATTTTAGTGGGATTGTTAACCATTTCTTGGAGTTCTTTGGCTAGTTTTTTGTGTGCTGTATTTAAATAAAAGACAAAAGTTAGGAATTTTATCTATTCCTGCAGATTTCCAGTTGTGCGCTTTTTTCAGTGCACATTTAACATCCTCTTCTGTGATTCCAGCTCATGTCTGTTCTGGTTTATTTTTCATTTGTTCTATCTCTCACACAATTCAATCTGCTCCTTTGTTATGTTCTTAAGAGCAAGCCCATATTTTTTTCCAGAACTGTATAACCTCTCCCATTTTGGAGGAGGAGGGGGGGGCTGTCTCTTCAATTCTTTGTTTACCTATTTCTTTGCATCGATTTGAAAGATCTTGTTCTGTCTGTAGAATCTTGATCTTTTCTCAGTGTTTTATTCTTTGAGCCTTCATTTGCATTGTTTGCTTTTTTTCTTTAGTTGATAGGACTTCATTTTCATTCCTAATATTGTATTTTCTTTCGACTCTTCTAGTTTATTTTTGTCAATCTACTTTCTAATTGTTTCTCCAACTTTTTCTTGCCAAATGTCATATGTTTGGTGAGTGATGTTTTTCTGAGGTTTGAGTAATGCAGGCATAATGACTTTGTACTTCTCACAAGACCACTGTTTTTCTTTTTAAATGTACAATTATTGATCTAGCTGGATAATTTGCTGGGCCATCATCAGGATTATCCTGGTTGTGAGGACCTGTAGATTTATTCTTTGTGTAGGAGTTTGTTTCTATGGCAGATTTTTCAACCTCAGATAGATTCCTTCCTGAAGGACAGGCTGCTTGTTTATCCCCTGAAAGTCATACTAGGCTATATGCTTCTATTTTTAATTCTCATATTATTCCCACAAGTGATGCACAGGTCCAAAAGTCCACCCAAAGTTGCCTGGCACGTTGGGTGACGGACTTTTACAAACAGGGTTCTGAAGCCTGTAGGGGATCATCTGCAACCTCATAATGCAATAGCCATTCACTTCTCGGCATGATTAACACCATGAGTTGAAGGTTATTGTTTGAAGTTTTCCTTCTCCTAAATGGGTTGTCAAGCAACAGTAGACAGAGATGTGATTGGAATTCAAAAAGAATTTTAAGCAGTGTGGTTAAAAAAAAACTTGGAAGAAACAGCTGCTCAACAAAACATCACTACACTAGAGTATTATGTTAAAAAGAGAGAGAGAGAAATATAGAGATGGTAAGTTTTCCTTTTCTTCTCTTGTTCTTTTTAACTCTTGATTAGATGAGTTGTTAATTAAAAAATATGGTGTTGTTACCATCACTGTAATGAAATTAATTGTAAAAAAAAATTAATGGAAAAGAAAAAACTAACATTTGTTTGTGTTTATTACTGCTGGAAAATTTAAAAATAATTTGTTTGCTCATCTGCATATTCAGTTATTTTTTCATTAAAGTTGTCAAAAATAGTGTTATCAAAAAAAAAAAAAAAAAAGTTTTCATAAGAAGAATATTGCAGAAATTCTATTGTATTGTGTTTTTCTGTCACGTTTTTTTTTTTAAAAAACAATTTTAGTTTTTAAAAAAATTCTTTTGAAATATTAACAACTAAGGGTATATGAATCAATCAGGATCATTTAAAGAAGAAACAGATTAAAAAATAATAATACATAGAAAAATTCATGTTTACGTCACAATAGTAAAAATAATTTCATATAGGAAAAAAAAATGTTTTCAAGAGGTTTGGAAAACACGTCCTTCTCTTAATTCCAACTGCATCTCCCACTATATTATTATTATTACTACTACTACTACATTTAATTATTATTATTATTCAGCTGTCCCTTTTGTTACAGATATTATAAAGGCAGATATAAAAAGTACTGATATACTGGCATTATTTTTAAGCTTGGCTTAATATTGATTTGTGTGTTTTTATGACTTATCAACCTTTTGTGGGTTATTTAAAGTCAAAACATATTTTGGATTGTAAGAACAATCTTATTCTTTTTGAAAGGGAATATTGCATTAACAATATTTGAGAACAATGATTTTTCCAGACAAGTTCTTTTAACCCATAGCTGGGGGTATAAGAGGTGGAGCAATACTTTTCCTGAGGGCATTTGAAGTAAGCAAGCATAACAGTCAAATGGAATTCAAGCTTGGCACTTGGATTTCTCATTTGCGAGCTACTAGTCATTACACTGTCTGTACATTCACAAAGTCAGTTACGTGCCATACGTGATACATGCTGGGCGGTCATGTCTCTTTCGATCCATGACTGACTAGGCAAGAGATATTTTCACAGTAGGTTCCCATTTCTTTCTGCAGTAGACTGGTTACCTACCAAGGCTATAGAACGTAATATGTCCTGCTATTCAACCCATAGCTAGAGAGAAGATCTTTCTTAAGAGTAAGTGATTGCAATGGAAATTCGAACTTGGCTCTCTGATTTTTAATCCCAAGCTGATATCCAATGTACCACAATGCATATTCACAAATCTGGGCTTGGAAAAAAAAAAGAAAAAAAAAAAAAAAGAAAAAAATATATATAATATTTATTAATAAATTATAACATTGATATGTTATAATATCACTACAAAAGTAGCTATTTTGTTTCGACACTTATATATATATATATATATATATAAGTTGCTTGCTGAATTTGTTAAGCGGAAGGAACTGAAACAATATTCAATATTCCTATAAATTTGTTTAAGCTCTTATGAGAGGTCTAACTTATTTCTTGAAATAAAACCCTAAAATGAATAATTATGCTTTTGATTATAATGCTTCAAAAAGGTTGAGATGAAGCTGATCATCAAAGCTAAAACTTTCAAGAGAGCTAGGTTTATTGTAGAACAAAAACGTATATATCTGTTATTAACTATACATTATTTGGTATTTATACTTGCAGAAAAAGAGTGTATCTCTGTTGGTGAAGTAGTGTCATATTAAAGTTTACCAAAATATTACTGTAACACCCACTGTAAGAGGCGTCCAATGTTGTCATACTTTCATAATAGTGTTAACAGGACTAAAAGTTCACATCGATGCTGCCTATATTTGCGGTCAAGCAAATAATGACATGACTCAAAATTCAGTTAATAGCCATTATGTAGAGAAATAATAACCAATAATTATATAAACATACTAGGCTGAATGTGTTTTCTTTATTTGGGGGGGAAAAAAGAAAAGAAAGAAAGAAGTCACTTAACATTATGAAAATGAAATAACTCACAGAAAATAGATACTTTGAAATCAACTGATATGCTAAAATTAAAGCCAATTTTACCAATAGAGAAAGCCATAATAGTGCAACATATTTATAAAAAACTTGTATGGTATTAAGTTTTCCATATATCCCACTGGGATAATATTTATAGCTGTGATATAGTTATTTATAATATATCTCTATATAGTTATCTTAAAGAGTAAATAAACTTTAATATGCAGACTGTAAGTAAAATTCAGTCTGTTTACAAGTATATGTTATAGTGAAGCATGCCAATTTGCACATGTCACAACAAGGTGACAATGATAAAGTCAATATGCTTGTTATGTTTATTTAACCCCTACTTAAAAGGTCTAGCCTTTTATGAATGCTGCCAAATTGTTAATCATCTGATGTCCCCACAATAGACCTCATGTGCGTGAGCATGTGTGGATATTGAACAAAGAAAATTATTTTGAAAACATTTTCATTGAACACACACATCAAAATATTCTTTCACTTGATGTTATAGCAAAGAAAAAAAAAGTATTTTCATTAATCTTTGCTTTCTAATTTTAAAAAATCAGAAATTGACTTATCTTTTTGTAAAAAGTAAAACTTCATTATACAAAAAGTTTACAAATATCAGAAATATATACTGTTGAGACAATTTTAAGTTACAAAAATAGCCTGCTCATAGGAAAATTGAATTTTTAAAGCATCTAATAAAAATTAAAGTGCTTCTAACAAAAGAAAGATTTTGTCTAATCTCCAAAAATTAGTAAAAATAATGAGAACATGTTGCCAAATTGGTTACAAAACAAAGTTTTTATTTTATTATTATGTGAGATCACAATTCCATGAATACTTTTAATTGGCTTTGTGCAAAATATAAATTAACCAATATTATTTGTTAGTATCAAATGTGATAAAAATATCTATGAAAAGACAATAGAAAAACTTCTTTACCAATGCATTTTGTTCCTCCTGGTGAACTTTATGACAAATGTAAGGATTTCATTTTGCAACAAGTATTTATAAAAAGAAGTAAAAATGTTGTTGGGTTTTCAAAAGTATTTTTTTCCCCTGAGCTTTCTTCTATTTTACCCTGACTTTCAGTTTGAAGAATATTCATGAGCACTCTTAAATTTAAAAATTTTGAAAACCTAATGACATTTTCTTATAAATACTTGTTGCAAAATAAAATCTTCACATTTGTCTTGATAAAATCCATTAGAGGGCAAAATATATCAGTAAAGGAAAGCTATTTTTTTGTCTTTATTCATACATTGTACATGTTCTTCAAGCACATGCATTGTGATGCAAAAAATGCAATTCTATGATCATATTAGATGCTATCAGATATACTTCAAAATTAAGTTAAATAGTGTTTTTTTAATCTTTCAAATTCAATTAACACTATTTTGGGCACCATTAATTGTAAAAATAAAAATACTGAAATTACATGCAATACATGTAAAAAAGTTAGAAACTCAATTTCAGCAGAATAATTTAGAATAAAAGAGAAAAATGCATCATTAACTCCTGACAAACTATTTTAAGAGACATTTTCTACAAATTTGCTAATGTGTATTTCAATACAAAATTAGTGTGTTTTATGATATAAAGACAAATTTATTCCCTCCCAAGAAAATGGCTAAAACTGTACCCTGCCAGAAGATGAAACCGTAAAATCCATTAGTACCAGAAACAACTTTTATTTTAATATTCATTGTTGAAATGCAGGAGCACATTATCTAAACTTATTTATAAATGGAACTGTGTGTGTGTGTATCCGTTACTTATAGACTCTGAAATGGCTGAACCGATTATCTGGAAAATTTACACAGTTGTACTATAAGCGTCTGCGAGTGTTCTTAGCTAGGTTTTGTGTTGAGGTACCCCCAATAAATATCCAAAATCGATAATAAAAAAAAAAAAATCGGGTTATAGAAGGAGTGGTCTGATTTTAATCAAATTTGACACACTCATAGACAGACGTAAGATATTCAGAAGTTTCAAGCTTGCAGTTCTTGCAATAGTGCAGAAAATTTGATATCAATACCAGGAAATCAAAATTTGACTTACATCCATTCGATTTTCTTTCAGTCTACGGTTTCGCTTTAACGGGATCAACTATTGCTTTTTAGTCTTTTGTGTAAACGTCCAAAGAGTCTGAGCTCCAGGACCATGGATTAGTTTTAAAGCTTTCATTACACCCGAGCAACGCCGGGCTATACTGCTAGTTTCTAATACAGCAATGATTTTATAGAGAGTTTGAGATTTTATTTTCCCCTGATGACAGCCATTTCCTCATTATGTGTCCACTTGAGTAAGAAGTATGTTAGCAATCACTATAGTCACATATGGAAAAGTCTCTTTTCACTCTTAAGAGAAATGAATCTGTCTGACTTTAAATTTACCAATCTATCAACTTTAGATTTTTCTTATGGTGCCATATTTTTCAACAACTGCAGAATAACATTCTGTAACTGAACAACCAATATTTTATCATTTATATGCAATCAAAGCATCATGGGAAATAATGGGTTAATCAGAACTGTGCAAGCCATGATAATTTTATTAATAAGGAACTTAGAGACAAAATAGAGAAAATGAAAATTAGAAGATTCAAGCCTTTGAAAAAATGTGATTCATTCATTTCCATTCAATCCTGCAAATTATTATACTTTTCAAAAGCCTTTGCTGAGTTAGTGATCTACTTTTGGCAACATTAGATCTTGAGATTTAAGAAGAGAAAGCATAAAAGCACAGCCAGAACTAAAACTGGAACAGAGATTAGTAGTGACTAACTGGTGCATAAAGCAAAAATACAAATCATAAATATGCAGTGAATGTTTATCCAGGATTATATGCATTGGGTTGCTAGTTGATTGGAGATAGAAAATAAAAAAGGTACAAAGTGGATATAGCAAGCAAGTGGGATCAGCATAATAGCAGCTCAGAAGGTCCAGTGTCCAAGTGGATTAGCAACTTACTTGAGGCGTTCCTGGACTGTTTGGAAGTTCCAGAATTTTGTTCAGGTTTACAACACACTTGTCAGAACGTGTCCCCGGCATTGTGGATGCTGCCTGCCTCATCTCCCGAAGCTTTTGTGGAGTTTCAGGCAATGGAGAGATGGGTCTTGATATTTTACTTAATGGGGAGAAACTTAGATCCCAGAATTGGCATGAAGTAATATTTTGAGCATCTGAGACCTCTTCCTGATAAGGTAAAGAGACGATTCACCAACAGATTACCAAATGCTGGATAGAAAAAGTTTTTTTCATGCACTCTACAAATTAACCAATAAATCCATTTCATATTTCCTGATACAAACTGTTCTATGATGACAGGGTACACAGCCTAAAATTCTGATTACATTGAAAAATTCCACTGGAATTCTCTAATATCAGAATATTATGAAACAGACAGTAGTAAGAGCACAGCTAAAAGATGTATGGACAAAGAAACATTAAGCAAATTTTACTCAGATGTTAAAACAATTATCATATTGTAAATCAAGCTGTATTAAATTTACTGATACATTAAACAAAATTCTTTGATAATTCCATGATTTTCCTTAAAGTTACTATTTCTTTGATTCCCAGGTTTTGCTATTTTCTAAATTGGTTGTAAATTCTGAAGTTAGAAAGCTCAACACATTAAATAGAAAGCAATTTAAAGTACAAAATTCAATGTTTTCTGAAATTATATCTGGAAATGTCACAAGTAAACTAAATGAGGTAGAGTAAAAATTAAAAATGACATGACCTAATGCCTGCAGTAATAAGTAATGGAACTTCTGAATAAGGAATCACAATGCACAGCCTTTTAAAAAAATCCAAAAAATCAGGCAATTGTCACACAAGCTGTTTGAAGAATCCATATTTCAGCTGTGGCTGTCTATGCTCATTCAGTGCTAATACTTCCTGGAAAGGTATGGATCCAGTTCTCTTCATGTTCAGTTCCATTGTCAAATACGACAATGGTTGAGAAAGACATGAGGCTAAAAATAAGAAGCACTGAGAATATACTGTCATAACTACCTTACTTCCAGTTCCAAATCAGACCTTTCCAAACAAATCTGTCATGACATTTTTGGGTAGTTAATCACTTGTTCTTTAATTATACTTTTTATTGAATTCTTTTGAATTATATATTTGGTTGGCTAGCAAAACTGGAATTGTAAAAAAAAAATGTTTGAATATTATGTCATCAAAGCATAACGTTTGTAAAGTAATGTATAGCATAATAGAAAAAGCTGTTTAGTGTTTACACACTCATTGTTAACCTTGACAGCTAACAGATTTTGTGAGTTATTTGTTGCCACTTTTTAAAGTGTGTTTCTTGTGGGTTAGCTGTCGCCACCTATGTATTGGTGATCTTTATGAAGTTAGATGTGGTATTTAATTTTTTTTTTAAATGAATCTTTGGGATGGGATAGTATATATTGTGAAGAAGTTGGAAAATTTAAAAAGTGGTATCAGATAACTCACAAGTAAGTAAGGCTTAAATTCTTTGCTATGAAAAAAAAAAAAAAGATTTGTTGCATTTTAAAGCAATACATTGGGCAGTTTTCTTTTCAGGCTTGATAATGAAAAAAAATCAAAATGAAAGAGGAATTCAAAAAATCAGCTCTTCATGAGTATAGTAAGCTAGAGTAATAAACGAAGTCTAGTTTCTGGAGATCTGTCCATTTTGCAGCACCTCCTCTAGTGCACTAAAAAAGAGGTAGGGTAAAGGAGCATGCCCTGATGTCGGAGGTTAAGACTGAGGGAATGCCTGAAAGACTCAACATGCAAATTTGTGCTGATACCACATACTCCCCTCCAAAAGATGATTGTACTGCTACAAAATACATTTGAATTTGATCCTGACGTAAGTGACGAATAAGAACAAGATGGAAAAAAATGCTTTCTATTCCGTTTTCAAGGGTTCATGTTCAATTTTTCAGTTGGTAATTGTAATGATGTTGTAAAAAGTGAGACATTTTTTATTTTTTTCTTAAGCCACTTTACACAGGATTGATGAATCAACTTATTAAAAATGAATATTGAATAACAAAAACATTAATAACATTATAATAACAATGTTCAATTTCAGAATTTTTTGATGACATCTCTCTATCTCAGTAAAATTATTATTAGGCCTACCAATCAAGTACTTAAAAAAATTAGATCTAAAAAATAAGATACACAATGCTGCCAATTACTATTGAAAAAGAATTCCAGTAAATTTTTATTGCCTCACTTTGTTTATTAAAAAATTTAAATTAATTAAACGGAGTATTTCTGCAGTAACCATCAAGTGGAAATATAATTATAATTCAATAAAATGAAACCGAATTTGAGAGATCACTGCAAAAATGAGGAAACTCATTTAAACTAAAAAGGTGATAAATAACTTAATCTGAATTTTTTACCTGACACTACAGTACACTACAATAGTGTTTTCATGTTTGTAACCTACACATATCTCAAATAAATAAAGGCTAAAAAAAAAATTAATTAGACTTAAAGAATTATTTAATTGCAAATAATTTTAGCATTCGGTATATTAAATATATCGAATGCTAAAGTTAAAACATTTTCTTCAATTAATTATAAAATCTTAAATTATATAATATCGATAGTTACTTTTAGGTTTTCTAATAAAAGAAAAAGTTTTATAAAAAAAAATATATATATATAAAATAAAATCAAGAATTTCAGTTAAAAATGCTGAGGATACAAAAAACAAAAAACAATTCAGCTCTGCGTCATGAAATTAAAAGAAAAAATTAACCAAGGATTTGAGTAGGCCTAATGAATGAATTTTCAAAAAGATGTTAAAAAAACATTTAAATTCAACCTTAATTTGATAATAAAAATATGAATAAAAATAAATTTAAATATGAAAAAAAAAAATTATAATAATGCAAAAAAAAAATATTAAAAAAATCCATATTAAAAAAATAATATAGAAAAATTAGAAAAAGAAACCAATTTAAAAACCGTGTTAGCAATTCATTTTCAAAAAGACAAAAACATTTTTAATCGACAGTACTAAGCAGTAACAAAGAAAAGCATTCTTTTTTTCAAGTTGCTTTCAACTCCATTTTTAAACTCCCTCTTAAAATGATTTACGTGAAAAAAAAAAAAACTTAATAAAAATCACACCATCACCTTCTTTTTGTTCTTTAAAGAATTATAGATTTTAAAATTAGACAATTGTATGTAGTTCATCCTTTGCAATGCAATTTATTTTTAGCGTAAAGTCACTGAAGTGAAACAAATTGAAATAATAAAGTTATATAATGGCATCAAAAAACGACAAAAACAAAACACTTACATTTTTCTGTTTTTTTATATTTACTACGGATTCTGTTTCATCATTATCACCATCCAGAGGAAGCTTTTTTCTAACAGATCGACTTTTCTGGGAAGTTGAATCGACTTTTTCTTTGATAATTGTAGCTTTTTCATCATCTTTTGTTGTCGATGATTCCGAGATACAAGTTTTATCACAATCCGATAAAGAAACAAACCGCCTTTTTTGAGAAGAAAGTATCGAGTTCGATTTTGTTGGGGTAATAAATCCCGGGGCTGATCTTTCTTGTTCATCATAAACTTTTGAAGAATCACAACTTTTCTCAAACGATGTCAAATAGGAAGATGGAACATCCTTATCTTCAATTTCTTTTTCACTATTATTTGGTATCGACACAGGAATTGGATCAGAAGTATCGGTTTCGGACTTGAAAAAATCATTGATTTTTGATGATTGCCGGGTTAATTTTGCTTTCGATCTTGCTCTGGTCGATGAACGTGTATTTCTTGAGATTGGTGATTTCGAGTCGACACTTTTCTCTAAAGTACACTGAACGATTTCGGCTTTTTTCAAGCCGCCTTTCTTGCTTAATCGTTTATCGTCGAAGCCACCTGAAATAGATTTCTTTTGATAAGAATAAAACTTCGTAATTGTTGTCTTGTCCATGTTTAATTAATTTGGTAATAGTCGAAAATTCGTTTAAAAAATATAATGCAGGTTTCGGGACAAGTATTAAATGAAACTTTAAAAAATCGTTCAAAAGAAAGAGACGAAAAAAAAAGAATGCGGTAGGCTGGACTATTTATCCCGCCAAAACTCACGTGGTACAAACAATTAAGTCATATCTTAGTTTCGTAGGTAAATAAAGAACACATCTGCCAGAATAAAAACAAAAATTCCACTAATAATCATTTATATTTTTCATTCAAGTCATTATTTTGTGACATTCAAGTAGATTTCACAAACGTCAAGAAAGATACGAAAACCTATGTTTATATGCGTGTACTTTTTTCCCCTGTCCTGCCCACATGATCTGCAAAAATGGCGGATGCTTCTAACTTGAATCCATTCCTGGAAGAGGAGAACGGCGATTTAATTGAAAATGAATTGGAAGATAATTCATCAGAGAAGTCACCAGGCTCGGAGCACGCGGATATTTCATGGGATAACATCGCCGTGAAGCTTTTACGCGACAATTTTGTGCTGACTGCTCTCGAATTGCACACTGAACTCGTGGAGTCCGGTCGCGAGTTGCCGAGGCTAAGGGATTATTTCTCTAATCCTGGAAATTTTGAACGAACCAAAGTTGAAACATCGTCTCCTACTTTGCGTATGTACCTTGATACCTCACGCTTTTTACGCATAGTGTTTATTTTATTTTGAACTAGTAACATGTATTTTTCGGATGAAAATGTTCTTTTCTGAATGTTTTGTAGAATGTTTCGTGTTAGCAATTTTTAAGAGTAGAATTTTAAAAAATCAGGGGGCGTAAACTTTAACAAACACAATAACACTAATGTCAAGTTAGAATTTATTTTAAAATATTCGTTTTGTTGATTTTTTCCGTGGCTATAACTTGCACTATGTAATTGTCGGTTCTTCCGCTAAAGTCTAATATACTTTTTAAGTATTTGTTCCATTTATTATTTTGATATATTTTACTTTATCTGCTACCTACTCGTAACCATCTTTCTCTGTTTTGGTTGAGGATGCTTCATGTTTTCAGCTGCTTCACGTCTGAGAGTTGGTGACACCGTTGCTATTAGCAACAGCAGAATAGCCGCTTTCTTTCTCACGTCGGAGATGCTGCTAATGATGGATTGTTTATATACTTTTAACTTTTTAAGCTCTTAAAAATTAAATTTGAAGGATGTCAACGTAACTCTCTTTTTCTCATTTAATAAATGACAAAGTGTCGAAGTTTTTTTTAAGGTTAAACTAGCTTTTTCTTCTTTTTTAATGTATGATGCAGATTTAGTATCTAAGGACCTTATTTTAATTTTTATTTTTTAAACTAAGTTTACTTACCACCTTCATTTGTAGGTCAATCAAGAACCAAAAAGTTTTTATTTTCTTTTCTTTGAAAACTATGAATTGAAAAGAGAAAATGTGAAAATTAAAAGGAAAATATTGTAGTAAGTTGTAAAGTAGTAGTTTGATTCAACAAACGGTCCTCCTATTTTTATTTGAAATATAAAATAAAAATCATTCCGAAAAATCAGAGCAGTTTTTAATAGACTTCTTTTTTTTATTTATTGAACCGTTGTTTTAAAATAAATGCAAATTAAAACAATTTAAGAACACCAACATACAAAACAATATTTGTTGTTCACTCTTTTGTGTTATCGCTTGCTTTCTAAGAAAAAGTGTTTTATATTCTCTCTAGTCTAAAACATATTGTAATAAAATATCGAAAATAAAAATCAGAAGTCAAGTCCATGATTGATAAAGCAACGTGTTCTTTTTTTAAGTTTAGTATTCTTCGTTTTTCCTGTTCGTTGCGAAAAAAAATTTCAAGAATAAAACTAAAAAGTTCAGGATGCGGCCAAAATATTTGCGATCTTGATAAAATTACGTTAAGGCTTTAGGGTAATAGTTTTTTTTTATTTATTTTTTTATTGCTATAAATCAATCTCCAATCCATTATATCATCGTATGTTATTGTTGCCGGAGAAAGGAAATGAGCCATGAGCGTGAATCCTAAGAAATTCCGTGAAGGGTCTAAGTGTGGGACCTCGACAAGATATCAAGGGATAATTTAAAAAAGAAATACTTGGAGTCATTGAGTGAGTGAATTGATTTTTAAGTTATCTGTAAGCTTTATTTCATTCATTAAAAAAATTAATTGCTTGTTTCTGTTGTGAAAAGTTCAGAGGACATGTCATGTGGCACATATTATTATTTAATTTATTTATTTTTTTCTTTTTTTTCAACCACTTGTTTTTTTATTAAAAAACAGAGCAAGCAAAACATCAAACAAAGTTACTTGCTGAACAACTTGACAAAGTAACAAAACATTCATTTTTTTGTTGTGTAAAAAGGCCTAAAAACAAATAAAGTTTCTTTTAATTTAGACTTTTAGAGACTCGAAATTTTTTAATGCTATTTTTATGAGAAAAAAAAAGAAATTTTCTTTAGTTTTAAAACTCATGCTTTACCCGAATTTGTAAACGGAAACACTGTGTAAGTGTACACTACAGTACACTGTAACAACACTTAAAAAACGAAACAAAAATAACACAAAATAACTGTTTTTTACTTTTAATTTTTGCATTAGCACATGGTTGGAGGTCTCAACGTGTATCCTGTGGTAAAATGTTGATAAGACCAAGTAGCTTGATAATTATGTTCCAGATCTGTTGTGTCAAGACTTAAAGTTGTAAATGGGGATCTTCCGGTGAACTGAAAGTGAAATCCTTTTCGGCTTTTTCGCACCACCAAAAATATTTTATGGTGTTGTTGGAATAGGCATTCATTCAGTTACAGCGAAAAGAAGCACATAAGTTTGTAAAAATAAAAGAAATGTACTGAAAATTGTAAAATTAAAAAATGTAAAACACTTCATCAGCTAGGTGCTTTTTTTTTCATAAGGAGTATTTTTTATTTTAATTGAAAGCTGGTATTTCTTGTTTTCTCTCTCCCTTTTATTTTCGAAGACAGTGTGAGTATACTGGCTATTTTTTTTTAATAAAATTGTTTTTAAAGTTGATCAGTTTCCTAGTTTTTACACTGACAGCAACTATCTTGGACGCTTCTTCAATTGCAATCTTCGCGGTTTGTTTGGAAATTATCAATTAAATGATGTGATTTATTTTTGTTCAACTGCTATTAATTTTCTTGAAAACTGCATTACATTGTCTTTAAGAAAATGATCATCTCCTAAACTAAGGATAAATCTGTAAAGAGAAACTTGAAACTAAATTGCAATATAGTGCGAATATATACAATGAACACAGCGATTCAATTTGTAATCAAATGAAGAACAAATACGAAATTTTACAATAGGTTATGGACGCAAAGTGGACCCCCTACAAGAAGCACTAGTGACATAAAAAACTAAAAAAAGTCACTCAAAGAAAAAGAAACATACAAAAATATATAAATAAATAAAATAACAAACAGGCATGAATGACAATTTGAAATTTTCAACTTAAAGAAAGAGGATAGCATCAGATTGTTAAACAAGGTCAGAAATAAATAAGCAATTAAAAAAAGAAAAAAAAAGGAAAATGTAACAGGTATGACCAAAAATTAAAAGAAATATTCTTTGGAAAGATGTATAAACATTTAAAGAGTGAGCAATAGAATGAGAAAAGGTACTCTCTAAATGAAATGTATGAATTTCCCATGAAAATAGAGGGAAAAATATAGAAATCATGACATGATCTGAGTGAGGTTATAGCGCTGGCCCTGATAAAGAGGAACAAAGAATCTGGATCAGACGTGACTGTACACTGTAAAAATAGATATACTGAAAACCTTGGATGGATCAATGATTGATCATCAATCCCAAATTGATAAGATTATCAAAGTGATAAATGCAACATGACAGTAGGAACATAATCTTCATAGTGTTGCCAAAGAAATGAGGTCTGAAATGTGAGCTTCAACGAACAATCAGTTTGATGAACTACTTAAACTAATAATTAAGATTCTCCGGAAGTTACCTCAGCAAAATTAAACCGTAGAATACATGACGTTTTTTCAAAATACTAGAACAAGAAATGCAGTTTTCATTATCAGAATAACAAACGAGTGTGGAAAGATTTCTACGTATTTTTCAGAGATTACAGAAAAAAGTATTCTATAAAGTATGACACAAAGAATTCTTTGAAATGTGAGGAAAGCTTGATTTATATGAAAATTATATAAAAATAATCTATAACTTGTACTGAGAACAGCCTGCATGCAGTTAGAGAATGAAAAGTGAAAGATGCAAAAATAAAAAGACTATGAATGTTTATTTTTTCTTTTTCACCAGATTAAACTTTTACAACAAAATGATTAGTAGAGGACTAAAAGACCCAAGAATAATTACTATTGGCAAACAACCATAACAATAGTCTATGCAGATGACATTATTGTTAATTGCAGATTCAGAAGGAAAACTGAAAGAATCATTAGACAAGATGATTGAGGAAAAGAAGAGATACCCCATTAATTGTAAGAAAATGAAAATATAATTTTGTTAGTGAGGTGTGAGTTATATATTGAGGATATAAAATATCAAGTAGGTGTCAAAATTAAATTATCTGAGTGGAAAGTCTGATACAAATATGAAGGTGGATAGAAATATTTTAAGATGATTTTTCAGAAATTGAACAAGATGTTAAGGAATCAAAAATGTTTTAGTAACAAGTAAAATTGCTCAACTGCTATGTAATATCTGATTTCTTAAATGACAATGAATGCTGAATAATTTCCTCACAGATAAAAAAAGAGATATGTAGTGACGAATGATGAGAATACCATGAACAGAGTCAGTGAGAAACAAAGTTTTAAGGTGAATAGGAACTAAAAAGAAACAACTGCTCATAATCAAAAAAAGATAGCTTTTGAGGAAATAATCAAGAAATCTCAGAGAATTTAACACACACAGAACACATTGAAAATAAAAGAAGGGAAAAAATGGTGAGCAATCTTGACAGATCACAAAAACATATTGCAAAGGAGCAACAATTACTTAGGACAGCAAAAGAGAGAAAGTCAGAGAGAGTCATGATTGTCCACATTCTGATGGGATTTTGAAAAAAAATGTTAAGTAGAAGAGTGGACAAGTTGTTTGAGAGTTGGAGAGAATCTCTGATCATTTGTGAACATGAAGAATTATTTTATATGTTAATTCTGAGACGTTCTGAGTGATAACAGACATTTGTACTTGTCCGTATGATGATTGTAATTGAGCCATGGTGCACCATTTTTTATTACTTGCATGATTATGACACATGATTTCAACTTGTTCTGATATTTTGTTGAAGTTTCTTTTCTTGAATGAGTTGTCCATAGTAACATATTTCTTTGCAAACTGATATATAAAAATCTCAGTTTGATAGTCTTTTTTTTAGAAATTTGAGATTTTCATTTAAATTTAAACCTCATGTGTGGGTGGTGTAATGGATAGTGATTCAAAATGAGAAATCAGAGAGCTGAGTTCTAATTAGGGTTGGGTTCATTACATATGCTTAGATGCAAATACTTTTGGGAAAAGGTATGAATCTATCCTCCCCAATTATGGATTAAATAGTAGGAAAGTCAGTTATTATGCAAAAAATTGGTATATATTCACTCAGAAAAAGTTCTTACAGTACAAAATATGTTTGTTTTTATATAACTAAAATTTGAAAAAAAATTTAAGATAAAAAGTTAGGCAATCTTTAACCTTTGTACCCATAAAAGATCAGTGTCAAAAGGATGTTTTTTTTTCCCTGAAATGGCTATTAGTTTAACTACCTTCACTCTTTGCAGTTGTTTAAAAAATTAATGATTAGAATTGTAATAAAACCTACACACGTGATGAAAGTGAATTTATACATTTTTTTGTTTTTGAGAATTTATAATAAAAATATTAAATGCTATTAAATTGTTTATTTACAAAAAAACCCCCCCCCAAAAAACAACACACTTAATGTGTGCTAACGTTTTGTATTGTAATCATTTACAAAAGGGAAAAGCAAAAAAAATGTTTGAATAATTTTTTCATGAATGAGATTTTGATGTTTAAGATGTGTAAAATGACATAGTGTTGACATCAGGCATGGAAAGAAAATTAAATACTCGGCAAGCTTGAGTAAATGAATATCAGAACAGGTTTAAGAGATAACAAAAAGACAAAACTTAATAGCTACAAAGGATAGGAATTTGTAGCAAGCCATGATCACCTATGTCCTGAGAGGACATGATGACTCATCAAAACGAAACTTATATTGAGTGAGATGTAAAATAGTAGGCCTCATTCAAGGAATACGAGATAAAAATTCAAATGGGAAAAAGTAAAGTATATAGGAAAAAACAAATAAAAAGGAAAAAAATGGCAGGGATCTGAAACTGAATTATTCAAACAGGATTAAAAATATAGATAGAAGTTTGATTTCGCTTTGAGACATTGATTCAAAATTAATATCTTCCAAAAATCATCTGGAGAATAGAGCTTAATTTGTAAGACTGGTAACTTTCAAATAATTTTCTTCATTTTTGCACTCTTAGTCAGAAATATTTTGAATTAATTTTGTCTGTAACTGCATCTCTATTAGTGACATACAAGCCTGCAATATTGTGAGTAGCTACAAAATAAGCAAAAAATGAGAAGAAACTTGATTATTTGCTATAACTTGATTTTTTTTTTTCTTTTTTTTTTAATCATTTCACTCCGAGCAAGGCAGAAATGCCACTGATGAGCTGGGGGCTACATAACTGTAAAAAGATTAATTAGAAAAGAGTGAGGAGTACAGACTAGTTAGAAAGGAGCAATAGAAAGCTGAGAATGCAGGTGCGATGACAGATACAAAGGTGGAGAGAAAGGGAAGGATATACGGGGGTGGGGAGAGAGCTAGAGTCCAGTGGTTAATAGATGATTATTGACATTGCATTTAAATTTCTGGAGGTTGTAGCCATCAGGAAAGCAAGAATATGGGAGTGAGTTCCACAGGCGGGAAGTGCGAGAGAAGAAGCTGCAGGACTAGAATTGTCGTCTGCATTTGACTAATCTGACTATGAATGGGTGGGACCCAGTTGCCAGTCTGGTTGCACGAGTAAACACCTGTTGAGGAGGCACCAGTGACTTAAGTTCGTCCGAGCAGAAGCCATAAAAGTATTTATAGAACAAAGGGAGGCCACATTTCGACGGGGAAGTGGCTGCAGTCGAGCTGCCAGATCAGTACCTATCAAATTACAGACTCCTTTGGAGCCTGTCGAGAACACTGAGGAGAATGGCAGGGGCGCCTGACCATAAATAGCAGCAGTACTTCATGCACGGATGAATGGTTGACTTGTATATATGCAGGATGGATTCAGGCGGAAAAAACATCCTGGATTGGCATAGTGACCCAACCTTCTTAGCAGTAGATTTAGCTATGGAATCAATATAGTGGTTCCATTTGAGGTCTGAGGAGAGGGTAAGGCCGAGGAGGCATAGTGTGTTGCTCTCAGGGAGAATCGCTTGTTGGGAGATTACTTTAAAATTTAGTGGAATGGAAGGCAGGCAAACTCATTTCTCACTAATCTCATATCTCTAATTAGTTGGTTTTGTCAATATGAAGAAAAACATGACACTTCTCAAAGTTAATCTTCAGGTTTTAAAGCCAATAAAGTTTTTTTTTTTTTTTTCATTATCTTCACCTTGTTAAGAATCTGTAATTTTAAGCATCATGCATCATCTTGGGCTCTTGCTTTGATCAGTACCAGATTTACCTCTAGGCTTAGTAGGCTGAAGCCTAGGGCCTCAAAATCTAGGGGTCCTCCAGCCAACGTGTATAATATTTTTGACACTGTCATAGATCTTACTTACACAAACTGTCATAATGCATTATAGACTCTAAATAACTTTTCAGTAATTTTAAATACCTGTCATCATCCTCGGATTTACTTAAAATTGTTTAATTTAACACTTTTGGAGAGGCCTCACGTGTGGAATATGCTAGGGTCTCTCTTTATCTGGCTTTGATACTTAATTTGTAATGTTTTTTCTGGTTTTACATTATTTTTGATATATATTTATTTTCATTAAATAAATTAGCTGCCAAATAACAGTAGCAACCTTATTTCACAAGCTCTTTTTAGTGAGTTTACTCTTCATTAGATCTTCTATGTGGCATGTTCCTCCAGGATGTGGACAATCATGACTCTCCACAATTTCCTGTTCTTTTAGCTCTTTGTCTTCTTGCTATCTCTCCTAATCCTCTTTTGTCAATGCTTGTAAATGCTTTGTCCCTCTTGCCTTCAGTGTGTCCTGTGAGTGTCAATTTTCTAAACCCTCTTTCTATACCCTAGAAAATTCAGCCATCTCTTTCTTATGTAAACTATGTGTTCTTTTTGTTTTTAATTTTCTCTAAAACTTCATTGTTGCTCACATGTTCAGGTCACAGTATTCTCAGCATCCTTCTGTAGAACCACATTGCGGTTGCCTCAAATCTTTTCTTCGTCTGTGATGAGGTTGTACAGCATTTTGGAGCACTGATGTTACATAAGAGTTCAGTACTCTTTTCTTTCTTAATAATGATATTTTCCTGTTTCTTAATACTTAGCTTAGCCTTTGGAAGGGATTTTTGCAATTTACATGTTGAACTATTTATTTTGCTGACAACATGATTAGGACCAGACTGGGCTAAATTAAATATCAACAGTAGGGAGATCTGTTTTGAAGGAATGGTTAGCAATATGTTCTTTGTGAGTTTGGTTATGACTAGCTGCTCCTATTTTGTGACCTTGTGCTAGAATATGCTAAGATTTTCATTCAGGCACCTGCTGCAGAGTAATTGTTAGCAGTTGTCAATGCTACTTAAATTGGCTGGTCTGCTAGTAAATAAAAAAAAAAAGTAGGGACAGCATTTGAGGGGGTGGGGTGAATAAATTTTGTTGATGAGCATTCATTAGACTTTCTTCAAGCCCTGAAATTTGTTAGAATAGAACAATATCTTTTTAATCATTTTAGAAAGGAGTTCCTGTTCATAATATACAATGTAAAATTGATTTCTGACTTCTAAAAGATTTACATGTACTTTTTTTTATTTACAATTGTCAAGTTTGAAACTGTCCATACATTATTGATAACTGAATATTACTGATGTTGTCCTTTTTGTCAATTTGTAATAGTCTGCTGTAATCAGTGACATAATCACAAACTTGGCATTTGTAAATAAGTACACATAACTCATTAAAAAGTCAGGGATCAATTTAATACTGAGTTTAATTATGGACAGAGATCCCTCCCTCCTTTAAAAATGAAAAAAGAAAATCAATATTTTTCAATTTTGACAATTGCCATGGCTTGAGAATGATCTTATTAAATCTACAAAAACTGTCAAAAAATATCTTCCCTATCTTTTTATAAGCAGACCAGTCAATTTAAGCAGTTCTCAGTTGTATGATATTTTTTTAAAATATACAAAGTGCTTTTACTGTGATTATTTTATTAGTAATTTATATCGCATCATGTTTCCTTTTTCTAAAATCTTCAGTTATACTCTTCAACTGTCAGAACAAACATTGCAAGATAAAAAAAAGAAAAAAAAGTAACTTGTGACAAAACTTGAGCTTATATTTCAGGAGGCCATCTTTTCTGGAAATTGCCTTAATCACACACTTTAGCCATAGAAGCCTTACTGATTAATCAGAGCACAATCCTTGACTTGTTCTACCCTTCATTTCTCTAAAATTCTTTGTATGATCTTTCTTTTACTATCTAGTTATATAGGTTTTATTTATTTTTGTTTGAAGCATTTTCACCATTATTAAATCCTTGCTATTTAAGGCTTGAGCTTCATAAATGTTTCTGATATTCTGGCCTTATACCAGACTAACTAAAGAAATAGAAAAGAGGCACCAACTGTGAAGCAGTGATTAGCAAACTAATTTCACAAGTCCATGTGCATTGGAAACCTCTTGCCTGAAGTTAAAGCTATTGAAGAATAGCTTGAAAGAATACTTTTCATAAAGAATCAAGTGAAAAAATTCCATTAAATATTTCAGTATACTAGTTATATTATTTTTTAAGTTTTGCCAGTGTGTTTTCTTACTTGTTTTCTATGAAAAAATCTCTTAAAGTTCCAGTTGTTGGATAATCAAGTCTTTTAAATTATGTTGGTGTTTAATACTAAAAACTTATTAATAAAATATTCATAATAATGTTTATAAAAATTTTGTTTTTTTTTCTTTTTTAAACAGCAAGCCCTTTAAGCAAAGAGCTGATTTATGGTGTGTAACAATTGTTTTCAATTTTCAACCTTGATTCTTGATCCTTCTTCCTTATGTCTATATAAAACCATCCATTTTTTTCTCTTTCTATCCCAACCTTTCATTTCTTTATTATAAACCTAAAAGGTGAGGGTCAAATAGTACTATAATTGTGTATCTGTGGTGGTGTCAGTCAAAGTTCAAATACAGGTAAAGTTTGATTTTAACTGATATACCACTTATTCCAAATCTCATTCAAGGACTGGTGTTATACATTGATTTTATTAATTCTGGAGCATAATGTGTTGTAGGCTAATATGAAACCGCACTAGGGATTTCCTTACTGTGGTATTGTTCCAAATGAAGTTAGTTCTCTGTTCCATTCTAGTTTAGTCATGTCAGTAAATAAGTGGATGTATGGGTGGAATGAAATGGATTGTGGCTTGGAATGAGAAATTGGAGAACTGGGATTGAATTCTTGTTGGGATTGCTACATTCCCTTATGTGTAAATACTCTAGAAAAATTTGCAAATCCATTCCCACACCCTCTAGCTATGGGTTAAATGGTAGGACTTAAATCTGGAAAACTAATTGTTATTATCAGAAAATTGTTAATGCAATATTCACTCACAAAAATAAAGAATTATTCTTATAATCCAAAAATGTTTCTGCCTTGAATAAGTGCTGATAATCCATAATGATAAAATCAATCAATCAATGTCATTAAATAACGAAGATTAACTTGAAGAATGACAAAGGAGATACAAATAATAGACTATGAATAATATTTAAATCTAAGTCCTGTTTGAGTCAATTGTAGCAGTACCACATGTGGCCAATTTGAGGCTTGTGGAAGAAGATAGATACTCACTTAAAGAATCTAAATGATGTTTCAGAACGTGTTTTGAAAATGAATTGAAAAACTGTTGTAGCAAATCCACAAGCTGCTATATGAGAGAGAATCAACCATATAAAGATGGTATTTGGCATAGAATAGGCTTCCATGGGTTAGACCTATTGCTATAATTAACAAGCATTAATACTGGTTCAAGAAGTTCATATAATGTGCAAAAAAGAAAAAAATGGAAGCTTATAGAATATATTATTATTTGTTACCAAACTTATAGTAAGATTTCAAGAAAATGTGTTTGTGTGTAAAAATTTTTTGTTATAATCCAAGGGAAGGAACAGTATGATAAAAAAAGAATACGAGGAAATCTATATATGTGAATGAAACGCGTAGTCGAAAATATAGTTTTCCTTGTGTTTTCTTTTTTTTAATCACATATATATATATTTTCATGTTTAAACTTTGACTTAATTTTTTGATTAATAATGATAGTGTTCATGAATATAAACAGTGCGGACATAGGAATTTACATTTTATGGTGATTGTCAGTTTCATACTTCAGCGTGATTATTCATTTTCATTTTTTTTTCATGACTGTCAAAATTTGCTGACTCACTCTCTATATGTGCTAATTTGAAGAATAGGTGAAAGTTTTGCATTTATTTAGCAACTATTGTGTGTGTGTGTAAATAATTAAATTTAAAATTTCAGCATCCCCTCTCCTTCATGTATAATTGCATCAGCATAAACATCATTTTTTTTTTAAAGTTCCCCACAGTGAAACTTATATAACAAGATGGTAAAATATGATTGGCTAATTATATAAATACTTTACTCATGCAAATTACTACTCACTAGCTCTACCATATAGATATTACTTCAAACATAATTTTGGAGAGGACATTAATTTAACAGGGTGTACATGTGTCATGTAGCACAAGCAGAATATTCCTTTCATTAAAGTTTGGTCTGAATATTCAATTTAACCTTTAGTACGCTGTACATAGGTGACTTTATTTGTCAAAAAAGTGTTTTTATAGCCACTGTATAAAATTCTGATCATCAGACACTAGTGTGGTTAAATTCTGTGCTAGTGTTGTCGTATCCGTCTATGGCAACAAGAAAATGACAAACTGAAAATTGAAGATGATATGACTGCAGTTTTGTGCCACCCTATAGCCAATAGATGAGGATAAAATACTTATGAATATTCCAGAGTGCTAAAGGATAACTGATTCTTTAGCAGCTGTCCTGAACATTATCTTGTGACTGGATTCTAGAGGGGATTTTACTCATCTAAAAAATCCACTTGTGCTAATATTGTTCCTTTAGAGAAACCATCATTATCTCTCTCAAATGCAAATAATATGGTAACTTACACATTATTGCTATCATTAAAAAAAAAGTTTTTGTGAGTGTCGTATATTTGCAAGATTTAGATTATCTCAGTCTTCTCAAGAAGTCATTTATTTCTTTGAAGGATTTTGTGCTGATACATCAGCATTGACTTTTTGACAAACTTAGACCTTTATGCCCCCCCCCCCCCAAAAAAAATGGAGTGTCAAAAAGACAGTTTTTTTTCTTGTCATCATTATTTTAACTACCTTCACTCCTTGGCAATGTGTATTGTTGTAAAAAGTGTTGATTAGATTTGTAATAAAACATAAATGTGATGAAAGTGAATTTATACATTGTTTTTGTTCTCGAGAATGTACAACAAAAATAAGACACTATTTACTTGATTGTTTAATTACAAGAATTATTTTATATTTACAACATTATAACAATTGTATTAAAACTAATGCAATATTTATCATTTATCAATTTATTAAGAAATAAATATGAAAACAATTTTTATTCATAAATTTATAAACATTTACTAAATTAAAATATGTGAAACAACTATAAAGAAAACTTTATTGCCCATTTTTATAAAGTTTGAATCGATTGGTAATTAGCCAATGTTTTACCAGCCATTTTGATATGCATAATGTAAATAAGCAATCTAATAAATAGTGCTTATTTATGTCAGTTCTCAAGAACAAAGAAAATGTATAAATCCACTTTCATATGTTTGTTTTATTAAAATTCTAATTATCACTTTTCAAAGTAATAAACATTTTCGAAGAGTGAAGGTAGTTAAGATAGTAGTGGTGCCAATGGAAAACCCTCCTTTTGACACTCCATTTATTTTGTGGGCACAAAAGTTCAAGTTTACTGATTTTATTTTACTTTTTAATTTTTTTTAAGAAGAATGTAAAGTTATATATTCTGAAAGGAAGATTTTAAGTTTGTTTAGAAATGTTGTAAAGTTTTGCGAATTCCATAAGAATTATTGGCTCAAAATAGTTTGTATTGATAAAAAGAGAGGTTTTTCATAAATTCTTTTCAATTTCTTTTTATTAATCTCAGAAAATATTACTTACATTATTTACTTCTCAAGAATTTGTTTTTCTAAGTGGATAATTGCCAAAAATGTTTGAGACTATCAGTTTTAGCCACAGACTAGAATATACCTTTGACTTGTCTACTCTTCAAGTGTTGTTGAGGAGATGGTCCTTTGCTTATATACTGTATACTCTAAAGATCACTTCTCACATCTTTTTTAAATTCTTCACAATGATTAAAAATCACTTTGCAAGCACATTTTCACCACTGCTTATTTCCTTTTAGTAAATATTGAAGATATACATTTAATTGTTTGAAAGAAGTATTTCACAGTAAACTCACTTGTTCTTATCACCCTGTTATCCTTTTGGAGTTTGACCAACTATTCTTGAAGAATAAGTGAAGTTTTTACTTAATATTCTTAGTCATTCTATAATGACCAGGTGAGATTTTAAATTTTCATGATCCAATAAGAACCACTGTTATTTCTCTTTTTAATCTATTGTTCAAATTTGTAATGTTTTTTTCTCTTGTCCTGTCAGTTTGTTGGTCTGTAAGTAGCCACTCTGACCTGGTGAGACTTGGCCTGTAAACCCAAATTAATCAATACTGATTTTTTCCATTTTCAAACCTGCTTTCATTGATTTGTAATGAAATATCCTAATCTCCCCAGCATCTCTATCAATGTCATCTTCTGCCTGACAATTCTGAATTGCTGGAATTTGATTTTCTTTCCTTCTAACATTAATTTCAGGTTATCTTTCAAAGTAAATATTCACAAAAACTCAATGCTTTTAGATAAACCTTTCTGCTTTTCATTCAGTATTTTCTCATGAAAGAAAGTTGTGTTCATGTAAATATTCTGAGATTGTCATTTAGTAAAGAGTTTAAAAGATTTTATTTAATTTTTTTTCCCTTTAATTATGTCGTATTCTGTTGACCTTACAATGTCAACAAATGTAACAATTTGATTCAGTTTACATACATGTGTTATGGATGTAAAATGACTCTGATCATAAAAGTTGTGCATTTGAATTGTACTTAAACTGTCTAATTATTTGTTGATGTTTTCAGTGTGCTTAGATATAGAGTAAATGCTATTAAAAAATTTAGAGAATTTGAACAGATTAGTGAATTTATTATGTCAAATTATCCAGTGTTTCTCATGTCTTGTCAGACTTTAAATATATCTGTTGAAACTACTCCAGTAGGGGAAATAAAAATTCAGAACCATAATCTCTTCGAGGAAGCCATTTTGTGCTTTCAATTCCTTGAATGTTTTAATAGCACCTAATAGCATAAGAAACTTTTTTGTATAAAAAGAGGAGACAATTTGAACAGTTTCAAGCAGTGACTATATCAGATTGGTTTTTAAATAATCTCAAATCAATGAAAATATATAGTAAAATTTTAGATTCAGGCAAAATAATTAAACATGTGAGTTAAAATTTTATGAAGTTTGATGGGGGCTAAAAAATTATAGTTTATTTATGTTTAAGGAAATTGACAGAAATGATCCCTAATTAGCAACTATATAGCATTTTTGCTATTTGCAAAATTATTTTTTAAATTATGTAAATATAACTAAATTTTACTTACTTTGATCTGATTTCAGATGAATGAATGTTCAATTCAGAAAAAATGTTTTAAATCACAGGTTTAATTAAAAATATATTCTGAATTTGTTTAACCAATAAAATCTATGTATACAGCTAGAGTAACTTCTATAACTGTCCTTTTTTTTTGTGTCCAAAAAGGTAAATGTTGACAAAATCAGTGAAGAGCATATCTAAATATTGTGATTGAACCCAGGATATAATGTCAGTAAGTTGTGTGTTAAGCCATGGATCTTTTCCCTAAATGATTAAAAACTGCAAATTAGATGATCTCTTATTAAACATCTTCACATGAGATTATTTCAGTTTGTTTTCCAGTATTTTCACCTGTCATTTCTTGTGTTATTAAACATCACATGACTGATTAATGCATTGGCTTTCAACTTAAATTGCAGCAATTCATAGTAAAGGTAAAATTAGATGAAACTTGCCAACCATTGAAACTTTTTATAATTCATAACATTTTTGCCAGTAAATTATTAAATGAAAGTTGTAGAATCATGAAAATATGCCATCTCAGTATCTTAGATATCTTAAAGTACTAAAACAAAAAGTGTCATATAAAGTCAATTAGAAAGGCAGGCAATGGATGTGTTTTCTGGAGACTGACCATGGGCTGCGTGGGTGAGGGGTTCTTGATTTTGGAGTCATGCATTTGGGTGAGTGGAATGAAGTGTTCTATCAGGTATGGGGTTGGAATGGTTGGATGTTTGGATTCTGCCTTCCTTATTTGTCCTACATTCCACCGACATCTATTGAACAGGTTAAGAGGCTCATCCCTTGTTCCCTGTTTGGGATGTGGTTTCCGGTTTTTTCTTTTCCAATCTTTTCAATATTACATAGCCCCCTGCACATTTTTTTTTTTTTTTTTTTTAATCATATCACCCCGGGCAAGGCGGTAAGGCCACTGGTGTGCAGTGGGCTAAGTAAGAGTGAAAGGATTGGAAAGGAGTACGCCGGAGGCCACATCTTGAACAAGGGATGAGCCTCTACACCTGATCAATAGACGTGGGTGGAGTGTGAACCGGGCGATAGTTCAGTCTATCTACTCCAATTGAAAAAAAATAAGGAAAAGTGAAAAGATTGGAAAAGAGAAAGCCGGATCAGTGGCGTTACCGCCTTGCTCGGGGTGATACGATTAAAAAAAAAAAGGTTTATGGTTAAAAATTACTGGCTATTAACAACTTTAATCATCATTATAGTACAATAGTTGTCACATGACATAGCAATCTTTTTTGGTAAGTGATGCAAATTTAAGTTTCATGCATACAATTTAACTTGAATCACAAAATATTATGAAAGTACTGTGATAAAATGCAACAACAAAAAGGGAAAATAATATGAAAATTTGTGCAATAATGTAAATATGTCAGAATTTAGAACAACATGAATGAAGATACTTGTCTGAATAATGCATGGAATGATAAAAATATTTAATCCTAAAATATCAGAAAACTTAAAACAAGTGTAAGTTATGACAGGTAAGCCACTATTTATGTCCTCTGCTTATATAATTCATTTATACCAGGAAACCAATATATACAAAGTACATATATGTTGGCAAATTTTCATAGTTGCATAAGCAGATGTTTATTTTAAAGATTGTCTATGAAACATGTTAAAAACTTGTGATTCTCAGTTTCTTTTAGCAAAAGAATGTATTGATCAACTACTGAAGATAATGGCGAAAAATATACTTTCCTTCCATTTTTAGGTAAATAGGGCCATGTTAGGATCTATGATCTTTAGCCTTTGCTCTAAAATGTATACAGAAGCAAATCTATAGACAAGGTAAAAATGAAGAATATTGATATGTTAATGTTTGTGTTGAATGAATGAAAGAAAAAATAAAGAGTATTTGAAAAAGAAAGTGAGAGAAAAACTTGTTAATTTCTTTTGAATTTGATAAAAGCAACTTGAAAAAAGAGGAGTTTGCTTGTTTTTATTCTCATTTTTTAGGTATGATGACTTAAGGTTCTTTTTTATGGAATGTCATATTTGTAATGTAATTTTAATAATATTCTTTCAAAAAGTAGTGATCATGGTAAAAGGCAGTATTTGGCAAGAAATCATGTTTTTTCAAATTAGTTCTTTGCCAAAAAAAGAAAAATGAAGTAAAATTTTTCCAAAGTTTAGATGTGAAAATCTAGAGCATATTGATGAAATAACAAGTCTCCATTTCTTCTGTTTTTGTTTTATCTCTCTTAAGCTATATAAGTGAAAACAAATTCTTCTTCAATGTCATTGACATGGTTCAGTTTATTGATGTGATGGTTTTTGAAATAAAATTGTCTATTATTGACAAACACATGTGGATAGGATAGGTAAAAAAAACAAATTAATTTAACTATGACCATTTTTCTTGAACACACATAGTCATTTGAACTAGTCAAGTTTTAAAAAATTAAAAAACTGTAACAATAATTTTTATAGAATTTGTAATCTATATTATAATAATAGCCATGTGTGTTCATCTGACACAAGTCTTTATTAGTGAGAAGAGAGATAGGTCAATCTTTCTTTCTTGAAAGATGTGTGAGGTGAGTAGAGGTGGCTGATATTTGCAACTCCAGTTAAGTCTGTTGATATCTTGGGTGGGAGGAGAATGACTGCATTTCATTTCACTGGAACTGTATGTATGTATATGTGTATGTCTTTTTCTCACTTGGTTTAAAGGCTGTTTTGACATCTAAAGTTTTCTGTTATACTGCTAGTGTCACATTCCAATGAAGTCTGTTACTCTTTGAATTCAGCCATTCTCTCCCCCTCTTCGATTACTGGACACTTGCTTCTCTCTGTCTCTCTCTCTCTCTCTCTCTCTCTCTAACACACTACCTATTTACTGGTAGCTGGCATAAACTGGAAAAATCAGAGCAAATTTGGTATGACTTTAGAAATTTTCTCAACTTTCAGTGGCTCGCACGTGGTAAGATTGAATTTTCTGCTAATTTATTCTACCATATTTGTTTTTACTTATTTAATTTTGGGACTAAATTCTACTAAATTGTTGGTTTAAAGGCCATTTCGAATTTTACTAAGTTGAAACTTAGTAAAAAAACAAAAAAAAATTTTATTTTATTTTCACGTCTATTGAACAGGTGAAGAGGCTCATCCCTTGTTTCCTGTTTAGGATGTGGTTTCCGGTTTTCTCTTTTCCAATCTTTTCACTCTTTTCTCTCTTTATTTTTTTTCAATTGGAGTAGATAGACTAAACTATCACCCGGTTCACACTCCACCCACGTCTATTGAACAGGTGAAGAGGCTCATCCCTTGTTTCCTGTTTAGGATGTGGTTTCCGGTTTTCTCTTTTCCAATCTTTTCACTCTTTTTTTATTTATTTTTTTCAATTGGAGTAGATAGACTAAACTATCACCCGGTTCACACTCCACCCACGTCTATTGAACAGGTGAAGAGGCTCATCCCTTGTTTCCTGTTTAGGATGTGGTTTCCGGTTTTCTCTTTTCCAATCTTTTCACTCTTTTTTTATTTATTTTTTTCAATTGGAGTAGATAGACTAAACTATCACCCGGTTCACACTCCACCCACGTCTATTGAACAGGTGAAGAGGCTCATCCCTTGTTTCCTGTTTAGGATGTGGTTTCCGGTTTTCTCTTTTCCAATCTTTTCACTCTCACGTAGCCCCCTGCGCATCAGTGGTGTTTTCGCCTTGCTTGGGGTGATATGATTAAAAAAAAAAAAAAATCAAGTTGTGTCTTTTCCCGTAGATGTTAAGTATTTTTCTGTTCCCTTATTTCTTTCTTTCTAGCCAAATCCCTGTCTTATGAGCATTTCTCTTAATAATTAAAAAAAATAATTCAGCAATGTTATTTAATGCAATTGGATTTTTATTTTAAAAATTTTTATTTTCCTTCATTATTTCTTTCTTTTGAATTTTTGCTAAAATCAAGTATTGTCTTTTATCCATTAAATATTTTAACTTAAGAACCTTAGTGAAAATCACAGGATACAAATGAACAGATTTTAAATTGGCAACTTTTTCTATTTCACTGGAACAGATGTTAAACACTTTTATCTTTTTTTTTCCTTTCATTCTTTCTTTAATCACTTATTCCCTAAAACAAAGTAGCATCTCTATGTTTTACCATGCTATCAGAATGGATTAGTCTCTTCATTATGAATTAGTTGCAGGGTGTAATGTATATAATAACTAAAAAACTGAATGAGGGACATGCTAAATTAGAATAAGATAGATATAAATGTTATATTTGGTAGATAACCTAGTTTTTATTAAATCATGTAACTGATGAATAAATTTGGGAAAAAAGATTCGGAGTTTTAGAATTTTTAAAAAACTTTTTTGAGCATGGTCTTTATTAAACTTTTATCTACAAACAAATGATGTTTTCATCAAAGACTTTGGATATATTTGTCTATATTTCTGACATGAGGTATTGTATTTATTTACACTATTTACATTGTATGGATTGTTGTCCTCATCTTTGTTTCTATATTCATGATATTTTGGTCATTGTACACTCTGGTCTTCTTCAAGTGATTGAAATTTAGAACTTTTTATTTCCTTGACTGGGTTAGATTGTACTAGTTTATATATATATAACAAATAAATTTTCATTTTATATATATGCATGATCATGCCAAAAGTAATGGGATAAGTAGCCTAGAAAAGTCCAGTAAGTTGATATGACATCAATTCCACAAGTGATTGCAAGATATCCAGAGAAATGTTGAGCCATGTCATCTGAGTATCTGTCTATAATTTTTTTATAATTTGCAGGATCTTGCATACATATAGATCTTTTCTTCATAACCTATAAATGTTCAGTTAGATTTTTTATATATATATATATATATATATATATATATATATAGTTATCCGCATACAGATCTGTTTTGCTGTATCACAGCTCATCAGTACGGTTAGACTCCGATTACTTTTTAATCCAGGATTGAAACCTGACCGAAGTGGCATCAGTCGGCGATTCTACCTCTGGGCTATGGGCGCTTGGTAGAAGAAGGCAGACTTTTTAGCATGCATATTATCATTATACATGCCCAATAGCCAGAGTGCTCTAATTCATTATTGAATGAGCGATGCATGCACACACACACACACACACACACACACACATATATATATATATATATATATATATATATATATAAGTGTGTGTGTGTGCACACACTTTGTTTTTTATATTTGCACAAAGGAAAAGAATATTGAATATTTTTTTTCAAAGTTGGCATCTATCCACCAATTATGTTTTTTCTGTGTTGATTTTGAACTGATCTTATTAGTTCATAAATTAAAGATTACTGCCAAATCTGGTCTGGTTCTCTTTCTATATATCTTAAGATTTTCAACAAACTCTAAAGAAGGGTCTGTTGATGGTTCTGATCAAGTTTTCTTATCTTTTTATATATATATATATATATATATATATATATATATCTTCATGGCAATTGTTCTGATGAGCTTTCCTCCTTAGTACCTTGACTACATGAGTTTAAGCATACTACTAGATTGGCAAATAGGTCTCACCATTTTGCTGTGGATATAGCTGTAGATTCTATTCTGATAGTTCCTTTTCTCAGTTCTTGCTTGTGGAATTCTCTTACTGTTTATTACTTTTGTGCCATCTACAATCTTCAAAAATTTAAAATGCAATATCACAACCATTTTCTGTCTTCCCAAATCCTGTTCTTTTTAATTGTTCTTTCTCCTCATTAAAGTCTACTCAATTATTTTCACTCAGTAACACCTTCCATCTTACTGCCATTATTGTTTTATTTATTGTGAAATGATTAAAAAAATTGCACAAATGAGATTGTAAATCATTTCTTAACTTAGTCATCTATAATGCTTGTAAGAAATTGAATGTCTCTGCCTGATCTGCCAATGAAGAATGATAGGTGTGTTAGAAAGAAATGAAAACTCTTGAACACTAACATTTTTTTGTTTGATTATACAAAGTCCTTGTTACAGTAACTTTATGAAAGAATAAGAAAAATACACATTTTGTAACACCTGTTTTAGTCTCCCCATTGAGGACTGCGCTTCTGAGGTCTACTCCTGGGTGAAAGCTGGCATCGATGCTTTCATACTGATCAGGAAGTTCCATCACAAACCTCATTCATCCCCCTGGGTCTCTCCTGCCTGCTTGGCCGCCATTGACCACAGGAACCACTTCTTCTGGTTATTTCAGAGCCACGTGCCCAACCATAATAAGCGCTTATTTGCCTCTGCTCGTAATGAGTGTAAGAGGATCCTGAATGATGCTAAGCTGTTGTTTGATGAGAGAATGAAGCAGTGCATAGCTGCTCACATGTTTGGCTCTAAAGACTATTGGCGCCTCTGCAAATGTGTGCTGAACAACAGTAAATCCTCCACCCCTCCGTTAATCAATAAATTTGAGTTCCTCATGACATCTGTGGACAAGGTCGAGTGCTTTGCTCGCAGATTCTCCTCCAACTCAACATTTGACTTGTCTGGAGTATCCGCACCCAACTTCCCTCTTAGAAGTGAGGCTCAACTGAGAGATGTTCACATAACCCCCTCTCTAGTATCTAAGATAATTTCAAAACTTGGCCCTCATAAAGCAAGTGGAGGTGACTGAATCCCAGTCATTGTCTTGAAGAAATGTGCCCCTGAACTCTCCTCGGTCCTCTCTAAACTCTATAGTTATTGCCTCTCTGCTTTCTGTTTTTTTTCCTGCTGGAAGTCCTCTTCTGTAGTTCCTGTATTTAAGAACTCAGGGGAACCCTTGAACACATCCAGTTATCATCCTATCAGCCTCCTACCAATTTTTGGCAAAGTATTTGAGGCTATCATCAACGCTGAAAGAGTTCAACATCTCACTGACAATAAACTATTTTCAGACAGTATGGCTTCCACTTTGCCAGGTCTACTGCTGATATGCTAACGGCCATCACTGAGTACATATACCAGGCCCTTGATAAGTCTGGCAAAGCTCAAGCTGTTGCCCTGGATATCTCCAAAGCATTTGATAGGATCTGATATGCTGGCCTTCTGTGCAAATTACAGGGTTATGGTATCACTGGATACTTACTTGGTTTGATCCAATCTTTCCTATCAAACTGCATAATGAAGGTTGTCTTAAACGGGCATGCCTCCACATCCTACCACACGAATGCTGATGTCTCCCAAGGCTCTATTCTAAGCTCAATGCTCTTTCTGATCTTTATAAATGATCTCCCTGACATAATCAAATCACAAGTAGGCATCTACGCTGACGATACCACCATTGACTCCCGCCTCAGTAAGAAATCTGGCGAGGTGGCCAAACATAACATTGCTGCTGATATTGCAAAGAACCTCCAATCTGTGGTAGGCTGGGGTAAGAAATGACTTGTAAATTTTAATGATTTTAAAACAAAGCTGCTGTCAACCACCACAAGCAGTCCCTCCTACCCCCCATCAGCATGGATTAAGTGAGTCTCCCTGAAAGCAAGACACTGCGCCTCCTTGGCCTCACCCTCTCTTTCAACCTCAAGTGGAACCTTTACATTGAATCAATAGATAAATCCACTGCTAGGAAGCTTGGGTCACTATCGAGCCAGGAAATATTTCCTGCCTGAGTCCATCTTGCACATATACAAATCAACCATCTAACTGTGCATTGAATACTGTTGTCATATCTGGTCTGGCACTCCTGTTATTTATCTCAAGGTTCTCGACAGGCTCCAAAGGAGATTCTGTAATGTGATTGGGCCTGACCTGGCAGCTTGACTCCAGCCACTTTCTCACTGATGGGATGTGGCTTCCCTCTGTCTTATCTACAAATATTTTCATGGCTTTTATTTCAATGAGCTTGGTTCACTGATGCCCCCTCCACAAGCAACCAGACTAGCAACAAGGTCCAACCCTTTTACAGTTAAATCAACCAAATGCAGCCAAAACTTCTACTCCATCAGCTTCTTTTCTAACACTTCCCACCTGTGGAACTCCCTTCTGTATACTTGCTTCCCTGACTGCTACAACCCTCAAGAATTTGAATGCAATGTCAATTCCCATCTCTTATTCACTTGACTCCAGTCCTTCTCTTGTCCTTTCCCCAACACCCCATCTATGTTGTGCTTTTCCTTTTTCACTCTACCCTTGCAACAGTCTTCACACTGGTATTGCTATCCTTTTCTTGCCCTTTCTCTGATACCCCTTGTAACTGGTTCATCTTTCTCTTTGCTCTCCTCCTGCTAAAACTTTCACTCTTCTCTTATGTAGACCCTTCTGCACTGGTGGCAGTACTGCCTTGCTTGGGGTGAAACGATTAAAAAAACAAAACAGAACACATTGACTTGTATGGAAAGAATGACTTTGAATGTTTGACTTTGTGTATTTTTTATGAGTTTATTTAAGGCTTGCCTATTGTAATAACAGCAAGACCTACTGGAGTTCTGTGCTACATATTAGTAATTTAAGAATATCTCTTTCTATACACTGTATCTTTTCACAATGTAGGTGATCATGGTTCTCCACAACATTCTGCATTTTGTTGCTCTCAGGAGACTGTCTCAGATATTGGTGAGTGTGCAGTAAGAGTTACTTGGTTTTGCTATACAATGACTATATAATGCATTGTAACAAAAAAAAATGTGTATGGATAAAAAAAACGTTTTTTGGTATTCACTTCAACCTTTTTATTTTATGAATGGAATGTCCACTCCTCTTGCATACTTTATAAATTAGAATGGAAAAAGCTACCTTTTAAAATGTTGTATATTTGGTTATCAGTTTTTCTTGACTCATCTGGGGTTTTAGTTAAAGATCTTTTACTTTTGTGTAATCATCTATGTATTTATATATGAAAATGCTTAATATAATTGGTTGTTGTTTTTATCATTATGTGTGTAAAAAAAAAAGAAAAGAAAATTCTAATTTAAAAGTCTCAAAGTCCACTCTCCTTCATATGTATTTTCATTAACATAAACATTACTCTAGTTCAGTGGTTCCAAAACTTTTTTTTTCCTCTGGGCTGCATTTTCAGAGTGAAAATTTACTAGTACCTTGCTAAATTTTGTGCTAAAAAAGTACATTTAAAAATAAAAAGTAGTGTTAGGGTTAAGAGAAATTAACCATGGATTTGAAATCAGAACATTATCATTAATAACTCTCACCTCCAACTTGCAGACCCTAGTTACTATATTCTTAATACTTGATAAAATGCAAAAATATCACGATGATAAAATCAGTCAATGATTATTTATAGCTATTTATACGGGGACACATACATGCATTTACAAGTAATCTATAATAAAATTTTAAATTTTGAAATCATATATATTTTAGGCATATGAATTTTTTGAAACTCTCTAAATCTTTGATCCTCTTCTGTTGCCCCTCTGAGGCATGCCAGACTGTTTGGGAGCCTCAGCTTTAGTCCAGTGAAGTTCTAAAGGATGAAACATGTTACACAAATACTTCTACTTTGTCATAGTTTAATCCCCATCATTTTTATTTATATATATATAATCTTATTGAAACATGCCTGATAATTGCATTTAAGCATGTGAAACACTGTCACCTCTGGGTGTTGACTTCAATGTCCACTTTTACATTTACATATGCTCTATCCCTGATATTGAGCACTTTAACCTATAGATATCAGTCAGTTAAGTGCCATACGTGATACACGCTTGGGCGATCATGTCTCGAAAGAGACATGACTGACTGGGCAGAATATTATCCCGCAGTAGGTTGCCATTGCTTTCTGCGGTAGACTGGTTGCCAACCAAGGCTACAGAACCCAATCTGTCCTGCTATTTAACCCATAACTGGAAGGAAGAGATGGATTAATACCTTTCCCAAGGGTATTTGTGTGTAAGTGAATACAATGGATTTAGCTGGAATTCGAACTCGGCTCCCCGGTTTCTCGTTCCGAGCCGATATCCACTGTACCACAATGCACATCCTATAGATATAGCATACCTTAAAACTATATTTTTATTATATATGTGTCTGTATGTAAAAAAATAGTAGATATAAATAAAATTAAAATATATCTGTGAAAAGCCAGTATGAATAAAAATCAAAAGAAAACATTCTTTTGCCAATGTGTTTTATCCCCTGAGGAGCTTTATCAAGGTTTTGTCTATATATACAAGGTGCGATGGGTAAATTGTCGCTATTTTATATTTTTAATTTTGAGCAGGTGTGTTTGTTTTTGATTTTTGTCAATTGCACTGTACAGTAGGGTCAGATGGGCACCATCTGTGAGAAATAGAGCACCATGATGCAATTCACTCCACCAAAAAACTTAGAAATGACATACTGTACTGCTTAGCATTTGTGTCAGAAGCTCCAACATGAACATTTCAGAGTGTTTGGATGTCAATCTGAGGACAGTAAAGAGGATTCAGAAAGAATTGGATGAGTCCAGGTTCAGCAGCTCAGAAAATTCACACTGATGGTTCTGATAAAAGAAGAACTCCTGAATTTGTTGGCAATGGCCTCACACTCAATGCAGAGGCTTACATCAAGTGTCTTGAGGAAGTAATGCTGCCCTAGATCTGGTAACAGGACTCTGCACTATGCCACACAAACAAGAGGATCCAATCATGGCTGTCAAACAATTTCTGTGACTACATCGCCCCTTACATCTGGCCACCTAACTCTCCAGACTACTGCCCCCTTTAATTATTATGTGTGGGACGCAGTTGACCAAAACTCCTTGTGACACCAAAGATGAACTGAAGGCAAGGATTATGGTAGCATTCACTGACTTAAACAGGGAAACTGTTCAGAAGAGATGCAAGAGATTCTGAAGTTGTCTGGAGGCTGTGGTTAAAGCCAATGGCAATTTTAGTATTTGGAGATATTGTGTAATTTTGGTAAATATATCTGTTAAAATGAAATGTCAGTGTTGTTTTCATTTTTTGTGTAATTTAGACAACAATTGATCCATTGCACCCTTTGTGTGTGTGTGTGTGTATATATATATATATATATATATATATATATATATATATAAAACCAATCCTGGGTTAAAAGCAATTGGAGTCTAACCGTACTGATGAGCTGTGATGCAGCGAAACAGATCTGTCTGTGGATGACAATATGTATGTATATATATATATAATATTTGAGCAGCAATTTCACTTTTATACAGGTTTTATTAAAGATGACTGACAATTTTCTGCATTTAAGCATTTTATCTATGTAATGAACTCTACTGGAATAAGTAATAAGTATAAATGCAATAACTTGTCTGTTATCTTCAGTGTAACTTATATATATAAACATTTATACATTATCATCACTGGACATTCAGTTATTTGTGAACGGCTTTATTCTAGAAATTTTTCCTCTTCTTCTGTGCAACCAAAAACAAAACATCTTGCATTCTAATAACGTAGCAAGTAGAGATTAGGACACAGGCCAAGGTCTGATCAACCTGGGGAGAATGTATGATGTTTGTAAAGGACCGAAACCGTAACATTTACTGTCTGAGCAATCAAAAATCTTATAAAACTTTTCCTGAACTGGTATTCTCTTTTTACCATTAAGCTATGAGATGTCATTCAGTCAGTTAAGTGCCATACGTGATACATGCTTGAGCGATCATGTCTCGAAAGAGACATGACTGACTGGGCAGAAGATTATCCCGCAGTAGGTTGCCATTGCTTTCTGCGGTAGACTGGTTGCCGACCAAGGCTATAGAACCCAATCTGTCCTGCTATTTAACCCATAACTGGAAGGAAGAGACGGATTAATACCTTTCCCAAGGGTATTTGCGCGTAAGTGAATACAATGGATTCAACTGGAATTCGAACTCGGCTCCCCGGCTTCTCGTTCCGAGCCTATATCCACTGTACCACAGCGCACATTACAATCAATAAATTAGCACTTTAAATATGAAAATAGGGTTTACTTAGAGAAATATTCTTAACTTAATTTCTTTCTTTTGTCAGTTCATTTTAGTAAGGAATATTAATCACATAGGTTGTACATTACACTGTGAAAATTTCAAATTCAAATTGAATATATATAAAAAAAGGGGTATCAAAAAATGTTTACTGAAATACTATGTTTTTTTTTTTTTTTTTTTTTGTGAATCAATTTAAAAAAAGACAAACATTTCATTTGTAACAAAAGCCCAAGTAGAAGTTGCCCGTAGAAGACATCAAAAACATTTAGTGAAGGAGAGATAATAAACAATCTTGCTCAAAAAGAGTTCAAGTAATTTTTTACTTGAAAAGTCATAATTTAAAGTTGTATCTTATCATTGATGATAATAAACTTGTATTCAATCTAATTTGATTTAAATATATCTGGTGTTTGCATTAAGAGTCAACCCAGGTGATTAAGCTACATACCTGTTTTATAAATACATAAAAAATAAAACTGGCAAACATTTGTTTTTTTTTTTTTTGTTATCTTATATAATAAAATAACAAAAATTAAGTAGAACTGGAGCTAGTCCTCATGAGAACAATGAAATCAAAATATTGGGAACATTGATAAGAGTTGTATCAGCCTTTTACGATGGTTAGATAGTTGCATTTTTCACTGCTATCAGTAGTTCATGTTTAAGCATAAGATTTTGAATGCAGATTTTCAAAGTAGGCAATGATTAGTTTAACACTTTCTTCCTAATCTTCACATCACCCCACTTAATGTTATGCCAGACTTCCTTCCTTGGGTGTCATGTGTGATGTATGCGTCAGTGATCATAGCTCTTTTTGATCTATAATTGACTTGCCTTTTCTTTTCTTTTTTTTTAAGAAAAAAAGTACAAAGAAAAGTGAGCACTAAAACATCAGCATTTGTTACAAGCAAGAAAAATTACATTCACTCTATTTGCATTATAATAAATAAAGCAGTAAAAAAAATAACTCCTCATCCAAGAAATTCAGACAAACAAAAATACTGTTTAAAATTATTCACCCAATTCTGAATGCAGTAAAGAAGAGACCTAGGGATTTTCAATAAAGTGTTTACAAAAGAAAAAAATGAAGATAGTAGAATATAGAAACTCTAATATAAATAAATTTAATATTTTTGATATTGATTAATTTATCTTCCCAGTATAGCCCGGTATTGCTCGGGTGTAATCAAAGCTTTAAAACTAATCCATGATCCTGGAGCTCAGACTCTTTGGACATTGGTACAAAAGACTAAAAAGCAGTAGTTGTTTCCAGTTAAAGCAAAACCGTAGTCTGAAAGAAAAATGAATGGATGTTAGTCAAATTTTGATTTCCTGGTATCGATATCAAATAAGTTTTTTTCGTCGTAAACAGAATTTTGAAGGCTAAATAAGTTCTCTGAGTAAATGGTATCATGTCTGAGACTAAGAACTATAATTATACCTACTTAGAGCCAAACCTGAAGCAAAAACTAAAATAAAAGGGCTGAAAAAAATACAGATATACAGGCAGATAAACAGACACATGCACACACAAACATCTTGCCTTTTATTTATATATATATATATATATATCTCGATTTTCTACATTATTGTAAGAACTGCAACCTTGAAACTTCTGAATATCGTTTCTTATGTCTTTGTCTATGAGTGTATCAAATTTTATTAAAATCAGACGACTCCTTCTATAACCCGATTGTTTTGATTATCGGTTTTCGATATTTATCGGGGGTACCTCAAAACAAAACCTAGCTAAGAACACTCGCAGACACTTATAGTACAACTGTGTAAATTTTCAAGAAAATCAGTTCAGCCGTTTCAGAGTCTATAGGTAATGGACACACACACAAAGACAAAGTTCCATTTATAAATAAGTTTAGATTTATTCATAAATTTAAGAAGTGATTAGCAGATTAAATTTGGAAGGTGTTGATGTAGTATGTCACTTGTTACCTTATGTCAGACTAGGTTAATATTAATAACATCTGCATATATTTATTTATTTCTAGAAATAATATTTACATGATATGACTGAAATAAATGATTTTTAAAGATATTTTCAAAGCAATGAATTTATTTCATTTGATGAGACAGCCTAAATGAACACAGAATATATGTGTTATCTAATTTCTATGAAGTAAGTTTTATCAGCTTAATGAGGAAAAGAGGAAGTTCAGTCATATTATTACAATAATACAAAGCTTTATTATTTTTTCTGTGACTGTTTATGAAATGGGACTGTTTAGAAGGGATGTGCTTGGTCATCTGATGCAAAAAGACCAGGTCTTTTGTTATTTTAAAAAAATGTCCCCTAAATAGTTATTTTCTCAGTTTCTATTATTGTTATTATTCACTAGAAATTAACTTGCCTTTGGAGAATGTTGGCTATTGTGTTGTTTAATTGTTAAGCTTTTGAATATTGTCATCATAAAAATTGTGAGGAACAAAACTTATACAGTTTATAATTTACTTCTTCAAATTATTGTCTGAATTACTGCAATGGGGAATTATCATTATACACTGATTTACTTAGACTAGAGTTATTTTCTTGGTTGTTACAGTCACTGAAATTAAATTCCTAGGCAGCTACCAGCTGTGACATACCTGAAGAAGACTGAAAAATACAACAGCTGAAACATTTTGACTTAAAAAAATACATTGATTTTTTTTCAATGGACATTTAAAAAAACAATTTGGGTGAAATTGGTTCTTGATAGAACCTAATAGAAGAATCAGACAAACACATAATTGACAACAAATACTGGAGACAATAAATACTTGGATATATTAAAAATTTATTTCTTATAAAATTTATTTCTTGTTATCTATACAAAAACTGAACTATTAATACAAACTATTAAATGAACAAATCTTTTTCTTTATTAAATTTATTTTAAGTAAATATTTATCACATTCCATCCAATAAATTGTAATAAT
Organism: Ascarosepion bandense; assembly: GCA_037127315.1. Taxonomy (NCBI): domain Eukaryota; kingdom Metazoa; phylum Mollusca; class Cephalopoda; order Sepiida; family Sepiidae; genus Ascarosepion; species Ascarosepion bandense. The sequence continues at coordinate 237,919 of JBBBDQ010000739.1, forward strand.
TTTGAGAAGGTATTTAACCACAAGGTCATCTTCCTAGTTGTTGACAAATATAAAGCATTCCAAATGTGCGTTTTAGAGATAATTTATTGTATTTAAGCTTAAATATTTAAAATGAATTTCAAATCTACTTAAGAATCTCAAATATATTTCTAGTTGTTAATAATTGGTCAATTTAAGGAATTTCTGGATGAATGTTTCCAAGTTGAAGTGATATGTTCTCTGCTTGTTGTCTACTGATTTTTGCTTAGTTTAAAACACACATACAGATCAAGAATATATTTGCTTGTGGAAATTGTCTATCTTGTTAGGCTTATGGATCAATAATAACAAACTGATGTTCAAACCAATAAAAAGTCAGAAATTCCAGATATTTTAACTTTACACATAAATCAATCAAAATTTGCTGTCTGATTTCTTCAATTTTACCATTTTGTCACAGTCTTTTGCCTATGTTCAAATTCACTACACTGACAGATGGCCAAGTTGAGATGGGCTTTTCAACCAACACTATATGAATCTCCTCGGTCATAAAGATCATATAAATTGGCACTTTAAAATCAGATCATATAAATTGGTGTTTTAAAATCAAAGATTTTTATCAAATAGCAAAAGCTATATCACTTGAAGACTTCCAACAGTAGCAACAACTAAAAACAATAGCATATGTAACTAGAAAATAAAATAATGATATAATAAAGATGTTTCCACACTACCTTAAGCAAAATATTAGGAAGGGAGCTACTAATAAGGGAGAAGCTTATTTTTCTAGTGAGAAATATTTTAGAAACTTCAATCAACAGAAATGCTAATTGTTCAGTTAACGATTAGCGAATGATTCCTGTATGGAAATGGCTAATCTTAGCATTACTATATGTTCAAATATTGATGAGAACATTTCAGAGTTTTTCAGATTTATGCTTAAGTCTTTGAAATATATTTTTACTGTCATTAAAATGAGGAATAATGAAGTTATTCTTTCTAAATAACAAACAAAATTATTTTGCAATACTTTGATAAAATAATTTGTGAAATTATCATGTTTCAACAGTAATGGTAATAAAGCTAAAGTACTGAGAGTGAAGTTGCTTGGCATAGATTGAACTTGAATTCTGTTGTATATGCATATGAAGTTATAACATTCTCACTCATTTCAATTGTTTATAGAAGTGACTGGAAGAAAAGTGTGTAGAGTGTGGTCATCTTGCCACACCACAGAAAACCTTTGGAAAATGGTCATTACAGGTGGCAAATTGTGGGTCTATGGTTATAACCCTTGAAGCCAAGACTCGGTCTTTGTAGTGAAAGATCCTCAAACTCTCTGAGACTGAAGCAAACACAAATGAGTCGAAGCAGTGTGAAGACACTGCTGACACTTTTCTTCGACTACAGGGTCATTGTTTATCATGAGTATGCTTCACTTGATCAAACAGTAAACAAAGTGTTACTGTGATGTGTTGTAGCATTTGCAGGATGTTGTTCATCAGAAAAGGACAGAATTGCGTCTGGTGAGTTGCAACTCCACCATGACAGTGCACATGCTCGTTTAGCACAGTTTATGTAGCAGACAAGCACATAATTTCCCAGGTTCAACAACCACCATATTCCCCAGATCTCATCCCTTACAACTTTTTCCTCTTTCCAAAACTCAAATCCCACATGAATAAAACAATATGTCAAGATGTTAAGGAAATCCAAGAAAATACAATGAGACATCTGCTCGATATCCCCAATAACGGAGTTCCAGGAATGCTTTTCATTGATGGGAATGACATTGGATAAAGTGTATGGCTTCAAAAGGGGACTATTTCAAAGAAGATTAAATGCCAGATTGTTATGTGTTGTAGTTTTCTTTTTGTAGCACCAGTCCTGATACTTTTTGATCTAACTGCATAAGCTACATACTTCTGATTGAGATTGATTGTGATTTCATAGCGTCTTCTACAATGAAAACAAAAGAAAATAAAGGACAAAAATATCTGGTAATATTCTGAGATTGTGCTGACTGATATGTTTATTGTATATTTAAGAAATTTGTCTTTGATAGATGAAAACTTATCTATGTGGCTTATCCAATGTTAGTTATATTCTGAATTCTTGCAATAAATGTTAGCCATTCATTAACTATTAAAGCATTCTGATTAGAGGCATACTATATTAATATTGGTGAAAATATTTATTTGAATCTCAAAATAACTTAAAAGTATTACTACAACAATGACTCAACAATATGCCATAAAATAATCAAAAGAAAAAATTATAGCAAAATAACATATAAGGAGTTTATCTAATCATGACAGCTTTAGTAGACCAGTGGTAATCATAATATTACTTTTCTTATAAGCATTTGGCATTCATTGACTGAGCAGCAGGTATTATTTTTGGTTCAAATTTATAAAATCTTTCTCTTAAAAATATTTTTCAGAAAAATAAGTTTCTCATGTCCGGTAACTGTTATTATTCTTTCCAGTATTGATTGTAGAGGGGGGAGTCCTTCCTAATTTTTTTGTTTGAAGTTGTGGAATCTTAACATCTGGATCATAGCATTATTTTCTCTTTGAATTACATGCACTATCCATTTTAGCTGCCTCTGCTGTTGGTAGTCCTCCAGTGATGTCATTTCTGTTATTTGATACAGTTCTTTGTGATTCTGTAGTGCCAGTCCAAGGTTTGAAGAAGGATGGTCCTTGTTAAAACCTACAGGTATCATTTGCTCAAAGTCATTTTTAACCATTGATTGGAGAAAGTGGTTTTATATAGCTTTTTTGAATGAGTTTCATGCCATGCATGACATCCATATAGAAATTTTGATAGGATGAGGCGACTTAAGAACAGGACTTTAGTCTTCAGATTAATGTTTTAGTTTTTGTAGCATCTTAAAGTGTTTGGTAAAATTACTTATATGTTCAATTTCTTTATTTCTTGTACTAAATTTGTTATTCAATTAAGTGCCAAACATGATACACTCTTGGCAATCATGTCTTTCGAGTTTGACTAGGCAGAAGATTTTCTTGAAGTAGGCTGCCATTTTTTTGCAGTAGATTAGTTGCAAACCAATCTGTTCTGCTATTCAACCCATAGCTGGAGAGAGAAGGATGGATTAATACTTTTCCCAAGAGTATTTGCACATAAGTGAATGCAACAAATTTAACTGGAATTCAAACTTGACTCTGATTTTTTTAATTCCCAGCCAATATTCACACTGACCCATACACCGATGTATTTAAAGTCTTTGGTATTTACTAATTCCACACACAAAATTTTTCTGCTGGATTTAGGGTAGGTGATATCATTGCTTTCATTCCAATTCCAGATCATAGTTTCTGTTTTGGAAAGACTATTTCTTTGAACACATAGTAGAGGATGTTTTTTCATTGAAGATCATTCTTATCCCAACTATAAATACCTATATCATCAGTGTATCCTTCTTCAACCTCTGTACATTGTTCTCAGGAGGGGAAAATAGGATTGCTGTTTTAACAGATTTGTTTGGGATGTTGTATAGAATTCTTAAATGGTCAGTCCCCATGTTTTCAATGTACTTATATATGTGAAAGGCATAGACCAGGGTTCTAATTTTTTTCTTTATCATATTCCTGATGAGGTTTGAAATGTTTTTATATTGAGATCCTCACCAGACATATATGTGTTTTAGGACACACAGTTCCTGTATTTGATCTAGATATTTAGTTGAACCCGTTTGGAAGGCAGTTTCTTATGGATGAGAAAAGGAAGGCTCTATATTGATGTGGTCAGATGCTACTGTGAAGTTGACATAGGTATATAGTTTTCTATTGGAAAGTTATGTATACCATAATTACACATCTTAACAGAATAAAATCCAAACTAGGTTGTGAGGAGCTAACTTTCATATAACAGTGAGTCTAGTTAATACAATGTTCATTAGAACTTTCACCATTATGAACCCAATTGACATATCTCCGTATAGGTGAGGGTTTTGAGGACTACCTTTTTGCTTCTGTAGTGCATTAATGCATGATAAACTTCACTTTTTAGGGTTGCATTTCTAATTATAGACTGACTTCATGAAATTGAGAAATTTATTGAATCTGGGGAGAAGTTAAGCTATTATTTTTAAAAGTTAAACCCAATATCTAGTGATGCATTATTATTACTTAGGTTTGTTTAATAACTTACTTAACTTCCTCATCATTAGGTTCATTGTTGTTTGTTTGGAAACAGATTTTGTAATAAAGTTCTACCAATGAAAGATCTGTGGTATGAATGCAATTTCAATTTTATCTGAAGCTGCTACTTTATTCCAAATTCTTAATAGCCACAGATTTATTGCTTTTGATTTGATGTGGACAGCAAAAACATAAAAGAAATAGGCTAAAATATTTATAATGGTGAAAATATTTAATCTTAAAAGAATTAAAGAATATTACTTCAGGATGTGTGTTGTGGCGCAGTGGTTATCGGCTCGGAACGAGAAATCGGGGAACCAAATTTGAATTCCAGTTGAATTCCTTGCATTCACTTGCGCGCAAATACCTTTGGGAAAGGTATTAATCCGTCTCTTCCCTCCAGTTATGGGTTAAATAATAGGACAGATTGGGTTCTATAGCCTTGGTCGGCAACCAGTCTACCGCAGAAAGCAATGGCAACCTACTGCGGGATAATCTTCTGCCCAGTCAGTCATGTCTCTTTCGAAATATGATCACCCAAAGCGTGTATCGCGCATGGCACTTAACTGACTGACTGACTTCAGGCTTAGCCCATTATTAAATGGCATATGCTAGGTGACTTCAGATTGGAAGACTCCTTTTGTTTTTCCCAGTGTTATGATTGATATAGAATGTAGGGATGGTATAATGGGAGTGCTCTTATAGAAATAAAATGTGCTGTGAATTGATAAAGGAGTTAATAAAAAAATTCTTATAAAATAGATTTTAGAAAACTTATTTTAAACTACAAAGTTAATTTTGACACTTCTTTCATATTTAATCTCATAAAAAATAAAAATTGCATAAATAATTATCGCAAGATATTTATATATCAAATGCTCTCTCATACACATGCAAACACACATACTTGTCAGACAAAACCTGTTTTATCCTCATCATGTAGGAGTTGTGCATGATGTCCTCATACATCACATGTCTGATAATGAACACTGCCACCTTGAGATGCTTAGCAATGATCCTTATCAAGTTGCTTGGGTCATAGTTGAAAATGTTTTGATCCTACTGGATAAATTTAGGCCTTATGATGTTTAGCCATTTAGAATGTTTTGTAGTCTTGACTATGGATGATATATCCACTCCAACTTGTTCCGGAAGCTGAACATGAAAGATTTGACCACTTGCACTAAGTTGGCCATCTTTAACTTACTGCAATTGGTGGATAATGTCATGAGCATAGTATTTCTTTCCATTCTGTATCAGAAAAAAAGCATACAGTTTTAAAGTTAATGATATTAGGTGATAAGACATGTTATCTTTATTCTTTGATAAAGAATTGTCAACTCTGAATTTGTTTAACCAATAAAATCTATGTATACAGCTAGAGTAACTTCTATAACTGTCCTTTTTTTTGTGTCCAAAAAGGTAAATGTTGACAAAATCAGTGAAGAGCATATCTAAATATTGTGATTGAACCCAGGATATAATGTCAGTAAGTTGTGTGTTAAGCCATGGATCATTTCCCTAAATGATTAAAAACTGCAAATTAGATGATCTCTTATTAAACATCTTCACATGAGATTATTTCAGTTTGTTTTCCAGTATTTTCACCTGTTATTTCTTGTGTTATTAAACATCACATGACTGATTAATGCATTGGCTTTCAACTTAAATTGCAGCAATTCATAGTAAAGGTAAAATTAGATGAAACTTGCCAACCATTGAAACTTTTTATAATTCATAACATTTTTGCCAGTAAATTATTAAATGAAAGTTGTAGAATCATGAAAATATGCCATCTCAGTATCTTAGATGTCTTAAAGTACTAAAACAAAAAGTGTCATATAAAGTCAATTAGAAAGGCAGGCAATGGATGTGTTTTCTGGAGACTGACCATGGGCTGCGTGGGTGAGGAGTTCTTGATTTTGGAGTCATGCATTTGGGTGAGTGGAATGAAGTGTTCTATCAGGTATGGGGTTGGAATGGTTGGATGTTTGGATTCTGCATTCCTTATTTGTCCTACATTCCACCGACATCTATTGAACAGGTTAAGAGGCTCATCCCTTGTTCCCTGTTTGGGATGTGGTTTCCGGTTTTTTCTTTTCCAATCTTTTCAATATTACATAGCCCCCTGCACATTTTTTTTTTTTTTTAATCATATCACCCCGGGCAAGGCGGTAAGGCCACTGGTGTGCAGTGGGCTAAGTAAGAGTGAAAGGATTGGAAAGGAGTACGCCGGAGGCCACATCTTAAACAAGGAACAAGGGATGAGCCTCTACACCTGATCAATAGACGTGGGTGGAGTGTGAACCGGGCGATAGTTCAGTCTATCTACTCCAATTGAAAAAAAATAAGGAAAAGTGAAAAGATTGGAAAAGAGAAAGCCGGATCAGTGGCGTTACCGCCTTGCTCGGGGCGATATGATTAAAAAAAAAAAGGTTTATGGTTAAAAATTACTGGCTATTAACAACTTTAATCATCATTATAGTACAATAGTTGTCACATGACATAGCAATCTTTTTTGGTAAGTGATGCAAATTTAAGTTTCATGCATACAATTTAACTTGAATCACAAAATATTATGAAAGTACTGTGATAAAATGCAACAACAAAAAGGGAAAATAATATGAAAATTTGTGCAATAATGTAAATATGTCAGAATTTAGAACAACATGAATGAAGATACTTGTCTGAATAATGCATGGAATAATAAAAATATTTAATCCTAAAATATCAGAAAACTTAAAACAAGTGTAAGTTATGACAGGTAAGCCACTATTTATGTCCTCTGCTTATATAATTCATTTATACCAGGAAACCAATACATACAAAGTACATATATGTTGGCAAATTTTCATAGTTGCATAAGCAGATGTTTATTTTAAAGATTGTCTATGAAACATGTTAAAAACTTGTGATTCTCAGTTTCTTTTAGCAAAAGAATGTATTGATCAACTACTGAAGATAATGGCGAAAAATATACTTTCCTTCCATTTTTAGGTAAATAGGGCCATGTTAGGATCTATGATCTTTAGCCTTTGCTCTAAAATGTATACAGAAGCAAATCTATAGACAAGGTAAAAATGAAGAATATTGATATGTTAATAATGTTTGTGTTGAATGAATGAAAGAAAAAATAAAGAGTATTTGAAAAAGAAAGTGAGAGAAAAACTTGTTAATTTCTTTTGAATTTGATAAAAGCAACTTGAAAAAAGAGGAGTTTGCTTGTTTTTATTCTCATTTTTTAGGTATGATGACTTAAGGTTCTTTTTTATGGAATGTCATATTTGTAATGTAATTTTAATAATATTCTTTCAAAAAGTAGTGATAATGGTAAAAGGCAGTATTTGGCAAGAAATCATGTTTTTTCAAATTAGTTCTTTGCCAAAAAAAGAAAAATGAAGTAAAATTTTTCCAAAGTTTAGATGTGAAAATCTAGAGCATATTGATGAAATAACAAGTCTCCATTTCTTCTTTTTTTGTTTTATCTCTCTTAAGCTATATAAGTGAAAACAAATTCTTCTTCAATGTCATTGACATGGTTCAGTTTATTGATGTGATGGTTTTTGAAATAAAATTGTCTATTATTGACAAACACATGTGGATAGGATAGGTAAAAAAAAACAAATTAATTTAACTATGACCATTTTTCTTGAACACACATAGTCATTTGAACTAGTCAAGTTTTAAAAAATTAAAAAACTGTAACAATAATTTTTATAGAATTTGTAATCTATATTATAATAATAGCCATGTGTGTTCATCTGACACAAGTCTTTATTAGTGAGAAGAGAGATAGGTCAATCTTTCTTTCTTGAAAGATGTATGAGGTGAGTAGAGGTGGCTGATATTTGCAACTCCAGTTAAGTCTGTTGATATCTTGGGTGGGAGGAGAATGACTGCATTTCATTTCACTGGAACTGTATGTATGTATATGTATATGTCTTTTTCTCACTTGGTTTAAAGGCCGTTTCGACATCTAAAGTTTTCTGTTATACTGCTAGTGTCACATTCCAATGAAGTCTGTTACTCTTTGAATTCAGCCATTCTCTCCCTCTCTTCGATTACTGGACACTTGCTTCTCTCTATGTCTCTCTCTCTCTAACACACTACCTATTTACTGGTAGCTGGCATAAACTGGAAAAATCAGAGCAAATTTGGTATGACTTTAGAAATTTTCTCAACTTTCAGTGGCTCGCACGTGGTAAGATTGAATTTTCTGCTAATTTATTCTACCATATTTGTTTTTACTTATTTAATTTTGGGACTAAATTCTACTAAATTGTTGGTTTAAAGGCCATTTCGAATTTTACTAAGTTGAAACTTAGTAAAAAAACAAAAAAAAATTTATTTTATTTTCACGCCTATTGAACAGGTGAAGAGGCTCATCCCTTGTTTCCTGTTTAGGATGTGGTTTCCGGTTTTCTCATTTCCAATCTTTTCACTCTATTTTTATTTATTTTTTTCAATTGGAGTAGATAGACTAAACTATCGCCCGGTTCACACTCTACCCTCATCTATTGAACAGGTGAAGAGGCTCATCCCTTGTTTCCTGTTTAGGATTTGGTTTCCGGTTTTCTCTTTTCCAATCTTTTCACTCTCACGTAGCCCCCTGCGCATCAGTGGTGTTTTCGCCTTGCTTGGGGTGATATGATTAAAAAAAAAAAAAAAAAAACTTATTTTTAATTTTTAGAAGTCATTTTTTTTTTTTTATCACTCCTCTAGTAGTCTCTGGCTTTCCTGAGGCAAAGAGTCAGGAGTTTGATATATATTTGGGACTTACTCTTTATTTCCAATTCATGCTGTTTATTCAACTCCAGGCAGAAAGTAAAGTTGTGAATAAAAAAAAAACTAAGATTAAATAAAATTACTAGTAAAAATATCTTATTCTATGTATTATTGAATTATTATCTTTTTTGTTTGAAGTCAGCGTTTTGTAATGTATTTGATAGATTTACATTGCATTTTATGATCTGAAGAAGGTGGAAGGTGTTTTGATTGAAATATCAAGTTTAGAAAAAAATAAATGAAGATAACAGTTAAAAAAAAGTATGCTGAATAATGAAAATACTTCCAAGAATTCCAGAAAATGTTTTATTTCTGCATTCAGAGACATTAAATTAAATTAATTTGCCTCATTGGAGAATTTAGAGTTCAATTTTCTGGGGGAAATGTTTTATAAATAAGAGCATGAGAAAAGTTGAATTGGTTGTTGAAGTGATTAGTGCTTCAGCTTGTTTTAGTGATTATTATGAATTTTGAGAAGTAATTTTCTTTCATTTTAATTTTTAATTGTATTTTATTGTGACTTGTGGTGCATTGGATATCGGCTTGGAACAAGAAATTGGCGAGCCGAGTTCAAATTCCAGTTGAATTCATTGCATTCACTTACGCGCAAATACCCTTGGGAAAGGTATTAATCCGTCTATTCCTTCCAGTTATGGGTTAAATAACAGGACAGATTGGGTTCTATAGCCTTGGTCAGTAACCAGTCTACCGCAGAAAGCAATGGCAACCTACTGCGGGATAATCTTCTACCCAGTCAGTCATGTCTCTTTCGAGACATGATCGCCCAAGCGTGTATCACATATGGCACTTAACTGACTTATCAGTCTCTGACAAAAATATGCAAACAGGAAAGAAATTTATTAGTCAAAATTAATAATTGTTAACAATACTTAATGTAAAAATAAAGGTAATATTATTGTTTTAGTATTTGTCTATACCTCTGAGATGAGGTAGTATTTACATTAATTACCTGTTCAGACTGTTGTCCTCATCTTTATTGTCATGTTTATGATATTTTGGCTGCTAGGAATTCTGAACTGAACCCTTTATTTCATTCACTAGGGTATATCATTCTTATTCCATGTAGTTATTGTTGACCATGTCCACCATAGTTTATGAATATAGAATACAGCGCAGTACATAATCTGTTCAATGAAACAACGTCAAAGATTAACACTCATGAGTCAGACACTCTAATGAATCTGATTATATCACCAATACTCAGGAAAATATGGTCGCCTTTATACATGTTGCATTGAATATTTTGAGTTTTCTGATTGGTTAACCCTTCTATTGGTGAACTATTAAATGTGTCAGCTCCTGGCTGGTTCACTAGTATACGAGGGTATCCAAAAGTTCCAAGAGTTATCTCCCTTTAACTCAACTCTTTAAGTTACTTGTTCACCACTTATTTGTCATTTGTTCATATTGAACTCAGAACTATTTGTGTCAAGTCACTGGAACTAACCAATGCCTATATCCACTGAGCCATGTGTTCTTGAGGACATCAGTGTATTAATTTTTGGGACTTATAAATGTAACGTCTCAGTATCCCTTTTTTTTACCAGAGCTCATCTTGTAATCTTTGAAGCTAATGATTTTCTTTAGCACTGTTATATATTCTTATCTATCTATCTATCTATCTATCTATCTATCTATCTATCTATCTATCAGGAAACAAAAGAACAGGTAGATTGAATACTTAATTTAAGGGTATCTCTAAATGAATTGATGGTTTTATCTAAACATCGAACTTATTTTTCTCTAAAAACATTTGTTATTACAATAGTTTATAAAAACATTATATCATGACACAAAAATGTTCATGTTTTAGAAAAATATTGTTCTTCTTCAGGTGATATTTTAAAAATGGTGAAAATGATTTATTTAGAAAATATAAGATAAATTCATGGTTATATAGAACATTAAGGAAGTTAGAGGAAGTTAAACAACATGCTTGTAGGTGTGTCAATATTGCTCAATCAAAAGTGAGAATTAAGTTGAACTATGGAGTTGAACATTTTGGTTGCAAAAGAGTACAAAGTAGCATAATATCAAGACATGACACTTTTTAATTTTGTCTGGGTAAGATACATACTGGGACCATACATTATTTAAATGGGTTGACAATTTTTAACAGCAAGTTGGATTTTAGCTTGCTTTTTTTCTTAAATTTGATTTTGTACTCTCTTATCAGTTAAAGAGGCTGGATTGTTTAGGTTAGAATTAAGTCATTATGGTATACTAAGGTATAATGGAGTTAAAAAAATAACAATTAATTATTGTGTGGGTCATTTACTTAAGTAAAATAATTTTTAAGTAATATTAGAGCATAAGATATAAATGAACAGTTGTAATTAAGTTTTAGAGAAAAATATTTTCAAAGCTTATATAAAACCATTAATTCATCCCTACGATTCAGCAGCATTTTATTTTTATGGAACCTTATAATCTGCAGCTTTTCATTCAGGCACAGAGCAGATGTCATAAAATAATTTACAGTCTTGTTTTTTTCCAGAATTTTCCATTTTACTTTTTTTTTTATTTGTATCTTTTAACTGTCAAAAATATGCAGAATAAGATGTTTGGTTTCAGTACATGTTATTGTTTTAAGTTAAATGCAAATACCACCTTTGCTTAAAAATGTTTTTAGTAGATCCAATGTAAACTTTAATAGTTGGGTTTTCATTTGATGATTTAGTACAGCTCTGGCTAAAAGTTTTGCAACACCATAAAAAATCCGAGTTATTGATAACAAAACACAACTATTTTTGCTTTAGCATTTTAAAATAATAGTTTAAACTATTTCAAAGTAAAAAAATTACTTATGCTGTATGTTAAATTTTGATGTGAAATTCAATACTTTATGTACATTCCTCTATTTTTAAGAACAAGTTTTATTCACTTTGGCATAGACTCAATTAGTGATTTTAAACAGATCTAATAGAAGTCCAACATTTTTGTAGGACAGCTTTAAGTTCAATTCTTGTTGTTGGAGCAGCTTCATGCCCCTTTGGTTCTAGGATGGACCATAAATTTTTGATGGGATTGAGATCAGGTGGATTACCAGACCAGTCTTACAGAACTCTGAAGATATTTGGAATCTTTCACCGACTCATCTTCTGAGACAAATTGATCCATTGTTAGCGAAGCAGCTAATAGCTGATTCAACAGAGAAAATGCCCTTTTTCCAGTCTTCTACAGTCCAACTTTTATGGATTCAACAGAAATGAGGTTGATCTTTTATATTTTTTCACGTCAAAAGTGACTTTCTTGCAGAACTTTTTGACATCAATCCTTTTGTTAACAAATGCCAGCATACTGTGCGATCTGAAGCTTCCACACCACTGCTGGACCATTCCTTCAGTAACTGTTGACTACTGGCTTGTCGATCAGACAAACTAAGTTGCACCAGTCGTCAGTCATCTCACTCTGTAGACACTTTTGGACGACCACTTCGAATCCCAATTTTGATTTTTCCAGTTTTCTTCCATTTCTGGACTATTCTTGTGACCATTGATGCATGAACCTGCTCCTGTTTGGCAATCTGACGACAGCTAAGACACTTGCAGATCGTTTGGATTCGGTACAATGACCTTTCTCATTTGGATCACAATTAGATGTACAGAATGAATAATGTGGTTTAAAAAAAAAAAGCATTCCTGTTTAATCTCTTCTCTCCGCTTTGCTTTTCACTTCACTCTGACTGCTGAATATGTGGTTCAAAAAGAAAATACGGTCCTTTACACTCTTTTTCTTCTCCCCCCCCCCCCCAAAAAAAATATTCCTTCTCATTTTATAGAGTTGAGAACTTGCTCATGCAAATCACTTAAAATTTGCATAAGTGAATTAAACACATCCTATTTATTCATTATTCATGGTTTCATTCACTTTCGGTATTCAAAAATATCTAAAACTATACTTTTACATAGTGTTGCAAAACTTTTGGCTAGAGCTGTACATTAGTAAACAATAGAATTTGTTAGACACTTATTTTCCAGTGGGCAATTGGTAGGATTTCGACAATTACATATATTTGTATTATTGCTATTTTCATTATTTGGATAATTATTGTTATTTTAGTTTACATGCTGATTTAGGATTTTATTATGATTTTTAATTATTTTTTTTATAGTTTATTTGTACAGCAATAACCTAATTTAAGGATATTTTTATCAAAACTTTTACTTAGAGGGAATTATTAGGGAAATGTTTCTTAATTAAATTAAGGAACTTTAGCCTTAACATATTGCTAACCATTTGGTTAAAAGGGAGTGTATACCAAATAATTTTTCTCTTTCTATTTTTCCTGTTATAGTCATATTTAAAAAAAAATTTTTTTTATGTATTTCATAACATGATTTTTATAGCCACTATTCTTTAGGGAATTATTATAAAAATTGCTATTTTTATAAAGTACGTCTTCACTGGAATAGTTTGTGCTAACTCTATTTTATGGAGGAGGGTACATGTTTGACTACATTTGGTGGGGTGATTAGACTTTGGGTGGATGTATAATGAATATTCGTTAGGTTTTATGTATGGTTGATAAGTATCATTTACTAAGAACAGTGTTATATCAAGGAAGTTTACTAGTTTAAATTAATGTTGATTATTACTTTTAGGCTTAGACTTTTGAATTCTCTATGAATTAGTTTTCTAATTTTATTGATTTTAAAATGTGTGGAAGTTTGTACTACCAGAAGGCCATCATCTCTATATAACCCTATATCATGTATGGTGAAGTTATACAGAGCAAATAAACCAATGAGAGTGGAAGATTCTGCAGCATCTAATGCACCCATTGTAATGTCAAATTGATTACCAGCATTATTTTTTATCTATTGTTTTTGGTTGTGGATAAGAAAGGATGTCTTAGTGGCCATTATAATATCATATTCATCCTTAGTTAAGTCTGAATAATGTGTGGTGAATTCCAGTGCTAAAGTGAAAAGATCCTTGGAAATTGATGGATAATAATAAACTATGTCAAATTGGATTAAAGAACAGCTGTTTTTATCCTTAATATTGCAAAGCCAATTTATGATATCAGTTGTATTGGTCCACTGTAGTAATCCATGTTCTGTTAGATTTAGTTATTAATCCTTTCTAGAATAATTTTACTGTTTTTTTTTTTTTTTGTTTTTTTTTTTTCAGTTTCTGGTCTGGTGATGTTGATGATTCTGGTGGGTAGATTAGTCTCAAAATTAGGTTTATGATCATTTAAAGTTATGCAAGCTTATTTAGTACAAAGTATAATAACTTTGTCACTAATTTTGAGTTTTTCAGTGGCAGTTTTGCTTGTATTTATTTTATCAGCTAAATTGAGTGAGTTATTTGCTTTTTTTTTTATAATTTTAGTTAAATTTTTTTTAATTAAAGTGGTATAATCATTGGTGGTAATTTTATGGGAATTAGATGCTTTGTCAAACTTAACAAAACACTGATGTTTTTAGGTTTGAAGCAACATGGTCATGGTGTCTTTGGAAATTATTCTTCCTTTTGTTAAAAGATATATTGGTTATTTCAAATAAATCATTTTCACAATCAGATAATCTTTCAATTACTGATGCAGTTTTTATGCTTTTGAATCAATAGGGTTCAGGTTCTTTAGAAAACTTATCACTATGAAGGAAGAATTAAGCTGTCTTATCCTTCTAATTAAATTCTTCATTTTTATGAACAAGTTTCATGAAATATTCCCATTTGTTTGGGTTGGGAATGTTTTTGAGAGATTCCGAAATGTTTTTCTATTCTTCATGACAAAATCCCTTTAGTTCATGCAGGTTTAATAATGACTTCCAAAACCACATTGTAGATGAACAAATAAGATGCTATATCAAAAAAATTAACACACATCAAACAGAACATGGTACTTCCACAAAAGACCCTAAATATATCAAACTCTTATTTTGCAACCAGATGCACAATGACTACAAACAGGAAGAAAAAAATGTCTGTGATTTTGAGGAGAGCTAATTACTGAATTTGAGATAAAGCTGCATGTAATGTTTGTGCCTTCAAAGAAGAATAAAGCAAATGCTTTCACTAGAATGAGGACAGTGGTTAGGAATGTCAGAGAATTGAGAGAGGTTACTGACTACAATATGCTTCTTGGGAGAATTAAATCTATAGAAATTGTACAGAATGCATCATTTTGGAGTAGACAGGAGTTTATTTTTGGTCAGGAAAGTTGGCTTTGTTTTTACTTATATCAGGATTAACTTTCCTGAAGCTGTGAGGTGGCTGACCCAAAATTATGTCTGCCAGTTGATCCTGAATTTGATTGTGTATGAGAAGGGAGGAATTTAGTCAGAAAAAAAAAAAAAAAAAAACTGGAAAAAATTGGCTGTTGATTTAGCACATTATTAATAGGGATTGAATCTTTCAATGAATGAATGGAGATCTGAATTGTTTCAATTAATTTGCAAAAGGATGTATATCACCTGAAGAAGACTGGAGCGTACAATGGCTAAAATTTTATGAATATGATGATAAAGATGGCAACAATAGTCTGAACAATATAAATAGATGTAAATAGTAGTTTTGGTACCATATGTATGTCAGTGCAGCCAGAGAATTTGATGACTCAGAGATCAGTATTTAATTGTGAATGGTGATATCCATGGTCAGGAGGGAGAAGATCCTGCATATGTTGAGATTAAGAATGAACAGTAAATAAAGTCTACAAAAGTCTGCTGTAAATCTTCAGGGAGTGGAGGAAAAGTAAGAGATGTTCATTTGCAGAAAAATCTCATTTAATGTTATTGCTCACCATTTTCTGGATATTTGTAAAAATTGTCAACTTGTCATATGATGAAGAATTTTTATGATGGGTGGAAAGATAAGACAAGTTCTGTAATCTCACAAAAATCACATAGAAAAGTGATGTCCATTTAATTGGGTAAGTGATTCTAAGATGACATTTAAGATTAATCTGATTTTGTTAAGTGTAAATAATATTTTTTCCCTATTTGCTTTTCTTTAACATTTTCAACCTATTTATACATGCAATGATTTTTAGATCAGAGGGTCATTTGAAACGATTTGTGAATATAGCATATAGAGAAGGGAGATTAAAAAAATTGAGATAGTGTAGTTGATTGACATGGGAATTTTTAAAATGAGGAATTTTGAGTCCAGATGGCATAGTGATAGAGCTGCTGATAGCCTTAGAAGAATATGGCATAGAAAAAATTACCGACATAATAAAGGAAATTTATAGCAGTGGAATAATAATAGACGACCTATGCAAGTCGATATTTATAGCACTGCTGAAGAAACCAGGTGCAAACGAGGGTGAACTACACAGAACTATCAGCTTAATGAGTCACATTACAAAACTGGTTGTCATAATCCTGATGAATAGAGCGAGAAGCAGAATCAAGCCAGAGATAGGGCAGGAACAGTGCGAGTTCGTCAAAGACACTGGAACAAAGAACACCATATTCATGATTAGGATGCTCTCTGAAAGGGCAATACAAATGAAGAAAGACTTGTACCTATGTTTCATTGACTATGTGAAGGCATTCGACAAGATATGACACAAAGAATTAATGGAGATGCCTCGACATTTTTGGGAAAGACATCAGAGTAATCAAGAATCTCTACTGGCAGCAAACGGCCGGCAGGTAACGATTTCAGTAGATTTACAAAGATAGAAAGAGGCGTAGGATGTGTCTTTTCATCGGATTTGTTCAACTTGTACAGCAAGAATATTTTGAGAACCCTAGATGACACACCAGGATTTGTTATCGGAGGCTACAATTTGAACAGCATAAGGTATGCAGATGATACAGTGCTGATTGCAGACACGGAAAGGAAACTACAAGACCTCCTACAGCTGGTAGCGGTGGAGAGTGACAAAAAAGAACTACAAATAAACTTTAAGAAAACTGAATGCATAGTCATCAGCAAAAGGTGCAGCCCAAAATGCCAAATACAGGTGGGGGATACTAAAATCAAGCAAGTACAAAAATTTAAATACCTAGGAAATGTTCTAACAAAAGACAGAAGGTGTGACACAGAATTGGCATGGCAAAGCATGCTTTCCAGAAGCTGAGCAGAGTATTAAGAGACAAGAAAATTTCACTAGAAACAAAGAAGAGAGTACTGGATTGCTATGTGATATCAGTTCTTCAATATGGCAGTGAATACTGGACAATATCATCGAAGATGAAGGAAAATCTTTAGGTAACTGAAATGTGGTTCTACAGAAGGATGCTGTGGATATCATGGATTGAGCATGTGAGCAATGATAAGGTTTTGGAAAGGATGGAAACGAAAAGGAAATTAATACTGAGCATCAGGAAGAGACAGCTGAAGTTTCTGGGACATGCAATGAGGAAGGAGGGCTTGGAGAACCTGATACTAATAGGCTAGATAGAGGGAAGGAGAGACAAGGGAAAACAGTGTGTAACATACTTGACTAATCTCTGCGGGTGGATGGCAGAATGAGGGTTGTGCAGTGTAACAGGTGAAAGCATGCTGAGAGCCACCAGGGATAGGGAGACGTGGAAAGCCATGATCACCTACGTCCTGAAGGGACAAGGTACCTGGAAGAAGAAGTCACTGTCACAGAAAAACAAAAGACTTCACAAAATTATACATGTTGGTATTTTTTAGATTGTTTTAATTATTGTTATATCAAGGTCTTTAACAATGTTAATAGTTTTTTATCTGCATATAAGTTTGCAGTTACAAGTCTGACCAAAGCTCTCGTGACTTAAATCTTTGGTCAGTCACTGATTATCCAACCCTTTCAGTGAACTTCTGAACAACAAGAATGTTATATTTATTTTTATCAGTTCACATTTTAGTTGGCAAAGTGTTAACTTTGTGTTTCACTTGTCAGAGATACAAACCAACTCCTGTCAAAATAACTCTAATGATAAGAATCCCAGCAAATAGGGGTTTGTTTTCAGTTGGCACTTTATTGATTGAAGTGTTTATTCTTAAGCAGTTTGACTAAACTGACATCTTGATTTCATTTTTCTACTTCCAAAGGCTTTCATTTCTATAAGTTTTACTCTTGTTAACTTCTGTGGATTATGCATTCAAAGTCTTTCTGTATTTGGTATCTGTTCTTATGTTGACTGTTTAAAGTTTAACATGGCCAATAATTATTAGCATTTACAGAGTAAATGCACAAGTTTTGATGACCAAGTTTATTGTTAGGAATCACTGGCCAAGAATCTATTTTTTTTATTTTGGAATATTATTTAGATAGCGGTTTCTGTATTTGACTACCTAATTAGATAAATTACTCTATATTTTTTAAAGCATGTTTGTAAATATTATACTACAGCATGGTCCATATAGATGTTGATGTAGCTGAAAATATATCCTTTTTTTCTTTATTTTTAAAATAATTTTCACTTTTATTTCTTTGAAATTTTGCCATTTTATAAACTGATATAAGCCTGGAGATAAATATAAAACTTAGTCTAGTATATTTTGGAGTGACATCAATAGATCCATAATGATGAATGAAGCATTTATTTTACATAAATATTTTCAAAGTAATCACATTCTTTGTCTATGCACTTAATTCAGTGGTGACTATTAATTACATCAGATGGAAATTTGATAAGAAATTTGTATCTATTTGTGGATTTACTGATACATCCTTATATATATATATATATATATATATATATATATATATATATTTTTTTTTAATCATCTCACCCCAACCAAGGCATTCCACTGCCACTATTGCGCATGGGGCTACATAGGGGAAGGTAAAGAGAAGGAGTGGATAGACACAGGGAATGTCAGGAGAAAGGTGACAGATGAGTAAGGATAGCGAGGATGAGGGTCGGGCAGATGGGAAGAGTGCTTGATAGAATGGGAGCAGGTTAGTGTGTTAGGAGGTGTGTATTGACCTTACATTTAAACTCCTGGAGATTGTAGCCGTCGGGGAAGCAATCATTTGGAAGAGAATTCCACAGTCGGGAAGTGCGAGGAAAGAAACTGTTGGAGTAGAAGTTACGGCTGCATTTTAATATATATATATATATACACTTATGGTCATATCACGTTGAATACACCGGTTCTTGCTCGATCACCGATGTTAAGCAATGTTGAGCCTGGTCAGTACTTAGATGGGTGACCACTTGAAAATACCAAGTGCTGTAAGTGTTTATTGATGGATGTGCATTGTGGTGCAGTGGATGTCGGCTCAAAAGGGGAAATTGGTGAGCCGAGTTCCAATTCCAGTCAAGCACTCTGCATTCACTTGCGCACTGATACACTTGAGAAAGGTATTAACTTGTCCCTTCCCTCCAGTTATAGGTTAAATAACTGAGGTCTGCTGTTCATGCGATCTGTGGCGAACTTCTGCATGAATTGTTTATCAGCAGTTCCAAAAAGTGTGGATGGTGCTATACAAGCCTTCACCACTCTAAACAGCTTTTTGTGTAGCAGTCTAACTGATTTAGACACTTGTACATCAAAATCAATGGGAGTGTGCATAATATATATATATATATATATATATATATATATATATATATATAGGTATGACCTCATGCAAAGCAGTAAATCTACTAATTGGTATGACCTCATGCAAAGCAGTAAATCTACTAAGATTAGAAACAGAAATGATTGAGATTGCATTTATATTTTGGCTGGAAAGCACGAAGCTGAAAGTGAGTGCCACAAATGAAAAATGCAAGGAAAGAAACTGTTAGCATAGAATTTATGGTTACATCTAGCCAGCTCAACTGTAAATTGATATCTCGATGCCAGTCTAGTACTACGCTTAAATTAAAAAAGCCTAGATACCATCCAACAATTGCCATGAAAGTATTTATAGAAAAGACACAGATGCAACCTTACAGCAGTGGGAAAGTTACTGAAGCTGAGCTGCGAGATCAGGATCAGTAATACTGCTGATTCTTCTTTGGATTTTATCAAGGAGCTCAAGGTAAATAGCAAGTGCACTGGACCGTGTGTGACAGCAATATTCTATGTATGCATGGAGAAATGGTACGCTTACAGATAGGTAAGATAAATTATGGAGAGAAAAATTGCATGACACAGTAAACTAACTTTCTTAGCAGCTGACTTAGTAATGAATTCAATATTGTTTTTCCACTTTATGTCAGCTGAGAACATAGGCCTATTTTTATATATATGATGATGATGATGTTTGTCCTTCGCAGACAAAGAAGACCGTGATTCCTGGTCACTAAGGATTTGGGTGGGTGTGGAGGTGGCTGATAAAGCCAATCTTTCCATGAAAGAGCCTGTTGCAGCAGGGGCAGTGGATGCAGGGAGCAGACCCAAACTGGTGGATGGAGCTTTTGTGCTCCTTCCTTTTCTGGTACCTCTCTTTGAGGGCCCTGATGCGACCCTCTTCAAATTTTGCAACTCCAGATTTCAATTGGGATCTCCAGGCAGCTCTAACTTTAGCAGTGGATTCCCAGGAGGAATATGGGATGTCACAGCACTTGAGGGCCCCCTTTAAGCTGTCTTTGTACCTCAACTTTGGCTGGTCAAACAAACGTTTCCCTGTGGAGAGCTCACCATAGAAGAGCCTCTTTGGCAGTCAGTGTGTATGACCATCCCACCAAAGTTGAGGGCACAGAAGCATGGCATGAATGCTGTCACACATGGCATGTACCAGTACTTCTGAGTCTCAAATTTTATGGTGCCATTTGATATTGAGGAGGGCACGCAGACACCTCATATGGAAGGCATTCAGTTGTTTTGCATGCCTGCTATAGACTGTCCATGTTTTGCAACCATAGAGCAGGGATGGAAGAACTACAGCTTTTAGAGCTTTGTGTCTATACTCAGTCCACGGTGCTACCAGACTCTCTCTCTCTCAGTTTGACATATGCTGCGCTGGCTCTTTCTATCCTGTGGGTGACCTCATCATCGATGTTTGTACAGCATGATAGTGTGCTGCCAAGATACACAAACTTGTGTGTGGCTGTCAACCACTGTCCATTTACAAAGATGTTGGGTTCAATGTAAGGGACTGTAGGTGCTGGTTGGTGCAGGACCTCAGTTTTTCTAGTGGAGATGGTGAGGCCAAAATCCTTACAAGCTGTGGTAAAGAGATCCATGCTTCTTTGCATATTCAATTGGGAGCTGGTGTTTAGTGCACAGTCGTCAGCAAACATGATATATAATGTGAAGATTTAATAGACCAATTAATAAAAAGCCAACAAGATTTGTAAATTTACAAACTTTTTGAAAAGCTGAAAGCAAAACCAGTTAAAGTATAATGACTTTTTTTTCTGAAGACCCATGTGTAAATAAAACAATTTTAATTTTAATAATTTTCTGGAAGCATACATATAGAGGGTGTGTGATGGATAAATCGTCTAAATTATACAAAGATGAAAATAACACTGACATCTCATTTTAACATATTTTTACCAAAATTACACAAATATCTTCAAATATTAAAGAGAAAATTTATTCAATAAAATTGCCATTGGCTTCAACCATATCTTTCAGATAATCGCCCGGTTCACACTCCACCCACGTCTATTGAACAGGTGAAGAGACTCATCTCTTGTTCCCTGTTTAGGATGTGGTTTCCAGCTTTCTCTTTTCCAATCTTTTCACTCATACATAGCCCCCACACGTCAGTGGCATTACCACCTTGCTCGGGGTGATATGATTAAAAAAAAAAAAATAAAACTTCGGAAGCTCCTGCATCTCTTCTGAATGGCCTTTCTATTTAAATTGGTGAATGTTATCATAATCCTTGCCTTCAGTTCATCTTTGGTATTACAAAGAGTATTGTTAATTTCTTGCTCAATTGCACTCCACACAGGGAAGTTAGATGGTCAGAGGTAAGAGGTGATGTGGTTGCAAAAATTGTTTGACAGCAATGACTGGGTTTTCCTGTTTGCGAGGCATGGTGCAGAGTCCTGTTGCCAGTCCTAGAGTCTTCTCGTAGCCACCCTCTTGACTGAGGGCAGTACTATTTTCTCAAGACACTTGATGTAGGCTTTTTTGTTGAGTCTGAGGTCATCTCCAATAAATTTGGGAGTTTTTTCTTCTCAGAATGATCAGTATGAATTTTCTGAGCTGATGTACCTTCATAATCATCATTAGACTCTTCTATCTCTTTCCGAATTCTCTGCAATTTCATAAGATTAACACCTAAACACTCTGAAATATTTGTATTGTAGCTTGTGGCATAAATGCCAAGCAGTACAGTATGCTGTTTCTAAGTTTTTGGTGGCATGAATTGTATCATGATATTCTTTTTCTCACACTTGAACTTTTTCTGCACTTGAACTTTTGGAGATTGTAACTATTGGGGAAGCAAGTATATGGAAGAGAGTTCCACAGGCGGGAAATGAGATAGAAGAAACTGAGGAGTAGAAATGGCAGTTACATTTGACTATTTTGATGGTAAAAGGGTGGGGCCTACCTGCCAATCTAGTACGATGAGTAAATTCATGTGGTTGTGGCACCAGGGAAAGAAGCTCATTGGAGCAAAAGCTCTAATGATATCTGTAGAAAAGACAGCGGGAAGCCACATCTGTTGGTGAGAAATTGACTGAAGTTGAGCTTCCATATCAAGATTAATTGCAAGCCCAAGATGAATAGCAGGAACATCCAACAATATTTAATGTATGGATGAATGGTAGGTTTATAAGTGTGCAAGATAGATTCTGGCAAAAGCAAAAACTTCCTGGCCCAACACTGTGACCCATCCTTCTTAGCAGCAGATGTAGTTATTGTTTCAGTGTAGTCATTCCATTTTGAGGTTGGTTGAGAAAGTGAGGCCAAGGAGGTGCAGTGTGTTGCTTTCTGTAAGACTAGCATTGTCTATAAAGATGGAAGGTAGGAAAGTTTCTCTATGGTGGTTAAGGAAGAGCAGCTTCATTTTGGAAGCAGTTAAATTTACTTCTTATTTCAATGCATCACAGATTCAAGGTCCTTTCCAGGAGTGGCAGCAAGGTTTACTTTGTCTGCTTTGGCAGATTTCTTATTGAGACAGGAGTAAATGGTGGTGTCATCTGCATAGATGCTTACTTGTGAACTGATTACATCAGGAAGATCATTGATAAAGATCAGGAAAAAGCATAGGACCTAGGATAAAGCCTTGAAAGCTTTGAGTTCTGACCATGTTTATATGGAACAATCTATAAGCATGCCTGTTCAAGATGATTTTTATTTTATGATTTGATAAGAACAATTAGATTAAATCAAACAATCGTCTGAGATACTGTTGCTCTGTAGCTCGCATAATAGGCTAGCATGCCAACCTCTGTCAAGATATCCAGGGCAATAGCTGAAGCTTCGCCGTTCTTATCAAGAGTCTCTCTGGCATATATATTCAGTGATGGCCATTTATATATCAGTGAAAAAGCAAAACCCATACTGCTTATCAGAGAGTAGGTTGTGAGATGATGAAACATTTCAGCATTAAAAAAGAGTGGTAAAAGATAGAGTAATAATGAGGGGGGTCAAGGCACTGCCCAGAGTTTTTAAAAACAGCAACTACACAAGAGGATTTCCAACAAGCAGGAAATCAGGAAGCAGTGAGGCAATAGTTATAGAGTTTGGAGAGGACAGGAGAGAGTTCAGGGGCACATTTTTTAAGGATGGTGACTAGAATACCATCACCACGGCTAGCTTTATGGGAGTCAAGCTTAGAAATTATATTAGAGGCCAGGCATATATACATTACTAAGTTGGGCCTCAGTTCTAGGTAGGAAGTCAGGTGGGGAGTGGGAAGAGAATTTATGAGCAAAGCACTCAACCTTGTGGCTGTGAAGACCCAAGTTTATTGAATAGAGAAGGGATCAAGGGTTTGCTGTTGTTTAACACATTTTTCACATCTGCTAGTAGTTTTTGGAATTAAACTTATATTGAAACCTTCCCTATTCTAGTCATTTAGAATTTCTCATTCATTGATTCTTGATATTCGAAAAAAAAATGTTATCAGCAGATTTTTGATGGTTTATTCTTCGTTTACATTTATTTCTATCTCTTTCCAGTTTATTTTCTGGAATATACTTTCAAGATCCACTGTAAATAATTGGGATGAAATCATAATCTCCTGTGCCACTTGTTTTCCAATTGTTGTTTTACCTGTGTCTTTGTGTATTTGAATTATTGTGGTAATGTTATCACATATCTTCTCAATAACTTTTACATAACTTTTGTTAAAACTCTGCTGTTGGAGTGAGTTAAATACTGCATGTTCTACCAAGTCAAATGCCTTTTCATAATAAAACATGGGTAAACAATATAGTTTGTAATTTTTTTGCAGTTGATTTATCATTTATAAATGGTTTATTGTAGTGTAGCCATTAAAAAAAAAACTTGCATATTCATGTGGCTGGTTTTCATCTTGGGTATTTGTTAGACTTTTGGTAAGTTCTTTGGAAAATAATTTGTATATTTTCAATAGTAATATGATTGGGTGATAGTTAACAAGGCTTTTCTTATTTCCTAAAATAAGACTACTATTCATGGACTGAAATTTTGAGTTTTCTTTTCTATATTGGGTAAGTATATATGTGTTTTGGTGCAGTGGATATCAGCTCTGAATAAGAAATCTGAGAACTGAGTTTGAATTCCAGTTGAATTTGCTGCATTCACATATGCACAAATACTCTTGGGAAAAGTATGACTCCATTACTTCTCCCTCCAGCTATGGGTTAAATAGCAGAACAGATTGGGTTCTGTAGCTTTGGTTGACAACCAGTTTACCACAAAAAGTAATGGCAACCTACTGCAGGAAAATTTTCTACCCAGTCAGTCATATCTCTTTTGGGACATGATCGCCCAAGCATGTATCATGTACGGCAATTAATTGACTGACTGATCTGTGCTAATCCTTGGTGGAATTTTTTTTATCTTTCAAAAGATCTGTGACTATGCCACCTTTACCTTATACTTTTCTGCAATTTACATTTTGAAGTTTGTTTTGTTTGCTCAGGAAGAGCATGGGTGTACCTGACAGCGTGATGTCTGACAGACAAAATTATCTTTTGGTGCATACAGATTTGCATATCACTTTTTTGTTATTGTTGTCTTTATATTTGGTAACCTCTTTTTCTGTTTTTGCATGGAAGATTGTGGGTTGAAGATTAAACTCTTCCTTTTTCTGAAAGCTTCTTCTACTCTTTCCATGTTTCTCTTCCTTTTTTCATTGATTAGGTTAATTTAGTATTTTCAGTTGTCATTTTCTTAGTATTTATAACCAGATATCTCCCTTTTTTTATCAATTTTAGTGTTGTGTAATTCACTTTGCTATTGTATTTCATTTTTCTATGTTATTCTTTCTTGCTTTTAATTGCCAACTTACTATTTATATTTTCTATGTTATTTTCATTATTCCACAAAGCTTGGAATACATTGTTGAATTTTACCTGAAATTTGCTGCTGTTTACTTTGATCTTATTAGAAAATGTTTTCTTTCTGAGAATCATTTTTTTATTGTCAATTTTAAATTTAACTCTGTAAACTACCATTCTATGATTGCTTTTTATATGTTTGTGATTGTTACATTTTTAATGATACTGGCTTTCTCAGCAGTTATTTGAATGCTTTTCCAAGTTCATTTAAGGTTTCTTTGATTAGGAAAAATGTATTCATTTTGTGCCTTTTTAAAGAAGTTTTTTGATTTTTCTCATTTCTCTTTCTTATTGAAAATTTTAAAAGAGAGAATAAATTTTCTATGAGAGGCTGTTTATCAAAGTTCATTACTCTATATTGTTCACAGCCTTGTGAAAGGAGACAAGGACAGAATTGTTCTCCTATTTGCATCTATTTATGTATACTGTCTTTATTATTATACAATGAAAAACTAAGAGATTACAAGAAGAATGGATAAAAATGCCAGTTTCACCTGATGTTTCATTAGAGGTTATTTTTTTTTACAATATATAATACCCAGAAATAATGCATCATAGTTTTTTAAGAATAGTGAGTGTTATTTTATTATTTTTTTTATCTCCTCAAGCATAAATAAGTCTTTGCTCTATATCTTGCTTGTTATATAATTTCAGGAGTGTAAAAATTGATTCATACCTGCATACAAACTTAAAGAGGAAAGTATGTAGGTAAAAAATTAGTGGGTCAATTAGTAGGTAGTAAAGTAAGTAGTTTGTAAATCAACATTTTTTAGATTAGTGAAGTGTGCGACAAGGAAGAGAATATACTTTGTTTTACTTCAGAATTTAAAGATAAAGTGATAATAAATGCTAAACTCTAAAAAATTTATGCACTGACAGTTAAACATGAAAATTTATTGTTGCCTATTAAAAAAAAGGAAAGTGTAGGAGGACACATGGTCACTGGAAAGTTCTTGGTCTGACCAAGAAGTTCTATGTTTTTTTTTTATTTATTTCACCCCAAGCAAGGCAATAAAGCCACTAAAATGCAATGAGTGTGAGAGAATATAAGGAAAAGAAAAACATTAATCAGACAAAACAGTAAAAGAAGAGGAATTAAGAAGAAAAAAAGATAACAACTGACATTGCTTTTAAATTTTGAAAGATTAAAGTTGACTGGAAAGCAAGAAGCTGGAATAGTTCTATAAGTGAAAAGTGTCGGGGAAGAAACTTAGAAACCTATGGTAACATTGAGACATTTCAATCATAAAATGAGAAGACCTTAAAATCTAGTAGTATGCTTAAATTCATAAAGCCAAGGTACCATTGACAAAAGCTCATCAGAACAATTAGCATGAAATTATTTTATAGAAAAGGTACAGGGAAGCTATGTTACAATGGTTGGAAAGTGACTGAAGCTGAGATGCCAGGTCAGGACTAGTAATATTACATATTCTTTGTATTTTATCAAAAATTTCTAAATACATAGCAGAAGCTCCAGACCAGGTGTGGCAGCAATATTCAATAATGGGCAAATGGTAGATTTATAAATCTGTAAGATAAATTCTGGTGAAGAAAACTATCACAACACAGTGAACCAACTTTTCTAGCAGGAGATTCAGTATTGTTCCAAAAAGAATTCTGATGTTTGATCAGATTTTAGCAAGTGAGTTTGGTTGAAAACTTTTCAGTATCTGAATATAGGAGAAATTTTTTGCATAACTTGTGTGACAGAACACCTTTAGTGATTGCTTTGTTTCTCTTTATGCAATATGTTTGGCATATCTTTAAGGCAAAAATAGATACTTCCTTCTTAAATTGAATAATTGATTGTTGTGGTAAGAGGCTGGTTGGTTGTTGCTACTTACTTTGAGGAAGCAAATGCTCTAATGTTAAATATTTGTGTTGTTGATGGAAATATTAACCAAAATTAGCATATTTGCTGCTGACGAATTAACTAGATAGAAAAAGAAAAGAGGTGAAACAAAGGTGAAGTCGTTTTTTGCTGAAATAAGCAGAAAGAACTAAAACTAAAAATTTATTTGCTGAAAGCAAATAATATCACTAAGAAAATAAAAAGCAAACAATGTCTCAGAAAAAATAACATGTATATGATGATCTTCAGCATGTCAGAGTGTTGAGTACTTTCTAAGATTTGATTGCTTAGTTTGACATATTTGAGATGTCAGTGCTGTGTTTATTTTCTTCTAAGATGTTGCTAAAGTCTCTCTCATTAAATCTTTGGGGTTGTGTGTGCTACTAAATTTAGAAAATCAGTGGATGCCTAGAGAAATATTGCTTGGTCATTCCAGTGAGGGTCATGCAACGGAATTTGTCCTTCAGAGGCACAATACTGTTTTAAAATGTTTTTCTTAGTATTGAAACCATTTTAGTATAAGGATTATATAAGATCGTGAATATTTTGAAATTGCTAGTTGTAACCGTAAGTTCTTTGCTAATAGTTTCTTCTCCTGAACTTCTTGCTTGTGGAACTCTGTTCCAACTTCCTGCATTCCTGGTACTACATGGTTCTGGGTTTGATGAAAAACTGCATCTGGTAGCAAGGCCTCAGATTGAGAGGTTGTAAGGCACATGGAACCATCTCTTAATTACTGTTGTTCCCAGGTCCACCTGGTGGTAGCTTCTGTTAAGGTCCCAGCTAAATAGTTAACCCCCAAACCAAGAAGCTGTATAGTATATGTATACTATGAAAGTGTAAAATAAACTTTTATAGTGTAAATTCCAGTAATACTTTTTGGAAGAAGAAAATATGACCAGCAATATATTTTTGGAAAAAAAAAAGAAAGATTATATCCCAACAATACATCTGACTCTCAACAAATTTTTCTTTACAAAAATGTCAATGAAACTTATCTACAAACTGATTTCTTACAAAGAATACATATTCTGTTTATATGATTCTTATCAGTATTAAATAACCCATTGAAGTTGATCTGCCATAAAATAAACCAAACTAAACTTGGTTCTTCTTCTATGTGCCATGTCCCTTCAGGACATAGGCGATCATAGCTTTCCACATCTCCCTATCACTGGTGGCTCTTAGCACACTTTCTCCTATTACCCCACCCAAACCCTGTTCTGCTATACACCTGCCCAGGCCCTTCAAATATGTTATCTGCTGTTTTTTCATCTCTTTTTCCTTCTATCTGACCTGTGAGTATCAGGTTCTCCAAGCCTTTCTTCATCATTACATGTTTCAAGAACTTTAGCCATCTCTTCCTGATGCTCAGTATTAATTTCCTTTTTGTTTCCATCCTTTCTAAAACCTCATCGTTGCTCACATGTGTGGTCCATGATATTCACAGCATCCTTCTGTAGAACCACATTTTAGTTGCTTCAAGTTTTTCATTCATTTTTGATGATATTGTCAGATAAGGACAGACATCACATAGCAATCCAGTGCCCTCTAGTGAAATTTTCCTGTCTCTTAATACTCTGCTCAGCTTCTGGAATACGTCCTTGGCTACTCCAATTTGCCTTTGGATCTCAATGTTGCACTTTCTGTATTCTGTTAGAACACTCCCCAAGTACTTAAATATTTGTACTTGCTTGATTTTATTATCCCCAACCTGTAATTGGCATTTTGGGCTCCTCCATTTGCTGATGACCACATATTTGTAATTTATTTGTAGTTATTTCTTTTGGCTTTCTTCATCTATCTTTTTTAGGTCTTGTAGTTTTTTTTCCATGTCAGCTATCATCACTGTATCATCTGCGTATCTTATGTTGTTCAGATTGTGACCGCTAATGATGAATCCTGGTATAACATTCTTTTCACTCTTAATAATCCCTTACATCTTAGTGGTTTTTATCACCTTGTAGTGGATGATAGGCGTCCACTTACTAATTTATATTTTAACGGTCGACTCGACGTAACATTCGTTATGGTTTGAAGCAAGATTTATGAATGAACAAGAAGGCGAAAGTAAACGGAAAAACAATATATTGAAAAAGGTTACATAGGGTTGAGAAAGCATGCATAAGAAGTTGTAGAGTCCGGTTTCAATGAAAGTTAATGTCAGAGAAGAAAATTAAGAGAATAAAAAATATTTGCGCCACTAACTGCTACCCGCAATTAGTGCGCGTGTGTGTGTATGAGTTAGGGAGGCATGTCTGTTCTTGTCTGCCCTCGCCCCGGGACGAAATCCTAACTGCTGTATCACGTGCTGTTTCCGGTTTTTAAAGGCTTCGTTTTTGGCGGGAACTACGACTGTCACGTAGACGCCGCGTGACCATGCGTATGTATGTGTGTGTGTGTGGGTGTCAATGTATGAGACCCACAACCTTGCTTGTGGTAAACTGATTAAAACTTCTTGTAAGTACAAAGCTAACAGTAAATGTCTTATAAACACAAGATTCAAGTTACTGTTACTACTTTGCTTGGTTGATGATGCCCATCATAATGTAACCATCTCAAACAAAGGAGACAGATTTCAAACTAATGAAGTAACTACTATTATGAACTGTTGGTCAGTTATTGGTAGAATAAAATATATGAATATCTATAGATATATCAATGTGTCACTTGTTTAATGATGAAAAAGCATTTTAAATAAGTACTTTTTAAAAGAATATTCTTCCTTGTCAGTGCACTTAATTCACTGGTGAATGTGATTAAAATAAATTGAAGATTATAGATCAATATTCAATTAATATTCTATGTGTCAAACTATGTACTTATTGATCCATGCTTATCTATGTGCAGTTTACTTGGAATATGTTATCTACCTTATCAGTAATCAATGATAGAATATTAGCATAATATTTGGAAGGTTATCTGACATTGTCCAGATGATAACAGCCTTCTTGGAAGCATGACTAACTTTTAATCTTTAATAAAAATTCAAGTTATTTTTCTCAATTTTAATGAAAAACTTTTAGTTTGCCTGCAGTTTCAGTTTTTTTTTCTTATACAAACTGATGCCAAATATGCAAAATATATTGATAAACAAAGATTTTTTTTTTGGATTGATAAATACTTTGAGTTTCAAATATACAAGAACAATTATATTAAAAAAAATTTTTTTAATTTAATTTTTTTATTTTTTGAGAAAAATCCATCCAGGGAATCCTAATACCAACTACCCCTTTTGTTAGATATTTCAGAAATTTCTTCTCAATCCTTAATTTAGACTGCAAGCATTCTAGGTATGGTCATGTCACCATATGTAAACTTTAGCCAGTAATCACAACCACCAGTATTGCAGTTCAAAACAAGGGATGTGTGAATTGGGTGTGGTTATTTCCATTTGTTCATCTTCCTCAGTGGACTTGTCATCTAGCAGACATTTTAATTCACATTGTGTGCCTGTCAGATTGAAATATGTGACGTATTCTTATTCACTCCAACAAGTTGCGTATTTTGGTTTGTTTTCAGGTGATGTTCTGATCCTAGTGACTTTCTTAATTTGGGCAACCTTCCTGAAGATAGGAAATTTCTAACTGTTATAGTGGCACATCCTGCCATCCCCTGAGAATAGAATGCTCTACCTGAAAAAAGACGGTAACGAGCGGTACGAAGAAGGAAGGTCTTAGGTGGAGGCATTCACTATTCGTTGCTTGCCTATATGGGTATTATTGTTAATTGTACCTTAGTACAATAAATCTGTTATACCTTATTCCTGGTGTTAAGTACCATTCTTTAACTGATCTATTTACATTATTCATTTTTGAGATATATCACTAACAGAAAGAAAAAACTGTTACAATATCAACAATTAATGATGAGAATATTAAATGTAATTATCCCATTCATGCAGTTCAACTTTAGTAAACTATTTCTGTTGAGGCATTGAGGCATTGCCAACTTTGCTGCTGTTAGAATTTTGACAAATTTTGATGGATGGCAATGTTGTCCCTAGTTGCCAAGTACAAATTGAGTAAAATGGTGTGTGAGTGTGTTTATATGAATAATGGTCTGAATGTGGAATTTGATTAATTAGATACCTTCACAAACACTGCTTGTTAAACAAAGAACTTCCTATAAGATTTGCATGTGACCTGTGCTTCTAAAATATTCAAGATCAGATATTTTACTAATCTTTCTATGTAGATTTGGTTGTTAATATTTTTAAAATAACATTTCCCAATTCCATCTGGGTTTTTCAGAATTTTGACAGATGTTAATCATGTTCGCATGACTTCCTTGGAGCTCTTACTTAAGGTTATTTTAGATTCAAATCTTTCTGATGCCTTCCTCACAGGTATTTTATAGGTCGAAATTAATATTTTTAAACCAAACTGTTTCTTTCAGGTTCCAACCTGATTGATTACTCTTTCATTTTTTTTTCTGCATCTAATACCTTGACTCCTTTGCTCAGGATTACTAAGTCTTTCAATGCCTCAAGTTGCCAAACAATAGTTCATGCACTATGATTCAGTTAGGGCCACTACTCTGTGACATGTATTTAATAAGGTGTCCAGCTGCTAGATTCGAACAATTATTGCCATAAATAATTTTGTTATGTATAAATTTTATCTGTATTTGTCATCCGAATCAGACAAAACTTCTTTTCTGAACAAACTAATATATAGAAATTTATACAATATATTGATTTTATTTTTCAGAAAGAACATCGAGTGTTCACACTTTGGATTCTCTCGATTTTGCTCGTTATTCTGATGATGGAGAAAGGCAAGTTGATGAACGAATGGCAGGTGGGTAACTCATTTCTAGAGAAAATTACTAATATATTTTTATGCTGAAATGTACCTGGCTATTTTGATTATTATCACCATTTTTTTTTTAATCATTTCACTCCAAGAAAGGTATTAATGCCACTGATGTGCAGGGGGTTACATGAGAGTTGAAGTATTAGGCAGGAGGAGAGTGAAGATAAAAGATGAACCAGCTACATAGGGAGAAGGATGTGAACACAGGTGTGAAGACAGTTGTGAAGGTAGAGAGAAATGAAAAAAACAAGATACAAGGGCTGATGTAGAAAGGGCTGAAGTTAAGTGGATAAGAGATGGGAATTGACTTCACATTTAAATTCCTAGAGGTTATAGCTGTCAGGAAAGCAAGTATATGGAAGGGAGTTCCACAGGCAGGAAGCACAAGAAAATAGAATTGTCACCGGCATTTAGTTGATTTAACTGTAAATGGGTGAGACCTTGTTACCAGTCTGATTGCCTCAGTAAATTCTTGTGAAGGGGGCACCAGTGACCCAAGTTCGTCAGAGCAGAAACCATGAAAATATTTGTAGAAGAGACAGAAGGAAGCCACATCCCACCAATGAGAAAGTGTCTGGAGTCGAGCTGCCAGGTCAGGACCAATTACATTACAGATTCTCCTCTGGAACCTGCTGAGAACACTGAGATGAACAGCAGGGGCACCTGACCAGATATGACAACAGTATTCCATGCACAGTTGGATGGTTGATTTGTATATGTGCAAAATGGATTCGGGTGGAAAAAAACTTTCTGGCATGACAGAGTGATCCAACCTTCCTAGCAGTGGATTTAGCTATTGATTCAATGTAATTATTCCACTTGAGGTTGGAAGATAGAGTAAGCCTGAGGAAACGCAGTGTATTGCTTTCAGGTTTTATTCAGTAATTAGAAAAAAAATGTAAAAACAATGGTATAAAAGCAAACATTTATATTCCATAGAAATCTAAAGACATCCTTAGAGCATTGTTTATATCTTATAGAAGGTGTTTACTCGTGCAACCAGACTGGCAACTGGGTCTCACCTATTCAGTTAGATCAACCAAATGCAGACGACAATTCTACTTCTTTTCTCGCACTTCCTGCTTGTGGAACTTGCTTCCATATTCTTGCTTTCCTGATGGCTACAGCCTCCAGGAATGTAAATGCAATGTCAATACTCGTCTCTTGACCACTTGACTCTAGTTCTTGCCACACCACCCTGTATATCCCTTCCTTTCTCTCCACCTTTGCAACTGTCATCACACCTGTATTCCCATCCTTGTCTTGCTCCTTTCTAACTGGTTCGTTTTTCTCTTCTCTCTCCTCTCTTATCTAATCTTTTTACTCTTATGTAGCCCCCTACACATCAGTGGCGTTACAATTAAAAAAAAAATAAATAAAAAAATAAAACAGCATATCTTGAAAGCATTGTTTATATTTCATAGAAAATCTAAAGACATATCCTGGAAGCATTTTAACAATCTATTACAATAATTTAAATAAAGTGTTTAGTAAAGTAACCTTAAATTAATTTCAAGCTAGATCCTTAATTTAATCTATTGGAATAGCTTTTTCTCATTTTACTGTTCATGTCTAGGGATATTTTGTTTTGTTTTATTTTAGTACTACTCAGTCCAATCTTTGGGTTGGGTAGTACAGGCACAAGGCAAACAGTAACTGAGCAATTCTAAAAAAGAGCAGGATCAGATATCTCTAAACATAGATGGCTAAATAACAATCTATCTCTGTAAATTAAATAAAGTGTTCATTTTGAAATTTCTTGAAGTTTAACCAGACTGACAGATACCTGAAGAAGGCCAGAGAGCACAATGGCTGAAATGTGCTAATAACAACAATGATTATGACAGTTGTCTGAATGTAAATAGTGATAACTCCTCATCACAGAAATTTAGCAGAGAAGTTGTAGTAAAGTATTGCTAATGGAATGTAATTTTTCAGAAAAGTTAAGCTGATGTTTGAAAATACACAGGAAAGTGTAAGATAAGAATAACTATTTGCACTGGACAAAAATACTTCATTGATTCCAAAATGGAAAAAAGTGAAATTAAAAGATTTGACAAGTTCTTTAACTGCAATTTTGTATTCAAGAAAAGAAGCAAAAAGGAAAGAAACAATGAACATAATATTTACTGATGAAATATATAACTATTATTTTTATTGCATGGCTGTGTAAGTAGCATAACAGTTATAAGCATGGAAATTAGAATCTGTGAACTAAGTTCAAATTTTGTTGTGTTCATTATGCACTCATTTCATTGGAAAAGGCATGAAGTCATCTTTCCGTCCACATATATGGGTTAAATAATAGAATAGACTGGTCTGTACAGCCTTAGGTGACACCTAGTGTAAGTGAAAAGAAAACATTAACTTCAAACCAGCTTGGCATACATCTATACATTGTGAGAATATAATTTTTTGCATTGAATTTTGGTTTAGTCATTCATTGGAGATAATCTTCTACTTGCTATCTTGGACAGAATCTTGCAGTTGGATCACAGAGGGATGTTGTTCTTTGAATGGAACAATTATCATTCCTTGGGATGAATAGTGAATAAATAGTCTTTTTTGACTATTAGGAACTGAGACTATTTTAGAATTAATTTTTTATTAGTATTTCTCTCATTTGAATTTCAGTTATTTTTTTATTGCAATTCCTTAATTGTTATACTCTGATCGTCAGTAAGTATGTATTTTTCAGTGCATCCATGTTGCTACAATGTGACACAAATTCAGTTTAAAGTAGGTTTAATGGCAATACTGTGGAAAAATTGCTCAAACCCTGTCAGCATTTCCCCTCTTGGGAACACCTCAGGTACCAGGCAATAAACCTGGCCCCTTCCTAAAAGAGAAGTATTGTCTAGAGGGGAATGACCCCACTGGTCCTTGAACTTGATATTTTTTTAAAAACTTTGACAAAAATGGCAGGGAAGTGATCACCAGTAAGTAGTGTGAATTGATAAGTAATAATGAGCAGGAAATGTCAATCTGTGATTTAAAATAAAAAGCAACAGAAATTAAGATGAAAGAAATTAATAAAAAAAAACAAAAAAAAACTGACACTATTTCATCTAAATTTGAATAATACTAAAACTTAATTTCAAAAATTAATTCCTCAGTATGGTTTATTTATATTAAAAATGTTGCAGATAAAATTGAAGATTTGTACGGGTTATAAATTATGGCAGTTTGGTTTGAAATGACTATTTCAAGTGGAAATTGTAAAATTTATTTTTTAAAATTAATAGATACAAGTACCAAATGATTAATAAAAATCCCATTTAATTTTTATGTTTAAACTATAAAACCCTGAACCAGTATAAAAGCTTATTGGTTTTTAGTTTTTTGAAATGGTCACAAGTAAATATTTTGAACAGTCAGTAACAATGCTTATTTATATTAATTTTATACCGATTTACTATGTGGCATAGTCACTGTAGTTAGTATTGTTATTCACTAAGCTTACCTTAGTATGGCACATGAACACCAGTGATGGCACTTGATGAGGACTAAATTTGTTATACTTGTAAATGAATTTGCTCAATAAACTTGTTGACTGCTGTTGTAAACTAAATATTACAGTCATTATTTTGTATTTTTCAGTTCTTGAATTTGAGTTAAGGAAGGCACATGAAACCATTAAAGGTCTTCGAGCAACTCTTACAAAAGCTGCAGGTAAAAATAAAAAAAAGAACATTTTCTGTCTGAGCAACTTTCTTAAGAAAGCTTTTATAAATATATATTTTTTTTTGCAATTAACATAATTTTAATATTAAATGATATCAGATGTCATTGTTCTTACCTTCTACATAAGAAAAAAATGACTGAAATATAAATTATCCATTTGTTGAAGATAATTTTGAAGCTTTTTTTTATTCATTACTTTGATTGTAGTGTTGACTTGACTTTTCTGTATGTATTTGCAGAAACGGAACTTGCTTCACCTGAACAAGGCCAGGAGGGACTAATTCCTGATGGTAAAGAGGAAATCATCAAGCCTTTGGAGAAAAAGGCCCTCAATTTTCTTGTCAATGAGTATTTATTACTCAGTAATTACAAACTGACATCTGTCACCTTTTCTGAAGAAAATGGAGACCAAGTAAGTTTTGCTAATATTTAATTTGCAGAAAAAATTTTCAGTTTTAGCATAAACTATCATACATCCACAATATTTTTTTTGTTGAGAGAGGATGTTGCTACTTTATTCAATTCTTGAAATTGATAGCAGTAATGAAAAGTTTTTGCATAGTGGGTATTTTGTTTGTTATATCTGGTACTTCTGTCATGACCAAATAAAAAAATTCCTGAGAAATCTGATAGAAATATATTTTTCAGATGGTCTTTTCGTCTTATGTTTATAACTTAACTAGCAGTATAACTTATGTTTATAACTTAACTAGCCCGGCGTTGCTCGGGTGTAATAAAAGCTTTAAAACTAATCCATGGTCCTAGAGCTCAGACTCTTTGGACGTTGGCACGAAAAACTAAAAAACAATAGTTGTTTCCAGTTAAAGCGAAACCGTAGACTGAAAGAAAAATGAATGAATGCAAGTCAAATTTTGATTTCTTGGTTTCGATATCAAATAATTTTTTTTCGTCGTAAACTGAATTTTGAAGGCTAAATAAGTCCTCTGAGTAAATGGTATCATGGCTGAGACTAAGAACTACAATTATACCTACTTAGAGCCAAAAAACTAACATAAAAGGGCTGAAAAAATACAGACATACAGGCAGATAAACAGATACACAAACATCTTGCCTTATATATATATATATATATATATATATATATATATTATTGATTTTCTGCACTATTGTAAGAACTGCAACTTTGAAACTTCTGAATATCGTTTCTTATGCCTTTGTCTATGGGTGTATCAAATTTGATTAAAATCGGACCACTCCTTCTATAACCCAATGTTTTCAATTATCGATTTTCGATATTTATCGGAAGTACCTCGACACAAAACCTAGCTAAGAACACTCGCAGATGCTTATAATACAACTGTGTAAATTTTTGTGAAAATCGGTTCAGTCGTTTTGAAGTCTATAGGTAATAGATACACACACACAAAGTTCCATTTATAAATAAGTTTAGATTAGATAATCTATGCAAAATATGAAATTTTGACATCTACATACAAATCATTAAGCAACACTAAGATGGGGCAGTTTGTTCACATGAGAGAAACTGATAAATTTGCTTCATTTTAAATTTGACATTTGACTTTTGCTAACCAAATCTGGTCAGTATTTATACATGGCTTTTGTTCTTTTACTATTACTTCATCCTTTTTTCTCTGCTAAATTTTTTTTTTTTTAATATTTGTTTGATTTTCCAGACTTGATTTTTCTCTTGCAAACATTTTTTAATGACTTTATTTTCAACCTATTAGGATCTTGAATAAGTTCTTGCTGATTTTTTGTGAAAAGCAATGTTTTATTTACAAAAATTAGTAAGAAACATATCACTTAAAGTATTGTCAATTGCCCACCACTACATTTTCCCATCTTTCTGGCAGCATCTGTATTCCACATTGGAAAAAACTGCACATCTTTTGAAGCTAATCACAAGTCAGCACATCTCTTGGCATCTTCATAAGAATGAAAATGCTGCTTGGTCAGACCATGTGCCATCGACCAGAACAAGTGATAATTGGATAGAGCAATGTCAGGTAAAAACAGCAATTGTGGTAGACATCCTATTTAAGTGTTTCCAAGTAGGTTTTAACCTGCTTTGTAACATGTGGCCTAGCATTGTCATTTTATGTCTCTGCTTGTATAGCAGCCATTTTTTTCTTCAATGCTTGGCTCAAATGCATCAATTGTAGTCAATAGCGATCTCCTGTAATGGTTTCAGTCAGTTTGAGCAGCTTATAATAAATTACACTCAGCTGATCCCACCAAATGCAGAGCAGAAGCTTTGAATCATGGATATTTGGATTTGTTGCCAATGTTGTATATCCACTTTTTTCAATACGATGCAAAAATCTTTCCTTTTTAGCCATTGAAGCAGCTGTTCATACGTAACAAAACACTGTTTGATGTCTCTTGGCTTGCTTTTGAATCATTCCTAATGCTTTCAAATGTCTTGATACTGTTGTGTTATCAACTCCTAATGATTCTGCAAGTTCAGTTTGCACTTGACATGAGTCTTCATGAAGTAATGTCTCCAATTCTTTGTGTTCAAATTTTTTCAATGTGCCAGAGTATTCTTTATCTTAAACATCAAAATCATGATTTTTTGAAGGGTCTAAACCAATTTCTGCATGTTGTTTTCAACAGAGTATGGTCGCTGTAAATCTCAACAAGAATTCTGTGTGCTTCAACTGCAGATTTCTTTTGAATAAAATAGTACAGTAAAATTCCCTGCAAATACACTTTCTTTGGTACAAAATTCGATGTGTAATGCTATGAAAAACAAAGTTGTTTATACTTTGTTGAAATGACATACACTGAATTTTAAGCTTGTTTATAGTACTCCCTTATAGATGTGTTTCCATCTGAAACTACATGCATACAGTTCTAGGAAGACCATCTTTTAGAAAACGGTGATAAATTATTCAAGATCCTAATAGTTTTAGTTCATAAGTTAACTTTTTTGCTTTACATCATTATACATTGCTGAAAAATAATGTCATCAATGTAATTGTGATGCAACTGTTTCCTTTTTGTTAAAGTATCATTGAATATGTATAAAATATTGAAGAAATCATTGAATATAATCCTTTGGTTGCTTATGATGTATATATTTAGATATATCAATAATCAATAACCTCAAAATAAAAAAAAATTCCATTATGCAACAAATATTTGTTTTTCTTCATAATCTTTATCATTGCATTTAAGGTTGAATATTAATCATAAATTTAACATTATACAACAAAAATTTCAGATCAAAATTCAGCTAAGTATATGTCAAGCTGTAGATTTACTGAGTCACCCTCATATATATGGGATTAACCTCACTTGGTTTGCCAGGTTTGTGCAGATGATGTTAATTGGTGCTGTTTAGGAACTCTAAAAAATGGGGCACTTTCTTTTTCTTCCTTTTATTTTTTTCTTTCCTTTCAGCATACTGTAATAGCAACACCAATAGTTCTCAACTATTTTTGTATACATACAAGTATATTTTATTTCATAGTTAATCATCTATTAGCTATATATCAAACACATGAAAATATCAGCTTCTTGAAATTTATTTAATTTCATTTCACCTCTACTAACAATGAGGATTTAAAGGGTAATTTATTTTCCTTGTGGTGATGAAAGGTTAATTTTTATGGTATGATGTTAAATTTATCAGATAATTGTACAAATTATTTTATTTTTTAAATAATATAAAAAAACATCTTATAGTTCACATTGTAATTTTTTTTTTTTTAATCATATCACCCCGAGCAAGGTGGTAACGCCACTGATGTGCAGGGGGCTACATAAGAGTGAAGAGATTGGAAAA
This sequence comes from Ascarosepion bandense, assembly GCA_037127315.1. Lineage (NCBI taxonomy): Eukaryota > Metazoa > Mollusca > Cephalopoda > Sepiida > Sepiidae > Ascarosepion > Ascarosepion bandense. Next base: position 277,320 of record JBBBDQ010000739.1, read on the forward strand.
GAGAAAACCGGAAACCACATCCTAAACAGGGAACAAGGGATGAGCCTCTTCACCTGTTCAATAGACGAGGGTGGAGTGTGAACTGGATGATAGTTTAGTCTATCTACTTCAATTAAAAAAAAAAAAGAAAAGAGCAAAAACATTGGAAAAGAGAAAGCCGGAAACCACATCCTAAATAGGGAACAAGGGATGAGTCTCTTCACCTGTTCAATAGACGTGGGTGGAGTGTGAACTGGGCGTTCAATAGATGTGGGTGGAGTGTGAACCGGGCAATTCTATCTTTATAGTGATTAGTAATGGCAATGATAATATTAGCAGTTTCCTGACAAGGAAACATTCAGCATTTTATTGACTGAGCAGCCAGTACGGCTTTCAGTTGAAATGTAAAAAAATTTTTTAAAAACTTGAAATTTAAAATGTCTCTGAAAACAATTTTTCCGGAAAATAGGTTTCTCAAGTCCAGTAGCTGTTATTGTTCTTTCCAGTATTGATGGAGATTTCTTTTCTAATCTTTTATTTGAAGTAGTGTGGAATGTCAACATCTTGAGTATTTCATTATTTTCTAGTTACATGTGCTATTCATTTTCACTATTGCTGCTGTTGGAATTCCTCATGTGATGTGGTTTCTCTTATCTGATAGAGTCTTTGTTTGTGATTCTGTAGCACCAGTCTATAAGTTTCAAAGAAAGGTGGTTTTCAACCAGGGTCTACAAGCTTTCCTTGCTCAAGGCCATTTTTAACCATTGATCTTAGAAAGCAGTTGTATACAGCTGACAGTTTGTGAATGGGTTTGGTGCTATGCATGATATCCATATGAAAGTCTTGATCTGATGAGACTATTTAAGAACATGACTTTAGTTTTCAGATTGATTGGTTTCAAATTTTCTCATTTTTGTTCTCTTCATAATCCTTCAATTCTTTACCCTCTGACCTTATGGAATAACATTTCAGTATGAAAGACATTGAAGAAAGTTTAGAGAAGTATGTCGCAAAAATATTGTAAACAAGAAAAAAAAACAGACAAGAAAATGAATATGAACCAACCACAGAGAATGATAAAAATATCAAATTCAAATAAGGACTATTTTTATCTTCTATTTAGAATTTTTGTACAATGTTAAAATATAAAATCTGTAAGTATAAGAGAAATTAAAGTATTTTAACATTTAATTATTTTAATATAAACATAAAAGAACAAAAAATGCATAGATTTTAATAGCTCTTAAATTTAATGTTTTTTATTTATTCTTTCAGGATTTTGAAGACTGGGATGATGTTGGTTTGAATATTCCAAAGCCGCCAAGTCTTCTGCATCTTTTCAGGGATTATGGCAACCACGTTTTCCCTTCAATGGACACCTGTGATGTTGGTTGTATGGTGAATCTGGAAAATGAACATTTGATTGATTTACAAACCAAATGGAAACGAAAGAGGGATCTCTTAGTAAGTAACAGAGATAGTAAAGATTATCTCTCTGAATTTGAGAAATCATTATTGACTAATATTTTAGTGGATATCCTGAATCGGATTGTATAATAATTGATATTGGTGTTTGCTTTTATGATATAGGGCTTTAAACAGTAAAGAAGCTTTAAACGGCATAAGGGACATAACTCTTAATTTTCCAATTTTTTTAAATATCAGTCTGTTAACTAGTCTGTTCTCATAGCCCAAAACAGGAAATTTTCTTGTTAAGCTAACATTAAAATAATAATATATAAATTTTGACTGGACTCATAAAAAAAAAATGGATTATACAAATTTTAAATATAAAAATATACAGACAAAAAAAATAGAACAATAATCATTTCTACTGATAATAAGGTCATAAATATCTTAATTGAATTTTCAAGTTAAATTACAGATCATTTATACAGAAACAAAACTAATGTAATTAAGAAGATACTTGTATCTAAGATGTATAGCTATTTGTTTTTTTTATTGGTAAACATTTTTCTGTTTACAGAGATCTTTATTTTGAATCTAAAGTAAGGAACTTGATCCTGTTTATTATATTGGCCTTGTACCAAACATAACTGAACTACTCACAATTTATGATTACCAGAAAGTTGAAAACAATAAGTGTTTCATTTGTATAAGTGGAAATTTATTTATAGAACAGAATAACATCAATTTGTTGGAAGTTAAATTATTATCTGTGGAAATGTTCTAAGAGAAATAATAGTAAAGAGTTAAATGAATCCAGAGTTCATTTGCTGTAGTAAGATCTTCATTTCTTTCTTTCTTTTTGTGGACGGCGCTTAAGTGAAGAGAAATAAAAAAAAAAACAATAAAGGAAAATTGTACTTATTGGCATTAATTTAAGGAGTCAATTGAATTGTCTTGTTGTTGTCTTCTTTTTATTGATGGTGAATAGATGAAAAAGAAGAGTTAAAGGAAAATAGCATGTGAGAAGGAGTAAGAGTGTAACTATGTGTCGCTGGGGCAATTGTGTCGATCAGCGATTTTAAAATTTCTCTTTTACATCCTGGCAGTGTCCTATCTAATCTCCGCTCTGGTCTAACTGATTCAACTTTCTTTCTCTATTTATATCAAAGAACTTTCTGACACTAGCTTGTTACTTTCTCTCAGTTTTGTAAATTGCTCTCTTTTCATTGGTTAGAAAATAATTCACAGACTTGTGAAATTTGATTTGGTCTTTTTCCTTCAGTACAAAGTCAATCTTTTTTTTATTGGTCAAAAATAGATTTTCACACTGGCTTGGAAATTTGCAAACAGTGAAGAAAAAAATTTTTTTTTTTTTTGTATCTACCACAAATCTTTTCAAAATGATGCAATTTTATCTTGTAGGAGAGCAGGATATTTGAATTGGAAAATGACATCATTGAAATAAATAAACAGAAAGATGAACTGATGGCACAGCTCAATGATTGGTATGTACCAAACATGGATTATTTTGAATATCTGCAATTTGATTTTAAATATTTTTGAAGTCAGAAAGAAAGACCAAAGAATACACCATCCTCAACAGTGACAAAAACAACAGGAATAAGGTTTTGTTAAAACAATTGATGGAATAATGATAATGATTAACCTCAGAAATTAATGCAATTCCATATATTTTATGTTACTAATTATTACTAAGCATCTGAAGGTGTAAATGCCTTAATAACAGCACATGAGTCTATCTCTGTTTCTCTCTTGCTGTCTTTTTATATATATATATATATATATATATATATATATACACACACACATGGCTGAGTGGTTAGAATGTTCACTTTCTGACCATGATATCCGGGTTTGAATCTCACCATGGTTGATTTGTTAAAAAGGTGACTTTGATTTTATCAATGTGGAGGAGGTGATCTCAGTGTGTGGCACCTTTGAAAAGGACCTGAAAACCATGAGTTGACCCAAACTTCTGAATGAAACTGGGTAGATGGAACCCTGTGTGAGCTGTCAATGGTTGTGCTAACACAAAGTCACAGGTCATTGTGACTGACGTTTTTTTAGCTTGCTGGCCTTGTTTAGACTGTTGATCATGTCAGATAATGTGCTCCCTCCCAGAAACTGTAACTAAAGTTTGCTCAGCATAGTTGCACTATAGACCATAGGTAGACTCTGTGGGTGTTGAATAATCACAAATGCGCTTGAGCAGGCGTCTACAACAGTGATTGACTTGCTGTCCTAGTAGACGGGCATCCTAGGATATGAGTGGCCATCTATCCATCCATATATATATATATATATATATATATGTCCAGTCTGTAAACAGCGAGGATAATCCAACAAGATCAACTTAATATAAAATATTAAGTGTTATATCTATATAGAGAGCTCAATGGATGTTATCCAGAGCAATATGATATTTATAAAGGAAAAGTCAACGCGTCATTTAAATTGGTTATAATTTATAACTAATTTAAACGATGTGTTGAGTTTTTCTTTTTATATATATATATATATATATATATATATATATATATATATACACACACACACACATGCACTATTACTTAAGATGATATATCTAGTTGATACATATGTTTGAACATCACCCCAACTTTTTTAAACTATAATTTTATACCTACTGGCCTGTGCATTTGAAAGTCTAATAAAGAAAAATGTACTTCCCAGTAGAGTTTGAGCACACGTCATTTTCATAGAGAAAATCATTGTAAAGCCTGGTGTGCTTTTATACTGCTCAGCCATTGGAAACTTTAACAGCCAAGCAAAGTTCAATTACCCTATTTAAGAAATGTGTATCTCTTGTATGGATCTCTAAAAACCCATATCATCTACCTTATAAAATAATTTCTAAAAAATTAATGGATTTTATTTATAATCCAACATTATTTCTTATTACTTTAAACATTATATTTAATGAGTACACATCTTCTTTTTAAACATTGTAAACAGGGTGTGTGTTTGTGGGTGTATATATGTGTGTGTGTGTGTGTGTCGCTCATTCAGTAAAATGAATTAGAGCACTCTGGCTATTGGGCGTGTATAATGATAATATACATGCTAAAAAGTCTGCCTTCTTCTACCGAACACCCATAGCCCAGAGGTAGAATCGCCGACTGACGCCAATTTGGTCGGGTTTCAAACCTGGGTTAAAAAGCAATCGGAGTCTAACCATACTGATGAGCTGTGATACATCGAAACAGATCTGTCTGCGGATGACTCTATATATATATATATATATATATATATATACATACACACACACACATATATATATAGGGTGGTTCAAAAGTAGGTGGACTAAATGATATTGAAGTCTATCCCTCATGCTTTGACAAGTGTTTTTGCACAAGTCTTTATATTAATTTCTTCAAATTCATCTCATATGTAATTTTTCAAATAACAATCACTTCTTAATTTCCAGTTACAAGCTTTGTCCTTGAGTACTCTACTTACTGTTGGACCACCCTGTATATGGTTCTAAAGAAGAATTTTTATTTATTAATCTCACAGATTTTATCACTTTAAATGTTGATTTTAGTGGATACTCATATTTGAGTTGATGCTCCCTTTATTTATTAAACATTATTTATTAATTTTCATCTACCAGCCTGCATATTTGAGAAATCTCATTGAAGAAAAATATGTACTCTCTGACATGATTTGACTGGGTAGAAAAACTGTCATAACTTTAACTGTTTCTGCCATAAACAATCTTTGCCAATCAAACAAGGCAGAATAGTGCCTTTAAGCAAAATCTTTCTCATCATAGATTCTCAAAATTTCATATTCACATGTAAACAAAGCAATTTCTAAAGAAGTAATGGATTTTTAATTTATTATTCTGACAGATTTTATTACTTTAAATGTTATTTTTAGTGGATCCTCACATTTGGGTATATGCTCTGTTAATTTATTAAACAGTATATTTTTTTCTATCAGCCTGAATATTCAAGAAATCTTAAGTGCATATTTTTCTATAATAAAATAATGCAATAAAAGTCACTAAGATGCAAGAAGTTACTGAGAGTGAAAGAAATGGTGAGAACAATAAAAGAACAGGGTTCAAGGTGATAAAATATGACAACATTGCATTTAAATGTTTGAAAATCATACTTGATTCAGAAGCCAGGAGAGATTTCCACAAGTGAAAAGTGGGAGAGAAAAAAGAATTAGCAAAAATTTAGTTACAGTTTATAATTTCAACAATTTAACTGTGTGATATAGCTGCTAATTTATTACAGTGCTTAAATTCAAGGTTACCAACCATGAAAGCTTATTTTAAAAAAAAAAGAAAAAAAAGAAAAAAAAGTACCATAAAAATATTTATAGAGAATGCAAAGGAAAGCTAGGTTATAGTAGTGGAAAAGTGACTGAAGCTGACATACCTGGTCAGGATTGATAACATTGTTCATTCTACATAGCAAAAGTACCAGACCATATGTGGCAGCAATATATATATATATATATATATATATATATATATAATCTCGAGAGGGAGGGAGGAATTGAGATTTTATATTTGGTGAAATGATTAAGAAATAAATTTCTAGAATTCTCTTTGTCAAAAACTTAATTTTATAGCATGCTTGCATTTTAATTATGTTGTCTTGAATAATCTTGCTACTTAATTGTATTTGTTTTTAGGAGACAAAATGCATCTTCTGAAAATAACAACACTACAAACACCGAAGCTAATCAACAACTTTACCAGCAAGTTGCAGCTGAAAGTCTTTCAAAGAATTATGCTAAAGTTGAAAATACAGTGAGCAGTGCAGTAGAGGGCATAAATGAAACATCTGAAGAACGAACAGCATTTAATGACAATCAGGAACAAAGGTGAAGTTTCCATCTTTTTTGTTTTCTAGCACAAAAATGAGATAACAAAGTAGAAAGATGTAAATATTTTTGCAATTTTCTTATTTGTAGATTTTTTAAAAAAGTATTTCAAACATGTTTAAAAACATGGTTTTGGAATGAATGAGAGTTTCTGTGAAATGCTTTCAAAATTTAAAAAGAAACCAATGACAAGTTTAGTATACAATTTTATAATGTAATATTTTCCATAAAAATGTCAATCAAAAATATTTTTCCATTCATCTAATATATTTATTTGTATATTGATCAAGTAAAGCTTTAAGCTTATTTATGTATCTTCTCAAAATCCTGAAAATCTATAATCATCTGCAGACAAACCTGTTTTGCCATATCACAGCTCTTCAGTGCAGCTAGATTAATCTTTTGCTTCAAGCTGGGATCGAAATCTGACTATATATATATATAAGTTAGCCAGCTTTCCCTGATGATCCGTTTAGGTGAAACCTAGGTAGGTTGTCTGGCTCTCTAGGTATTCTTTATACACATATATATATATATACACACACATAAAATTGGCTGTCAGTTGATGAGTGTGAATTGTATAAAACTGTGACATCAACAAAATAGTTTCCTTATTTATATCTGCCAGTATGTATCATATCAGTCAGTCAATTGAGTGCCATACGTGATACACACTTGGGCGATCATGTCTCAACAGAGACATGACTGACTGGGCAGAAGATTATCCCGCAGTAGGTTGCCATTGCTTTCTGCGGTAGACTGGTTGCCGACCAAGGCTATAGAACTCAATCTGTCTTGTTATTTAACCCACAACTGGAAGGAATAGGCGGATTAATACCTTTTCCAAGGGTATTTGCACGTAAGTGAATGCAATGAATTCAGCTGGAATTCGAACTCGGCTCCTTGATTTCTCGTTCTGAGCCGATATCCAATGCACCACAACATTGCCTAATTTACCAGTTTTTGCTTAATAAAGTTAATGAAATTGTTATACAGCTTTAAAAATAAGATTTTTCAAAATAACTGTTATTCATTTTCAATTTCAGCTTCTGTGATCTTTATAAATAAGTGATTTTTTTTTTTATGGTTTTATGATTTATTCAGGTAAACCCATTTTTTTTTGCCCTGAAAGTGGTAATTAGCTTAGCATGTAGATCACAGCTTGGAAGTACAAAAAGAAATAAGCAATGTTGCTATTTTTAATAATAATATAAATTATAATATTCTAACATGCTGTATATGCAATAAATGACTATCAAAATGCTTTAATTATTTTAACTATGATTAATGAAGTATTTTATAGCATATACAATTCTCTTAAACAAAGAAACAACTGTATAAAGGAGCAGAGGAAAAAGGACTTGACCTATATAATACTGGGTATCATTGTCTGTGCAAAAATTTTATATAACACTTGTTTTATCAGTCTGTAAGATATGCATTAGAAATTCCCCCCCCCCCTTTTTTTTTTTTTTTGTTGAATACTAATTATAACACATCCTAATCCATCTCAAGCTGGACAACTTAAGCCAAAAGTGTTTGGCCACCTATTTAGAATTCTAATGTATTTAGATTACCCCATTTTGATTTTAGAAAAAAGTGCTGCCTTAGTTATCAAATAGAATAAAAGTTTACCAAGATATAATATTTAAGAAATAAGTTAGTTTAATAATTAATATTGGTTTCTTTTAAAATAGGAAATAATCATTAAAAAAAAAATCAACAATGGAACATTGTTTATGAATCTATAGATATAAATAAGATTGTCTGAGATATTCAAGCAGTTTATTCACAGTGACTTGATTTATATTAAAAATCTTTTCTTTCTATGTTTTTTTTTTTTTTAACTTTGAAAAAAGTCTTTAATCATGATTTTAATGATGCAAGCTATTTTTCCAGGAATATTCCAGCTTCTTTCTGGAATGCTTTGATTGATACAACTTTAAGTTTAACAAAAGACCACCGAATAGTGTTAGAGGTTGGTAAAAAATATTTCTTTAAATTTATTTCTTGAGTGACATTCTATGAGTATCTATTGTATCTTATGAGTTTTGAAGTTTCCTAAAATTGATTTAAAGTCAAGTTATAAATTGGTCAATCTACTGTTAGATTACACTTTGCCTTGTTAGATATTGTTAAAATCCGGTGCTGTAAAATGATTTTTTTAGTTTAAGCAGAGGAAACCAAATATTATGAGACAATCTCTGAATACTTAATTTTAGAACTGTAGAATTTTCTTATTTGCAAAATATTAAATACAAAGTAAATTTTAAATTGCCAGTGTAAATTTTGCTGATCTCAAGACAATTTTTATCTTGTTTACCGTTTGATTTTAAGCACCTAATTAACTGAAACAAAGCAGCTTTCTCAGCCCAACATCTGATTTGAGAAAAAAATAGCTCATTTATATGTTAATTATATACACATGAAATTTATGTATTAAAATATTGCTATGAAAATATATTCCTCAATTTGATTATAAATTTGTCAATTAAATTTTGAAAGTAATTTCATGGTTCTGTTCTTGAACAGGTTTCTAAAATCTCTGACTCCAAGCCTGAAAACATTGTTTTGATGTTGGCACGATGTCTGCCGCATATTGTTCCCCATGTGCTACTAGCAAGGAGAGAGGTAAGGACGTCCTCTATAATATAAACCTGATTTTATTTTTAATTGTATTTTTAATTTTATTTTTAACTTGTTTCATGTCCTGAATGTTATTTTGTCTTTGATTAATAGGAGTTAATCCCACTGATTTTGTGCACAACGATGCTTCATCCAGATGTCAAGGAGCGGGATAAACTTCTGAACATCCTTTTTAATCTCATCAAAAAACCTGATGATGAGCAAAGGTAATAAACATGTTTCCCTCTGATAATTGTTGTTTTTATTTTGGAATAAGTGGAGTTGAGATTATGCAATTAATTATTTCTATTCCATTTTTATATTCAAGATACCAAATGTCATTCTGGATTGAGTTAGACTAAAAATGAGAGAAAATTTCTTTAATATGAGCCCTATTTTACATGATTTGATCCATATGATATGTTTGAGGATCATTACTCTCTTATACATTCTTGCTTTTCTGTTAACTCAGTTAAGTGCCATACGTGAAACATGCTTGGGTGATCATGTCTCAAAAGAGACATGACTGACAGGGCAGAAGATTATCCTGCAGTAGGTTGCCATTGCTTTCTGCAGTAGACTGGTTGCCAACCAAGGCTATAGAACCTGATCTGTCCTGTTATTTAACCTATAACTGGAAGGAAGAGACGGATTAATAACTTTCCCAAGGGTATTTGCGCATAAGTGAATGCAATGAATTCACATGGAATTTGAACTCGGCTCTCCGATTTCTCGTTTCGAGCCAATATCCACTGCACCACAACACACATCTCCTTCCTGTTAACTACAATCTACAAAAATCTAAATGCAATATCAGTTGTTGTCGTTTGTCGAATCCTGTACTCTTTATTGTTCTTTCTTCTCATTAAGCAGAGAACCATTGAACCCTTTATATTCACTTATATGCAAATACCCTTTATATTCACTTATATGCAAATACCCTTTATATTCACTTATATGCAAATACCCTTTATATTGACTTATATGCAAATACCCTTTATATTCACTTATATGCAAATACCCTTTATATTCACTTATATGCAAATACCCTTTATATTCACTTATATGCAAATACCCTTTATATTCACTTATATGCAAATACCCTTTATATTCACTTATATGCAAATACCCTTTATATTCACTTATATGCAAATACCCTTTATATTCACTTATATGCAAATACCCTTTATATTCACTTATATGCAAATACCCTTTATATTCACTTATATGCAAATACCCTTTATATTCACTTATATGCAAATACCCTTTATATTCACTTATATGCAAATACCCTTTATAAATTACCCTTTATATGCAAATACCCTTTATATTCACTATGCAAATACCCTTTATATTCACTTATATGCAAATACCCTTTATATTCACTTATATGCAAATACCCTTTATACCCTTTCCTTATATGCAAATAATTCCTTTATATTCACTTATATGTAATACCTTGTATTCACTTATATGCACATCCTTTGTATTCACTTATATGCAATACCCTTTATTCACTTTTATATGCAAATTTTATATTCACTTATATGCAAATACCCTTTATATTCACTTATGTATCTCCTTTATATGAATTCACCATTTCTCCTTCCAGCTATGAGTTAATTAGTAATTGTATTACTAAACCATTATATTCTCTCCAAGATATGTTATGGCTTTAAATAATCTGTAAGGATTCATGAGCCTTTGAAAGCAATAAATCTCTTTTTTTTTTCTACCCCAAGCAAGGCAGTACTGCCACTGGTATGCAGGGAGTTACATAAGAGGAGAGTGAAGAGAAAGAGGAACCTGTTACGGGGATATCAGAGATTGGTTAAGAGAAAGATGGGAATATTGGTGTGAAGAGAGTTGTGTGAGAGTAGAGCGAAAAGGGAGAACAACAAGAAAGAGGGGGTGTCTGGGAAAGGATAAGAGAAGGGTGGGAGTCAAGGAAATAAGAGATGGCAATTGACATTGCATTTAAACTCTTGGAGATTGTAATTATCAGGGGAGCAAGTATACGGAAGGGAGTTCCACAGGCAGGAAGTTTGAGAAAAGAAGCTGTTAGTGTAGAAGTGGCTTTGGTTGTTTTGACTGTAAAAGGGTGGGACCTTGTTGCCAATCTGGTTGCTCGAGTAAATTCTTGTAGAGGGAAAATATTTGTAGAAAAGACAGAGGGAAGCCACATCCTGTCAGTGAGAAAGTGTCTGGAGTCAAGCTGCCAGGTTGAGATCAATTACATTGCAGATTCTCCTCTGGATTCTATCAAGAACCCCCAGGTGAATAGCAGGGTTGCCCAACCAAATATGACAACAGTATTCAATACATGGGCGGATGATTGATTTGTTTATGTGTAAGATGGATTCAGGCAAGAAAAACTTCCTGGTCCAACACAGTGACCCAATCTTCCTAGCAGTCTCCTCAGTTAGGTTCCATTAGTTTCTTTTGCTCTGTTGTTAATCCTCAGTAATCCCTTGAGTCTTAATGAATTTAGTTCTCTGCTTTGGGATGATTTTAAAAAAAATTATCAAAAAATAAAATTATAATTGTTGAATTTCAATTTTTGGAGACCATGTTTTATGATGTTTGCTTACTTTCAACCACCAACAACAACATTGTAATTTATTTAGTGTAATTCTTTCTAAGTTGATCATAGTTGTATTTTGAATTGAGGAAGCTAATCATTGTTGTAAACGAAACAAAAGATTAGTCCTTTGATCAGTCAGCAGTGGTAGATACTGCATCAGTATGCTCTGAAATGTATATACATGGTTTGAAAATTATGAATTTGGTGCCAGCCTAACTGTAGCTTAATATGTTACAAGAAAAAAAATGTATCACTATAGATTACATATATTTTAATTTACAATGATTGGAATTCCGAAATATTTATTTTGTATTGATGTAACAGAAGAGATTGATTATAACTGAGAAGAGTCATTAACATGACAAGCAATTTTGTTTAACTCTTCTTCTGACAAAATGATACCTGAAGAAAGGATCAGCTTAAACATTAAATATATAAAGAAGGGGTTTACCTTGTCACTATTATTTAGAATAGCTTGACTTTGAGTTGGAATTGGTATTTCTACTTAGTTCAGACCATAGTTTTAATAGGTACTAAAATTAAATTTTCAAGACTATTTCAACCAGTCTACCATTCGTCAATTGCATTGAATATTGCTATCACATCTGATCTGGTGCTTCTGGTATGTATTTGGAGATTCTTGATAAAATTGAAAGAAGAATCTGCAATGTTATTGGTCCTGACCTTGCACCTCAACTTCAGTCACTTTCCTACTACTATAACATAGCTGCCCTGTACCTTTTCTATAAATATTTTTATGGCAGTTGTTCTGATGAGCTTTCCTTTTTGGTAAGTCAACTTTGTGAATTTAAGCACAGTACTGTGATACAGTGGATATCAGCTCAGAACGACAAATCGGGGGTGTTGAGTTCAAATTCCAGTTGAATTCCTTGCATTCACTTATGCACAAATACCCTTGGGGAAGGTATTAATCCATCTCTTCCCTCCAGTTATGGGTTGAATAATAGGATAGATTGGGTTTTATAGCCTTGGTCGGCAACCAGTCTACTGCAGAAAGCAATGGCAACCTACTGGGGGATAATCTTCTGCCCAGTCAGTCATGTCTCTTTCGAGACATGATTGCCCAAAGTGTGTATCACGTATGGCACTTAACTGACTGACTACATTGGCATCTTGATTTCATGATTTGTTGGAACAGCTAGATGTAATCATAAGTTCTATGTTAAGTTTCTTTTCTTGCACTTCTTGCTTGTGGAACTTTCTTCCAGCTCCTTGCTTTCCAGTATTGTTCTCTCTCCTTAATTTCCTTTTCTCTTATTCTTTCACACTCAGTAACCCCTTGTGTCTTAGTGGCTTTATGGCTTTGTTTGGGGTGAAATGATTTAAAAAAATGTTATTGTATATATTGGGGGGGGGGGGGAATAAAGGAGTATAAAACAGCTGGTATGAATGAAACCAGAAAGGATTGAAAAAGACATTTACTCTTTGTTTACATATAAGCAAATCAGCTTTGTAATGGTTTGACTTAATTCTAATTTTAGATATTTTGGTTGATACAGAAATTTATTTTTTAATTAAGCAAAGAAATAAAGTCACAATGATAAAATGAGTTATTGAGAGTGAAAGAAACTGGAAAAAATGTTATTGGAGAGAGAAAGAGAGAGAAATGTGAGAGAAGAAACTATTGGCATAGAACTCAAGGTTACATCTAACAATTTAAACCATAAAATGATGAGTTCTAACTGCCAAACTAGTATTACATTTAAATTCATGAAGTTGAGGTGTGAAAGCAAAAGATCGTCAGAATGATTGCTATGAAAATATTTCTAGAAAAAGCACGGAATCTGTGTTACAGTAGTGGAAAAATGACTGAAGCTGAGATACTAGGTCAGGACAGATCACATTGCAGATTTTTTTGGGATTTTGTTAAGAATCCCTAGATGCAAGGCAGAAGTACCAGACCAGATGTGGTAGCAATACTTAATGTACAGGTAAATAGTAGCCTTATAAATATGTAAGATAGATTCTGGCAAGAAAAATTGTCTAGCATGACACAATGAATCTACTTTTCTAGCAGCAAGCTTAATTGATTCAATTGCTCCACTTCATATCAGTGGAAAACATTAAACTGACAAGGCACAATGAGTTAATCTCCTTGAGAGTTAGCATTGGCTATACTGATGGAAGGAAAAAAAAGTTAAATTAAAGATAGAAATTTGGTGATATTGATTTATTTACGTTCTTATATTTGAAGAAATTAAAAACACAAAGATTTAAGGGTTAAGAAACAAAATTTTTGCTTGATAAAAATAATTAAAATTATTAAAAAATGAAGAGCAAGAAAACAAGGAAGAATAAAAATGAAGACTTATTTTTTGCATACATTTAATAAAATCAGATTTGCAAATTGAAATGCCCTAAGTATTTTTCATTTCTACACTTTACTGGTTGATGATTGTGTTAGGAATAGTTGATATATATATATATATATATGTGTGTGTGTGTGTGTGTGTGTATGCAAAGAAAAAAATTTTTTTTCTACCTTAGTTTATAATAAAACTATGGTAAAAACAATTTTTAATATTTTCTTTCTTTTATGCTTTTAAAGTGTGTTTGTTGCTTGCAAATCTGATGGACTTTGAGGGTTTATTGGTATTAAGTTGTTCTTAGTCAAATATTTGAAGGAAAGAAAAAGTTGAGAACTACTTTTTTTTCTTCTAACTTGTTTTTCTGGATTAACTTAAATATTTGTGTAATAAATGATGTAACAAATTGAAACCAGAAGAGTAAAAAGTATTTATTTATTTATTTTTTTTTTACTTGGGAATATATTTGCATAAACTGTTGCCTTATATTTGTTACATTTGTGATTGATAGCTTTTATGGTAGTTTCTGGTTAAATTTATTTTCTAAGTAAATTTTGATAATTGGCTAATAGATCTTATTGAATATGCTCTATGTTGGTCCATCCAAAGTTTCAGACTTTATTCTTTTGGGGTTGGAAGATTTTAACAAAAAGTATGAAAAATATCTTTCTGCTAAATTCTATAGATTCACACATTGAAAGATTGTTTATTGTTTTTTTACTTTTAAATTTTGTCACTTTCATGCTTTCATTAAGCTCCTTATTGTTCAGATAATAATGTCTCACTTTTAAAGTTTTATTTCTGTACTCTCTCACAGACTGCATTCAATAATAGATTAAATTTTTTCCATTCATTATATTGGTTGAAACAAATCTACAGATGACTCATTCTGGACAAACTCTGCATTAATAAATTCATCTAAACTTATTTAGAAATAGAACTTTGTGTATGTGTCCGTTACCTATAGACTCGGAAACGGCTGAACCGATTTTCTTGAAAATTTACACAGTTGTACTATAAGCGTCTGCGGGTGTTCTTAGCTAGGTTTTGTGCCGAGGTACCCCCAATAAATATCAAAAATCGATAATCAAAAAAATCGGGTTATAGAACGAGTGTTCTGATTTTAATCAAATTTGATGCATTCATAGACAAAGACATAAGAAATGATATTCAGAAGTTTCAAGGTTGCAGTTCTTACAATAGTGCAGAAAATAGATCTGATTTTAATCAAATTTGATACATTCGTAGACAAAGACATAAGAAATGATATTCAGAAGTTTCAAGGTTGCAGTTCTTACAATAGTGCAGAAAATCGATGATATATAAAAGTCAAGATGTTTGTGTGTGTGTCTGTTTATCTGCCTGTATGTCTGTATTTTTTCAGCCCTCATATTTTAGTTTTTGCTTCGGGTTTGGCTCTAAGTAGGTATAATTGTAGTTCTTAGTCTCAGTCATGATACCATTTACTCAGAGGATTATTTAGCTTTCAAAATTCAGTTTACGATGAAAAGAACTTATTTGATATCGATACCAGGAAATCAAAATTTGACTTGCATCCATTCATTTTTCTTTCAGTCTACGGTTTTGCTTTAACTGGAAACAACTATTGCTTTTTAGTCTTTCGTGCCAACGTCCAAAGAGTCTGAGCTCCAGGACCATAGATTAGTTTTAAAGCTTTCATTACACCCGAGCAATACTGGGCTATATTGCTAGTAAGAAATAAATAAAATGAAATAAATTGTAGGCAAACATGAACTTTCGTGTTCACAAAAAATGTTACACGGAAGGGTTTTCTCCACTGCTATTATTTTAACTATCTTCACTCTTTGGCAATGTTTATTGTTTTAAAAAGCGATGATTAGAATTGTAGTAAAACCTAAACATATGATGAAAGTGAATTTATACATTTTTGGTTCTTGAGAATTTATGACAAAATAAACAACACTATTTATGTATACCTTTGCATGACTGCATGTAATATATATAGTGCAAAAAATTTGTCACTTTAACTGAACAGGTTCATGAATGAGGCATGAACCTGCTCAGTTAAAGTGACAAATTCTTTGCACTAAAACTATCAATGCTCTATCTCCACCTCGATATCAAGCACTTTATGATAAAAAAAACCTGTTGGCCAAAATACCTTTTATCAGTAAAACTACTAAAAAAACAACCTTAGAAAAAAAACTACTGAAAAAACAACATTATCATAACTCAATATGCATACACACACGCATCTCTATGTCGTGCATGAGTTACTTATGGGTGCTTATGTCCTTTGACATACACACACATATTCAATTTGACTGGGCTTGAAATAAGACAGTAACACACTGGAATAATACATTCTCCTCTGACTTAGTCTGGGTAATCCCTACTCTGGGCTAAGCAATAAAATCTCTATATATATAAAAATGGATGTGTGTGTGTATCTCCATTCTAATGAACCTTACTCCTCCGAAACACTTGGTTTGATTTCAACCAAAATTGGGTCACTTGTTGAGTATGACATGAACCTTTCATATACTAAAAATTTTTTGAATCAATTTACAGGGTAAGGTAGAAATCATCGAAATACTTAGAATTTACAAACTCTTCTCTTCGAGATGCCTGATGTGAACTCAACCAAAATCTGGTAACTTGAAGATCAAGGACCAAACCTTTGATGTACACAAAAATCTTTTGAATCAATGTAGAGGGTTATCTAAAATCAACAATAAACATAATTTCTGATGCTCTTTTGTGCATTTTTATCCAAGATGCTTCATTCAAACTCAACCAAAATCTAGTCAGTGGTAGATCAAGATCTGATGTTTTGATATGCGAACAAGAATTTCAATTAACACACAAGGTGTGGCAAAAATTAATGGAAAATGTTGCTTTTTGCAATCGTTTATTTCTCTGAAACGCTTAGTTGTATTCAAGCAAAAATTGGGTCTTTTTTTGTAACTTGTACCTTATCATATGTTATAGCAATTTCATGTTTTCTACAAGGTGTCAACCTATCAGATGTTGCAGGGACAATGCATTTACTTTTTCTGCGACACAACACCATTGCATCACATTACAGGCTCACATAATGCCTGCCCACATTCTTCCAATTGTACATACACCATTCCCATTTATTGGCAAAATTGACCAAGCATGAATCCTGTTTTACAAATACAACAAAAACCAATACTTACTTCACATTTTTTTACCTTGTGCATCACAGCAACCTCATACTGGAACATTTTGAATAAGCACTTGACCTTACCATTTCAACATAACCATTAAAACACCCCGAACAATGCCTGGCTATGCAGCTAGTCATGAATAAAATTGAAATGGAGGTCTGCAGTGAAATCTAATTTCCTTTCTGTCTAGTAACTATTCCTGGGTAACAAGAAAAGTGTATAAGCCAAAATGTGTGGCTTTTTGAAGTGATATTTATGACCCTGTCTCTATATTTAAATTGAATATATTTTCTAACAAATGTAGTATTTTAAATGGGCAAACAATTTATCATTTATCATCATCTTGCCATCAGCAAAGTGACAGGTACAAAACTAGTTATAATTAACAGTTAAAACTTTAAAATACATATAAAACTTAGAAAAACTATTAATCAGCTTTCTTTATATTTTTGCTATTTTATATCTGTTTTTCTCCAGCATTGAAAATTATAGTGATATCATAGTGAAAATATAGTGATATCATAGTGAAAATATAGTGATATCATAGTGATAATATAGTGATATCATAGTGATAATATAGTGATATCATAGTGATAATATAGTGATATCATAGTGATAATATAGTGATATCATAGTGAAAATATAGTGATATCATAGTGATAATATAGTGATATCATAGTGATATTATAGTGATATCATAGATATTAAAATTATAGTGATATCATAGATATTAAAAAAGGATCTTTAAGTTTATTTTTAAACACTTAAGTGTTTTTTTATGAAAAATATCTATTTACTTTTTAAATTAAATAATTGTAATATTTTTTATTACAGACAAATGATATTACGAGGTTGCGTTGCATTTGCCAAACACGTTGGTCCCACAAGGTTAGAAAGTGAACTCTTGCCTCAGTGCTGGGAACAGGTTAGTAAATATGACTTTACTGAGACTATTTTTAAATTATGCTTTACTTCTGTCTTGAATCTTTTAAATATTTTTAAAAAATTTTTTATTTGTTTGAGAATATATCAAGTTGATCTGGATTTACAAGAAAAGTGTAAAATCTGTTGACTTTTACTGGCATTCCAGATCAACAGTTTGATTCTGGCTGCAGAAGATGGTTTAAATTTGAACTCCAACAAAGAACTCTGTTTCTTATGATGTTCATTTATTTCCCTTCATGGCATATACTAGATTTATCTCCCTTGTTATTGTGTATGTGTGTGTGTGTGTTATTTTTTTCCCCCCCCCTGATAAAAAGAAATA
Source organism: Ascarosepion bandense (assembly GCA_037127315.1). Classification (NCBI taxonomy): domain Eukaryota; kingdom Metazoa; phylum Mollusca; class Cephalopoda; order Sepiida; family Sepiidae; genus Ascarosepion; species Ascarosepion bandense. The sequence continues at coordinate 295,569 of JBBBDQ010000739.1, forward strand.
ATTATTATTTTTTTTTTCCAGATCAGTCACAAATATCCAGAACGGCGCCTCCTCGTAGCAGAAGCTTGTGGTGCTTTAGCTTCTTATCTTCCTGTGAGTATTAATGAAATAAACTGTGGCTAAGATCGTTGGAAAAGAGTGAATGAAAATTGGACTATTCTGAGAATTTAGATAAAAATAGGGAAAAGGAAGTATTGGTGTTAAATGAATAAAAACTGGGATCTTCTCAAGCTTTTTATTTTTATTTTTATTTTATTTTTATTATTTTATTTTTATTTTTTAAATTATACATTTATAACCAAGTTTTAGTGCATGTTCCATTGCTGAAAAACACACCAGGTTCAAGAACACAACTCGGTTTTGCTTGTAAAAATTTAAAGAAAATAAAGAATAAATATAAAATTCAAGTAATCTTTGACTTGTAGGCTTTTTTGGCAAAAAAAGAATCTTTGATGGTGTGAAATATAGTTTGTGTTTGTTTTTAATGAAAGTGGCATGTAGGTCAAATCCCAACGGAGATCCTATTAATATTAATTGTTGAAAATAAATATTAAAACTTATACAGCCAGAAAGCTCAATGTAAATAAAATTATTCATTTTCAGAGCCAAATATGTATATTTACAAATACAAATTCGAAAATTACATATGTCAGATGATCATTTGCAAAATTTTTTATGAAAAAATTCAAAAGATTTTCATACATGTAAGTTCACTTAAAGAGAAGGAAAAGGAAAGAAATAAGAAAGAAAAGTGGGAGAGGGATATGAAAAAAAGGGTTTGGGAAAGATTAGAATGCAGGCATCCAGAGGGTGGGAAGAGAGTGAAGTGTAAGAGATAGCAAATTGGATTCAACACACTCTGTGAAACAGACATTTCAAAAATTGTGTGTGTGTGTGTGAATAAATCAGAAATAAGTGTGTCACATGAACAGAAGGAGGGAGTGAAAGGAAAATGAAAAATGATGGAGAAAAAAGAAAAAGGAGAGATAGAGAAAAGTTATAGGAGAGAGTAGGGAGTAAAAAAGAAAGAGAAATTTGTGACAACCGTTACCTCAGCGAGGGTGGGAGGAAGAGATACATAAAAAGGAACAAAGTAAAAAGGAAAAGAAATAAAGAGACAAAAAGAAAGAAAGAAAAAAGGAGAAATAGAAAATATAACATATATTTCAGCTTTGTCAAAAAATTTAAAAAAATTTAAAAAATTTATTTTGCCAAAATGATCATCTGACATGTAATTTTTGAATTTTTAATTTGCATTTATTTATCTGTAAATTCAGATCACATTTAGCAGGGAAGCTATTTCCGCATGTCAGTTCGAGACATGCATTGTCAACCCTTTTAAAGGTGAAAATGTATGACAAAGTGGAAAAAGTTTACTTGTGATGTGTTTCATTCTTCAGGACTTCATTGGACTAAATTTTTTTATGTTTGTAAGATGACTTATGTGCCTGAATGAGGGATGCTGGGAATTTTAGAATTTAAAAATTGATTTAGAGTTTTTCTATCACTTTTGTTAGTAGGTATCCCACACTGATAATAGAACATCTTCCAGGAATGGTGAAATATTGCTAGAGCCAGGGTGCAAGTTTACTGTAGATGACCTTGTGATCAAGGCATTCTGCAGACATTTAGATCTTTGCAATTAGATCTCTTTTCTTATTCACTCTCTCAGTCAGATGGATGTGAATACAAGAAAGCAAAACACAAAATAAAAAAAAAGTCATCTTCTGCATAGGGCTTCTGTGTATCCCTATTGGTCCACAAAACAAATCCTCACAAAAAGCTAAAATACAATAGCCAATCACAAACATTGTTGCCAAGAATAAAGATTAGTCTGGAAGCCACCAGATTTGCTTAAAAAAAGCTCCTCATAAACAACTGACATAGTACTAGGCCAGTTGTCAAAAATGGCAACCTGTTGTCATCACCACCATACTGCCTTTCATGTCACCACCAGCCACCACGAAAACTGCTTCTCTACTAAATATAACAACAGGTGTCAGAAGAGAAATGAACTATTTAAATCTTACACCAAAATCCTCAATTTCATCAGGGAACAACGGGTGCCAGTTGTGTGCAGCAAATGATTAACAAACTAACAAAATGAACCCTCAAACAATCAAAAAAAGAACTACAATGTCTCACTGGATATCTTGTTTGTTCTTTCCTTTGCAACCATACATTTATTATTACTTTGATGTAATGATTCAGCAAATCTGAGTTTAAATTTTATTTTCTTCTTTATTAGTCACAAACAAATTCCTGTATAATATTATTACTTAAAAAAAAGAAAAGTACATTCTGAATAGAAACCACTCTGACACCAAGCAGTTTATACATTAGCAGTTACTGTTTGTACATCCAAGGTCAAGTATTTGAATACTATCTTTATTAAAATTCCATTGTTTATTAATATAATTTACCACAAGCCATGTAAATTAAAGGAAAGGGTATATTATATGAAAATTTAATGTTTGTATTTAGTTTCTGGTACTAGTTGTGATATTATATATTGATAAATATATTGTTGTGGAGTCAGTTGCAGTAGTAGTATGATATGAATATATCCAGAGTAATGGTAAGGAAATGGCAAAACAATTGGTGTTTGAATACAAATGAAAAAATATACAAATTGCAGATGAGGTTCTGCTGTTGAGAAAAACAATTGTAGTTTTTTTGCATGAAGTGTGAGAGAATAAAATTAATTTTTAATGGCATTAATTTTTTTTTTTTTTTCAAGAAATCTATATTAAGTGTGTTGAACAAGAAATTAGAGAGCCGAGCTCAAATTCCAGTTGAGTTTGTGCGTTCACTTACACACAGATACCTTTGGGAAAGGTATTAATCTGTTGTTTCTCCTTCCAGATATGGATTAAATAGCAAGATAAATTGGGTTTTATAGCCTTGGTTGGCAACCAGTTTATCTTAGAAAGTAATGGCGACCTACTGAGAAAATCTTTTTCCCAATCAGTCATGTTTCAAGAGAGACATGATCGCCCAAGCAGGTATCATGTATGGCACTTAACTGATATTAAGTGCAAGAGGTTGATAAATATTGCATTTCTAACTTTAGGCTATTTACATGTGGTTGAATTAAGAGCATGAGTTAGCATTTTGACTAAATCTAGGTGCATGATTCATGTTTGTTCCCTGTAGGTTTTGGGATAGGGTTGCTTCTGATAAGTCTGTATTCACTGGCTGACAAAGACTGATTTGTGGCTGTTTATATAAGTGATAAGTAACTCCAGTCCAACTCCAAATTTTAATTTATAGCCTCAATTATGGTTGGTTCATACATGGGACTTCGGTTCAAGTAGTCTTGCTTTTTTCCATGTTTGTGCAAAGATGGTCAATGAAGGGTCATGAGTTACATTCTAAATGAATGCAGATCATTCTATTGTTAGAATTTTGGTGTTATTGAGTCTGATTTATGAGAATAACTTTGAATTTGTGCTGAACATTATATATATAAACCATTTTATAAACCATTGTAATAACAAAATTACAATATATATATATATATATATATATATATATATTATTTATTCATAAATTATAACATGGGTATGTTACAATATCACTACAAAAGTAGCCATTTAGTTTTGACACTTTTGTGTCTTGCCAATATAATTTTTTGGTGGGGGTGGAATTGTAACAGTATAAACAAAACATTTACTTTTTTTTTACTTTTAGAAAATTATTTACAGACTCAAACATGGAATAAAAAAACACAAAGCAATCCTAACTAATTTTCAAAAATTGGGTTTCAAGATGTAAATAATAAATATTTAGCAAACAAATATGCTTTTTACTTGCTTTTAAAACTTAGAACAGAAAGATTTATAGTTTGTGATGTACAAATTGAAATTTTAATCCAAATCTGGACAAAATGATTTTCATATTCTGAAAATATTTTGCTGATACAAAAAATAATTACTATGCTTAACCATAAAATGTAAGTAGAACCTTTTGGAACAGAAGGTTAAACTCTATTACTCTGTATGTGACCTCATTTGCTGTACAAAGAGTTTATCCTGCCACTGAAGGTGACTCTTATTCCTGAATTTCTTTGAATCTCTTAGTTGTGTTGTCATAACCTGCTATAAGATTGCTGCAATTGAGAAGCCCTGATAAAGAATGTGGGGAAAAAGGAAGTAATATTAATAATGCACTGTGCTAAAGGTTGACAAATGAACTTCGTGTTAATTGAAGGTCCATTTCTGTGAAGTGTTCAAAGAATTGACTTGTTTGTCATAGTCCATCTGCAGACTGTTGTTTGTGTGTGAGTGAGTTATAGTTATATAGTCCCAATGAGGTATGGGATAAAGTCTTTATATCTGTGATTACCCAGTAGGTAAGGACATAAACTAATACTTGTAGCAGACATATGCATTGGGGACAATTAGAAGAACTAGCTGAATATAGAACTTAAGCATTTACATGTTCTTGAAAGGATAGGAAATTTCACTGTATCAGACTACATTGCCTTCTAATTGGTTTAGAAAGCATATTTCCTTGTTCACATGACCTGCTTGTTACTAGTTTTCTGCAGCAGGGAGTTGGTAACCTTATGAAACAACCCACCATCTGTTTTATTGTTAGCAGTGATACAAATGGCCATGAATAATGATGAAATTTATACTTTGTTTAGGATGTAACAACAACATTGAAAAGTAAAAACAAGCATTAAGAAAACAAAATTTGTACAGATTAAATGAACATAGTTAAGAAATAATTTATTTAAAAATAACATAATAGCAATTATTTTCACATGTAATAGAAAACTTTAGGTGTTGCAATTTTTCATTCTGAACTTGTGTATATTTTCTTGAGATGGTGATAGTGAGGTTAGCGATTTTTATACAGGAAACATTTGGGATTCATTGATCAAACAGCATTACTGTTGTTTGAAATTTATAAAATCTTTCTCTTAAGAGTTTTTAGGAAAATAGGTTTATCAGATTAACTGTTATCAGTCTTTCTGTTATAGATGGAGGTTCTTTCCTAGCATTTTTGCATATGGCAGTGTGGCAATTCAACATGTTGATGATGTCAGTACTTTCTCTTCAAGTTGTGCTATCCATTTTAGTTGTTGTTATTGTTGAAAGTTTTCAAGTGATGTAATTTTTGTTATTTGGTAAGTTTCTTAGTTTGTGATTTTGTAGTACTAACTCATGAGGTTGATGAAAGATAATTTATAAGACTGAGAGTATTCATTAACTTTAAGCCTTTTTTTAATTGTTGATTTGAGAAAATGGTTATATATAGCTGATAGTTTAGACATTTCTGAATGACAAGTTGGATGTCATGCATGACATCCACATGAGAGTCTTGATCTGACGAGGCTATTTGGACGAGAGTTGTAAACTCAACTTTTCCTTCATGTGCTCTTCTTAATTTTGGAAAAAATTACAAATTTTTAAAAAGATGTTAGATTTGTTTTTACTTAATGATTGATTCTATACTGACTATATTTTGATATTTAAGGTTTTCTTTTTCTTTTTATTTTCCACAGAATGAAATTCGCAGTTCTCTTGTGTTGTCCATGTTGCAGCAGATGCTGAATGAGGATAAAGAAGATGCTGTACGAGAGGCTGTAGTAAAGAGTTTAGGAATCCTCTTCAGTTTTATTTGTGATAGTGACAAATATTCACAGGTAAGTTATTTATTCTTCACATTATTATAATCAGCAATCTTAGGTGATGAAAAGATAAAAAAAATTTATCTGGATTTGGCAGATGGTAACAGTTAATTTATAATTGCAGTTACTCTGTAGGTATATGATACAAATCCTATATCATTCCAACAAATAACTAAAACAAAAAAAAAAGTTGAATTGTACACCCACAAAATGGGATCAGAATGACTCAAACATTTTGAAAAAAAATGGGCCAAGGCAAATTTCACAAGCCAGTGTGAAAATTAAAATTCTGGATTCCGATTGGACAGGAACTATGAACCCTGTCAGTTTTCTTAACCCCTAAAAAATGGGTTTGTGTTTGGAGCCGATCACGTGACCTGATTTGAGTACTTACCCATGTTTCTCGACTGGCCAAAGACAGTCTGATGGGAGCAGGGATCAGATAGGGACACCACCATAATGTAAGGGAAAAATTTCAAGCTGCTGAACCTGACATGCCTTGTCGGCATACATTCATTCTTCCTCTTATTCCTATTTTCCTTTCTTTGTCTTCATTCACTTGCCGTCAATGAAACAACAACACATTTTCAACTGACTCCAAAACAATTCAATGCCGTTAAGTACATTTTTGCTCTTATCTTTTATTTCTCACTCACACTCTCTTTTTTACCTTTAAATTGATCGCCTCTTTTTCCTTTTCATTTACTCAGCAGACACAAAAAAGAACAAAACATGATTACAACTACAAACTCTTGATTCCTTTAACTCAACACTACACTTTCTCTTTTTGAACATTGACCGAGTTTGTAATTTCACTTCTTACAAATTTAATGTTATTCTGTCCTGTTAATAAAATTCCACTTATTTTACAAACAAAACACTTTTATTCTTTTAACCTTTTTATATCTTTAAAAGTGGGGATTGTCAGCTATGTTTGTGAAGTAGCTTTGTACTAGACATGGCCACCATCCCTACATAGGCTAAGTTTGTGACAAAATGAAATTCTCTTCAAATTCAAATGTCCAGTGCACATAAACGTAATGATATATATGATCAATGTTTATGCCAATTTCCATATCTTTGTGAACTAATACATGTCTCTACAATGGCTTCAGTCACATCAAAAGCCTTGATAATACATCAACAAAGCAAATTAATTCTGTTACATTGTAGAGAGCATTAGCTATGCTTGTGACATGTCTTTGGGCCTAACATAACTGAGCCCACCACATTTGAAAGAATTAGAAAGTTGAACAAACATTAAAAGAAGAATAAAAAAAGGTCTTGTATCTAGTAATAAGTGTAAGGTTTATTTAACAAGAATTAACATCAATTTTTCTTATTTATAAAGTAATGTTAGTTTGAAAGTTCTTCATGAAGCTTTCCTTGAATATGTGCATTTTAGAATTCAGTTTTCTGAAAGTCAGATAAAATGGATTTGTGAAGAAAAAATGTCTAATTTTTGTTGTGTGTACAATTATAGTTTGCAAAATGATTCCTGCTTCTCTTTCTTTTTTTGTCACTAACAAGTAAATGAGGAAAGAGGAGAATCAATGCAGTGTGAAAGAGAGAGTTAGAAAATGCATGTCATGTGGACTTGGTGTCTTGTCAGATGACTTGTAGCTCTCTGTGATGTTCTTTCTTTCTTTGTCAGTACATGAGGAAGAAGGAGAATCATGGTGCTCTAGAGATTAAGAAAAATCACATGTTTTTATACATTTTTGGAACATAGAATCAGATCAACTTTTAAATTTTTTTCTTGCTGCTGATTGGTTAATAAATGAGAGATTGTACCCATTTTGTTGTATGCATATGGTAAAATTGATGAGCCACCCATTTTATAAAATATGCTTTTCTATTAATAAATGAATAAATGTATATATATGTATTTTTTTTTTTGTTTTTTTTTTACTGGCTTGAGAATAGGTATAGGTGTGTGTAAGCTTGTATTTTCTGTGCAATCAAATATTACAAAATCAGACAACATATGTGGGAAATTAATGACAGTTGCACTGAACATTTACTCCTTTCCTGAGAAATGGTTAATTTCATTATTTTGACTGTAAAATTAGAGATCTGGACAAATCTTGAGACCAACACATCTATTGTAATCTTCAACATGGAAAACAGTTTTTGCTACTGCAGAGCTTCTTAAATAAACTGAGATCTTGGGAAGCCTTTAAGTCAGCCTGCTATGGTTTCTTTGATAATACACAGGTACCAGATTACCAAGAGTGTATCAAGAAGTTTAGGTAGGTTTATGAGGATATGGGAGGCTGATTGCCACTCAAAATTCACTTTCTCCATTCCCACATTTAACTTCTTCATTGAACTTCGGAACTGAGTAATGAGCATGGTGAAAGGTTCTATCAAGATATTACTAAGATGGAAAGAAACTACCAAGGCAAGTTGAACTCTAGCATGACCTGGGTATTCTACTGGATGTTCTTGCTTGACTTAGCGGATACAAAGTATGCGATATGCCCCCCCCTCTCCCCGCAAAAAAAATATGCTTCAGACTCTTCTGTGCTGGGATGTGTATGCATGGTATGATCCAAGTAATTTAGTTCTGTCAATGCTCTGTACCTATGCAGTTTTTTCTATAAAATGCTTTTGTAATAAATATAAAATTAACACATTATATTTTGAATTTATTCACAGTATAATAAAAATGTGATAGGCGAAAGCAAAAAAAACAATAGAGGTGATAGAGAAAAACTGTTCAGAAATTTGAATTTACCACATGAAAATTAAAACAACTGTTCACATTCTTGCTTAAAAAAAACTTTTTTTTTGTAAACCAGTTTAATCAGACATTTGTTTTCATCTTGACTATTCAAAACCTTTGTAAATGAAGACTTAAACATCCCTGGTGAGTTTGAATGTAAATGTAGTTGCTTAATCTTGATAAAAAAAAAACAAAAAAAAAAACTTTAAACATTTTTTTTTAATTTTACATTGAAAATGTATAAGTTTTGGTTTCATTTTCCAGCTACATTATTATTTTTATTAATTTAAAATTAATAGGGGGGGATGCTAGAAAGTTTCCAGTCTAACCAAGAAGCCATTCCCTATAAAAAAACCTGATGTTTGGTTATATTTTGGGAATTGAGTCAAATGTTTTCAGCATTCCTTTATAATCAATATATAAAATGAACTATATATATATATATATATAAATGACTAATATTGAAGTACCCATGTGAGTGGGAACTGCTGAAAAGCCTTTTGGAGCATGACAATATATTTGTGTTAAATTAGGTGAAGAAAAAGACAAGTTATGAAATTGGTAGAGAAATGGGTTAAATGTCTTCAGGTAATGTTTTTTCTCAAATCATAACTTTGTGAACATGTATCTATATTTGTGTGTGTGCCATGTGTTTGGAGACTAATTAGGGGGTTGACAGATTGACAGCCAGAAGTTTATCTAATTTTGTTTTCTATGGGGGACATATCTGTAAAATTATTTGAGGAGTATGAAGTGAATGCCTTTTAATATAATTTTTAACTACGTAGTAATCTTAAAAATTTAGGAAAATATCTGTATTTTAATGTTTTATTGAATTTTAGATACTTTGGCTTTAAATTTATTATAGTTACCTGCTCTTATTTTCTGTTGATAATCATAGTAAGAACAAAGATGAGGATATTAGTCTGACTTTAAATGATAAATCCTCATCCCAGAAATTCAGGGATAAATTATAAGGAGTGTTTAATTCAATGATACTATTTTAATGTGAATATTTGCCATGGGTGTGAAAAGAAAACAAAAAAGTTTAACTAAAACAATGTGAGATGAAGATATAAAAAATATAAGAATGTTATTAATTTAAAAAGAAAATCAAATTGAAAGAAATAAACTGTAGACAAAAAATCAGATTGAAAGAAATAAACTGTAAAAAAAAACAAAACAAAACTCTGTAAATGAAAAGAAAAATAAAACTAAAGAAGAATCAGAATGCTAAACATTCTCAATTTCTGCATCCTATTGAAAGGAACTCATTTAAGATCATTACAAAAATGTATATCACCTTTTCTCAACCAGAATTGATGATATTCCATTTGAACAGCTTAAATATGACCACTTCTTCTTGTCAGCTCTCAATTTCTTTCCTCAATTTCACCAAATTTGGTCATTAGTTGCAAATGTATTGCTAATTATTCACTGTTCCACCTAAACACTCAATCAATGCCTAGATTTGTGGACATCTGTTTACGTGAAATTGTGCGTGTTATATAAAAGTTGGCTCCTGTCAAGGTTGACAGTGAATGTAGCAACATTTTACAGTTATCATTGCCTGGGAGGCAGTTATGTGAGAGTGATTTGATATATCTGACAGTCTTTCTATAATTTCTGGTTATTGTTCTTGCATCATATTCTAAATGCAATAACCAAATTGCTCTTGCATCATAATCTCAGATGTGCATTGTGGCATCATGGATATCAGCCCCCATTGATAAATGAAAGAGCTGAGTTTGAATTCCAGTCAAATTCGTTTCATTCACTTATTCACAAATACATTTGAGAAAAGTATGACTCTATCAAATACCCTTGGCAAAGGTATTAATCTGTCTCTTCCCTCCAGTTATGGGTTAAATAACAGGATAGATTGGGTTCTGTAGCATTGGCTGGCAACCAGTCTACTGCAGAAAGCAATGACAACCTATTGTGGGATAATCTTCTGCCCAGTCAGTCATGTCTCTTTCGAGACATGATTGCCCAAAGCGTGTTTCACATATGGCACTTAACTGATGACTCTATTTCTTCTTCTTCCAGCTATGAATTGAATAGCAGGACAGATTGGGTTTTATAGCTTTGGTTGGCAACCGGTCTACTGTGGAAAGGAATGGCAAACTACTTATAGGAAAATCTTCTGTCTAGTCAATCATGTCTTGAAAGAGACATGATCACCCAATCGTATATCACGTGTGGCACTTGACTGACTGAATGATCATAAGCGATGTTAGCTTCACCTGTGCTGCTTCATCTGTTTGAAATATTAATATCATTTTAACGAATTCATCTTTTTGCTTTTTTTATACTGTCAACAAATTTAATTGACTTGTGTTACCTGGTTTTTACATATTTTACTGATGATGGCCAAATCTTTACTTTACCAGAAAATGAATAGATTTATTGAAATAGTTACTGAGAAATAGGTACCTTTACATTCAGAGATTGTTTTTAGTATTTTTATTGTTTTTTTTATATACCATCATGAACTAGGTGGCTGAGGTAAATAGGTTTTATGCTTAAATTTAGGTTAAAAAATCCAAGAAGTAAAGATTTTGAATGCTGATTTTCCAAACATGTAGACCCTTCTCACTTGAGAGAATGGTGTTGTACAATCTTCATCCTCAGATGTTGTCTTTTATTACACTAAAATTAGTCACTGTAAAAAGTACAAATGTAAACAGTTATAGAATATAAACAATTCTCACTAATGAAACTTTTCTTGTTAACCCCTTTGATCTTTTTTGATGGCATGTTTTAAAGAGACTGACCTTCCTATTTTCAAGATTCCTATAACATTGTTTTCCTTTATAGAACCTTGTTCTATAAAGGAATAAATATTGCAATTTAATTTATGTTAAAATTATTCAATAATAATATCTATTAAATAATGAAGACTGTGAATGTCTTAGTTGTACAGACAACAAAAATACAGTATAGTTTCAAGTGAAATTTGGTTCACTATGAATATGATTAGGCATATTGAGATGGTTTTAAATATTGTCAAAGGTAGCTCAGTACATTAGGGCTCACAATTATTTGGAATGTAGAGAAATTGATTACATTTTCTTCTTGGAATTAACTTTGTAGTAAGAAAATTAATCTGAAAAAAAAATTCAATAATTACCATTCATAACAAATTATGAGGTGATAGTGTAAAGAATTTACAATCTGTGAGTTAAGGAAATTAATTCATGGGAATTGTCTAAAAGTTGGTGAAGCTCCCCCCTCCCTAACATATAGATATGACCCTTTATACTTTATAACAATAATGTTAGTTCATTTCAAAAATACTTTTGTCATTTTGTTATTGAGCTTTTATAAAAAAAAACAAAAAAAATGTCATCTTTTCCAGATAGTCTTACTCTGAATAAAAAGAAATTTAATGGTGTGATAGTAATATATATTCTAATTCACCTATTGCTAGAATATAAAGGAAATTTTCAGAAAAATAATACGGTTGTTATTCTTTAATCTTATCTTTTAATCCATTTGTTTTTCAATTTAAACTGCTTTTCATTCCTTTTTTCATACATAAATTAAAATTTTCAGTTAATATTTAAGTACAAAAATCACCACTGTATCTTTTCTGTCTTGTCATTTCTTTTTTCTTTTTTTGTCAGACAGGAATGACTTTAAAGCAACTCACATTTGTAAAATAAACATTTTATCAGCTCAAGTACATTTGGGAGGACTGTATTATTTAAGATTTTTAATTGCAAAACAATGTTTTCTTACAAACATCCTTACCTTTATTGGAAGTAAAATGAAATCATTTGTCAGAAAGAATCACTGAATAATACTTTTTTAAAAATTAATTTCATATATAAATTTGATAACCTTCAAAGATTTTGATTGTGACCATTTATAGACCCTGGGATAATTCTGGAACAGATAGAATTGGAAATCCAGTTCCCGGTGTAATATAGCAATCTGGCCCCACCCGAGGAAGGTTGATGCAATCGATGGTGTTTCCCGTGGTGAAGGGGTCGGCGAATGACAAGACAGGTGTTTGAGAAATACATCCTGTCGGGGCCTGGAGTGGATGTCGCAGGGTTATGAGTCAGGCTCGTTTGACCTTATTTCCGACAGCGGCGGAAATGACTACGGAGGCAAACAGAACAGGTGTCTCTTGGAATTATGTGGGTGTTGCGTGGGCGAGGCAAAACCAGAAGGAAAAGTCCCGGTTCTAGAAGACTATAAAAAGATCTCGACACACGGATTCGCCAGCAGAGAACGGCCAGTGGAAGCAGAGAGACACCACAGGCAAGACTACACTCCCGTCGACCCATTCTATGTGCGCTCTCACTCTTCCATTCTCTGTTCCACACGGGTTCGTCGTCAGGAATAAAAATATAACCTTATATTTTTATATAGTTTCCAGAACAGTTAGTGTTGGAAAAGTAGAGGCATAAGAAGAAAACAAAATGATTATAAATTATGAAATAAAGGACTCTGTTCATAATTCCCAAGATAAACTGAATGCAGTCAACATCAGATGAAGCCTAGAAGATATGACAAATGAAAAGTTGTGACAAAGACACTAAGGATGGGGATGCTGATCTGAAAGAGTAGTTGAATAATACCAGTAAAAATGATGAGGATTAGAATTCTCATCCAAAAGAGTTCTTGAAAAATAATACTTCATGTCAAAAACTCAGAACAATTAGTTTATAGACTTAAAAGAAATTAAAAGTTTTATGTAAAAGAAATAGCTAATATCATTGATTAGCTGTTTAAATGTAAACTGCTATTGGTAAATTCCAAGAGAATAGTCAAGAAGCCACCATCTGACATAAATTATGCAGTACAAGTATCTACAGAATGCAAAGAGATCAATGCCAAGAATTGATTTCTTCTGATAATAACAGACATGGTTCAAAATTGCGGAAATGATTTAAGATGCTTTCAGTTAGAATGTATTAAATCTTGTATGGTTCCAGGCAAAAATAAATCTTGCCTTTATGAAAACTTCATGTGGTAATTCTTAAATATATGAGCCATAAAGACACCTGTTCAAATTTATGTTTGGTGTAATAAGATTTATATACACTAGGTGAGATTTTATTATGCAAGTCAGTATTTTTACTCTAATATTGGTATTAATCAACCAATATTAGTAGAATTTCCTTGGACACACCTAAATTTATATGTGCAATATATTGTGTGAGTTTCAAATATTTATTGTTATTAAACATATTTATAATTTGTTTGAGGCTGTCATGTTTTATTATGCAAAGTTTTACATAAATTTTCATTTCTGAATAAATCCAAATGTATGAGCAATCAAATCAAAATATTACTCCACCTTCCTGTTAATGTCTTCTACGTCAAACTAGTTGATGATTTCCATGAAGGAGCCAAATCCTCAGCCCAGTCATCAGCTTCATTTAGTGTAGCACTACATTCATTACTAAAAATTATTTTTGAGAAATCAGTTTTCATGTACTGTCCCATCAAACTGACATATTTTTCTTTGTGGTACTTATTTAAGTATGGTAGTTTGGTTACTTTCATGTCTTCAGACAACCTTCTTCATGGACTGATTTTTTGCTCCCTGTTTACATTTGTAAAATTAGCTTTTTAAAATGTTTTTTGCTTCTTGCTCTTTTGTTCTAAAATCTCTTGTAACATTTTTTAAAAATTTTTTTCTTGTTTTTATCTTCTCAATATTTTTAATTTTTTTATTGTTCTGTGATTTTTGTTCAGCTTTTAGACAATTTCTAATATTGTTTTGCTCTCACCCAATAACTTTACAATATCTTCTTTCTCTCTTAAGCTGATATCTTTCTTATAACTCAAGACAAGCTTTATATATTTGAAATTTTAAAAATAGATTTTATTAACTAATTTCTGCTTTTGTTTATCAACTTGATTCTTTAAAAAAATAAAATGCAATTGCATTTTATTCAATTATATATTTATCATTATTTACAATGACTTGTTACCAATTATCAGGAAATTCTTTGATATCTTTTTTCTAAAATTGCAATGGTTTTGATGGAAAAACATTTTCAATGAATTCTTGATTCTGATTTTCATTTGAAATAGTTTTCTTTATCAAGGCATATTACATTGATTGATAAATATAATCAGTTGGGATAAGGTCATGTGAATATAGTGGATAGGATAAAAATGAACAAATGAGTTTCAAAATTTTTTTCCAGTTTTATTCTTGCTGTATTAATCTTGCCTTGTGTTGTCCTGGAGGGGAACAACATTTTTCCTATTGTTGAGTACAAAGTTCTTTTCAACTAAACTTTTATAGATTCATTGTAACTATTGGATGTATAAATGTGCATATAGTGTTTAATTGCATTTTAAGAACTTTGAATTAATAATACCTCAATGATCCTCCACACATACACACAATATTATCTTTTAATTCTGATTGTGGATATGTATTTGATTTATTTATTCATGCCATGGATGATGTATTTGTTATTACAATTGGTTCACCAAAATGGAAACTACTTATAACTCAGCCTAATATATTATTATATGTATTTATTTACTGTGTAATGATGAAACTGAGAGTTGCATAATAAAGTCTCATACCACCAAATAAGTTATTAGGAATATTTATTGTAAAATCAAATATTAGAAGCTGAAATTTGCATATTTATCATATAAATTTATGCACAAAATCTTACTAACATCTATTGGCAATATCCATTTTTTAGTAAAAACATTAACTTGTATAATAAAATTTGATAGTGTATGTATTAAGGTATCAGAAAGTTATGTTAATGTGAAAATTTTAAGTGCCTTCATCGGTTTTGTTATGGAAATGATACTTTTCAACTGTTATTGAATGTAGTTGGGTCTTTCATGAATAATGAGAAATAAATATACATTTGTGGTGTGTATATAAAGTGTCTATACCTGAAGAATGTACAAAAGTTGAAGTTTCTTTCAGGATAAGAAAATGTGTCCAGTCTGTGAAAGTTGCATATTGAGTTGTTGACATGATGTTCACTACTTTTGACAACGTGATAAAAAAGAAGACCCTTCTGGCTAAAGTCAGATAAGATATAAAAAAAGAAAGCAAGGAATTACCTGTGAGTGGCCGAGAGGTAATCTTGATATCGTATCTATTTTTGGTAGTGAAAATAAGTGCAGCATATAGATTTTTAAACTTCTACTCAACTCTACAGTTTGTTATTACTTCTTAAATATTTTTAAGAATGTTTCTAATTTATTTGGGATCAGGTAAAGATGATAAATAATATAAAGACAAGATATGACTGCAAAAGTGATTATGCTTTTGTTAGTGTATCAGTATCATTATTGTAAAAATAATATTTATGATACTTCATTTTCCCATTTGTGTTTCATGATATCCATGATATAATAATATCATATTTCACAGTTGGAATGGGATAGCTGAAAAGAAAAGGCTACTGCAGAAAGTAATGACAACCTACTGCAGGAAAATCTTCTGCCCAGTCACTTATATCTCTTTCGAGACATGATCATCTGTACATGTATCATATATGGCACTTAACTGAGTGAGAAATAGTAATGAGGTGTTCAAAAATCTAGGGTTGTCGTTACAAAGTAAAAAAAACAAAAAAACAAGGGTGAAAATCATAAGGGGTAAAAAATTCTGTATCCCTGATTTGCAACATGCAACTGCCTACTTCACATATACAGAAAAAAAAATACTGTTGTCGTCTAAAATGGTGTTCTTGTATTAGGGTATTGGTTCACACTCCACCCACGTCTGTTGAACAGATGAAGAGGCTCATCCCTTGTTTCCTGTTTAGGATGCGGTTTCTGGTTTTCTCTTTTCCAATCTTCTCACTTTTTTTTTTTCAATTGGAGTAGATAGACTAAACTATCGCCTGGTTCACACTCCACCCACGTCTATTGAACAGGTGAAGAGGCTCATCCCTTGTTTCCTGTTTAGGATGCGGTTTCCGGTTTTCTCTTTTCCAATCTTTTCACTCTTATGTAGCCCCCTGCACATCAGTGGCGTTACCGCCTTGCTCGGGGTGATATGATTAAAAAAAAAAAATACTGTGATAACTCAAAATTAGTAGGCAACAGCAAAAATTACTATATTTTGAGACCTTATTAAAGAAGATATGACCTTGATTTTGATTTTCTTTTTCAATAAACAGCACAAAGAACACCAATTATTTTTTTGAGGTAAGACTTGGTTTTCTTTATCACCACACAAAAAAAAAAAAAAAACTTTTGTAGATAATACTCATAAAAGAAGTCATTTTGTTAATATTTCACTTTTTATTTACATCATTCTTAAAATGGTGATTAACAACAAAATCAAGTGAACCACATACATTTTTCAGGTTGTGTTAAAAAAAAATGCAACCCTGGTGAGAATATTAATAAGTATATGTAGAGATTTAATCATTTCTGACAGCAATGTTATGGGATGACTCTTAGGATTTTTATTGGGCATACAAATATCTAAGAATCTGGTTAGGGAGAGCCATGATCACCTGAGATCTGAAAGGATACAGCACATAGAAGAAAAAAAAAGCTGGATAAATTCTTGACATAGCTTCAGTTCATTCATTCATTCTTTCTTTCTTTCTTTTTTAATACAAATTAAAATCTCTAGTTTTTCCGAAACAAAATTCTGTAATATTTGCTCAAATCCGTTTTGATACATTGAAACAAAGTTGAATGCTTGCCTGATTTGATTTCCTTGTGCTTGAAGATGGAGGTTTAATCTGACAGGCGCCTCTAAACTTTATTCCTTCTCACTTGGTGTATTGTGCCAGCTGAAGATATTTTGATTGGGCTTTGTCTTTCTGCAAAACATGGCAGCTATAGATTATCAGCAGACACTTGTGTCAATATTGACAATCAGTGCTGATATAGGAGTGAACAAGGAAGTAAAACAACAATTTTTGTATTGGAATAAAATCAGGAAAAGAGTAGTACAAATTTTCTTTACTTGTTTTTATGTGATCATCATGGTATGCAAAACAATTTCTTTGACTGAATAAAAATAAGAATTGGTCTCTTTAATTTCAAAATCTTGTCAATTTGAGGCCTTCCTGTGGAAAAACTTTTTGATAAATCATCATTTATCAGCTGTCTTCACATTCCATTGCTGCAAAATACAATTATACCTTTATAGATTTCTTTTTGCTTTATTGTTTTTTTTTTTTAGTGTAGATTTTAACATTATGTTGTCTTCATCTCCCCCAGTTTCTGTTTTTAAACTCTTTTTTATTTTTTATTTTTTTTTTTGTCGGAATTTTTCACTTCTTTTATAATATATTTTTTCTGTAGTATTCTCCACCTTTCTTGGTTGCTTTCTTTCTATTTCTTTCACCTTCCATCCTCCTGGTTTTATTTTGCTTCTTCATTTTCTTATTCCTTTGTCTTTTTCCTTTTTCTCTTTCTTTTATTTACTTTCCACCTATTCCATTTTCTTTCTTTTCCATGTTCCTCTATTGTTCTTATTTTTTTCCTTTTTTAGATAAATCGTTAGGTTTGACATGTGAAAAATTCTCTGGTTGTATAATATTGTTCTGTCCAAAGGCAACCAGGCAAAAATTGTAGTCAGGTTTTCATGCAGAAGAATAATACTGAGATTTCTTCACTCTTCTTCCTGCTGCCTGTCATTTCTCTGTACTTTACCGGATTTGATGAAGTAAAACCCTGTCAATCAAAAATATTGCCATATTTCTTTTTTTGGCCTTCAATTTCCTATTATGAGTAAACATGATTTATAGATTCTATTATATATTGCATGTCTTGTCTGTCAGTAAACAATATTAAAAGAAATAAAACATTTCCATCTCTCAAAAAAACAAACTTTGAAATATTATTTACTTAAAGTAAAATCTTTTATGTGACATGATTAGAGCATTCTTAATGATTAGGAATATTTAATGAGTTTTAGACAGTTAAGTTTCTTAAGTTATTTAGACCATTGATCTTGTGATTTTTATTGTTAGAACTTTTCTCAGGTGTGCAATCAAATGAAGACGATACAAAAAAGTTAGCAAAAAAATAGATTAATAATCCTAAATAACTTTTGGAATAATAATGACCCATCTCAAAATTACAGACTGATTTGATTACTCACTAATATTCATGTATAATTTTATATATGTGAATTTGTTTGAAAAAAAAAATAGACATTATTAATTGTTAAACCTTTTTACACAAAATTGTGGCTGTAATATATATATATATATATATATATATTAATAGAAATGTTACTGAATTGTTTGGGCATTTCAGCATGCAAAATCAAATTAATCTACATTGCACTAAAATATGAAATATGTTATATTTCAAATTTTTATTTCTAATTGTGAAAGGTTTGTCCAAAAGATATACTATTCAGATGCAAAGAATCAATAATCATGTTATTAGGTTAGGGGTCATGTGTTGAACAATAAAACTGTTGAGTTGGTTGGGAAAGGAGATGAACAAAAGAGTAAAATAAAACTAGATAGAATTATCTATTCAATTGGAAAGTCTGGGGAAAGCTTGAGTCCAAAATATGTTCAAGACAAGGATCTTCTTTGAGAGAAGACCCATTCATTATGATAGGTGATAGTTCAGTTTCTACTCCGTGATAGTGAAATGTTACTGGTTTGGTTTTGTATGTATTGAATTTTACAAGTCAGTTTTTTTCCATTAAGTAACCTAAGCTAGGTCAGAAGAGAGATGAGCTGTTAGGCTTTAGTCATCTAGATTTTTAGAGGTGAACATGTAAACTGTTTTGTCATTTGCATAGATATTCACTCAAGATCAGAGTATGTTATTAGGTAAATCATTAATGTAGAGCAAAAAGAGAGCAGGACCAAGGAGAGAACCTAGAGGAATGCCAGCATTGATCTTATCAGCATCTGATGACTAGCTTTTAACAATGACCTTCAGGGACATTGAGAAAGCTCTTCCAGAAATTTCATAGCTGGAGAGTTAATGTAGCAGTTATGAATGCCACACCTTTTCAAAAGCCTTTGATAAAGAAATCTAAACTTATTTATAAATAGAACTGTGTGTGTGTGTGTCCGTTACCTATAGATTCCGAAACGGCTGAACCGATTTTCTTGAAAATTTACACAGTTGTATTATAAGCATCTGTGAGTGTTCTTAGCTAGGTTTTGTGTCGAGGCACTCTTGATAATTATTGAAAATTGATAATCGAAAAAATCGGGTTATAGAAGGAGTGGTCCGATTTTAATCAAATTTGATACACTCATAGACAAAAACATAAGAAACGATATTCAGAAGTTTCAAGGTTGCATTTCTTACAATAGTGCTGAAAATTGATTATATATATATATATATAAAAGGCAAGATGTTTGTGTGTGTGTCTGTTTATCTGCCTGTATGTCTGTATTTTTTCAGCCCTCATATTTTAGTTTTTGCTTCAGGTTTGGCTCTAAGTAGGTGTAATTGTAGTTTTTAGTCTCAGCCATGATACTATTTACTCAGAGAACTTATTTAGTCTTCAAAATTCTGTTTACGACGAAAAGAACTTATTTGATATCGATACCAGGAAATCAAAATTTGACTTACATCCATTCATTTTTCTTTCAGTCTACAGTTTCACTTTAACTGGAAACAACTATTGCTTTTTAGTCTTTTGTGCCAATGTCCAAAAAGTCTTAGCTCCAGGACCATAGATTAGTTTTAAAGCTTTTTCTTTACACCCGAGCAACGCTGGGCTATACTGCTAGTTACAAAATAAGACAAAATTTTTAACTTGTATAAATCTAGCATTTTTATGCTCTGCTAGTGAACAAACTGATGATATGTGGTATTGCTAGGGTAATCATGCTTGACTGAAGTATGACCATCAAGCATGACTTCTGATGAAGGCTTTCTTGCAATCAGTACTTGAATAACTTTAAGTTTGTTTGTATGTGTAATTCTGTTTATTTATTTATTTTTTCAAGTTCCAATATTGTATTAATTGACATGTTTTTCTTTCTTTTCCAGGGTTATGAATTGCTTAAGACCTCATTGAATGACCCTGCAGAGAAAGTGTGTACATCAGCACGCCAAGTGTTCCTGCCCTCATTTGCCTTGTGGGCTGTGGAGCTACACAGGCTGGAGCATAATCTTCTACATTCCATCTTGGGAGACCTTGAGGACCTAGTTAAGGCACTTCCTTGTTTTCCGTGTTCTGCTTCATGCTTAGCTGTCAAGGTTCAAGTTCCACTCTCGACTCCGATTAAAAAGCACATCCATTGTTTCATAAGAATGTTCCTGACTGATTTTCCTTTAAACTACTAATAAAAAAAGAAAAGAAAATTGGTCTTATATTATCCATATGACCAGGCTTTTTAGTTTCCTTTTGCACCTTTTCAGACATAAACATTATTATTATCTTAATAATCTTAATATATAAAATACCAAACATTTTATGTCTATAATGCATTGACAGTTGATTTATATGAAAACCTAATAGCAGTAAAGACTTAGCAAAATTTTTTATGAGTCTACTACTACTACTACTACTACTAATAAACTTATTAGTTATAAAAATTAGTTATAATACTCTTAACCTACCATGCTTACTTAAAAATATTTTCTTGGCCAAATTAAGCTAGAATCCAATTTCTTATTTAAAATTTGGCTGAAAGTAGTGTTTGCTTTTAAGAGGGTGAGTCGGAAATTAATGTAATTTGTTTTATTATATAAGAATTAAAGAAGGCAAATATATCATCCATCAAGATAGTTATATATTACAGGTTAACATCCCTAATTCTCAACATAGTCACTCCCTCTTTTAATAGCTGTGTTCCACATATGAATGAGGATATATATCCCAGCTTCATAAAACTCAGCTGGCTACTGATTTAGCCAATTCCTATCAGCAGTTTTCACTTCTTTATCACCACCATAATGTATGCCCCTCAGTGTCTCTTTCATTAGACCAAAGAGATGAAGTCTGAGGGTGCTATGTCAGGTGGTAATGAAGAAGCTAGAATACATACCCTCATTGATAGGTGGAACACTGTTATTAAAAGAGGTGGTGACTAAGTTGAGAAGTACGGATGTGAACTTACGATGTTTAGCTATATTTTGATGTATAATATTTTGATTGTCTTCCTTATTTCATATATAATAAAACAAATTGCATTACTTTTTGACTCACACTTGTACAAGGATAATGAAACATAACTCAACTTAGATGCCACTTCAATGTCCAAATAAATAATAATTTTGTTATTGGAAATGTCATTATGATGTATCAGACCTGCTTGTGAAGTAATCAATTGTTGACAGGTTTTAAGAAAATAGAAACCTGCCAAATTGAGAATATACCATAGATTATTTTATAATGGACTGGGTTGATTTTTGACAGCATGTCCAAACAAATTTGAAATCAGAAAACTCATTGTATTGTGAAGTAACAACAATGTTAAACTTGTTTGAATAGTAGTGTTTGTTTCTTTATGGGTTCGATTGTGCTGTTCTGATGAATAATCAGAAGAAAAATTAAAGATATACACCCCAATCTATGCTAATAGGTTGGTAGTAAAATTTAGGGTTTTTCAGTTTTCTATGAATTGATTTTGATAAAACATTCCCAGCTGGTTTGCACAATATGTTGACACCACTGTTTTTATTGTTCTGTATAATATCCTTTATTTTTATTTCAGATTCAAGTTTTTAGATGAACCACTCTAATATCTTTTGAATAAAAATAGATCTAGACATTTTTTGAAGAAAATGATGGATAATGATATATCTTAAACAGACCATGAGTATATATTTCACAGAAAACCATAATAATATTATAAGATTTATTGACATAATGAATTATTTGACAGCATGAGAGCCATTTTGATGGATAACTTGAAAAATCTTATTAGTAATAGAATCTGTCATTTTTTTTATAGTCACAGGTTGGACTGCTTCTGCTGCAGCTTTAATGGTTGCCCTTAAGATATATTTCGATATAAATTGACGTCCATTGGTATAAATATCTTGTTTAATGATGGATCAAAGATTTTTGATAGGGTTGAGATCCAAAGAGTCTGGTGGACATACCATCAACCTTTCACCTTGTATGCTGTGAGAGCCTATGAATGCTTAGGTAGCCCGGGAGAGATCATTGTCATGCATGAATACTAGTGTCTTTAGAAGTGATAGTAATAGGTCATCTAGCTAGGGATCCAAGACCTCCTTCAGGAGATTACAATAAGTGGCTTCAGTCCCTTTAACCCTTTCAGGCACCCTGACCAGACCAACAAGTCTGTCCCCAATGATATCAGCCCACAATATGACTCCTCTACCCTGTTGTTGATGTTGTAAATGTTGGTGATGCTCATCTCTGAAATAGACCCAATCATTTGCCCATCCATTAGGTCCATCAAAAGTCACTCTGGTCTCATCAGTGAACAGAACACAACTCCTCCTCAATGTCAATATACGTCTGAGCCTAAGGAAGCCTCAAATTCTTGTGATGGAGCATTAATGGAGGCAGTTTTAGGGGAGCTTGCATGGAAGCCATGGTTCCAAGTATGTGATTTCTGGTGGTTTTTGGTATATGTGGAAATTCAGTGATAGTGAAAATGGCTTTAGTTGTTTATCCAGATTTCCTACATAATTTACAGCTAATATTCCTTAAATCCATAGCTGTTATAGTCTGAGGTCCTACAATCAGATTGTTTGTTCTCTGGCAAATGGTTCCTCAGGAATTGTCTAGCCTTGTCCACATGATGACCTAACTTCTCAATTGCATGAAGAGAGGTATCTTTATCACTTTCCTTGATGATGACAAACTTTTCTTCATTGTTGAGGCCTTTCTCACCTCCTCTTGTTATTCTTTAGGAGAGATGCTATAAGTATGGCTCACCCCAAAACTGTTGAATCTGAAATTAAAAAAATAAAGGACATTACACAGAATAACGAAAACCTAACAACAGTGTTGCCATGTTGTGCAAAGCACCTGGGAAAAGTTTTATGAAAATCAATTCATAGAAAACTGAGAAAAATGCTATATTTTCTGAAATTAAATATAGAACATCAAAATATATTTAAAATATAAATTTCTGGTTTATTAAAAATTATTTACTGTTTTTAATTTAAAATAAATGAATTACTGAACTTAGAATTAGATTTTAAAATATTTTGTATGGCTGTTAAGGTGCTATTATATAAATTTTGCTTACATTGTTTATAAAATTAGTGCCTTTGAAACTAAGCTTCAGGTAAGTAATGTCAGTCTGGAAACTTATGGATGATGTGCTTGTATTTATATTGAGTTTAATCCTGGTAAAAATAGTAATTAAAAGCTAAACAGTTTATATATATTTTATTGATAATTAAATAATTATTTAATTATGAGTTAATTGTTTATTATTTTAATAATAAGTATCAAGTAATTGAAAAGTAGAGATATGAGCTAAATATGGGTTAAATCTCCTGGAATTCTTAGAATATTTAAGATTGTGATTAGAATTTGATACTTACCTGTCTTTAATTTTTTATGAATGATGTAGGTATCTGACATTTATGCATATGTCCTTAATTTTTATGTATTATATAGTTATTGTCATAAATGAATGAGGAATCATTCTTGGTCCTAAGCTGTTTTTAATTTTCATTAACAAACTTCCCAATGACATCAACTCTCAACTTGGAATCTATGCTGACAACACAACCATTTACTCCTGCCTCAATAGTAAGACTGATCAGTCTGGCAAGGTTAAAAGGACAGCTGATGTCCAAAACGACTTCAAGATTATCATTAACTAGGGCAAAAGATTGTTTATGAATTTTAACACCTCTAAAACTAAACTTCTCTTCATTAATCACTGAGAGCCCCTTCTCTGCCTTCCAACAACATGGCTGATGCTAACCTCCAGGAAAGTGACTTCTCATGCCAATGTTCTCAGCTGACATGAAGTGGAAAGACTATATTGAATCCATTGCTAGGTCAGCTGCTTAGAAAATCTTTTCACTGTTGGTTCAGACAATTTTTCTCTTCTCGATCTATCTTACATATCTATGTCTACCATTCGTCCATGCTTAGAATATTGCAGCCACATATGGTTTGGTGTCTCTATTTACATTGAGCTCTTTGATAAGATCCAAAGAAGAATCAGCAATATTATTGGTGCTGATCTGGTAGCTCATCTTCAGTCACTTACTCACCCACATAGGGTTGCTTATATTCTAAATACTTCCATGGTAATTGTTCAGATGAGCTCTTCACTATAGTACCTAGACTTTATGAATTTAAGCACAGTACTAGACTGGCATTGAGGTATCATCAATTTACATTGGCTAGATGTAACTGTAAGTTCTATGCTAACAGTTTCTTTTCTTGCACTGCTTGTTGAACTTTCTCCCAGCTCCTTGCTTTTCAGCCAACTTTAATCTGCAAAAATTTAAATGCAGTTTCAATCCCTTTCTACTGTCCTCATGATTACCCTTTTTTCTTTGTACTTATTAATGTTTCTGTTCCTAATTCTTCCACATCCTGTAACCCCTTGTGTTTCTAGTGGATTTTTCTGCCTTGCTTGGGTTGACAATGATTTAAAATTTTTCATATATATATGTGTGTGTGTGTGTAAGGAGGTAAATAAGTGTGTGTGGGTATATGCACAGATACACATCAATATATAAATATTAATCAGGTGTGAATAGAACAGTGCTC
The DNA here is from genome assembly GCA_037127315.1 of Ascarosepion bandense. Classification (NCBI taxonomy): domain Eukaryota; kingdom Metazoa; phylum Mollusca; class Cephalopoda; order Sepiida; family Sepiidae; genus Ascarosepion; species Ascarosepion bandense. Next base: position 320,562 of record JBBBDQ010000739.1, read on the forward strand.
AATGCTGTATAACGGAGCAAAAATGTATATTAATAAATATGCATATTATCCTACTTTTTAGGCCTGACTTGAAGTTTCATGCCTTATGCAATCATCAGGTGTATATTATGAACTTGTTCATAATATGCACCTAATAATTGTATAATGCATGAAACTCCAGGATAATATGTATATTTATTATTATATATATTTATATGTACATATATATTTCTTTACAACTATAAATTTTATTTTTAATGGATATATGTATTGGAATTGCTATACCTGTGTTTTATTTTCTTAAACAGTAACTAAGCAGGTTTTTATTAATTTCACTATGAAAAAAACAAAAAAAAAAAAACAGGGATAGCAACTTAAACATGTGTATCCACTACGAATAATGTTTATAATCATAAGGAATAATGTCATAAAAATCAATTCATACATCTATATGTGTGTGTGTGTGTGTGTGTGTAAAAAGGAGTACAAAATTTCTAAGCTATAGAAATGGCTGAAAGCACTTTGGACAATGAACATTATGAAATATTTTTCTACTCTCTTAAGTCTGATAAAACAAAAAATGTAAGAATGCTGTAAAAACTAAATAAAATATTAATTGAATATTCCTTGTCTATCATATTTAATGAAAGATGTTTAAAATAAAGGTTGCTGTCAAAATATGCATTAATATATATATATATATATATATATATATATATAATGAAGGAAATTTGGCAAATATGCATTTTCTCATTATTAGTTCATCCAGGCTAATATCCTTATCTTTATTGATTTTATTTCTATATTTCTACTGCTATACCTTTTAAAATATTTTGAGGAATTAACTGCTCATCTGGAATACAAATTTGGATAAAAAGTTTATTTTAGTTGAAGATTGAAAAAATCTATCAAGAGATGACAAAAACATGATGAAAGAAATATCATTGATTTTTACTACTGAAAGTATGTATTAAGTTCAATATATTTGGTAGCTATAAAATTAAGATCTGTATTGTTGACTTAGTCACATTGTTTACATTTAGTTATAGAAATTTAATTTACAGGACATTTAGTTCTGATATATCATTTTGCTTACTATTGTAATAAAGTTCTCTTGAATTTTGTTTAGAAAAGTTACTCAATGAAAGTAAAGATCCAGGAAAGATATTGGATTGCACTCATATGACAGTATTCATATCTTATATTTTGTGTATGTATATATATATATATATATATATATATATATACACACACACACACACACATTACTCTTATAGAATTATTTCTTTGTACTTTTTATCCCCAAATGATCCAAATGTCTTTTCCCTACCTTATTTTCCATTGTTTTATTTCAGATATTTATTTTCTCCCTTTTGTTTTATCCTTTTCAAAGTGGAACTTGAGTCTTTTGACGTTATTAACTTATCTGAACACCATTTTCTTTTTCTTTTTGGTTTAATTTCTCAGCTTAAATCTTTGCAGGCTAAAAATTCGCTGAATTCAACTGCATCCGGGAATACACAGGTCTTAATTTTTTTTAACTTGATAAAGTTTCTTTTTTTTGAAAAATGGATTCCAAACTTTTTTTTTCATTCCAACACGCCATCTTGTCTACCTTTGTTTGGTGGTGGGTTTTCTTTTTGCTTTTTTTTCCATTCTTTACTGTTTTGTTGCTCAGTAAACCATAGTTCTTTTATTCTGGAATCACTATTAAAATTGAAAATAGGAATTTATGTTCACTATCATTAAAAAAATAAAATTCTTTTTCTCCTGGTTGCTTCTAATTTACTGGGATATTTTTTCTGTACTAAAAAATAATTTTCTTTACAAAGTGACTTAAACTGCATTTGGAATACTATTTGATACACTTCTCCAACACAGAAACCTTTTTTTTTTGTTTCAGATATGTGGTTATTTAAGTGTCAGAAATCTATTTGAAAACAGCAAATTTGTGTCAATGTTTAAATTTCTGATTCATATTTAAAATAAATTCATTGCATTCATACATTATCTCTTGCTTAAAGCTGATGTACTAAGAAAACTATTCAGATTTGTATTTCACAGGAAAAAAAATTTATATAGAATTATCTTTCCCTTCTAATTTAGAATCAGAATGTGCTTTTAATTGGTAATTTTACAATGTAAATATTAGAGACTTTATGAAACTACCCACAACAGCAATGAGTGTTCTTTTATTTTTTCATATGTAATAAAAAATGTAAGAAAATTATCACCAGGATTACAATTCATATTTTAGTTATCAGGTTACATACATTGCAAAATGTAGCATTTGTTGGTCTGTTGACATATTTTAATAACATTTCCATTTTTATATATGTCATTTCCATCAATGTTATATATGTTAGAGTATTCAGGAATCAAATATTAGGATTTGTTATTACTGTAATAATTTATTAATTTCTGCTAATTTGGTACAGGAAGGGAGATTAGTTTACATCAGTTTTTTAAATGAACTTAGAAATATTTTATTTTAAATTTAAATTTTTTTAAATTAAAAGATTGCCTTCTAATAAAAAATGTGCAACTGCCTTGACCATTAAGTAGGTGCAGAATTTTGTTATACTAAATTTGTAAATCAGATTTTCTTTATTCAAGGAATATTTTCTAAAAATCTAAAATTGAATGTGTGTTTATTAGAGTAAGGTTTTAATAAAATTGATTATTTTAACTTTTTTTTAACCCTGGTATCATTTTGAACTGTCAGCTTTTTTTTTATATATCTTGACCATTTTGTTTAAAGTTCATATTTTCTTAATCTCAAATGAAAATTTTGAAGATTTCCAACATATAGTGAATTTTTTATTTTCAGAAATTATAGTTTGAAGTATTAGATAGATATACAGAAAATAAGGAAAATAATTTAAATGACGAAGTGTGGTCTGTCATGTTAAAAATATTAAGTATGGAAATATTATATTTATTATATATATTATGTTATGAATATATTTAGTATGGAAATGTCAAAACAGATATTATTCAAAGCATTTTGAAGTCCGCTTTCAAAAATATATTTACTTTCCAGTAATTTTCTTCTTCAAATAGTTTTATTATTATTTTAGAAATATTAACAGCAGTTACTGTATATACTTGCATATCATGTGACTTTTGAAGACCTAATTTTTTTTTTTATGTTAGCAGTAAATTTATATCTTATGTATATTGTGACACCTTAAAATTAGCTTCAAAAGTCACATGATACATGAGTATATATGGTAACTTGAAAATATTGAATAAGAAGGCATTGTTTGTTTTTTATAAAGATCTTTATACAAAATGTTAGCAGTGTCTCCATAAAACCTGATGGAATCATTTACATGTGGATTAGCACTTCTGCCTAAGATCAAAGTATTTGTGTATTTCCCAAGTATCAGAGTGTACTATCTGTGAACAGTGTTAAGTGCATAAGCAGCTCCTGCCGTGATTTGTAACATGCTTGTTTCAGGATATCCAATCATGTTAATTTAGTGCTTGATAAGGAGCTAAATCCTCATGATGATTTGTGATAAACACTTATTAAAACTGGCTTGAATTAAAACTCTGTTTACAGAAATAATACTTGTAGGCTGGCTTTTGAATTTAGCTCCAGACAAAGGTGCTTATGATCTAAACATTCTTTAATGCTTAAATGATTGTTAATACTTATTGAGACGGTTTATTCTTAATCTGAAACTGTTATTGCCTGTTTAGAAATGAAGATGGGACCCAGGTATCCTTGATTGCCTGATTAAATTATATCCATTCCATATGGATATAAACATTCTTTAATGTTTATATCTTAAATGATTGTTAATACTTATTGAGATGGTTTATTCTTAATCTGAAACTGTTATTGCCTGTTTAGAAATGAAGATGGGACCCGGGTATCCTTGATTGCCTGATTAAATTATATCCATTCCATATGGATATAAACATTCTTTAATGTTTATATCTTAAATGATTGTTAATACTTATTGAGACGGTTTATTCTTAATCTGAAACTGTTATTGCCTGTTTAGAAATGAAGATGGGACCCAGGTATCCTTGATTGCCTGATTAAATTATATCCATTCCATATGGATATAAACATTCTTTAATGTTTATATCTTAAATGATTGTTAATACTTATTGAGATGGTTTATTCTTAATCTGAAACTGTTATTGCCTGTTTAGAAATGAAGATGGGACCCAGGTATCCTTGATTGCCTGATTAAATTATATCCATTCCATATGGATATAAACATTCTTTAATGTTTATATCTTAAATGATTGTTAATACTTATTGAGACGGTTTATTCTTAATCTGAAACTGTTATTGCCTGTTTAGAAATGAAGATGGGACCCAGGTATCCTTGATTGCCTGATTAAATTATATCCATTCCATATGGATATAAACATTCTTTAATGTTTATATCTTAAATGATTGTTAATACTTATTGAGATGGTTTATTCTTAATCTGAAACTGTTATTGCCTGTTTAGAAATGAAGATGGGACCCAGGTATCCTTGATTGCCTGATTAAATTATATCCATTCCATATGGATATAAACATTCTTTAATGTTTATATCTTAAATGATTGTTAATACTTATTGAGACGGTTTATTCTTAATCTGAAACTGTTATTGCCTGTTTAGAAATGAAGATGGGACCCAGGTATCCTTGATTGCCTGATTAAATTATATCCATTCCATATGGAACTGGATTCATAATGACACAGACTGAACAGTAGGTTAACAGAGGTCAGCCTTGTTCCATTGAAGTATTATTTTCAATTGTTAGTCTCTTGAAAATATTTTAATATGAAGATTTATGCCAGTTGAGATACTGGAAATTGTAAACACTGCTTGTTCAATCAATGACCAGTACTTATTAAGCAAATAAAATAAATGTGGGTTACATTTTCTTTGTAAAGTAAACTGAAATTAGAAATCTTCATTACTCGAAGCAGAAATTCATGATGAGTATTGACCAATATAAGCATCATGATAAAGTTATTTGTAGGTGTTATTTGAAAAAAAATGAACCCAAATGATTTAAGGTTTACTTCTGGTTTAATAAGCCTACAAACCAGTTTCCAATTGTAGTTCTTCTATTAGACTGGCTATCAAACATGGCTAGAGAGCCCAGTTTGCCTGACTATCTATCTCATAGTTGAAAAAATTCGAATTAAAAGTTAATAGATTTGGCATTATTTTCTCTGGAAATATTTTTTCTTTTTTACTCAATTAAAATCATTTGGAAAACAGTGAGTAGACTGGATTGGAAATCATTTTTCAAGTCAAAACATCTTTACAGTATTTAGTTAACAACAGTTGTGTTGTAGTGTGCCAGTTTTGTTGTGTTACAGAAACAGACAAACATAGAGGAATCAGAAATATTATCAAGTTTTTTTTTTTAATCTAAAAGCTTGAATAGATTATTCAGGATAAAATTTCAAAAAAATAAAAAGATGCAAAATAAACAAATAAAAACACTTGACTATCATCAAAGAAAATTCTGTTAGAAATTTAACTGAATGACAGAAGACTAAAGAGCTTTGCAACATATAAATATCAGAATACAATTTTAAGAAATATTTATGAAATAATAACCTAAAGTAGTGATAATATAAAGTGATAATATTAATAATAATGCAAATTATAATGCCTAACAAAACAAAATTAATTTAAGATGTGAGAGAATGTTTGTCAAGAAAGTTCTTAATAAGAAAACTATAGCATCAAGTTAACAAATGAAAAGAATTAAAAAAAAATTATCTTTGTGGCAGTTTCACATATAATCTGCTCATCAGGGCTAGATAAAGCTGTAACAGTTTACATGTGAAACTTAAAGTTGTTGACAAAGACAAGTCTTTTGAACTTTTCTTCTTCAGTTAACTAAAGTGATAATATTATCCATTTCTACTTTGGATAAGTATTGTAAAATTACAACTGAATATTTTATGACGGGAATATGCTGCTTCTTTGCTGAGGCTTTGCTTTTAAACACAAATTATGATAAGTGCTTAATTTTTTTTTTGGTTTCCTAACATTGTCCTGTTTTCCTGGGTCAAGAAAATTTCTTGTATTGTGGCTTTCAGCAAAATACTCTCCATGTATCAGTGTTAGTTAATATAGAGCTTTATGAATTTGCACAGCTGTTAATTGTTAAGGAAATTTAAAACTGTTTATACATGACATAAAGTGGTGGTTGATTTGATTCATTACCTAAATATTTGTGACCTTGGTTTAGTAACTAAAACAGTAACTTTATAAAGTCTATACAATGCCATTTATTATGTATAGTCATTGGAGATGGCTAAAAATTAAAAATATAGTAAACAGTATCTTTATACATAGAAAAACTATATAATGCTTATATATATATATATATATATATATATAGTTTTTGAACATCGAAATTTATTTTATTTTATAATTAGCTCTGTAATTTTAATTACATTGAGCTCTCCACTTGTATCATTTTTTAATATTAAAATTTTAATATTAATTAGGATCAGGTTTTTGGGATTTACCTTCCTACTTTTCCGTTTGGATTAAAGTTATTTTAAAAGATATATATATATATATATATATATATATATATATATAATTGTTTATGAATGTTTTTTGGAGATGGTTCTTTCAAATTATGGGAAGTTTTATAAGCAAAATGAAGTAACACAGTTTGTGTGATGGTTATTTAAAAGTATCTTGAAATAAAATTTTGTTTTCTGATTAGACCTTGTCAAGGTTGATTATAAGTGTAACAGCTTTTACAATATAGATACAGTAGTTATTGAAGAAGACTGAGTAGACAAAAATAGTTATGGAAGAATGTTTGCTTACCTATTCTCTTTGCAAGAGATGACAAAACAGAGGAGGTGATTCATACCTTTTCCAAGGGCATTAGTGTGAAGTCAACATATTCAGTCTATTGTCCTCATCTTTGTTGTTGTTATCTCAACATTTCAGTGGTTGTGCTCTCTGGGTTTTATCAGGTGTTTCTCAATCTGTGAAATCTTCAAACTGAACCATTTATATCATCTGTCAGGGTAGCTTGTTCTCGTTTTACTCTCCATGTCTAGCAATATCTTGTTCTTATTTAGTATTGCTCAGTTATTTTTTTAGTCCAAATATCTACTGCCTGACCCAGGGATTGAACTAACAATTATGATCATCAAATTCATGCACCAACACATTGATTCACAAGACTTTTATCTCTTTGTAAATAATGTAAATCCCCATCCCAGAAATTCAGACAAAAAATTCAGTTAAAACTCAAGATTTTATTGAGGTTTTACTTGAATGAAAAAAAGAAAATACTGCCAAAAGTATTAATTATCATTATTCAAAATCAAGATTAAATATACTACTTCAGAATAATTATATCATACACAAAAATAAACTGTAAGCACATGTAAGATCTAACCCTAAAATCACCCCCCAAAAATACTGGGAATTTGAATAAATATTTTTTTATTATTATAAAAGATAAAAAATGCTACAGAAAAATCGATGTAATAAATCCTTAAAATAAGATCTAATGCCTGCAAAAATATCTAAATAAATAAAAAATATATAAATAATTAAAAGAAATAAGATTCCAAACGATAATTTATAGAAAAAAGAAGATAAAAAAAAAGGAAAGAGGGAAGAATTAAAAGAAAAAACCGACCCTCTAAACTTAAAATTAAGATTAAACATACAACTTTATACAAAAAAATGATAAAACGCTAGCTAATTTGCATTTACTTCCCAAAAAATACAATTTAGATTTCTTGAAATAACTTGCCTAAATACAATTATACTCCAAACTCGAATAAAAGGAAAAAGAAGAAGGAAAAGAGAAAAAAAGGGAAGAAAAGAAGAAAAAAAAAGAGAGAAAGAAGAAAAGAAGAAAAAAAAAGAGAGAAAGAAGAAAAGAGAAGAAAAGGGAAAAAATGGGAAAAGGAGAAGAGAAAGAAAAAGGAAGAAAGAGAAGAGGGGTATATGTGTGTGTATGTGTGTGTATATATATATATATATATATATATATATATTTTTTGTTACCAAAAAAATCTAAATTGGAAAGAAAAAACACCCCACCCCTATCACATCTATGAAAACCTAGACACAGAATCAAAGTAAATGCATGAATTATGTCCACTAACAGCAGACATCAACCAATTAAATGATAGCCAACCATAAAAATGACCACTCAACAGCACCTCTTAGAAATCCTAACCAAAAGATATACCCAACTGATAAAAAGATAAAACATACATTCCAACAGATAATACCATTAATCAACAATTTCACACTTACACACCAAATTTCTCAAAAGTCTAAAGGAGACATTCACTTCATTACCAATAACCCCAACCAACCCCCACGACAACAAGAACCAAATATAAATGTAGAATGATTCCAAACCTTTATTTCCCCTGAGGAAGTGTTTAAATCCAAACACTGAAACAAACATATGATTGTAGGGAAGAGGACATATATAGAAGAAATTATGTACATGTTCTAAAACATAATTGATAATATATATATATATAATGGATTCTCCCGTCGTGTTCAACGTATGAGGGTCCAACCTTTTTCCAGCAAGACAACCACACAGAGATTTGTTTATAGTGGTGAAGGCATTGTGTAGTACCATCCACACTTCTTGGAACTGCTGATAACAAACAATTGGTGCAGATTGACTGCCACAAATCGCACGAACAGCAGACCTCAATTATTTAACCCATAATTGGAGGGAACGAACGGATTAATACCTTTCCCAAGGGTACCAGTGCGCAAGTGAATGCAGCGTGCTCGACTGAAATTGGAACTCGGCTCACCGATTTCCCCCTCCAAGCTGACATCCACCGCACCCCAACGCACATCCATGAATGCTAACAGCACCTGGTATTCCCAAGTGGCCACCCACCTAAGTACTGACCAGGTTCAGCGTTGCTTAACTTCGGTGATCAAGCGGGAACCGGTGTATCCAACGTGAGATGACCGTATATATATATATATATATATATATATATATATATATATATATATATATATATATATATATATATATATATATATATATATGTGTTTTCTCCTTACATATACTGATTATAAAGCCTCATTTATAAGTTCATCATGATAACAGATTAACAGTAGTAAAATAAAACAATTATGGTAAGATAGTGTAATAAGTTATATGATGGATAAAGGATTCTTTCTAATTGTAGGTCTTAGCAACTTCAGCCTATTTTTCTTTCTTGATTAAGTAAAAAAAAAAAAAAAAATAATTTTTTTACTTACAGGAAACACTTAATTACTTCTTTGCCAAATCTGAATTGCTAGCATCACAACTCTTGAGATTTGGGACTATTATTAAGTAAAAAGTATGAGTTTATTCTTTCAGTTGATTGTGGACATATGAAACCACAGATGAGTGGGTGAGTGTTGTATTGAAATTGTTCATTTCTCACTTGGAATAACAAAATTAAGGATGATTCACTGTAAGATAAGAGATTTTGGGACCTCTTCTGATTGTTTTCAACAATGCCTAAGAATTCTTTGAACAAAAATTTTTTCATACTCGATCAGGAATATTGACTTTTATTCTCTCGGAAAATAAGCCTCTGTGGAGATGAAAAAAATATTTTGATGGCAGGATAAGACAAAGATTTCAGGAGGGAATATTTAAAAAAGACTGTAATCTAAAGCTGAATATTGTTTCAAGGAAAGACTTGATATATATCAAAAGATCTGAAGGTAATCACCCAGCTTTATTTGATTAGGTAGGAGAAAAAGTTAATCCCATATGTTATCCTAGATAGTAATTTTCTAACAGTTAACAGTCTTATAAAATACAAAAGGAAAGTATTGTTTGGACTAAAGCTGATTGCTAATTCTAATATAGAATTTAAAGCTCAGTTGATTTTGTTATTTAAATGTTATAAAAGTTTTATCAGAGACATATAATAGGGTTTTTAAACTTTTTGAGAAATTTTTTCTGACTTCAAAAAAGATATAAATTTAAACCTACCAATTCAGTATCTCAACATTTGTGTCTTGGTTTATCACTTAAGCATCTGTGACTTGTTCATTACCGCATCATCTGTGACTTGTTCATTACCGCATCATCTGCGACTTGTTCATTACCGCATCATCTGCGACTTGTTCATTACCGCATCATCTGCGACTTGTTCATTACTGCATCATCTGCGACTTGTTCATTACCGCATCATGTGTGATTTGTTCATTACCGCATCATCTGCGACTTGTTCATTACTGCATCATCTGCGACTTGTTCATTACTGCATCATCTGCGACTTGTTCATTACCGCATCATCTGCGACTTGTTCATTACCGCATCATCTGCGACTTGTTCATTACCGCATCATCTGCGACTTGTTCATTACCGCATCATCTGCGACTGTTCATTACCGCATCATCTGCGACTCGTTCATTAACCGCATCATCTGCGACTCGTTCATTAACCGCATCATCTGCGACTCGTTCATTACCGCATCATCTGCGACTCGTTCATTACCGCATCATCTGCGACTCGTTCATTAACACATCATCTGTGACTTAGTTCAGTAACTTAGCATTTGTTATTGTTTAAGCTTTTTCTGATCAAAAGTAGCTCACAACCATGTCATGTTGAAACATAGGTTCCTATATGATTGTCAAAGTTAAGCAATATAGAGTTCAGTCACTACCTAGATGGGAGGCTACTTGGGAATACCAGGTGATATAAGCTTGGATGTTGTAATGGATAATGGCTGGGAATTGTTAATTGAAGAGCCGAGTTTTAATTCTGGCTGGATTTGTTATATTCACTTACAAGCAAATGCCTTTGGGAAAGGAGGATATGAATCTACCTCTTCTCCTTCAGCTATGGGTTAATTAATAAGATGTGGTATCATTAAACCATTATTTATCTCCTTCCTCTTCTTATCATCCTAAAACTATTTTCTGGCTTTAAATAATCTGCAAGTGCCAATAAGCTATAGCAAATATAGGAACAACAAAAAATACTCTCTCAAATTCTTTCAATATCATTTATTAAAGTGATATTACTATTGATAAAAATAAATTTTGGGGGATAAGTTTGCTAAAACAAAAAAAATCTTTCTTCTGTCATGATCAACAGAGATTTGAAAGAATTACTATAGGGATATTTGTGTAAAAAGAAAGCTAATTGTTGGTAGGACTTTTAATTGTTTCTATAGTTTGTATTATAGAGTATTACAAAATTGTAAATTCTGGTGAAAGTATCCAATTAATGTCCTCATTTTGTAATCACCTATGACACTGGTCAACACAAATTTAGCCAATTTGATGGTGCCGATTCCAAAAATGATCTCAGATTTTCATGGTCAGCTAACGTTTTTGCTGTACTGAAATTGCTTGTTTTTGGAAAAAAAGATCAATTTATGATCTTGGCTGATCACAACATTTAGTTAATAAAGGTTGTAGAAACCCATCAATTTTCAGTTAGGCCAAGCAATTTATGTCAGCCACTAGAAATAAACTATTTTTATATGAAAAATGTGTTTCTGAGTCTAACATTTTAAAACAGATGTGCCAAATTTTTCCAATTTATCTCCAAAATTCAAATTAACTGATAAACTTTATCAGTAGTATGCTAATATAAATCTTAAGGTTCATTTTTTACAGAGCCATCTAGATAACTTTCCAGATAATTGTGGCGATGTGAGTGATGAGCAAGGAGAACAATTATATCAGGATATGAAAACAATGGAAGAGAACTACCATGGATGGTGGGGTAAATGAATGATGGCTAACTACTGCTGGAGTATCAAAAGGGAATTAAATAACATTGAACATGACAATCAAGAAAAAGTAAAACGTTTACCATATTTCTTATATTCATAAAGATTTTATTACTACTGTTAATTTATTAAATGATTTGATGAAAATACTTGTTGATCTTGGTATATTCAATCATGTTATTTTTAAAGATTTAGAGTATGACTGTTATTGAAAAAATAGTATTTCTCAAGAAGCAGACCAATATTTGTTGGTTTAAGTATGAATCGAGAGGTTTCTACAATTTTACTTTGAGAAATATTGTTATTGGTCAATATCATATATGCAGAAAACAAATGAAAATAAGCTTTTTTTCTAAAAATGAGGCATGTTTGTACAGTAAAAATGGTAGTTAACCAAGAAGTAAGGTCATTTTCAGATTCAGTGCCCTCAAATTAGCTAAGAAAGATGTTTGGTGTTCAAAACCATTTCAAAAGTTTTTTGTTGATCAGTGTAATCATAGGAAATTCAGTGTGCATTGTATGTGAGAAATTTTAAAAGTAGACAATGCAGTGATTTCCTGTGCACAAATCCTGGATAAATGTTTCATCTCTTTGTGAATTTGCATCCCTGTACATAATTTGAGACTGATAAGAATTTTGCTCTGATAATTGCCTTATTACAGTTGAACATCTGGTGTCTATTACCTCACTCCATAATTTTCTGAATTACACAGAAATATTTTTTTTACAATTGGCTGACTAATTTGTTCTGCTATTGCACATTGTGTTAGCCCTTGATTCAGAAGTTCAACAGACTTATTACATTAAAAATCAGCTTTGTTCTTTTTCCAGTGTGTAGACTTGACACAATTTTAAGAAACAGAAACCTATAAATTGAATTTGAAATTTCTTCGTCACATGAATTGTCAATGAGCTTAAAGTTTAGTAATTGCAAAAATTTTCAGTGATAAATTTTGTTAAAACTTATCAACTCATTACTATTGGACAATGTTTATAAAATGACTAATTTAAAAATTTAACATTTGGTAATAAATCTATTCCAGTTAATAAAATTATTTTAAATTTTTAACTTGTCTATAAAGTATACTGTTTCAAAATTTTCATTTTAGAGTGGGATTGTAGATTTTACTAATACAGGGTTGCTGAGGCAGAGGCAGATATGATTTTGGTTTATAATCATTTTACATTCTTGATTATTATATACTAATTTATAGTGTGTTCAAACTTGTAGTAATAATTTGGTACTTGGGAGAGAATCTCAATTTTTTTTACTCTACCACTGGGTCCCAATAAATACATTTCAATGACCTGTTTTGATTCTGTTGATTTGCTGTCTTTGAAGTGAGTTCTGTTTTTGTATTAACAATGTTATAATAAAAAAAGAGCATTTACTTTTAATAGATGTAAAACAACAGAATTTTTAGGCTATATTTAATAAAATATTTTTAACTTGACAAAACTAAGAAAATTGGTTCATGAAGATTATGTTCATACATGGAGAGCATTTGGTTGATTTTTAAATTTTAGATTTCTTTTTTTTAAGGTGTTGGCCACATCTATATATGGCATAGTTTTATAAACATATAGAAATTTTGTTTCAAGTTTAAATCCACAAAAAATAGTGTGACAGGACAATGTGAAAACCCAGATTTTGTTTTTTTTTTTAAGTCCTCCCAAGTCATTTGAAGCACCTCATTTGCTTTATCACCTTCATTTTGGTAACCATGTTTTTGTTTGATGAATCTTTTTTTTTATTGCTTGTTTGAAATGATTTGGAGACTTAGAGGCAAAAATTGGTTTGCAAATGATGTTTGACTGAAAATGTTTGGTTTTAAATTGTCTTATTTCTTTAAATGCTTTAGATAACTGAATTAGGTCTTTGTATGAATGTCACCGCATTGGGGAAAGGTGCTTTTTGAATTATGCCATAACATTCCCAAACAAATAACATTTACTCAATTTATCGGGAGCAGTCTTTTATCAAATGTTTTTAAGAATATGTTTCATTGAGACAATTGAGAGCAAGATGCAAAGGTTTTGCCCGAGATTGTTATAACAACTGGAAATGGTCACAATATTTTTTGTGTCCAAATTTAAGTTTAGATTGCATAATTAATTGATTTTGGTAATATCAAAATAGAGAATTTAATTTTTGAAAAATATTTTTGCATACACACTCAGTGTTTATATGAAATGAATATAATTGTTTCAATGATTTTATATTATTAAATGTTTTTTAGTTCTAATGTTACATTTTTGATATTCTCAGCTTAAATAGATACTCAGTAATGTCTTTATCTTTACAACCTTATCTTAATGTGTTCATTGAAATTTCTCAAATCTCAGTAATTCTTGATGATACTCTTAATATGTCTGGCTTAAGGAGACAACAAGACTTTTTGTCTGTTTTTAGTTATAATGAAAAGATAAATTAAGAAAAATAATACAAATCATCTCATACTTATGAATGTAATTAGTACTTTTTAGATTTTGAAGTGTTTGATGAAACTATCTTTGTTAATTATCACCATTTATGTTTTCTTTCAACTGCTTATTAACAAGTAAATGTAAAATAATATAAAAAAATGATAAAAAATTTTATTTCATTCTGAATAAGTTATTCAATATGACATTCCAATGCTGCACCAAAAGCATAAAAATAAAACTCAATGTTCAAATGAAAAGATTTTTAAAAACTCTACTGAGAGCAAGATTCATTTCTGTGCTTTTATATCAGCCTTGGGATAAGACTTTGGCTGCCTTGGTGGAATTGTAAAATCAGAATAATCATTTTCTACAGTATTTGTAATGGTTGAAATGAATATTCATTTATAGTTTAAGGCTCATTTGAGATTTGGTTTCTGTTAGAACATAAAAATACAATATCACTACCTTTCCATCGTTTGATAACATTTGAACATTGACTTTTTAATCTTTTCCCAAAAAAGTAAGAATCTTTGTTAGCTGTAGATGTTCAATAATATTTTTTGAATTTCATTAATGATAAAGAACCATTCCTATGTTAGGTTATTTTTAATGATTTTTTATTGATATGTATAAACTGTATAAAAGCACACTTTTTAAAAATTTACATAAGAATATATCTTCCAGTATATTTTAAGGACTCAATTACGTCATAAAAAGCTTATAAAAATCCCATAGCTTATGAACTTGGATAAAATTTGCTAAAGGTTGATGAGTTTCATTGTGACACATAGAGGGATTTTTTGTGCAAATAGCCCTCCTCATAGTATAAAAACACAAGAGTAGAATATAATAAATTTATAATAAATAGATATGTTTATATTGTTGAGTTTGTTTTAAAGTTATATTATAAAAAAATTTATATTCATAGTTTAATGATTTTGATTCTGATCTTTTAGAGTGCACTGGCTGTTCAGAAATCCAACAGCAGCATTTCCTTGCCGATCCATGAGGGAAAGTTTGCAATGATGGTGTCTGCCCTGCAAGAATTGGTCCCATTCCTCTTTGTCTCTGTTGTAACAAGTGGACCCTATCATGATAAGATGCATAACAACAACAACAGTGTGGATATACCAGAAATAGATGGCAAGTTTTACTGTCAGAATTCTGCACATTTTTATTTCTATTAATTCCAGATAGTAAATTGTGAAATATTGTAGAACCTAAAATTCTCCAATAGATTCTAAAATAGAATTGATATTTTACTCTCTTATTTTTTTTTTTCTAGTCTATACATTTTGAAACAAATTCTAATGACTGATATTGTCATCTGATGCATTCAGGTTGTTAGGATTAATACTAAGCTCTAAGTTTCGTAAATGATCTGTTGGTATTAAATCTATGGATGACAGACTTGAATCTTTATTATTATGAAGACATATATTGTCTTATAAAAGATGTGCTCCAAGCTGTTTCATTTCTTCAACAGTTAGACTGTACTTTGACTTTATACTTTAAAAGGGCAAGTTCCAACTGAAGACAACCATACTGGAATTGAGCATCCCCAAGTTGACTGGTGTTGGAAATTAAATAATTGTTTATATGGAGTATTATTTGTGACACTCAGCAACATAATGTGTCCTATAGAACAAGCTTCCAGTGAGTCATCAGCAAGCATTGTGATTTAAGTACAAGGGTTACTGCCAGTCATGTTATTGTATTTTTCACCTACTTGAAAGCTACAACTCATGGTCCAGTTTGTGGAACTTCCAAGGCTATGCATAAATTTTTTTTCCAATGACAGGAATAAAATACCAGTGTATGAATAGTCAGTCAGTTAAGTGCCATACGTGATACATGCTTGGGCGATCATGTCTCAAAAGAGACATGACTGACTGGGCAGAAGATTATCCCGCAGTAGGTTGCCATTGCTTTCTGTGGTAGACTGGTTGCCAGCCAAGGCTATGGAACCCAATCTGTCCTGTTATTTAACCGATAACTGGAGGGAAGAGACAGATTAATACCTTTCCCAAGGGTATTTGCATGTAAGTGAATGCAAGGAATTCATCTGGAATTCAAACTCGGCTCCCCAATTCCTCGTTTCGTTCCGAGTCGAGTGTATGAATAGAGGCATGCCAAATGCAGCAAATGACTAGTGGAAATCCGAGATCACTGTTTGACACATCATATATGAACAAAATGAAAGAGAACTCATCTATTAGTATAAGTATCAGTTAGTTGATGTCATTCTTGGGCAGGAAGCAACATCAAAACTCCTGCTGCTAAATCTCATGTTATAAAGATGTTGAGTCTATGAGAGACACCTTGTCCCTTCAGTTCTCATGGTCTTGACAGTGTCGGAACATCTTCCCATGCCAGATTAATCTGCTGGACCTCCTAATAGACAAAATTTCTCCTGTGGCTGCATAGTCTGCCATGAGATTATTACCAGTTTGCAGATGGTGGGTCAAATTGATAGATGACTTTTGGAGGTCATCAGGATGTGATGACCTACCACGGGAGGTTTACGGCCTATCACGATGAATACAACGGTTCTCACTCGATCACCAAAGTTAAGCAACGTTGAGCCTGTTCAGTACTTAGATGGGTGACCACTTGGAAATACCAGGTACTGTAAGCGTATAGTGACGGATGTGCATTGTGGTGCAGTGGATATCGGCTCAGAAAAAGAAATCGGTGAGCTGAGTTCGAATTCCAGTTGAATATCCTGCATTCACTTAAGCACTGGTACCCTTGGGAAAGTATTAATCCGTCCCTTCCCTCCAGTTATGGGTTAAATAACAGGGTAGGACTTTGGGACCCTGCCCTTAAAAACAAATCCCAATGAATCTTGATACTCGAAAAGAAAAAAGTATTACTAGACACAAAACTTATACAAAAACAACAATAAATTGTTGAAAGAAAAAGGTATTACCAGCAATAAATAAAATTTAGTTGGCATAAATGACGCGTTGAGGTTGATATGCCATAAAAACAAAACAACCAAACAACCTACCATGGGATGTGACCATGCCAATGAACAGAGTGTGGCGGATGTTTGGCTGGCATTTCCTTCAGCAGAGCGTCATACTGGACACAAAGGTCAGACCATTGCCCTCTCAATGATCCTGAAGACAGGACTTGAATCCATGAATGCAAGTAGGTTTTGCTAAGAAACCACATCCCAATACTGTATAGTAGCTCAGAAAGATGATAACATTGTAAACTTGTAGCTTGGTGCATTGGGAGATGTCATACTGCCACTATTGTGAACTCTTGAGGTCTCTCATGACATCTGCAGCTGGCTCACATCTTCTGTTGATCTCCATGAGGAGGTTGCTGTTATCAAAAATGTCTGTGTAAATTTAGGTGAGAGAGAAAATCATCCATTAAACATGTGTGGATTGAGTATTTTACTTTTCTGCTTCCCCTCCTCAGTGTGTAGATCGAATAATACAATAACCTCATATTCTGATATTGCAGTTCTTTCAGATTTGTATTTATCAAAAAATGACTAGACGTTTTAAAGCTTAATGAAGTTTAATATCACAGTATTGTATATTTGAGCATGCATGAAAATGTAGCCTCTGAACAATGGATTGTCATAAAGAGCTCTCCTTACTGTTCAGATTTAAAGTGCTCTGAACATCTTTCTGTTTAATTTAATATAGGTTAGAGCAACAGATAATTTTTTTTTAGATAGTTGCCATCACTTAAAGTGTTAGAAAATGTAATGTAATTCATGTTTCCGTGAACAAAAATAACTTTGTAAAATATGCTCCTTTAACTAAATCACTTACATGTAGCTTCCTGTGCTGGACAGTTGCAGCAAAAGTCTCTATAATTCCTACAGAAGAAACATGTCTCTTCTATAGAGACAGCAACCAAGGCTTAGCTTGCCGATGATTTGTCACTATTTGTACATGTGTTTATATTTTCAGTTGACAGAGCTATATGAAATATTGTCTGTAATGTAGTATATGATCCTGAATTCTTTTGTGCCTGTTTTAGAGTTCTTTCTTGATCAAAAGTAATTGCAAATTCAAGGGTTTTGTTCTGAAGAAGCAGCTAATGGATGATATTAAACATGAGATTGCCTATAGTTTTTTTATTACACTTTTCAGTACTGACAGCCTTGTAATTACAAGGTGTTTTAGTACCTTTAGTTGTACATGTCTCTCTCTAACTTTTGCCAAGAGGTGGCTAATAATGCTTTGTATATAGTTCATTTTTGTTACCACATTGATACATTTCATAATCAGGAATATACTTGTATATTAGCTAGCTCGACCATCTCTTCTAACCATCAAATCAATGGACAGTATGAACAATATAATAAAATATGACAGGCAGTGACCCCTGCATTTAAATCACAATGTTTGCCTTTGACTCATTGGGAGTTTGTCCTACAAGATGCATTGTATTCAATATTCACACTGCTATTGGCTTCTGCTAGTGCTGCTCTGCATCAATGATATTACTGTTGTAGAACCCAGATTTATTTCTTAGGTTTTATTCAACGAAGAATGTGGCAATACACATGACAGTAATCTTTGTCACCTTTCAAGAAGAAACAAAGTTCACCAACTTCACCCATGAAAGCAGCAAAAGTGTATATAGTCTTGTGAGCCATGATAGTAATCTTGTACATTAGAAATTGAATTGTCATTGCAATACAAAAGAGTGTATAACAGATAATAAGCAAAATGATCACAGGAAGCTACCAAATTTTCTGAATTTGTTAAAAGAAAATCTGAGAATTTTTCTCATGGCTTCCATTTTGTCTTGAAATAAATATTCATTTACATTGTAATAGAATTGATGATTATTCTTTTGTTTTTTATTTGTAATTTCTATTTGAAAGAAACCGAGAAAAGTTATGAAATATGAGTTTTCTGAAGAGGCTATTTCTACTTTTTAATACATTATGCAATGACCGAGATGCTCTGAAATTTTTTTTATTTTTTTCTTCTCTTTCTAAAGGAATTGAAAGCAATAAAGGTTGGTTTTGATTTATTTGCAGAGTTACTTAAAAAAATAAACAAATTATCATGGAAATGTCTTAAAGGAAATTTGATGAAGGCAGAATGTTTATAAATCTTTTCCATGAAATATGATAATGTTACTACTGTTAATTTCTAATGTTCTTAAGATTAAATTCATTTTGTGTTTATAACATAGTTACCAACAAGTATAATTAAGCTAAATTAGACTGAATTTATGAAGAAAATATAATTTTTTGCTTGGAAATAAGTGTGTTTGTGTAATTATTTACTAAGCTCAGGTTAATCTGGTACATGGTTACAACTGTGACTGAACTGCAAAACAGTTTGTGAGACAAGCTTGCTCAACATATATATGAGACAATATTTATATATGTGAGATGATGTTGAAAAGTTCTTGTCCTGACTCACTTTCCAAATTCTGAACAAACATTTAATTTCTTTTGAAGGGTTTCCTAGTTTGGTTGAGAAGTTTTCAGCACCTCTCTTTGTATGTATGGGTACTTGTTTCTGAACACACCTGTCTGCTAGCCGATCCCTGTTGCAGATGTCTGCTCATACACATTTGTGTTTTGTTCAACATCCACAGAGAATAACCAGTGACTGCTGAGTGAACTTACAGTTACTGGGATAGAGCACGTAATCTGGTGTGGTCAGGAGTTTGAACATTTGATCATCAACAACTTTAGAACAATTGTGTCAACTCAAATTCACTCACAAGGTTTGAGTCAACTCGTGTGTGTGTTTTTGTGTGTATGTGTGTTTCCATTTCTTTTTTTTTTCTTTTTGGTGCATCTATGTTTCTCTCCTACTCCATTTAGGTGTGTCTTCATTTCTATCACTCCCTATGAATTCATCTAAAGCTGTCTCTCCTTTTCTCCCTTCCTCTCTCTCAATGAATCTGTATTTATCTCTTTTTCTTAGTGTGTCTGCATCTGTTTCATTTTCCTCTTTTATTTGTGTCTGCATTTATCTCTCTATCAGTGTGTGTATTTATTTCTCTGTTTCACTGTATGCATCTGTGTATCTCTCTTTCTCTGGATGTGTTTGCATTTATGTATCTCTCCCTCCCTGTTTTTGCATTTATCTCTCTCTCTCTCTCACTCTTGGTATTTCTGTCTTTTTCCCTTTCTCTTCCTATCTCAGTGTTTGTTTCTGCATTTTCCTCTTTCTTTGGGTGTGAAAGTTATTGCACAAAGCTCATTAACAGTGAGTGAGTGAGTGAAAAATAGAATAATAACCTGAAGAACTTTTTCAGTAATTTTGACATGTGGCTTGAATAAATGAACAGCACAGATATTGACGTCAGAGTTAGCCAGGGTTCACTCACTGAATGCATGTGTCAACATTTTAAATCTTTTGGAAGCAGTGGAAATAGAATCAATTTTTCTCTTTCAGTTTCAAGATTTCCAAAACCAAGTTCCGACCTTACTGATTTGAGAGTTATTGTTGGCAATGTGAAGACTCTGTCAGCTTGGGTCCATCAATATGAGGAGCATATCTCTCAAGAATGGTTTGAACCTTGGGAACAATTTAATTGGGTTGTAAAAAATCTGTAAGTTTTCAATGTTTTTTGGTTTTTATAAATTAGGAATGTAACAAGTAGGGAAGATATGCTAAGTTTAAGTTATACCCAAGATAAATACAAAAGTTATTTTGGTCAACGTTTATGTTTTTACAAAAGTATTTGAATGTAAATAAATTATTAAGGATATGTGGATGGTATAATGGATAGCAGCTTGGTATTAGAAATTGATGAGCCAAGTTTAAATTCTTTCCTCTTAGCCACTACCAGCTATGAGTTAAGTAGCAGAGTAGACTGGGTTCCAACCTTGAATGAAAACTAGCCTAGGAAAAGTATAACTTTGAATTCAAAACCATGAGAAATGCAATAAGAAAACACTCAACTATTTTCCCTAAGAGGTTATTGCAATTTACAGATAATGAAATAAAAAGGAATCTAGGGAGAAATGATTGCCTATGTCCTGAAGGGATATGGGATTAAAAAAAAGTAGGTATTTAACCAAAAAATTTCTTTCCTTTACAACTGGTAAAAAAAATGTGAATGGTATATAACTGACCATTTTTAACAAAATGAAGCTGTGCAATTGCTTTGTAAGATATGCAAAATGACTAGAGCATTTCTGTACCAATCTAAACTTATTTATAAATGGAAATTTGTTTGTGTGTGTGTCCATTACCTATAGACTCCGAAATGGCTGAACCAATTTTCTTGAAAATTTACACAGTTGTACTATAAGCGTCTGTGAGTGTTCTTAGTTAGGTTTTGTGTCAAGGTACCCTCAATAAATATCAATAATCGAAAAAATTAAGTTATAGAAGGAGTGGTCCGATTATAATCAAATTTGATACACTCATAGACAAAGACATAAGAAATGATATTCAGAAGTTTCAAGGTTGCAGTTCTTACAGTAGTGCAGAAAATCGAGAAATATATATATATATATATATATAAGACAAGATGTTTGTGTGTGTGTGTCTGTTTATCTGTCTGTATGTCCTTTATACAAATCCACAATTTTTATCCAATTCTCACCAAACTTCACACAAATATTCTTTAGACTGAGTCTAAGCTCCAGGGCCATGAATTAGTTTTAAAGCCTTCATTACACCTGAGCAATGCCAGACTATACTGCTAGTCTTGAATAAATGATTACTATGTTGATATTGTTTTGGTACAAGAAAAGAGTACAGAACTGTTACATGTTATATGATCTCTTATATGACGGTGAATGCCGGACAATCTTCTCAAAGATGTAGGAGAGACTCAAAGCAACAGAAGTGTGGTTCTACAGAAGGATGCTGAGGGTACTATAAACCAAACATGTGAGCAACAAAATGTTTTTGGAGAGGATACAAATGAAAAGAAAAACTTATGCTTAATATCAGGAAGAGACAGTTGAAGTTTCTGGGACATGTAATGAGGAAGGAGAGCTTGGAAAATTTGATACACACAGGGCAGATAGAGGGAAAGAGGAACAGGGGAAAACAGAGCATGGCATACTTGATGGACTTAAATGGACAAAAGAGCAGGGTTTGAGAGAAATAACAAGACAAAATATATTAACTACAAGGGAAAGGAAGCTGTAGAGAGCCATGATCACTTATGTCCTGAAGGAACATGACACATAGAGGACGATGATGTTGACAAGGCTACATTAAACAGAAGCTTCTTTAGAATAAAGCCTATTGCACAAAACAATTTTCTTGCTCCCTATTATACTAGAATAGATGTTTCTTTTATTATTAAACTTTGCTTGGTATAAGGCTAAAGTGAGTGAGTGGCAATCAGTTTAGGAAAAAGTTAATTATGAATTCAATGCCATCATTCTCACTATCTTTTCCATGAAGTTATGGGAATTCACAGATGTTACAGAAAGAAAGCTGTGAAGAGCCATAATCATCTGTATCCTGGAAGTATGTGACATTAACAATAAAAAAAATTAAATTGAAGTTTGAATTAGTATGATAGTAAATATATAAACGTCTTTTTTAAAATAAAGCATAAAAATTATTTTAAAAAATGAGACGTGAACCCGCCACCCTAACAGATAAGTTAGTATGATGACCTTGCTCATCCTTATTCTGCCAAAAAAAAATCTAGAACAAGAATAAATTGGGAATGTCTCTTGTTTTATAAAACAAGCTGTTTTGATAAACTGGCAGCAAACTGCCTGCATACTGACAGGAAATGAATTCACCAGATATAGAAAAGGGATGTAAGACAAATGTGTCTCGTCACCAGATATTTTCAACCTGTACAGAAAAACAATTCTGGGAGAGTTAGAAGTCTTGCCAAGATTTGTCAATGGTGGCAACAATCTCAACAATGTAAGAAACACGGATGACACAGTGTTGATAACAGACACATAAAGAAAAATATAGGACCTCCCACAGAAGGTAGTAAGGAAAAAGTGAGAAGAAAGGACTAAACATAGACTTCACAAAACCTGAATGCATGGTCATCAGCAAAAATAGGACCCCAAAATGCCAACTACAGGTTGGGAATTCAAAAATCAAACAGGTGCAGATATTTAAATACCTGGAAAGTGTTCTGACAGAGGATGGAAAGTGCAACACTGATATGTGAAGAGCCCTTTAGTGCTCAAAGACTTCCTCAAAGATGGAATGGTCTGTGGACTGAAATAGCTATATAAATAAAGATTAATAGCAGTCAAGGATTCAGAGTGTCATTGATGATTATTATCAAACTGTTCTATCTGTGACTCTAACAACTGAACCACTACTCTCTTTTCAATTATTGTGGTTCTGTCTTATCTGTGTTTGTCTTATTTGTACTTAATATCCATTATCATGGATATTGTGCTGTAGATACTTCAGCACACATCATCTGGTATCATACTGCCACCTCAGCAATACAACACTTTGCTTGGTACAGGTTATAACAGAAAGTAAAAATGGTTGCATTTCATGCATAGTGCCAAACTCATTCAGAATTATCTAAACTGTATACAACTGCTTTCTTAGATCAATGATGAAAAATGGTTTTCAGCAAATGAAGTCTTAGCAAGGAGCATCCTTCTAACTTTGTGGACTGGCATGACAATTATAAATAAAGAACTACATCAAATAATAGAAACCACACCATTTGCAGATTTTTAGCAATAAATGAATAGTGAAATAAGTTTAAGAGAAATTAATGACATTTCAAGCAAAACTTCAAACAAAAGATTAGAAATTAATCCCCCTTCAGTACTCGAAAGATTTTATAAATTACAACCAAAAGTAGCACTAGCTGCTTGGTTAATGAATATTGAATGTTTCCTTATAAGGAAATGGCTAATATTACCATTACCATTACCATTCTGATTGTCAATTGCAAAACATAACACCTTTGACTTGATAACTTTTCAAGCCTTCAAAATCAGGGAAGCAGACAATTTAAAATTAAATTGAAGTCAATATTGATTTATATTTTAAAATGTGTTTATATATAAATATCATGTTAAGTAGCAGATATATATAAAAGACATCAAATTATTATTCATAACTGAATATAAATCTGTTTCTAATTTTAGAATACCAAGGCTTCAAGAAATTATAACTGGTGTTGGATTGACAGTGCCAACCATCACAAGTATATTATCAAAATACTTCTTCAGAATATGTCGAACATTTGGTAGAACCTTTGTTGATAAAATGGTAAGTTTATATTGATTAAAAAAAAAAATGAACATTCTTTTCTTATTTATTTTCCTAATTAAAAAAGTTATAAAATTAGTCATTTGAAGTAAAACAAAAAATAAGTTAACTGTGAATGTGGGTGGTATATAATGAAATTACAATGATTTAACATTTACTGAATTACTTCAGTTAGAAGTGATTAAATTAAGAATTAATGTAAGTTTTTTAAAAAAAAGTTGATTAAGCATTCAGAATATATATTAGAATTTTTTTAAAACTCTCATAAAGAATTTTAATGATTAAAGGATTGGAAAATAGAATCAGTGAGCTGTTCTACTTTCTTTTGTTTGCTTTGCACTAATACCCTTAGGAAAGACATGAATGTAGTTTTTCTTATTCTCCAGCTATGTGTTAAATATCAGTAATCTGTGCTCTCAAGCTATGAAGAAGACACCTTTGAGTAATAAAACTGTGGAGAAGGCAATGGGAAATCACTCAACATCTTGGAGAATGGAAATCTTAGGAGAATCATGATTGGCTATGTCCTCAGTGGACATGGCATTTACAAAAACACTATGTCTTTAGTCATAAAGACTTTCTTACAACTGACAAAATATGCAAAGAGCATCTAGTTATCCAATTCTGACAAATTGAACTTGTCAGAACATCTAAGAATTATTCTTGTCTTTCTTGACATATTCAGTTTCACTTCATTACAAATTGGTTTGTCAGGAATATCTTTGGTACTTGTAACATTTGAAAAGTATCGGCTTGGAAATGCCAGTTGGAGAGCCTAGTTCAAATTTCAGCCTAACCTTTTGTGTTTGCTTATGTTTTTGATCCATTTTAAAGCATGAATTTATCTCTTCTCTTCTCTCCCAGTTATCGCTTAAATAGGAGAGCCGACTGGTCTGTTGCCTTGAGTGGCAATCAGTTTAGGAGAAAGTTAATTATGAATTCAATGCCATCATTCTCACTATCTTTTCCATGAAATTATGGGAATTCACAGATGTTACAGAAAGAAAGCTGTGAAGATCCATAATCATCTGTATCCTGGAAGTATGTGACATTAACAAGAAAAGAAATGAAATTGAAGTTTAAATTAGTATGATAGTAAATATATTAATGTCTTTTTTTAAAAATAAGGCATAAAAATTATTTAAAAAAAATGAGTTTTGTTTGGCTGAGAAAGGATTTTGCAAAGTTTCTTAACTTACTTATAATTGGTGCAAGTTATCTGATTGTGGTTGATCCACTTTTTGCAAATTAAAGCAAATATGATGAAAAAAATGTTTATAAAAGTTTTTCTTTTCTTTAGGTAAAGCCAAAATTCCGAGAACTCTTAGACATCCCAGAGGAAGAATTAGGTAAGTTATTTAAAAACAAAAATAATGTATTAGATGTGTGCGTAAGTTTCCAGTGTTTTTATTAAAAAGAATGGTTTTCATCTAATAACTTCATCTCTCACTTGCAAAAAGATAAAAGTGGGAACTTTTGCTCACCCCTAATATTTTTCTGTTTAGGTTGTAATATGCAATGTACTTTCAAGATATATTGATTTCAATTTAAATATCCAATTTTTTGAGGGATAACTAAATGTTGGAGTATTTGTCAAATATTTTGTGCATCATATATTTGGGTTTAAATATAACTCAACTCCAAAAGTATTCTTAAGCCTTTTTTCCGATACGAATTAATAAGACTAAGACAGATATTCACAGAAAAATAAAAATAAATCAAAATACGACAGCAGACTTAATCGTTGCAGTTGAAGCTGGTAATCGTAAGTCTATCCTGAGTTACTTCCCTTGTCCTGTTCTGCATTTTCGCGCAACCGTTTTCTGCGAATGTTTTATAAATTATATAGGATAATAAATTCATTAAATGTTACGCTCTGCTTGCAAAATAGCAGAAGAATAGAATAAAAATACTGTATTGATTTATAATAATTTTTGAACAACTAAGAAATAAAAATGTTCTAAGTGTGAAATGAAAATGTAGTGAAGAAATAATTAATCAGGTTACAATGTAATTGTCTTTCTTGTAATGTACATCTAAAAGCAACTACTGTCTCGTCAATATTGATTTTAACTAGACTTGCATTGAGTTCCTGGAGTTGCTAGAACTGCAGAAGTGTCTTAATTTTATGTCAAATTAATGACCAAACCACTTATGATGATGTATTTCTTTATATAAAAGATTTGCTTCAAACTGTCACACTTTTATTTGGGTGTGGACATAGATTTTTTAATGCATGAAGAACTGTACCTTTAAGATTAATTTCTATCCTATGTACACCTTCTTCAGGTTAGTCTTTATACATGTTTGTCTTTGAACTTGAAAATGTAAACGAAACGTTTATAAGTAGTAAAAACTCAAGCAACTCTATAAAATAATTTAAAAAATTTCTTGCATTTTACAAAGTTTTTTATTTTTATTTTAAAGTTTTTCCCAAAAATTGATAAACTTTTTATTTGAGATATGTTGATGGTGATTCATTACAGAAAGTATGAAAATTCATTTTTAAGGGGTTTTGAAAGAATGAATTGAAAGTTTTTTAGTGATACATAATTAATGGTTTATCACAGAAATAAATAATTGATTTTCATCATTATATCAAAGTGTCTAAGATGTATTTCTAAACTTTAAGGAACATTTTTAGATTTAACCTAAATTTAAAAAATTGATGCAAAGTATTTATTGCAGAACCATTTCAGAAATTATTTCAGTTAATGGTTATATTAAAAATAAATTTTGTCATTTATAGCATTTGGGGTTATGGGAAAATGTTTTAAATTGACACTACTAAAAATTTAAAGTGGAAATCAAAACTCAATTAATTTTGACACTTTTAAAAACTTAGATATAATTGTGTACTTGGTTAAGCTTTGTGGTATGCATATACCTGATAATGCATACTGAAGTTGTTTTTGTTAATTAAATTTACCAATGCAATACAGTAAGGCACAAGGGTTACTGAGTGTGAATGAATTGGAAAAAAGAAACATTATCAAGGAGTGAGAACAATAGAAAAGTAGTCAGGAAGACAGTAGATAATGATTTACATAGCATTTAAATTTTTGAAAATCAAAGTTGGCTTGAAAGTATGGAGCCAGAAGAGTGTTCCACAAGCAAGAAGCGTGAGAAAATAAATTGTTAGCATAGAACTTACAGTTACATTTAGCCAATTCAACTGTAAATTGATGAGGTCTTGTTGCTAATCTAGTACTGCACTTAAATTTGTTAAGTCTAGGCACCATGGTGAAGAGCTAATCCAAAAAATTACCATGAAAGTAGAGACTGCACAGCCATAGTTTTTTACTTTGTTTACCACATTTGAATAGAAAGCAAAAAACTGTGACAGATTTAAAAAAAAAGGATAACACAAACAAAAAAAAAGAAAGGAAATGTTTTTATTAAATTTATTCTGTTGTTTAGAACAAATGGCAATGTATGTTTTCTGGAAATTCAATGACTTTAAAAGTATACATTTGCATTGTGATACTATCATAATTAATTTCTATAGTTTACTAAATTTAAATGAAATTGTACAATCATTTAACTTGGTATCATGTTAAGTGCCCTAATAGAATTTTGGCAGTACAATTTGGAGAGTTCAGGGTATTCTTGTAACAAATCAGTGTTATGAATTCCTGTTTTCTTAGTTTTGCAACCAACATGTCTTTTAATCTGTCTTATTATAATATAAAGTAGGGATATTTTAGTTGAAAAGAAAGACTATTTTCAAAAATGAATTGTCACTGGTTTCACATTTTGTTCTTTGTGCCTGTTCAAGCTTGTTTATTATCACTGTTCTTGGAGAAAGAAAATTCTTTGAAGAAATATTTTTTAGCTATGAATAACTGGTTGTAAAATTGTAATTTTCTTTAAAAAATTGGTTGTAAAAGATTTATAGTCAATTGTTTTCATGCTAGAAGTAAATTTTCTTTGAGAGGAAAGACAATCAAGAATATTGTGCTAAAAAAACAAAAACAACAAAGAATGAATTTGAATATGATGCTTGATTGTTCTGGGAAAATATTTTACTTGCTTAAATAGGGTTCCAACTTTTTCTCCACTTGTCAGAGAATGTCAATAAAATTAGTGAGGGATTTTTTTCTAGTGAGACTTGGACTATCAGGAAAGCAGTTTGTTTGATATTTTTCTTGGCCTGTAGAAAATAAAACTGGGTTTAAGAATTACTACACCCAGACAAACTTCCTTTCATTTTTTGAAGTTTGGTTAAAAGATATAATCAATAAAAGATAGTCTATGTAGATCATCTCCATTCTGAGATTAGTATTGATTGGTTAGCTATGATAATAGAGAGGTCATTAAGTGTGGATGGACTTGAAAAGAACAGGATGACTATACCAAGTCTACACTGAGAGGAGCAAATGGAGCTTATTCTAATTTAGCTCCTCCAAACAATAACTTGAACTTGAGTTGCCTATTTTGAACATTCAAATCCAGCCCAGCGTTCACTGTTCATGGTCTGAAAACTCAGTTAATGGATAACAATATGTGTCAAGTTGACCAGCAGTAACATTGTTCTTGTTATAACATCCAATTTCTTGTTACTTTTTACTCTGCTTTTATTTTCTTGGGCTTGAAACTTGATGATTATGGTCAATACAGGCATCATTTGGTAGCTGGAATATTATTTATAATATCTGCAAGTTGTGACTGAAAAATTAAGTAAAGTTGTCAATAAGTAATTTTACATCTTAATTTTTCCTCTATTATTCTGATAGTTGCTGGACAGAATCAACATTTATCTAACAAGACATTGATTTATTTGGAACAGTTTGCTTATATTAGTTGTTTTTTATGATAACATTTCATCTTCTGTAACCTTTAACCTTTTTCTTTCTGAATTTCTGTGATAAGATGTAATTCTTTCAGACCAGTTTCCATACCCATTATTTTTATTACATTATTTTTGCTGTTGTACTCTCTGGTTTTTCTCTGGTATTTGTCTTCTATTTGGTAAGCCTCTTGGGATGGCAAATGGAACCATTTATTCCAATTTGCATATCTTGCTCTCATTCCATTATTGTCTTTTTGATGAAATTTTCGAATGAGTAACTAAGAGCCCTATGTAAATTTATTTCTGCTGAACCAGTTTATAGTTTACACTACCAACCCAGGGATTCAACTTGGGATTTCAATGGAATGAGATGACCTAGGGTATGGCTTAGCCAATAAAAGTGCAAGTCATGCTCACCTGGTTTATTGGACATGGGAAGTTCATTTTCTGGGTTTGTTATTGCAGAAATATAAACTTGCTCAGTAGAGAAATAGGTTGACATTATCAAAAAGAACTGAAAATTTTTAGTGATGAAACTCACTAAGTGGGAGACTAATTATATCAGGTAAAGGAATGTGCGTTGTGGTGCAATGAATATCTGCTTGGAGCGAGTAATCGGGTAGCCAAGTTCAAATTCTAGTTGAATTCCTTGCATTCACTTATGCGCAAATACTCTTGGGAAAGCTATTAATCCGTCTCTTCCCTCCAGTTATGGGTTAAATAACAGGACAGATTGGGTTCTACAGCCTTAGATGGCAACCAGTCTACTGCAGAAAGTAATGGCAACCTACTGCGGGATAATCTTTTGCCCAGTCAGTCATGGCTTTTTCGAGACATGATCGCCCGAGCATGTATCACGCATGGCACTTAACTAACTAAAGGAATTAAAACAAAGCACTTTCAGGGTGGTGGGGAGAAATGGTTCTATATTCCCAGGAGGTTATCAAATGTAACTCATGAGGAAAACCTGAAGGTATAAAAGGAAACTTAAAAAATAAAATTTTGTATTTAGCCACAAGCTCTGTTTCTTTTTTACTTTAACTTATGAATGTATTTTGCATTATTGCTCTTGGGAAAGGAATGAGTTCATTTCTTTTTACCACCAACTAGACTAGGTTCTTGTGCTGACAGTGGTAGCCTGCCTAGAAGGATAAACTGGAATTCAAGACCATGGCGAGAGCAATAGAAAAGAATTCCATTATATTTCCCAAGAAAAAGAATAAGTCAATAAAGAAAAGGAATCTAACGAGTTGTGATTACCTATGTCGTGTGTCTGTATATTTGTACATTTGTCAATCTGTTGTCTGTGTGTGTATACAAGTCTTATTAAAAAAAAATACATCTTGTATTTTAGTTTGATAAGACTCGTATTTACAAATTGATTAATTGATAGGATCTTGTAGTTATGAAAGAAAATTATATTTAAAAAAATAAGATGATTTTCATGTGTGACATTTAAAAGAAGACATACATTAAAGATGTTGAAATTTTCAAATATTTTTATCATTTATTCACTAAAATGTAGTGACAATTAAGATAAAAGTTTTGTGTCACTCTTTCCCATCTAACTAGTCTTAAAATGTCACATTTCCAATCTTAAATGAAACTAGTTTTACTCAAATTCTAATATAAATTAAAGTTACTAATCATGCAAAACAAAGTCCTTTTTCTTGTTTTCTTAATTGTGATGGTTATATTACCAGTTTTCTTATATGGAAACATTCATCATCCATTGACTGAGCTAGTTTTGGTTAAAGTTTATAAAATCTTATTAAAACAATTTTTTGGGAAAATAGTTTTCTCAAGTCCACAAACAGTTATCACTCTTTCATTTTTGCCACTCATTGTTTAATATTCTCCTTTTCCATTTTCTTCTCTTCTCTTACTTTTATCAATCTTTTCAAGTGAAAATTGTCTTCCCATGGGAGGATCTTTTTCTGTCTAAATTTACTTTCAATAGTCTTAAATGCTAACAGCAATGGTAATATTGTTTCTTAATAAAGAAAATATTTGTTATTAATTGTCAGAGCAGTCAGTGCTGCCTTCAGTTGTAATTTATAAAATCTTTCTCTTAAAACAATTTTTCAGGAAAATAGATTTCTCAAGTTCACAAACTTATTGCTCTTTCCAGTACTGACGAGGGCTTTTGTCCTTAATCTTTTGCTTGAATTATTGTTGAGCATCAACATCTACATTATATCATTATTTTTATGCACCAAGATATATTGAAGTATTTAGTTAGTTAGTTAAGTGCCATACGTGATACACGCGATCATGTCTCGAAAGAGACATGACTGACTGGGCAGAAGATTATCCTGCAGTAGGTTGCCATTGCTTTCTGCGGTAGACTGGTTGCCGACCAAGGCTATAGAACCCAATCTGTCCTGTTATTTAACCCATAACTGGAAGGAAGTGATGGATTAATACCTTTCCCAAGGGTATTTGCGCGTAAGTGAATGCAATGAATTTGGCTGGAATTCGAACTCGGCTCCCCGATTTCTCGTTCCGAGCCGATATCCAATGCACCACAACACACATCCAAAGTGTTTAGTACTTACTAATAAAACTAATGCAAATGTTAAATGTTAATTCGCAGCGCAGAAGTGAAGTTATTTCATGTTATCTGTGACATATGCATAACTAAAATGAACATTTTTAAAAGCTTTTAAGTGTTCACTTTTCCTGTTGTATAAATATATTGAAATTATAAATATTTGCTTAATGTAAAATTAGGTGTTGCTTTCTTTAAGAGGAATGTACATAGCAAATTGAATTTTGTTTCTTCTAAGTTTACAGCTGCTTGGAATGCATATCTATACTGAATAGATTTGTTGGGGATTGAATATTGAATCTCAGCTGCAGAAATCAAAACTGGAAGAATTAAATAAATAATTACTCAAATATTTATTTATCTACATGTGTGAGGATATAAGTTTGTATCTCTATATTTTTGCATATATCAATATATGTTGGTTGTGGGTGTGTGTATGTACAAGTCTCATTTAAATAAAAAAACAAATTATCATTTCACTGCAAGCAAGTCAATAAAGCCACTAAGACAAAACTGAGTGGGGTTACTGAGTGTAAGAAAATATGACAAAGATAAAGCCATTATTAAGGAGAGAGAACAATAAAAGAACAGGAATTAAGAAGTCAGAGGGTAATGATTGATATTGAACTTATATTTTTAACAATCAATGTTGACTGGAAAGCAAGAAGCCAGAAGAGTTCTACAAGTGAAAAGTGTGAGAGAAGAAAATGTTTGCATATAATTTTTCAAATGGCACACATTAAAATCATATATAAAATATGTTAGATATGTAGTGGACGAAGGGTCCATTACTAATTTAAGTTTATGAGTCGACTCGACGTAACATGGGGTCATCATTTAAAGCAGGAAATAAGAAAGAACGAAAAGGCGAAAGTAACGAGAAAAACAATAAACAAAGGTTACATAGGGTTGACAGCATGCATAAGAAAGTGAAAAGGAAAGAGAAGTTCTTTCCCTGTTGAGAAATAAAAAATTGCGCCCCTAATTGCTACCCGCAATTAGTGCGCGTGTGTTTGTGTGAGTTAGAGAAACATGTCTGCTCTTGTCCGGGACAAAATCCTAACTAGCGTACCACGTGATGTTCCCCGTTTTTATTGGCATCGTTTACGCGGGAACTAAGTTATCACGTGAACGCTGAGTGACCACGTGTGTGTGTGTGTGTGGGTGTCAATGTATCAAACCCCACAGATATTTCTTGTATTTTGGTTTAATGAGACGTGTATTTTATAAATTGATTAATTTTGAAGTGATAGGATTGTGTACTGTAAGACATAATTTAAATACTTTGTTAAGTATGTTTATTAACTCATATTTAATTAAGCATAAAAATAGTCAATAAAAATGTTACAATGTTTAGAAAAAATAGCATTTGATGTTTGTTTAAATAATTTTTGAAGTTTTCAAAGTATTTCGAAAACATTTCAGTTACATTCTGATAAATTCTCTATTTTTAGTACATAGATTGTTTTTTGTTTTTAAGAGAATTATTATTCAATTTGAATATATATTAGTTGAGAATTACTAAATATTAATTGCTATGATGAAAGCATTGAATAAAGTTTAAAAGAAATTAACCGTAGCTACTTTTTTTTTTACAGTATTGTCTATGACTTTGAGAAGAATCTTTAGCATTTACAGATTTTGTTCAACAGTTGAATTTCTTTGTTTTTCATGTTTTGTCAGTCCATTCTCCAACCTTTATCAAGTGCATAATCCATAAGGAAAAAACCTGAAATGGAGAGATCCTGTTGGTGCATTAATGACTACTCCATTTCTGTCACTATGTTTTTGAAAAAATGAGATTTTTCCCTCTTTGTCTAAGGATTTATACAGCTAACTGAAGAATGGATGGTCAGAAGTATTTTAAAAACATCAAGAAGGTAGTGCTTAGTTGTCCAAATGAAATTTGGAATGCCTTTAGGAGTGTGTATGAATTATTTGAACCAGCTATATATATATAAAAATGTATATTTGGGCAGCAATCTTTCTTGCAAACATGTTTTGTTAAAAATGACTGACAAGGAAGATGTTATTGATTTTTTTATTTTTTTATTTTATTTAATTTTTCACGTATTCTTACATGTTTCTCTTTTGCTGGAGATAAGGAGTGTAAAAATTTTCCATAATTTTTGACTTTCCAAACACTTTCAGCCACTTCACTGGCCATTTTCATGAATGTTATTATTTTGTCCTCATGTTTTGACTGTAAATGTAATTTTTGTGTTTTTGAAAAGGAAAGTTCTTTAAAATTATTATGTGATGTGTGTGGCTGGGTATCATGTTAGGCATCTATTTTCTTTTTTTTAAACTTTCAAAACTCCATTTTCACTGTTAAATAATGTAGGTTGATGGTAGGAGAAAATTGTTTGATATATAATGCCACTCTAATAGTGAGGTTCTTTGATATTGTGATTTAAATAATAATTTTGGATTTTCAACCAAAATTTTTTTTCTTAAGCATTCTTGTAAATTATGGATTAATAAATGTTTTTTTATTGCACTTAGATATATATAATTATAATTAAATTTGTTTTCTGTTTAAAATTAATTTACATTGTGACACAGAAATTTCTATATTTCAAGATTTAAAGGTTTTTTTATCTTACCATCAGGAAATGTTCAGCTAACTTTGGTGAAAGTGATTCACATTTGAATGCAGAAAACAATACGTTTGGTTATTAAAAAGTTAATATGGAGAGGAAACACAAAAAGTTTTGATCATATGGGTGTGTTTAATGTAATTAATCAGAATGAAAGTCAAATTTGAAAATTTAAAATGTAGGTTAGATTTTAGGGGATGTGGGATGTTCAATATGTCAGGCGAAAAAAGTGATCTTTTTTTTTCCACTCTCTCTTGTGTTTCAAAAATAGATGGCATAACTTCAGAACTGTGTTTTCTATATCTAAATAATTAAAAAATTCCCTATGAACATAGGTCCGGAAATGCTTGGTTTCCAAGTTATAGTTTTTCAAACATATGCTAATTAGAATGCCTTTATTTTACGCACCTGACACATACAGTGTTTTTGATTGCTCGATAGCAATTGTTCAAAATGTGCACCCTTTTCTCTAATGCAGGTATCACATCAATGTCTCATGAACTTGTGAACATGCCCCCGAATTCCTGGCATGTTTCATATTGTCTCAAACCCTGCTACAATTCAATTGCAGACAGTGTCCACATCATCAACCATAGATGAATACCCCAGTACTTTCAAATGGCCCCACAAGTAGAAATCCAAGGGGCTTAAGTATGGTGAGCATGGAGGTCATGCAATTGGTCCAATTCTTTCTATCCACTGATCAGTAAACCTTCAAAATAGGTTAGGTACCTGCAGGCTGTGTGACTGAAGTGTACAGGAGCACCATCATACATGAAGTGCAGTTGTTGAGTGATCAGTGGAACATTGTTCAAGAAATCAGGCATGTTGTTTTCCAGGAAACACTTGTATGCATCACCTCTTAGCCTGTTCAGAAGTACATGAGGTCCTAATAGCCTATCACCAACAAAACCAGCTCAGATGTTGACTGAGAACCGCTGTTGGTGATTTTATCGAACAATTGCCTGTGGATTTTCTTTGCCCATACTTGCTGATTGTGGAAGTTGACTATTCCTTCCTATGTAAACTGTGCTTCATTTGTGAATATAACAAAAGCAAGAAAGTCTGAAATTGCATTGCTGTAAGAACCATTGACAGAACACAACTCATGCAGAGTAATCTTCTGATGACAACGTCTATACACACTGTAGATGATATGAGTACAACTGTTGTTCCTGCAATACTCTCCAGACATTCGAATGGGGTATAGCCGCTTGCTTTGCCGACTGTTGTGTACTGATTTCAGGAGTATCGTGTACAATATCCAGTATCTGCTCTTCTTCCACAGTTGTCGTAAACCTTGGTTACCCTCTGCCACCAGCATGAGGTTTGAAGGTTCCATGTTCAGTGGTGGTGATGGATATTCACAAATGTTTTCCTGTTGGGACATTCTCAGTGTGGGAACCTTTCGTGGTACAGATGATGAGCTTGTACAGTATTACTCTCCGCCAAACCATACTCAAAGTGTATATCTGCCCTCTCCTGATTTGAGTACATGTCCAATCAACATACATCACTAACAGGTGTCCAGCAACACTTCACACATGAGAAACAAGGGGGAAGTCCTGTCTGGTTGGCAGCAAAAGAAGTGATCTGACTGGTTGTCTGGTTCACTGCTTAGCATGTTAGGTGCCACCTGTTAGAAATAAAGGTATTCTGGTTAGCACATGTTTGAAAAGCCTATAACTCGGAAACCAAGCATTTCTGGAGATAAGATCAAAGGGAGTTTTTTCATTATTTAGATATAGGGAACACAGTTCTGAAGTTAAGCCATCTATTTTTGAAACACTGTATTTGTGCATATATATATATATATATATATATATATATATATATATATATTATTAAATTGTTATTGGACAGAAAGAAATATATTAGACTAGTATTCAGTTGAATTAAAAAGTGCTCAATAAATATTGTGAGAAATATATTCACATAGCTTAGCGCTTAAGCAGTGAAAGGAAATTATCAAACATAACAAGACATACCTGGTATAGAAAAAACAATTTATTCATCTTGCAAAAATATGCTGAATTTTGCTGCTACAGTGTAGCTTGGTATAGTCTCTTTTCTCTGCTTAGCTTGGTATAGTATCCTCCGTCTAGGAGTGGGATGAAAAAGACACAAGGAACTGCGATCCGCGACGTACAGGAACTTTCTTCTGGGTCAGCTTCTTTCACAGTTTCTTATCTTGGTATAAGATGATAGTGCTTAGAGAATTTTTCTCTAGGAAGGCAAGGCTTTGCCCATAGGGTATCCTTTTTAAGGTAAGAAGGGTAACAAGAGATTTTCTCTGTTACAAAGTTGTGGCATTAGCCTAAAGATTACAAAGAATTGGTAAGATGGTCTCGATATAGCGAGACAAGTGGGCGCCAATTTAGGCCCTGCTGCAACAAAAATCCGGAGCGGCACAAATACGTCCGATACTGTTCGTGCTAGCTGAAAAAAGGAGAGAACAAAACCATCAGAAAAAAAACATAAAACCTCTGGTAAAGCCCGCCTAAAGTTCAAAACGAGGTTCGGGTTAAATCAGCCAATCAGGAGACCCGTTACATCTGTAAATTTCCGACACACTGCCAACGGAGAACGAAAAAAGTAATGGTTATCCATTACTGTTTTTTTTTTTTTTCATAGAATAAGATCAAGGGGAACTGAATGTGCTTCTGTCTGCCTTTAATTCCAGGGGAAATAAATGTTTTAAGGAATGAACCTGTTCGCAACCGTTCCTCAACACACAGGCCGAGCGAACTTTACCATCGTTCCCGGTAATGAGTCTAAGCACCTTACCTAGACTCCAAAAAGGTCTAGTCTTATTAGGAGATTTGATTAATACAATTTCTCCAACTGACACCTTTAGAGGGCAATCTCCCTTCAAATTCGTATCCCTCTCTCTCAGAGACAACAGATAATCATTGTGCCACATCTTCCTAAATTTTTCGACATATTTATGTCTTAACTCCAAAGATTGCACCAGCTTTATTCTACTAGGGGGATCGGGGCACAGATCTTCCGATCCATAGTTACTAATTAACAAACGTGGATTGTAGCCAGTTTGTAGAAAGTGATTGGGGGTTAAAATATCTAGGCCCCCTTCTGACGCGGTAAAATAAGTCAGTGGTCGATCGTTGATCGCTTTCTGCACGTCAGAAATTATCGTTAAAAATTCAAAATACTGAATTTTCCTCCTACCTATTAATTTTTTCAAGCATTGCTTCATGGTTTTGATCATTCTCTCCCATGCGCCCCCATACCAGGCGGAATAAAGGGGAATGGTGTGATGACTAATGGAAGCGGACCTAAAATGTTCCCTGAATTCGTCGGAAACGAAAATTTCAGACAACATAATGCCGGATGCTAGAAAGGTTTTAGCATTATCCGAATAGACATGAGAGGGAACGCCAAAAAGATTGGTAAATCTGACGAAGGCTAACAGGAAGGATCTGGAGCTCATGTCAGGCAAAAGCTCCAGATGCACTGCGCGAAGACTCATGCAGGTGAATAGCAGGATGTACATCTTTATTTCATCATCTTTGTACTTTACCAAGAAATGGCCGGTAAAATCTATACCCACTTGTTGAAAGGGGTGAACAAAATTTGCCCGATGGGTGGGTAGTTGAGAGCCCGAGGGAGCTTTATACGGTAAAGAATTAATTTTCTTACAAGTAATACAGCTACGAAGTGTTTTCTTTACCGATTGTCTTCCCTGGGGAATCCAAAATCCGGATAATCTCAACTTGGAAAGAGTTGAATTGGTTCCCATGTGGCAATAATTCAAATGCGCCTCTTTGATAACCAATTCAGTTAAGGGGTGATGTTTACCCAAAAGTATAGGGAATTTGACTCCGAAGTGGAGTATACTGGAATTCTGGATGCGTCCTTTAGTCCGCAACAGACCATCCCTATCAATAAACAACCCAAGGGCAGTTATTCTAGGAGGTACCACCTTATTAGAAGGTTGAGTCAAATATTCCAACTCAAAGGGAAATGCCTCCCTTTGCATATCAGAAAAAAGCAACAATTTGACTTTATGGTAGGTATCAGTGTGTCGATGCATCAACTTATCACCGAACCTTAAAACCTTTTCAAGAACGTTGATCGCTCTAGACAATGTTGAAAATTTAGAAATATTTAAAGGAAGACTGGATTCGTCTGCGTGAGAATCCTCGGTTAACATACAGGATACAATCTTCCGGTTGGTGTCATTAAGGCAAGGTAATGGAGATACTGGCCAGTCGATGTTATGTTGATTTAGCCAATCGGGTCCGTATACCCAAAAATCGAACAATTGTTTAAACTTGGAGGCTGAAAGGCCTCTAGTCAACAAATCCGCAGGATTTTCCGACGAAGGGACATACTTGAACAAGGGGGTGACGCCAAATCTGATGTTAACGTCCTCCAACATTTTTTTTATGTTCAGGACACGATTTTCCACAAAAATATTTCTTTTAGACCCCTTTCCATTTAAAACCCAAGATAAGGCTACTTGTGCATCTGACACAAGGAAAATAGAAAGTACGTTGATAGGCTTCAAGGCTTCAATAACCTTAGGAACAACTTTGAGAGCGAGATAGATCGCCATTAGTTCCAAAGTAGGTAGGGTTTTCTGCTTAATGGGAGCCACCTTAGCTTTAGCGAACAACAAGGAACATCGATTTCCTTGTTTAACATATAAAGAAAACCCGTATGCGAGCTTAGATGCATCGCAGAAACAAATAAATTCCACCGGGAAGCTCTCCTGCAACACACGTCTGGGGAACTCAAATTCGCTTAATTCATTAAGTTCCTTAGCAAGAGTTTGCCAAGGGATAGTAAAATTTTCAGGGATCTGTTGATCCCAGGACAAGTTGTTTTTCCATAGTTGGCTAACGAATGTCTTGCCCTGAATAGTAACTGGGAGAAGTAAGGAAAGCGGATCATAGATGCTGGAAGTCTGAGACAGAATTCCACGTTTAGTGTCTACGTTAATGTTAATCTCAGTGGGCGCAAGTCTGATTGTATCTTGTCGAGGGGAATAATGATACCCCAGTACCTTTTCATAGGAGGGAAGGGGGAGGTAATTGATCCATCCTCTGACATTTTCTTTTGCAAATCCGCACAGTTGGAGTTACAGGACTGAAGATCGAATCCTGCGTCCTTCAACCTGTTACGTACAGTACTATACACAGAAAGGAGAGATTTGGCATCGCAACTAGTAGTGACCAAATTGTCAACATAAAAATTGTTGGAGATTACAGAAGAAGATATATCAGAATCATATCTCTCCACGTGAAACTTAAGGATGCATCCCAGAATAAAGGGACTTGCATTAAAGCCAAAAATGATCAGGAGACCCGTTACATCTGTAAATTTCCGACAATATACAATGTAGAGCTTTTAAATATTTTTATTTTGAATTAAGTTGATTATGCAACCCTGGTTTCAACATTTTGGTATCTTCAGGTGTTTTATATTAACTTGATTCTCCAATGATTTTTTTTTTTTTAAATGTATAACAGACATTTTCAAAATGCATGACTGTAAATTAAAAATAACCGAACTTTCAAAATAAGGGAAGAGTTTTTCAAGAATTGTAAACACTTTTATCCTGGTTTGTATGATTCTAAAATATATTTTTTGATGTGTTGACATTTCTTTGGATTTTTTATTTAGTAACCTTTCTCATTCTGGAAATATGAAAATCCCTATTATATGTTTGGAAAAAAAATGTTGGAGAATCAGTTGATATAAAATGCCTGAAGATATAAAAAGGTTGAAACCAAGGTTGCATAATCAACTAACTTCCAAATAATAAATATATATATATAAAAGTTCAATGCAAGGAAGTTTGTCCCTGACAAGTAATGGCACCATAATGGTGTCCTCATGAAACTTCAAGGTCAGCATGAACCTGCTTAATGAAGTGAGAAACTTCTTTGCATTAATCCTATCAATGCTCTGTCTTTACTCCAATATTGGGCACTTTATGATAAAAATCCTGTTTTCCAAAATACTTTTTATAAAAACTACTGTAAAAAAAACAAACAATCTTGGTACTAAACATTATCACTATTCAACACACACACACACACACACACACTTCACACTCCACTCCCGTCTATTGAACAGGTGAAGAGGCTCATCCTTTGTTCCCTGTTTAGGATGTAGTTTCCGGCTTTCTCTTTCCCAATCTTTTCACTCTTACGTAGCCCCCTGCACATCAGTCGGGGTGATATGATTAAAATAAATATATATATATATATATATATATAAATAATACTATCAAAAAATACATTTTTAAACTTACAACTTTTTAATAGTTTTTCCTATATATATATATATATATATATATATATATATTCTTTATGATGAGCTGGTATAAGGTAATTGAACTGCTCATAAGCTGAAAAAATGTTTCAAGGATGTAGTTAAATCCAACATAAAGACTTGGCATTAATGTTAAAGACTGGGAAACTGTTGCTCGTGATAGATACAGCTGGAGAAGGTTTATTTGGAAATGGTGCAAAAAAATTGAGAATTGAGCCCTCGAGAGGTCAGGTGCAATCTTGTGTGAATGCAGCCCTACCAGAAAAACCTGCATGTTACTTGTATGAGTTTGGTGACAAGGTTTGTAAGTGTGTTGTGGGACTCAAACTTCATATGATTGTACACAGAGACAGGCAAATTTTCAATGTAGGTAATACAGACAAATTTTGTTTGCTATGTGTGTAAGAGACATTGTAAAAGTGAAGCTGTTCTTAAGAATTACTTATTGACCCATAATCAGTGTATTAGTATTTAAAACAAATAATGGAAATAATAAAATTCTGAGAGAGAAACAAAAAAAAAATTTGTCTAAATTTCTAAGATGTCTTATTGTAATTATTTACACTATTTACATTGTTTTAACTGTTGTCCTCATCTTTGTTGCCATATTTACAACATCCTCAAGGACACATGGTTAAGTGAATAAAATACCTGGCTATAGCCGAGTTGAACAAAAACTTCGAGAGGTGACTCAAAAGGAGATAACTGTTACTGAGACAGACTACCAGTCTGCAGTAGACTGGGGTAAGAAATGGCTTGTAAATTTTAATGCTTCTAAAACGAAGCTGCTGTCAATCACCACAGGCATTCTCTCCTACCCACCAATCAGCATGGACCAAGCAAGTCTCGCTGAAAGCAATACACTGCACCTCCTTGGTCTCACCCTCTCTTCCTACCTCAAGTGGAACCATAACATTGAATCAATAGCTAAATCAAGTGCTAGGAAGGTTGGATCACTGTATCGGGCCAGGAAGTTTTTCCTACCTGAATCCATCTTGCACATATACAAATCAACCATTTGACCATGCATTGAATACTGTTGTCATATCTGGTCAAGTGCCCCTGCCATTCATCTCGGGGTTCTCAACAGGCTCCAAGGGAGAATCTGTAATGTGATCAGTCCCGACCTGGCAGCTTGACCCCAGCCACTTTTTCACTGGTGGGATGTGGCTTCTCTCTGTTTATTCTACAAACATATTTTCATGGCTTTTGCTTCGACAAACTTAGCTCACTGATGCCCCCTCCACAAGAATTTACTCGAGCAACCAGACTGGCAACTAGGTCTCACCCTTTTACAGTTAAATCAACTAGATGCAGCTGCTACTTCTACTCCAGCAGTTTCCTTTCACACACTTCCCGTCCGTGGAATTCCCTTCCGCATACTTGCTTCCCTGATGGCTACAATCTCCAAGAATTTAATTGCAATGTCAATTCCCATCCCTTGTCCACTTGATTCCAGTCCTTCTCTCATTCTTTCCCCAAACACCTCATGTATGTTCTTTTTCTTTCTCACTCTACCCTCACAACTGTCTTCACACTGGTATTCCCATCCTTCTCTTGCCTTGTCTCCGACACCTGCTGTAACTGGTTCATCTTTCTCTTCGCTCTCCTCCTACTTAAACTTTCACTCTTCTCTTATGTAGCCCCCTGTGCACCAGTGGCAGTACCACTGTGTTTGGGGTGAAATGATTTATAAAAAAACATTTGGAGGAGGCATGGTATGTTAAACTGGAACAGTCTATCCTGATGGATGAAATAAAGGGTTCAGTTTGAAATTTCAATCACCTGAAGAATGCTGTAGCATACAATGGCTGAAACATGGATATGACAATAACAGTCTGAACAATGTAAATAGTATAAAGAACACAAAAAAAAAAAAACTAACAAGTGATAAGATGGTCTTCTACAAAGAAGTGACAATCATGCTATTTGTTGTTACTTTTAATGTTATTTTTAGTTGGTACATGTATTTAAGTTGCTATCCCTGTACCCACTAAAATTCATGTTTCTAGTAATATGAAATAATGTTGGATAAAAATACCTTCAAATATATATGAACAATGCACGACGCTCTGGATGCTATGCATACAATTCTTTCTTTGTGAGACCCAAACAAGAAGACAAATTTGAATCTCGCTTGTTCTTACATCATTACTATTAAAGTAAAACTTTTCTGCTGTGGGGTGAGATGAAAAAGTTAAAAAAGGGAAATATCTTCGGTAAATTCTCAAAAAACTAAAGGCAATGTTGACAAATTGTTGAAGAATATGTCAGCCAAAGAGTTATTTAATAGAAAAGATGTAAAAAAAAAACATGTTAGCAAATATATGGAATAATGAAAATAATTTATTGCAGACATTCAGAAAGCAACCAGTGTTGAA
The DNA here is from genome assembly GCA_037127315.1 of Ascarosepion bandense. Classification (NCBI taxonomy): domain Eukaryota; kingdom Metazoa; phylum Mollusca; class Cephalopoda; order Sepiida; family Sepiidae; genus Ascarosepion; species Ascarosepion bandense. Next base: position 363,535 of record JBBBDQ010000739.1, read on the forward strand.
ATATTTTTTAATAAAACAGATTTTAATTTTTATCCTTTACAATGAATAATTTACACTTGATCAGTCAAAGAATTATTTTCTTCACCTTTTCTTTCCTAGACAATCATGTAATTTCTGGTCAGACTGCTCTGACAACCTGCATTGTTCCTGTCTATGCTGCTGGAGTTCTGTGTTCATTCAATTCTGTAAGTACATATCTCTGTTTACCTGATTAGCTTACTTTCAGAAAAAAAAAAAGAATTCATTTAATTTATGTCTCTTTTGGGTTTGTGATTGACTTTTGTTTACTGCTCAGGCATCTGTCACCATTGATTACTAATCATTTTTGATTTGTCAGCATTGAGTTTTGACTTTCTGTTAAGAGAAAGTAACTATCAGAAAAAAATAACTGTTTCATGTGTTTTGTTCACATAAATTGTATATAGAATTCATCATGATAAATCAAATTCTATTAACTTTTGTTTATTTTTTTTATGGGCTTAATACAGTCAATTCTCAATAGATGCTTGGATTGATTCCATCATTGATGATTAACTAAATCCTCAGTATTTAGTCAGCGAAATGTATTTATACCAAAAGAATGCAAATTTTGTCATTATCTTTATTATATGCAGTGTATTTGATATTGGACACTTTTAATGTTTATATGTGGTGTATTATGTGTTATAAATACAATTCAGTCATTATTAGTAAAGAATGTATCTTATTATAAGATAATATTCTTAGCTATTCATTGAGCATAATTATTATACCTTTATATATCATAAACTGTAAATAAAGCAACTTTTAATTAATATGATGATACATTTATAACTAATAAATAGATGTTTAAATCATTTTCTTGATTCTTAATATTAATTATGATTTATATAAACGTAAAAATATTTGATAAATGTTATTTAAATATTGATATTTTTTAAATATTATATTTTTATACATTTATCATTTCAAAGAATATAGAACTTTAAACTGATAATATGTAGTATTATTTATTAAATATATAATTTATGTTAATAATTATTAATTGATACTAAATAACAGTAATTGTATTGAATATAGTTATTGATTTCAGTTAGAAAATCTTTGATTTAGTAACATTTTTATTGCAAACTTAAAAAACAAAATCTGAAGAAAAATAATTTGTTCTGTTCATCTATCTATCTATATATAAATACACGTTTTTTTTTTATTTTTTATTTTTAGACAATTTGACAAGACCATCTTAGTTGGCTGTAAAGCCAGCAGGTTATAACCAGCATTTAATTTGATCAAATTGGATCAAGCCAAAAATTTTCCCTCACACTCCTCCCCAATGAAAAGCCATTAATGCTGCTGATAGAGAAATAGATTTTTTTCTTTGCTATAATTATATAAAACCAGTCTTGTAATGATTATATAAAACCAGTCTTCATTTTTGCCTATGTAAGGAAGTGAAGTTTGTTTTGTAATAAAAATATGGAAGATATTTACTGTGTCTCTACTAATTGAAATCCTGAAATTGGTTTTGTTGTTCAAATCCATGAAAAAAAAAAAAAGAAAGAAAACAGTCAAATGCTTTGATATAGTCTGTAAATTGTTGATTATAAGATTAAAAATAAATACTAAGTTGTTTTAAAAGTCAAAGAATATTGTAGTTTACAGAGTTAAAATGAAAAATGTGTAGATGGAATATTTTTATTGGAAAACATGCCTACTCTATAAGTTCTCTCTTGAAAAAGATACAAAAAAATAAAAAGCTGCTGCTAAATAAATTTTATCAATATTTACATGTTTTACAGTTGAACTTAGTATTGCATGTTTTGGTCATTGTTTACTCCAGCCTTCTTCAGGTGGTCTGCTAATTCAGGTAACCTTCAGTATATTTCAAACTGTTCCTTTTATTCAGTTTATGAGGATATATTTTTCTCACTTTAATTGTCTTTTTTAGCACTACTTCGTTATTGCTGGTCATATCACCAGATTTGATCATATCCACACTACCCAACCTGGCAATCAAACTCTCAATTAGTTTGCCACCAAATCTACTAACCAGTGCTTTAATTTTCTATCCCAAGAGATTGAATAAAAGGTCTGGTGATGTTAACAACAAAGATAAGGATATTAGTATGGCAACAAAACTCCTTTTTGCAGAAATTCAGAGATAAGTTTTATAAAGTTTCAAAAATATTTCATTTGAAGTTTTTGTCTATATATTTACTTTATTTAATGATCACCATACTTATTGCTGTCATAATCATCATCTTCACTTTCAGTTTTGTAAAAATATTTTTACCTGACATAGAAGTAGATTCTTATCAAAATACAAAAATAACATGATAGCTATATTTATTTATACAAAGATTAAATTAAACTTCTGAGTTTAATCTATATTTTCTTCTGATGTAATATAACAAAGAATATATATTCCTTTTTGTCTACAGAACTTATGAGAGGTGAAAAATCATCTCTTGCTGATCTTAAAATCAAGTTATTCATTTATCAAATCATTAATATATGACTAATGGTGCTTGGTGACTTATTTCCCTGTTCTTAAAATTATATTGAAAACAAAAAGTTGCCATGTCTGCATAGTTACTTATTGTATTGAGCATAATTTCTGATAATAAAATGCATAATGTCAAAGCCTGATGAAAATGACTCTAGAATATTCCACACTGGAAACATAGCAATGATAGAAACAATATTATTTCACTGTCCTGAATTCATGAATACCGTTTTGAATGCATTCTTTTTTTTATCTTGTTTTATTGAATGTTATGAAATGTATTCATTTTTGTGGTCATGCAGACATTCCGACAAACAAGTAATTTTCTAGTGTTATCTTTTCAAAATTAAAATCTTTTCATGCTATCTCTCTAAAATTAAAATCTCTTCAGGTAATGTTTCTTTGAAATTAAAATCTCCTAATTTTCTCTTTTCAAAATTAAAATCACTTCAATTTATCACTAAAATACATGCTTTTTGCCTGAATTTCTGATGATTTCTTCTGTCTTCTGACATGTTCATTATTTTTCTTTATTTTCCATATTTTTGTTTCTAATAGAAGTATGCCTTGACCAATAAAAACAGGGAGTGATATATTTGTTGCTTTAAAAAAAATTACAAACACATCAGGAAATAAGTTATCTTATATAATGTACATGAATACTAATTAAAAATATGAAAAATATATTAAATTCTATTTTACAACTTTTAATTTTCAACAACTCTTTTTTAGGTGAGTCAAAGGATTAAGAATTAATTCTTTGAACTTGAGATCAACTCCATATTAAAAACTGAAAAACATTTAAATTTGTTTCCAAATAGGGTTGAATTAATTTGTTTTTTATAATCATTTCACCCAAGCAATGCAGGACTGCCACTGATGCACAGGGGGTTAGAGAGAGAGAGAGAGAGAGAACAAGGTACAGGGGGTGTTGAAAAAAGGATAAGAGAAAGATGGGAATTAAGGAGATTGACATTACATTTAAACTTGATAGCAATTGACATTGCATTTTAAATTTTTGGAGATTGTAGCTATCAGGGAAGCAAGTATATGGAAGGGAGTTCCACAGGTGGAAAGTTTTAGAAAATAAACTGATAGAGTAGAAGTGGTGGTTACATATGACAATTTTGATGGTAAAAGGGTTGAACCTAGTTGCCACTCTATTAGCACAATTAAATTCATGTGGTTGAGACACCAGGAAAATAAGATTGTCAGAGCAGAAGCCATGAAAATATTTATAGAAAAGACAGGAAAGCCACATCCTGTTGGTGAGAAACTAACTGAAGTTGAGCTGCTAGTTTGTGATTAATTACATTGAAGATCCTTCTATGAACAGCAGGAGCACCTGACCAGGTATGGCAACAATATAAAATGCATGGATCTCAAGTTCAAAGAATTAATTCTTAATCCTTTGACTCACCTAAAAAAGAGTTGTTGAAAATTAAAAGTTGTAAAAAAGAATTTAATATATTTTTCATATTTTTAATTAGACAATGGACAAATGGTAGATTTATAAATGTGCAAGAGGGATTCTGATGAGAAAAACTTTGTAACTTGACCCCATGACCAAACCTTAACTGTAGCTATTAGAATGTAAAAAGAATTTGATAGTGAAAAGGTATCATTTTGTTTGGAAAATTGTATAAAAAATTGTGCAGTAAAATTGATAATCATTTATGATAATATACAAAATAATAATAAATATTATATTAAATATGTAAAATTACATGTAAATTATATTAAATATTACATAGTAAATATTTTTAGGTTATATTTTTAATCACCTTAAAAATCTTTATAGGGTTATAGAAATAGTGAAGATACATAGAAAAAAAATTTCAATTAAAAAAAAAATTGTAAAGAGAAATTGATTGACTAAGATTTACAACTAGGTCCTGCTTTTTTATGAGATGTAATGTTATGTTCTATTCTAATAATTTCTTTTCTAACATTTATCAATTGTGGAACTCCCTTCTAATTTCTTGCTTCCCTGCCACTTACAACCTGCAAAGATTTAAATTGCCATCTATCTTCCTGAATCCGGTTCTTTTATTGTCCTTTTTCCTCACTTCTTCTTACTAATGTTTTCTCATTGTGTTTTGTTTTTTTATTATCAGTAACCCCTTGCATTCTACTTGCATTATTGCTTTGCTTGGAGTGAAATGATTAAAAGCAAGAAAAAGAAATACATCTCTGGGAAGATACTGAATCATGGCATCTTGATCATTGTCTACAGTTCTCTGATATTTGTCATGAATCTTCGTTGTAAATATACCTCTCCACCATGGCTCCTAAATACTCATTTGAACTCATGTCAGAAGTGTCATTGGAAATTTCTAGAATGTTCCTCAATTTTGGCATCTTAGACCCAATGACAGAGTGCATTATTTTACTGAAATAACCCATTGTTATTGAGGTACATGGAATCTATGAGCAGGTGTAAATAGTCATGAACCAGGGCAATATAGCAGTTACAGATCAATGACAAGTTTAGGTGGAACAGCAGACCCAACCTATGTTATGTGAACATGCCAAACACTATTATAGAGTCTATATCAGACTATCTTTACCACACCTGTATCCTACCATCATCCTGAAAGAGCTGGAACCATGAATTGTTAGATCACACAAGATGTTGCCAGTTCTCTGAGGTCCAATTAGCTCTGTGTTTAAAATATCATTGTGGTAACATTGGCATTTTAGCAGCTCTTCTGCTTCCATATGATACATAAGCTAATCTGCTGGATATAAGTCTGGTACTTTCTGCATATGAATGTGGTTTAAGACTCTGTCACTTGTCTACTACCACACAAAATTCTATACAGGTGCCTCAGGTTTATATCATTAAGGATCCATGTTTGACCACTATGCTGCCCAAAGAGGTTGGTAATATCTGTCATCAGGTATTCACAATATACACAGGACAGCATAGATTGTGGGATATTGAATGTGCCTACAATTTCAGAAATCATGCACAATTTGAACTTGAATAATTTATGTTGCTTTAACATGAGCAGCTTAACTGGTGTTCACACTGATTCACCAGGTATCTGAACACAACTGAGACTGATCTGGACATTTCTATGATTTCAAAGAACAGTAGTACCATCTACCATTATATTTTGCTGTCTTATGACTTTTGACATATCAGTTTATATAAATTACTCCTTATGTAGACTCAGTTTTTTGGCAGTTTTTTCAAAACTGTAAAAGTTGAGGAAACACTGGGGAAAATAATTTTTGTTAAATCAAAATATTATTTTTGATTTACAGAAGTCAAATGAGATTATATTAATTATTCAATCTTTATTAATCATGTCTTTGTATACATTTGTCTGTTGCTATTATTATTTGGTTACCCATGTCAGATGTATTCTCCATTCTTTACTGATATACAACACTGAGATAGATGATTGGTTATTTGAGAGGAACTTATTTTTTTGCAAGATTGATACAACCATTATAAATTTGAGATTCTGAAATAAAGGATTTTCATCATTCTATGCATTTATTGAAGATTTTCTTCATCTTTTTACTGATTTTTGTTACTGAAGTTTATGCATTCTTTGAAATATTAATCAAAATTGTTGAGAAATGGATAAAGAAATAGAAAAAATGAATGATATTCATGAAAATATTTCAGTTATTCAATTTTGAGAATTCAGAACTGCCATACCATCTGATGAGTTTAAAACTTATAGAATTGTGATGTTAGATAACAATGTAATTCGACTGCTATGGGTTGGCTTTTGACATTTTTTTCTTTTATCTCTTAATCTGCAATCCACTGTTCTTTTCCTTTAGTTAATGCCATTTTATTGACAACTCTGTCATAACTTTAAATTGATCAAGTATATGAAACAAAAATGTGATAAAAAGATACCTTAGGATACTAGTAAAAAAATGTTGGGCATTTATATTTCTTTTCTATGATCAGTAGATGGATTTGTAAAAGATAGCTTTTTCTTTTCTTGAGAATTTGATTGAAACTGCAGACATTCTGCAATGAGCTATTTTTCTGTAATATCAGTAATAAGTTTCAATTGGAAAAATTTAGAGTGGCAAAATCATTAGGCAAATGTTGGCTTTTCAAGAAGATATTGAATGAGAAAATTTCAAGTAATGAAAAAATTGATCATTTCTTGACTGAATTAATGAAAGTGAGATGTAGGCATTTATTCTACTCTTGCTTTCTGATGTTAGATTATTTCAACAGAACTGACAACGTCAAATGCTTTTATGAATGCATGAAGCATTTCATCCACTACTTGCTTTCACTTGTGTTAATGTTTGGTATACGTCAGGTTTATGTAGAAAGCATTCAGCTATTTACTATTAATGGAAAAATAGTCTACCTCAAACAGACCATAGTCCTCTTCAAAGTACCCTTGAGACATCACACATTTATCTCGGTATCCCTTCTACTATTCAAAACAATTTATAAAATATTTTGGTGGGGAATGTAATCAGCTGTTGTGTCATATTCCACGTAATATCTTTCACAACACTTTTTAATGCTGATTTTAGCTCCAGAAACCCAAAAGTGCAAAACAAGACATTAAATATCGACTATAAAGTGGTTGATGCATCTGGGAAATGCAATGTATTACTTAAAAAAAAATAGCATGGAAAATAAGTTGATGTATTTTTATAATAAATCCAATGGGAATATAGTAAACAAACTCTATAATCTCTCATTGTTGACTGAGTATTATGGGAAAATATCTATTTTGCATGTACAGTCAGGTCCTTTCTGATTGGTTGTCATGTTAGATATATTTTTACATGTACAGTTAAATCCCTTCTGATTGGTTGTCATGTTAGATATATTTTTGCATGTACAGTCAGGTCCTTTCTGGGTGGTTGCTAAACTAGATCTGTTTTTGCATGGAGAGTCATGTTCCATATGATTGGTTTCATATACACATTCTCAAAGTATTTTCTGAACACACCTTATCAATAATGTCTGTATACAGAACAGTTTTGAAGTAGGCCTGTGTTGTGAAAGGGTTAATGGGTGATATTAGAATGAATATAACAACCCTTTTAGTATGAATAAATCAATAAGATTTTGTTCAGCACAAACAGTATTTTTAGTGACCAGTGAATGTGTTCAGCTATCTTTTGCTTCAGCTCATTGGTTACCTTTGTATATTGCTTTTCAGTGCCATCTTTTATGCTTTCTGTATTTTTCTTTGCTACAGCTTAATTAGACTTTTCTTTTTCCAATTTCAGACAGTTCACCTATTTCTTGTACCTGATCAGTATTCATTCCTTATTAACATTTGTACTTTGTTGTTAAAAGGTGAATATCTGTATATAAAACTGATACAAATTTTAATTTAGACAAATGATTAGTTAGATGTTTTTCATTGTTTAATTTCAAATATGATGTAGATTTATAGAATTCTTGGAAAGCATTAGTTTAAAAGTTAGCCAAATAGATCATTGGGGAGTTTATTCATTTTGATCCTCATTGGGTGCCATGCCATTATGGCTTTGTGTCTAATTAACCTCAGCTTAACAAATACTCAAGCAATTGCAAGTAAGCCAGTCAAGCAAGACATTGTAGTGAGTTTCATTCACACTGGATGCTCCACTATATTGTGGCTTTGTGCCTGACTCAGTCAAGGCAATAAGAAGTATCAAATTCTTCCATTACTGAACTTGGGTATGCCAGTAAACTGCATCCACCAGCAAGGCCTTTGATAAGGAGATTGGAGGTTTTGAGGAGCCTGGAACCAAACTCTTAATTGCTGTTGTTTCCAGGTTCACCCTGACTTAGAGTGGTAACACCTGTTAGGGTCCCAGCTATGGGCAAATAGTGAACCTCCAAACAAACAAAAAAAAACTATGAAAGTATAAAAATACCAACAATACATTTTTATATAAAAAATTACCAACAATATATTATTATCAGCAATATACGTTTAAAGAAAAATGACTAGCAATACATTTTATAGCAGAATTACCAACAATACATTTTATTAGAAAATGACCTAAATATATTTTTTTCAGTAGTTGAAGGCATACAATTGTATTCAAAATATATTTAATTGAAGCCATAAAATTGTTCAGAATATTTAGATAAATAACCCATAGAGATTGACAGATGCTAAACCAACTCACGCAACCAAAGATATATTAATGTTCCCTTCAAAAGATTTGACAGCTTCATTTAAAAATGTGATACACAAAAACAAATGTTTTTTCCATTATTTTCTCATTAGAAAAATAAAATTTTTCTCTATATTTTTTTAATTTTATTTTTACTTTTTCTTTTTTGAGGCTCGTGTACAGTGAGTGACAAGAGTAACCTGTTGCTTTGTTAAGATTCACACAAAGATTAGAAAAGCATCATCACTAATTCCATACTAATAGATGATTGAACTGCTATTTATTTATTATGGAATAGAACTTATTATTATGGAATAGAACTTATTATTATGGAATAGAACTTATTATTATGGAATAGAACTTAGAAAACAGTTGAAAAAGTGGTGTCACTTTTTGGTTATCAACTTTAAGAGGAATTGATGACATAATTAAATTAATAAAGAAACCGCAATACTTTAATTTAGGTTTACTTGATTTTCTAAAGCTTACATATTTTTTATTTATTTTGCTTATATTTGAGGAAGTTAAATGTTTATCAAATTCTTTCTGAAAAGAAATATCTGAAAAGATATTTTTTTGTACACCCATGAATGCCTTTCCCAAGAACCTCATTGCAATGATGAGAGAATAATAATATATGCAAATTTGGCTGAAATTCAAACTCAATTCATTTTTCTGTGCTGATAACTATTATAATGCTCTTCACATTCTCTCTATGTGCTTATTGATGTATATATGTTTACTTTATATATATATATATATATATATATATATATATATATATATATATATACACGCACGTGTTTGTGATTATGAACGTGTGTGTATTTATGCACGTGTGTGTGTTTGTGTGCTTATGCACTTGTGTGTGTTTATGCACATGCATTTCTGTACTTGTATTTTGTTAATGTGTGTTTGTGTATGTGTCTATCTATCTATCTATATATATATACACACACACACACACACACACACACACAAAAACACACTTTATTATACACCACTTAAATAGAACACGTTAAAATTTCCCTTCTCTGATTCCATGTGCCTATGGCTGACACCAAATCGGTTGAGTTTCAATCCCAGCCAGAAGCAAGGGGATGCCTAGCTACACTGATGAGCTGTGATACAGTGAAACAGGCTTGTATGTGGATGACATATATATATATATATATATATGTGTGTGTGTGTGTGTGAAATGTTTTCACCTGGACAACAGTAATCATTACCTCAGCTTAAGCTCAAAATAATTATACTAAGAGATTAATTATTATGAAAATATTTTTCTCAATAATAATATCAAATAATTATTGTAATCATGTGTTTGTCAGTGATAAATTTTTAAGCTTTCTAAAGAATTAAGGTTTACCATTGTTAAGAATAGGTAATGTATAAACTCATTTTTACCCATAAGGTGTAATATCCAATAAGATTTGAAGAATGACCAGAAATAGTTTAACTAATTGGAAATGAGTATTATTCATTCATTCAAACACATATATGAAGAAGTACGCAGCCTAATGACAAAAATATTTATTTTACATAATATTTTTTCTTCCCAACATAATTTCTTTTTCTTAATTCATTCAGGAATCTTAATCATATGGATAGAATTAGGTTTATTTATTGCTTGGTTCACACCCTCCCTAGTCTTTTGAACAGAGGTTTATCCATAGTTTCCTGTTCAAGATTGGTTTTTGGTTTTCAGGTTCCTTTTAAAGTCTGCTTCAACTGTATACTTTTAATGTCTCTGCCTTTTTTTGTCCTCTCTCCTCAATTAGAGTAGATAGGTTTGTCTATTGTCTGGTTTACACTCCTTCCTGGTCTTTTAAACAGGAGTAGAAGTTTATCCCTTGTTCCTTATTTAGCATTGGGTTTCTATTTGCTTCTAAAGTCTTTTTATTCTCTTTTACTTTCAGTAGCTCTTTGTGTCTTAGTGGAATTATCACCTTGCTTGGGGTGAAATGATTAAAAAAAATGAAAATAAAATATAAAACAAAAATGTCTGTCAGGCTACAGAGTTATTGATTTACTCTTGCTGAGGAGTGTTTGTAAAAGTCTGTGTGTAGTATATAACTTGCATGTTTAGTTAAATGTAAATACAATCTATATCTAATCTGCTAGATGGTTGAGGTAGTTTCTCTCATTTGAACTTGAAAATTTAATCAACATCAAACTTAAATAAGATAGTCAATTATTATGTTTTAAAATTTTGATTGTCAAGGTTGTTCTAGCAAGAAGTCACAAGTCATCATGACCGAGGGTATGAGCATACTGACATTGTTCAACCACTGATCACACCAGATAATACTTTTCTCCCAGAAACTGGAATTAAAGTCTGCTCAAAATAGTTGCAGTATCAGCCAGTTGAGTGCCATACATAATGCATTCTTTGGCAGAAGCTTTTCTTGTGGTAGACTGGTTGTCAACCAAGGCTATAGCACCCAATCTGTTCTGTTTTATTTAATCCATAGCTAGAGGGAGAAGAGATGGATTAATACCTTTCTCAAAGGTATTTGCCCATAAGTGAATGCAATAAATTCAGTTGTAATTTGCACTTGGCTCTCCAGTTTCTCATTCTGAGCTGATACCCATTACACCACAATGCACATCCAGTTGCATTATAAGTCAGCATAAATCACAGGTTGTCTCTTTAGATGTTGAAGGAACACAAAATGTACCTGAACAGGCATCCACAACAATAGCCACTCTAGCAGATTTTAAAATCTCCTGAGACTGACAGATGCTAACTTGTTACGTTAAATCTAAGTGCAGGGGTTAAGTCTTTCATACAAGTTTGGATAATGCATTCTTATTAGGAGCTCTATTACAATGGTTTTATGCCAGATTTGGTTAAGCTTTATAAAATCTATTTGATAGAATCTTAACTTTGTTCTTACTTTTTGCACAATTTTAAAAAAAAAGTTGCTTTGACAAGTTTGGAAATAAAATTCTCTGTGGTTTGATTTCCCACAAATACCTGGAACTGAGTTAATCAGAGAATATTGGGAATGCAGCATTTACTAGCACAGGCATGATTTTCTGGTTATTAATGTCATTTATGGGCTCAAATGACATCTTCACAAATTAAACAGTATATTTGTAAGACAACTTGAGAAAATTAGACTCACAGACATATTCAATAAAAATTAGATTATAACACGAATCCTGGCTGAGTCCAGCCAACCTTCCTGACCTTTTGTTGATTCCACCCATGTTGTGTTTTTGATCTCAGATTAAAGCAGGATTGCTTGTTGTCACTTGACAAAGCTGGCCCAGATATGCAATGGATTGGTATATAATAAAAACCAGATTTATGACTGCAATGACTCAGTGTAGATTATATATATATATATATATATATATATATATATATATATATATATATATAATAAATACAAGATTACAAGCACATCAAAGTCAGTGATTAAAAAGAGATATCAGTTGGTTGAATTTGGACTGACCATCTCTTGCAATATTTCTCAGGCCTTAACCAATTTCTTTCTACCTTCTCATTTCAAACACGGGCCCGAACTAACTAATTCCATTTTCTACTAGTTTTATTAAAAAGACTGGAGTGCTGAAATTAGGTATGGTGTTTCTATTTCCACCTTCCTAAATATATATATATATATATATATATATATATATACACACACACTTACTATCTTGACATGTAATATCTTTTAAACATTTCGAGTTCCAGAGGAAGGGGAGAAAAACCCACTCTCTGTTATTGTCTGCATGTTCTTATCAGCTGTCCTGGTAATCAGTAAACAGGAAATTCTCAAGGTCATATTTTGACCTAGAGTCACATATCGTCAAAATCCATTGACAAATATTTTGACTAACTAGCTTTGATAAATTTGTTTACTTCTCCCAACAAAAGCAATTCTTCACTCAGTGAATCCTGAATCTGTATTTTCCACTTTTTATCACCTCGGCTACTTTTCCTGACAAAAATAATTTTGCACTCATTGTACTCTGAATTTATATTTTCTACTTTTTATCCCTTGGGCTACTTTTACTGACAAAAAAAAATTGTATTCTCCAATTTTAGAGAAATCTCTTCTCATCTTAAAAATCACTTAAAATTAATACCAGCCATCTGAAAATAGGGTTACAATATAACAAATTTGACTAGATAGGCTAGATATTCATTTTGAAATAATTTGTTGCATTAGTTTTTTTTTTTTTTTTTTAAATCCAGTTTATACCAGATAGCCTTGCTCATATATCTATAAAGAATATATTTTTAATAACTTAATCATGAAATTACCCTTTATCTTTATGTTTAGGATTCAAATTTTTTTTGTTACTTTTTTCATTTGAAAATAATTTTCATTTATGATGATATTATTTGAACACTAGCTAGAAACAATTCAGGGAAAAGTTGTTAGGGGGACTTTTTATTAGTTTTTCTAATGCATTTACAAAATTGTACAACATTTCTAATTGTATAAAAAAATAAAGTGAAAAAAAATCTTATGTTTATTCATTCAATTAAAATACCTTCCTTCATTTAATCACATCAGTGATCATTAAAGGTATCCCTTAAGGATTTCTGAATCATGTAACTGATAATTCTTTAAAGGTTTTTTTTATTTGATTCTGGTTAAAGTTTTGGCCTGAAAGGAAATTGTGTTGATGTTAAAAAAAATGATTGCATGTAGAAAGTAATCAAATGAATAGGCTGTATATAATAAAGTCTATCTTCCCATGAATCAATTTAAGTAACAATATTTTGCAACATGAAAGCTTTTATGTTATCTTGCAACAAAATGAACACCTTTTCTATTTACCAAACTGGGTATTGTTTGAATTTTAAGCTGATCTTTATATCTCTATATTAATAATCTCTCTTGGAAAGAAATCATGATGAAGCAAACCATTTTTGTCCACTTATCATAAACTTGAAAAGATAATAGTGTAATTTTATTTGATGTTTTGGCTTCTCCTTCATATTCAGCCTTGTGCAGAGTGTCCATTTTTCATTCCAAGTGACAATGCAATGTAAAAAACTGGATGAGTTTTATAATGTTGAATTTAATTAACCTCTTAAAGAGCCTGTTTTTGTTCTCTATTGAGTTCATGTGCTAATTAATGCTCTAAGAAACCAATTTAATGAAGCCAAACAACATAGATATTGTACTGAAATATAATGAAAAGTGAAAAATTATATCCAACAATCAAACTCAAAACACGAGACATTCTGATCTAAAAAAAAAAAAAAGTTGCATTTCAACCCTGATTCCACTAAGCTAAAGATACTGGCAGAATTAGAACATGCACCAAAATACATCCAAATTTTACAATGTCTGTCTCCAAAGATAAAGTTTTAAGAGAAAGATTTTGTAAATTTCAACTGAAAGCAGTGCTTGACGACTTGATTATTAAATGTTGAATATTTACTTACAAGGAAATGGCTAATATTAACATTACCATGGAACCTCAGCTTAAGCATTATTTTTTACATACCTTGTTGTTGGGGCATAGAATATACTGACTACATTACTTGCATAGGACTACTGCCCCCCCTCCACTAAAAAAAAAAGAAAACAGCTACAAAGTAAATACTTACAAGTTGGGAAATAAATGATCAATATTTAGCTGTCTCTGAACCAAGTAAATACTTCTGTCATGATCATAATTCTTTATCATACACTCCAAATCTTCACTATTGATAATTTTGACTAATCTTTTAGATTTCTTTGCTAAAAATCTCTATTTTTCATTTCTTAAAACCAAAATCTTGGTTTTTTCACATTATCCTTAAATTCAAAATATTTATTCCTCAGAGTTTTAGCTCCCTAGTGACTATGCTTGAACCTTTACAATGGAAAAATCATTAGTTGAAAAACTTTTTCCAAATTTTCATAGTTAAGTTAAAATTAATGGAATAAATTTTCTTTTATTGAATAATCAAGCAATATAAAAATAATTAAAATTAATATTATATGAATAAAATGTCTTGAAAAGCTGGAGAGCTTAAAACAGAAATGGCAATTTTGTGTTGACCAATTAAATTATCTTCAGGATTAGTAATTTTGGAAAAAATAAAATGAACTACTTTCTCAATACAAATTCCCTTTAGAATGTTTCTGTTTACTTTTTTCATTTTTGAATCTAGTGCACCAAAAACTCGTTTCTATAAAAAAATTAAAAAAAAAAAACTTGAAGAAAATTGCGACAAATAAAGGAAATTTGTTATTTTCCCCTCCCCATAATTATTTTTTTGCTATTAAAAATGTTCATTTTTTTTAAAGAGTTACTTCCCTTATATTTAAAATAAATTGAAGTTATTAATTAATATTATTAATATTATTATGTTGTTGACCAAAAGAGAAATGTTGAAGTTTATCTGTTAAAACAAGATTATTAGTTTAAATCAGTGGTTTCCAAACTTTTTTTGGTTGCCACTACTTTGTGTAACAAGACAAACCCTAACCCGTCTTCAAATTTATAGTCAACTTTTGATTGGATTTTCTCTGTGTTCGTATTGCATGCCTAATGAGTATTTTAGTATTTCTCATAATAATTGTTACATAAATAGGATACACTGTAAAGTGAGAGCAAGACACACTTCAGGCACAATGTATGTCTGGGTTGCATTTTATGGTTTAGATATGCTATTGCCATTTCCTGGCTGCCCACTTTTTCTCATCTCCTACTGATCTTTCCACCCCTACCCAGAGAGGCAGTACTGTCCACTTTGGGAATCACTAATTTGAATGGCTTACATTATTAAACTCATTATTTTTTGTGAAATTGGCAGTTACAAAACAGTTCATAGCAATATTTTGAAAATGATAAAAAAATAAGGGTCAGGAATAGTCTAGAACCATAATTCTAAACATGGGAATTTGAATAATTTGGAGGTTGGAAATTTAAATATTCAGTAAGAAGATTGAAAAACATTCCATGGCTGAGAACCAAATCATGTTGAGGTTAAACTGATTGTGAAAATCTTGAGATATACTAGGTTGGCCAGAAAGTCCTGACTCTTGATCTTTGTCTGGTTGAATATCCAAGAAGTACTGCATTTTGAGTTTGTTCTACATTGTCGCGCTATCAATTCTAAACTGTATTACCAGCATTACCATGTGTATAACAAACTAAAGAATGATTATCCAGCTTTGGTCAATTGAAATTGAGCTTTGTTTCAGCAATACATTGTGAGCTGCACATTGTCAGTTTGACAAAGGATAAGTTCAAACTGAAGGAGGATGTTAAGATTGTTCCACATCCACTATTCAGTCTTCAGTGACTATGGCTTATTCCGCTCAATGGCAGACTTTATTCATGATGAGCAGTTCAACAATTTTGATGAAGTGAAGGAAGCTTGTTTATAGTTTTTTGTAGCGGACAGATTTGGATGCTGGCTGATCGTCAGCAGAAGATCGTTAAGAATGACAGATTTTATTTTTAAGAATAAATGTTGGTGTTGCTCCATGAAATTTTTATATTTTTTTTCTGCTTCCTAAGTGAGTCAGGACTTTCTTGCCAACCTAATGTTTAGATATTTAATCTTTTAGCTGTTGAGGTTGGATATGGTGTGTAAAAAAAAAAAAAAAAGCAATTAAAACCCACTAACCTTGTAAAAGAAAGAGAGAAAATTAATAAGGCATAAAAAGAGGCAAAATAGGTAAGCTTAGTTGAATACTCCTTGTCAGATAGCCAAAACAATTATTTGTTGGGAATTCTGAGGTTGTGTACTCAGTGATTTTTCTTTTTAATAGTTCTTTTTCCTTGATATTCTCAGATTTAATGTCATTATCATAATGCTTCAGCTAATCATTTCTCTCAACTTCTTTGAGGAAATGTGTTATTCAGTTAATTTTTCGGAACAGTTACTGTACCCTTTATTTGAAGAAGATGGGAGAACTGACAAATCATATTGTTATAATTAATGCTATAACACTTGAGGAGACTTATAGGAGAAAAAATGGATGGCTAAGCTAGTATATCATTTATATCAAAAGAAAATTTACATGGAGACATAGTTGTATATGTTAATATATAAATATTTCATGCTGCTGATTTAAATGCAATTAAATCTAACAAAATTTATACTAAAGACAGGGTTGCCAGATTTGTATACAAGTATAATATTTGAAACATGGCTGCTATATTTTTAATTGACTTTTTTTTTCTTGAAGACCAGCTTATTTCAGAAGTAGTTGAAAAAGTCACAAATAGTCAAATTCAAAATTTAGTAGTTCTGGGTTTTCATAATTAGCCTTATTTTAAAGATCAATAATTTTGCTGTTAGTGACTTTATGTCTACTCTTAACAGAAACAATGAATTTGGAATAAAGGAATAAAAGTGAAGGAAAGAAAGGACAAATACATTCTAAGGAATTGGTTTGATTTTTAATCTGATATTATTTATTATTAGTCCTAAAATTATTTCAGTGGATGTTGATGCAAGAATAAAAGAGAGTTTTCATTTTCATTTCCTTCAATCTATATTTATTTATCTTTATGTGTAAGATACCACATTTTTTTAAAGTGTGAGCTATATCTACTGGCCTGTGAATTTGAAAGACTTAATAAAGGAAATGTGCTTTCTGGCAAGGTACAAAACCGTATTTCCCTTTAGGGGGAAACCACAGTCTGAGCTGGCATGCTCAGTTACAGAGAGCTTCACAGCCCAGAAAGGTTCAGTTTCTTTATTAAGTCTCTTGAATGCAAAGGCTGGTAGACATTAACTCACATTGTTTAAAAAATGAGGTGTCTACTCAAACATAGATATCCACTAAAATAACATTTGGAGTAATAAAGATCAATAAATATAGATTAAGAGAAATTAAAATTAAAATGAAAACTTACTTTTCTCCTTGTCTTTAGATTTTGTGCTTTTCTCTATCTTATTTTTAGGTTTAAGCTGTTGTTGTGGTCTCACTAGTTGTATATTAGTTGTATACTTATCAATGATTAAGATTTTTTTTTTTAATTTTAGAAATAAATAACAAAGTAATTGATATATAGTAACATGTTTGTTTACAGTTTTGTGTTATGAAATGAACAAGCTATTTTGTTTTGGTTTTGAATATATTTTGGTCAATTAAGAGATTAAAATTGTTTTTAACAAAAGTAATGTTTTAATATTCACTTTCTTCTGCATGTTTCTTTTAAACCATTGTAAAGTTGTTGGGGGCATCTTATGTCTGGCAACCTCAGTGGCACAGGTGTCTGGGTTAAGATATCTGGATCAAGCCTGTTCCTCATCAGGCTGGTTTTGAATTCAGAGCTATTAGTCTACAAAATTGATAGCCCAATTAAAACTAAAGAACTCAGTCTACCCTATTATTTCACTTACATCTAGTAGTAGAGGTGGGGTGGTTGTCTGATAAAAGATAGTCATGTCTTTTCCAAGGTTCATATCCGGCCTTGGCAGTTAATTTCTTATTACTATAAATGTTATTTTTAGTGGGAACACATGTTTAGCTTGCTATTTCTGATTTTTATTTTCTAAATGAAATTAATAACAACTAGTATAGACTTCTTGATCTATAGTATAGTTATGTTATAGTAATAGCATTATATATAATTTCAATCTTCTTTTTTAAATTCCTTTAAAGGTCTTTTTTTTTTAACATGTATGTTTTATTTACATATAAATTTTGTTATTTTTATCACTGCCAGTAGTTAAGAGAAATAACTTCCATATTGTGCTTAAACTTGATTTGTTTACACCATTTTCTGACAAAAACATGAAAACATGTTGCTACCTTTAACATTAGACAAGTAGGATTTTATTTGCAAACTTTCATGAAAAAATCTTTTTCAAGAAATTCACAAAAGACAATTTTTTTTACTCTTGTGTTTCATTATTTGATTTTCACATTTGATATTTTGCTGCTTTGGCTCTAGAAAAAGATGGCAAAGTAGTATCAAGTAAAATTTAACCTTAAACCTTATTTATTAATATTAAACAGAAAACATATTTTTTCAGTTCTATTAAAAATATTATTGGATCAGTGGGTATTCAAGTAACAATTGAGCCAATATTTTTATTAAGTATATGTGATAAATATTGTTGTATTTATGTATTTATGTTCATATATGTTGACTGTAATTAAATGTATATTATAAACTAAATATTAGTAAAAAAACATGTTTATATGGCAAAAGTAAACAATGTTTTTGATTGGCACTGAATTCAAATGCAGCCACTGGTGATATCATAACTATTTTGTGGCATGTTGATTCTGTCTGATCAGGTTGTCAACCAGAATTAGAAAAGGATTTTTTTTCTATTAAACTAATTTTTATGCAAATAATAAAGTGTTTGCAAATAATTAAAAAAAAAAATTATAAATTAGGAAATCATATTTTGATAACATCTTGATAAATAAATAATGAAATTAATAAAACACTATTAAAATGAAAAAACTGTGCTGTTAAGGTAATATTGATTGTTTGATAACTGTGATTATTTAAGGGTTTTTTTTTATTGTTTATTTTTTGGAAACAGATTCTTTTTCATTGTTCAAACAAAGTCAAGTAATATTAAAAGACTTCAAACCATCTTAATTTTGTAGGCTGGAAAATTTTAATAACTTAATTTTTATTTTGTGTGTGTGCTTTATGATTGTTCTAGTTTTACTCAGATTTTTATTTATCAATGACATACAACATAGATGTCGGTACTTAATTTTTTTTAATCATTTCACCTTAAGAGAGGTTAAGATAATATCACTAAAATGCAAAGTGTTAATGAGCGTAAAGAAAAAAATGAGAATGCATTAGTGAATAATAAAAGAAAGATAGATGGTAGCAGTTGATGTTCAGAAAGACAAAAGATGGTGATTATGTTTGCATTCAAATTTTTGAAGATTGTAGTTGCCAAGAAAGCAAGAGGCCGAAGAGTGCCACAGGTGAGAAGTGTAAGAGAAGTTATGTCTAGCTATTTCAACAGTAACATGATGAGACCTACTTATCTATCTAGTCAGTCAGTTAAGTACCAGACATGATACACACTTGGGCAATGTCCCTTTCAAGTCATGACTGACTAGGCAGAAGATTTTCCTGCAGTAAGTTACCATTTTTTTCTGCAGTAGACTGCTTGCCAAACAAATCTACAGAACCCAATCTGTCCTGTTATTCAACCCATAGCTGGAGGGAGAAGAAATGAATTCATACCTTTCCAAAGGTTATTTGCATGTAAGTGAATGCAGTGAATTCAACTAGAATTTGAACTCTGGTTTCTGTTTTTTCATTCCAATCTAATATCCATTGCACCACAATGTGCTTAAATTCATGAGGTCAAGCTTATCAGAAAATGTGTCACAAAAATATTTATAGAAAAGTCACAGGGAATCTATAGTATTATGATGGGAAAGGGACTGAAGCTGAGATGCCAGATCAGGAACTGATAACATAACAGATTCTTCTTTGAATTTTATCAAGTATATCAAGATATATATCAGGGGCACCAGATGTGGTGGCAGTATTCAGTGCACAGATGAATGGTGGCTATAAGTGTATAAGATGCATTCTTCAGAGCAAAATTGTCTTGCCCAACACAGTGAACCAACTTTCCTTGCAGCAATTGAAACAATATAATCATTCCACTTAATGTCAGTGAAAAAATGTAAGACTGAGAAAGTACACTGAGTTGCATCAGTCATACTGATGGAAGTCAAAAATAGTTATGTTTTCAAGGTATGACAAGTAACAAATTGAGAATTTAGTGTCATATGGTTTTTAAATACAAGAAAATAAATTATAATAAAATAATTGACTTATAGAAAACACAGAAAACAATCTTGTTGAATAAGGAGTTTTTGAGATAAGATGAGCTTACATTAGATGTTCTCAAAATAGACTTTGCACTCAGTACTATTCTGGAGCATCAGAGAAGCCAGGTGCATCAGTAGGTTGGCTTTAAAGATAACCTCCCAGCTGCAGATGTACACTTTAGAAAATGACAGTGATTGTTTCCAACATGTGAAAATTGTAACAAAAGACATGACTTACCTTGGAATTTGAAACGAGCGCGAACATGTCTTGCCTGCAAGATAATAAGGAAAAAGAAAGATAGCCGCTGTTGAAGACACAATTTATGCATGCCTATCTCGTCCAGAATGATATGATATTTGGACACATGCAAATTTTGGCTGTCTAAAAACTGGGTGCCAGTGCTGCTGTGGGGTCAAATGATCATGTGTGTGTATTTTTTGGCCCCTCCTAATCATCATTCATTTTTTTTTTACACTACAATAAACTCACCTGGACTTTGGATATGCACATGTATTACAAACTGGATGACAGATCTATAAGCACCCACCTGATGTGAAAGAAAGAGGGTGTCTCTCACATTTTCACAAGAATGTAGAATCCATGTTTAGAAAAAATACCAAAGCCCACACCCACTAGTTGATAGTAATTGACAAAGTTCAGAAGGGAAAAAACAATAATGTATTGCGTGAGAGATTTAGTCTTGTGTTCTTAGTAGTCCACATACAATAACATTATACATATTTCACTTTGAATTTCATGGTTTTATCTCCTATTGATGGTATGAAATGAACCGACCAAATTATCAAGCCATACCAGAAACCAATATAGTAATATATCAATATAATGTAGCTGATTTCTTCTCAATCAAATTCCTGTACAATCACCAGAGTTAAGTAATGTTGAGCCTGGTCAGTACTTAGATGGGTAATTGCTTAGGAATACCAGAAGCTTGGATGTTGTAATGGATAATGGTTCAGAATTGTTAATCAGAGTGTTGAATTTCAAATTCGATTTGGATTGTTATATTCATTTATGTGCATAATAATTATTTCAAAAAATAAAATTGTGTGCAAAATAATTAGATTTTGGTAAAAAATAATGTATAGCAGTTGAATGTGAAATAAAAACAACCAACCAACATCTTTTCTGACCTAGCTGTCACTTTCAATACCTTAAAAATTGAGCTAGTGTTGTTTCATCATAACTGCTCTGACCCTGAGTTTCCTTTTGTCATGATGAATTGTTACATGCTCAACAAGGCTCTGTTGAATGTCTTTTGAAACTCAAGTTTATCCCAGTTCTCAAGTGGAACTTGTGTATATGGTCAATTGCAAAAGATACTGGAAAAATTGTCAACTCATTCTATTACCCCAGAAAGTACCTGATTCTTTTGCTTCATCTTTACAAGAGTCAGATTATCTGGACTGAAGCTGTTCAATCACCAATTTCCAGCTTTTATAGCATTCAAAGTCTTTTATGTGGTCTTGTGTGGGGAAGATATTCTCAATTTCTGTCTTTTCCCATGCATACAGCATTGCAAGCCTGTCACAATATTATCAGTATTTTTATAGAAAATGTTCTGAGATCAATTCCATTTTTTAGTTTAATTAGTTCAGATCTTTAAAGCTAGGATATGCCATGTTACATCCAAAGAGTCAAATCACTTTCATTTCTTCCATATTCCAATTGTAAGGAAGAAACCTAAACTGAAATAGTTTTTTTTTCCCCAGGAACTGCTCTATAGTAGTTGAAGGGCTTTAGATCAGACACAAAATAAAACAGCCATACCAAAAACTGATACTTTGTAAAACAAACTCCCACTTAGATACTTCCCAGAATTTGACAATTTTAACCTCTTCAAGTCAATAATTAGTTATTATCTATCTTTATTTACATTTTTCACTTCCTACCACCTTCATTTACACAGATAACTCAGCAGTCTACTATTTGACTTTAAATAAGCAACAAAGGGTTTATAAATTATAAAAAAATAAAACAGTAATCTACTATCTTGAGTGATTTGTATGAGGTGAACCATAATATGAAAAAAACGAATTAAATAGCTCAAAAGAATTGCAAATGATACCTTAATGTATTATCTGTAAATCATTTAAATTGTTGGTGTTTTATCAGCAAAGTAACTAATGCTTTATCAGAGGAAAAAGAAAATGGGAAATCAAGGAAAGAGTTACTTTAGACTTAAATTCAAGTTTACTTGTTCATCCCACTGACCAGATGACCTATAAAAGCATTTATTGAAGCAGCTGAGGAATTGAATCTGTCACTTATCATTTCTCTTCTATACAGTACAACAGCCAGTAACAAAAGTTTTATGAGTTCTCACAATGTATATTGTGGAAACAATAGCTAAGGAATTGAAAGTTATGGGTGGGACTTAATATATTCTGAGATAGAAGCATTGACTGGATAGTAAATGATAACGAAGACATTGTGTCTGACTTATATCTTATTCAGAGAATTTATAGTTTTTTCCTTAACCAATGTCTTAATTTCATAAACAAATGACAGATAATATTGTTAAATTCTTGTTTAGGAAAAGCATGTTATCACAGGTAGAAGTTATAAAACAAATATGTCAAAACTTTCATTTGCTCCAGTGATTACATATAAATTCTGCTTTTAATGGAAAATATGAATCAGTAATCATGGTTAGATTTCAGTGCTGACTGAATATGAATGTAAATTACAGAAGAGTGATGTTAGTTTTTTTTTTTTTTTTTGTCAACTGACATTTACACTATTCCATTATTCTCCATTTTATCTTTAGTCATTTTCTACAATAACAAACTATATTTGGGCAGGAGGGAAAAAAATTAAAGATTGAATTCATCAATATTCTATCTAAAAAATAAAATTTTACTTCTAAATCTCCATGTTCTGCATTGAGATTAAGAAAACAAGAAAAAAATCGAATCATAACATTTAGTGAGTCATTACTAACAGAATCTTAATTTTTCTAAATGCCATGTTCCTTCAGGATGTAGTTAATTATGCCTCTTTACTAATTTTTCTTGTTTTATTATTTATGAATTCTCACAACTTTTTTGGGAAATATAGTGGAGTGATTTCTCATTTATTTCACCATGGTTTTGAAATCAAAATAAGATAGTTCTTTTCTGAGACTGGTTACTATCCAAGGATAGAGAGTTCAGTCAGTCTTCCTATTGAATCCATACCTTGGGGTGGGGAAGAGACACAGTGGAATTATGATTAGTGACTTAGAGAGCCAAGTTTGAATTCTAGTTGAGTTCATTACATTCACTTACATACTAATACTCTTGGGAAAGGTATGACTGTATCTTTTCTCCCCACCAGCTAAAGATAAAATAGCAAGACAGACTAGATCCTAGCTTGGGATAGAGAAAAGACATGGTGATGTCTTTTCCCTATCCCAAGCTATGGATTGAATAGGAGGATTGACTGAACTCTCTATATTGTGATGAATTTGACTGGAATCCAAACTTGGCTCTCCTATTCTTCAATCTGAGTTGTGTGCCATGACTCTACTTTATTTCCACAATACTATATTATACTATAGGAATATATTACAAATTGGAAAGAAAACTATTGTCTGTTATTAACAAAAGAGAAATAATAAAATTTTAATGCAAGTACATTGTAAATAATTTTACTCTCAAAAATAATTTTAAATGAGGCAAAAATATATATATATATAAAATATATAGTCAGAGGTTAAGAACTCAAGTACTCATTTCTGATAGAATAGGGCTTTGATGTACTTCATATGGAAGAAGGAAATATTTTTTTAATCACTACAAGTCCTGATATGTGGTTTTTGAAGTGTGTCACAGAAAATTTGTTCATTTGGACATGCATTGTTTTTAAATGTTGATATTGTTTAAAACCCGCAATTCTCTGGTCTTCATCAAATTCAAGGAAATGTCAACAAGTATTTCATGCAAAAGTAGTTGTTAAAACTTTCTAAAGCATGGCATTTATTCAAGCTGTATATTTATTCATCTTCATGTATATAATTATCTGAATTAGCAAATTTTTTTTTCTTGGTGTACATGTATGGCGGTTGTAGACTGAGTAGGTAGTTTTTTATATGATGCCAATTTCTTGAGAGAAAGGCTGACTTTGATTTACAAATACTTCTGATGTGTTGATACAAAAATAAGAAGCATTCTTCCCAGTTTGAGTGGCTACTCAAATTGATAAGGTTTAATTAGATCATTACTCTTTGTTTGCATATTGATGCACAAGTCTTGAATATCTTTGTATGTCATTGACTTAGAATAATGTAAAGTAGTTTTGGTCTTGACTAACCAAGCCTGTAATGCATCTTAGTGACATATCTTTAACTACATGTATGTTCCACTTGTAAATTAATTTGGTCAAATACCATTCCTGAACGGTCAAATACCCGACGCCCATAGCCCAGAGGTAGAATTGCCAACTGATGCCAATTCGGTTGGGTTTCAATCCTGGGTTAAAAGCAATCAGAGTCTAACTGTACTGATGAGCTGTGATACAGCGAAACAAATCTGTCTAGGATGTGTGTTGTGGTGCAGTGGATATCGGCTCAGAACAAGAAATTGGGGAGCCGATTTCAAATTCCAGCTGAATTCATTGCATTCACTTACATGCAAATAACCTTGGGAAAGCTATTAATCCCTCTCTTCCTTCCAGTTATGGGTTAAATAACAGGACAGATTGGGTTTTTTAGCCTTGGCTGGCAACCAGTCTACCGCAGAAAGCAATGGCAACCTACTGCGGGATAATCTTCTACCCAGTCAGTCATGTCTCTTTCGAGACATGATCGCCCAAGCGTGTTTTAAGTATGGCACTTAACTGACTGACTGACCATTCCTGATCTTGCTCTCCCAAATCTCCCAGCTCTTGCACATGCAAAGTTGAAGAATTTGTTAGGTATATATTTATTCGGATATTGTAGACTAACAGTGAATTGGTCTTGCACTGTTGATTTAGTCTAAAGTTATCAGAAAACTATACTTTTTCATTGTATTGGGTTAGCCAAAGAGTCCATTCAGTTTTAGCTGACACTAAATCTCAAGCACTCTTATAAATAGCAACTTTAATCTGTCCCTTGTGTTTGCATACTTGTTAAGTACATGAAACTTTAGTGTATTTTGGGGCAGACTTGTGATGAAACAGGTTGTATTTTGTATGCTTGGGATCACCCTGAAAATGTCAAACCAAAATGAACATTATTAACCACTCATGCTTCTTTAATTTAAAAAAGACAAGAAAGTAGTGGAGACCTGCTGGAAGATGTATGTTGTGTACAGAGATGTTGTTACAGAGTTTGTGTACCAGAAGTGGTTTTCAAGATTTCTGTTTTAATGGAATATCCCAGCACCCTCTATGAACACTATGATGGACCAAGTCTATCCTGAATAAATGAGCAAGTGCATTTTCACTAGTGAGTTTTGCTTGGTAGTATTATTCTCATGCTGAATAAACCTTTTATTCTATTATGCCTGGCATGATAATCTTTCACTCAGATTTACACTTTGTTAAACTGTATCCTTGTCTATTATACAACATTTTGGTGATGAAGGATAAAGTTAAAATAAGATTTTAACAAGGAAAATTTGCAAAAAATGATAACAATGACATCGACTCTAACTTCACATTTTAATCTTCATGGACCCTAATTTGCATATAAAAATGGGAACAGTCATTGTCTAAGGAATAATACTAAAGTAAGACATTTTTTTCTTAACTTTTTTTTTCTTGAATTTGAAGTTACTTAACTGTTTTTTTGTGTGTGAATATTTTTCTGGGAAATATTTTTTTACAAAAAAATGGAACCATTGACAGATTTAACAAAGGCTTTGAAAGCCAGCTTATAGTTGCAACAACAACAAATTCAATTAATACAGGAACAAATGTTACAACAAGCTAAAAATACGAGATTGTTATGTGAAACTATAATGACTAGATCTACGGAAGAACCAAATCCTAGGTCTTTCTTTGCTGAAAGAATATCAAATTCATTATTGAAGTTTAGATATGATCCGGAAAATGGTATAACCTTTCCAGCATATTATCATAGATATGGAACCATTTTTACAAAATGATGTCAAGGATGGTCCAACAAGGAAAGAAACACTCTACTATTACAAAAACTAGGAATCAAGTACACAAATCTAATTCTACGAAAAAAAACAAAAAAAAAACAAAAACAGAGGAAATGTCTTTACAATTAGAATTTTATTGAACATTTTTGATGAAAGGGATAGTTTGTTCCATACATGGTACAAATGCATGAATATTGTGAAGAACAAACAGGATGATTTTGTCACATATACTGGGCTTGTAAACTTGCAATGTGAATTATTTAAAATGAATGAGTTATCAACTGACATGTTCAAATGTCTGATAATTGTACAGGGATTGACAGCTTCAAAAGATAAAGACATTAGATCCTGTGTGTTAGCAATGATTGAGCAGGACTTGGACATTACACTTCAAAACTAACTGAAGAGTGCCAAAGGTTAATTAATATCAGGAAAGACAATTTTAAAATCCAAGAGAAGTGTAATTCTTGTGTACAGGAAGTAAAAAAAAAAATTGTTTTAAAATAAAATGAAGATATCTCTGCGTGATGCATGTGGGGGGGGGGTACCATTTGAAAAAGAACTTCTTTTTCAGAGATAAGATCTGTTTTTTATGCAGTTACCATGGGTACAAAAGCTTGCACTGTGGATTTAAACAGAAAAAGAAGAAAAAAATTAAAATCGAAGTGAATGTCGTATTATCTAAAAAAGAAATGCTGGATAAAGGAAAAGGAAAAACGTAAAATAAATGGCCATACAGTAAAACTATTACTTGATACTGGGAGCAATATTTCAATTATAAACGAACAGGTTTGGGAAAAAAATTGGTTGTCCAACATTGACAAAAAAATTGCCACAGGTGTGTCTGCTAAAAAGCTAAATTTCAAAGGCAAATTTAGTTATAATATTTCGTTGTTCGAAAGGTCTTACAAATTCTACATATTTCCAGGTGCAACAAACTTGTTTGGCACTGATTGGATAAATCTGTTCTACTTACAGGAAGTACCCATTAACTCTTTTTGTAACAAGGTGAATGTTACCATAAATAAAAAAGCAAAAAAACAAAAAAACAAAAATTAATTTCTGAGTTACAAAATGAATTTCCACGAGTCTTTGCAGAAGGTCTTGGATAATGTACAAAAGCTTAAGTCAAATTTGAACTCAAAGACAATGTTAAACCAGTGTTCAAGCCTAAGAGAAGTATTCCATTTGCTGTATTGGATTCAATAAATAATAAGTTAGAATGATTACAGAAAATGGAAGTAATAACAAAAATTGACTATTCTGAAAGGGGCATCCCCTACAGTCTATGCCAAAAAAAAAAAGAATGAGAAAATAAGAGTGTGTGCAGACTTTTCCAATGGGTTAAATGATTGCATCAAAGACCATACTTACCTGCTTCTGTTGCCTGAAGACAACTTTTCTAAACTCAACGGCAGCATGATGTTCTTTAAGATTGACCGATTGGATGCCTATTTACAAGTAAAAGTGAATGAAGACTGTTCAAAGTTGTTAGCCATTAATATGCACAGTGGTCTCTTTAAACTAAATTGTCTACTATTTGGATTGAAAGTGGCCCCAATTTATTCCAGCAAATAATAGATACGATATTAGTTGGACTGGAGTTTGCAACAGCATACTTGGACAGTATTTTGGTAAAAAGCCAAAATAATAAAGAACATAAAAACATGTACAAACAGTTTTTAAAGGAATTGATGAATATGGGTCCAAGTTAAGTATTGAAAAGTGTGAATGCTTCAGGGAGCAAATAAAGCATTTTGGGCATATTAGTGACAAAGATGGAAGATGACCAGATCCAGAAAGAGCTGAAGCTATCAAGAACATGTTGCGGCCAACTAACATAAATAATTTACAGGCACTCTTAGGTTTAGCCAATTACTATGGCATATATATTTCTAATATGCATGGCTTGAGAGCCCCTTTGAATGAATTATTGAAAAAAAGACCTAAAATGGAATTGGTCAGGAAGATGTGAGGATGCATTTCAAAAAATTAAAAAATACTTATCATTAGCACATTATGATCCAGAGAAAGAAATAATTGTAATTTTGGATGCCAGTAATTATGGCATTGAAGCTGTAATTCTCTGCAAAATATCAATTAAGCCAATAGCCCATGTGTTGAGAAAGTTATTACCTGCAGAAAAGGACTACAGTTGAATTGAAAAAGAAAGCTTTGCAAAAATCTATACAGTGAAGAAATTTCACCATTTTATTCATGGAAGGAAATTCATATTATAAGTTGATCATAGGCTGTTATTGACGATTTTTGGCTCTAAAAAAGAGGTATACCCACACATAGAGCAAACAGGCTACAGAAATGAGGAGTAATTTTATTAAATTACAAATTTAAAATGGTGTTTTTGGCCTCAAAGGAATTAGCCCATGCTGATGGAGTTTCTAGATTAATCTCAAAGTGAGCCGAATCACTAGAAAACAGTGATTGCTGTGTTACAGGAGGAAAATTAGCTATCCATATTACTTTGTAATATGATTTGCAAATTACTAGTGACATTGGAGGATATAAAGGAAACAGTGGAAAAAGATGAATTTATAAGAAAAATGAAAAAACAACTATGGTTGGAAAGAAGTAACAAAAAAGGGATAAAAAATATCACCAGTTTTGTTTTGCAAATAAGTACTTATATATGCAGATAGAGTTGTTATACTCTACACTTTGCATAAAACAATTCTGAAAGAATTCTATGTTGGACATTTAGGCATATCCAGAATGAAATCTCTGATGCGTAGATGCATTGGCCAAAAATGGACCAAGACATTCAGCAAACAGTGAAAGGATATAGAGGTTGCTAACTCATGGCAAAATTGCCAGCTATAAAAATATAGCCTTGGCCAAAAACAAGATATCTCATGGTCAAGATGGCATTTGGACTATACCAGACTCATAAAGGGTCATTATTCTCTCGTAATTGTGGACAGTTTTTCTAAATGGCTGGAAGAAATTAAATGGAAACATCCAACTGCCACAAATATGATTACTGTATTAAATGAACTTTTTTGTTATTTTGGAGAACCTGAAATGATAATGAAACCCAATTTAGAGGTAAAGAGTTTAAGGACTTTTGCACATACCTGTCTATTGAATATCTTACAACCTTGGTACACCATCCTAGATCGAACGGTCAGGCTGAGAGGTTTGTAGACACATTCAAGAGAGCCTTGATGAAAAACCAAGTTATAGACGCAGTTGAGAAAAGCATACAAAAGTTCCTAGCAGTCTATAGGATTACTCCTAACCCAAATACAGACCCAGTGTTTTCACCAGTGAAACTGATGTTAGCGATGAAGATTAGCTCTGTATTCAATAGACTGTTACCAGGTCGAATGAAAAAAGTTTCTGAAAGGGAAAACTTTAAATTAAAGCCAACAGAACTGGTAACAAAATATTTTTTTAAGGTGGGAAAAGTTTTTGGGAAGATGGCATAATTATACAAAAGCTTGGCAGAGTCATGTATGTAATAAATGGAAATGGATTAGAATGCCTAAGGTATACCAACCAAATAAGGCCGAGACACACCAGTAATTTCATGCAAGAAAGTGATGAAATACCAATGGAGGTATTGTATGATACATTTGAGGTACCAGTGCCTGTATCTTCACCAATCCAGTTGGAAGTGTTCTGGCTCCCTGAAATCCACTTACCTCACCAATACAAAGTGTTGTGAAGCTGGAAAAGCACCGGGGAGAAAAGTATAGTGACTGAGGCCTGAACCAAAAAGGAGAAAGTACTAAAGAAAAATTTTTTTCTTTTTCATGAGAAAAATTATCTCCAGGTGTGTTTTATAATGGAATATCCCAACACTTTCTATGAACACTATGATGGACTTATCATGAATAAATGAGTGAGAGCATTTTCACTAGTGAGACTTACTTACAGATTGAGTTGCGATCATTCTTGATCAAGCTCTCTCTTGTTAAACTCTTTGCTTTCCAAGCAGAGAGGGACCCAAACAAAGCTCAGCTGAAGGGTAGAATCTCATTTGGGACAAAAAACAATCAAGAGCTCAACCCAGCATTAAGCTGAGTCTATAGGATATTTTTGGCCAAGCTTATGAGCTCAGAATCCCCACATTAATTGATCTTGTGTTGCATCCGCTTTGGTGGGAAGGTGGTAAATACCATTTTGCTTACAGAGTTAACCTGGTAGTATTATTCTTGTGTCTAATAATTCTCATGCTGAATAAGCCTTTTATTCTATTATGCCTGGCTTGGTAATCTTTCCACTTGGATTTACACTTAAATTGTACCCTTGTTCAGGATATGATTTCAATATAGAAATTTGTCAGTTCAAGATGTGCTTCTCTCTGGCCAGCCAACTGAGATTACCAGTGACTCAAATGATTGCAGATATTCAAATTGACTGTTGAAAACTATCTGTATTAATTTGGACAATGTCCGCAAGTTCGATATTTGGGTTCCACATCAGTTGAATGAGGATAACTTCACCAAGCAGATTTTCGCCTACTATTCATTACAGAAATGTGAGGAAAACAATTCTGTTTTGAAAATAATTGTGACTGTGGTTGAAAAACAGATCATCTGTAACAATGTGAAGCACAAATGATCATGGTGGGGGGGGGAAGCAAGGTAAATCAGCACAACCAACCTCCATAGCAGTACTTCATCAATTTGGTGGGATTGGAAAGGTATTGTCTTTATGAGTTTCTTTTCAAGAATAGGACCATCAATTTGGATGTAACACATCATTCAATAAATTCCGGGCTTGACATATAGATGGTGCCTCTAATGAAAAATCCATATGATTTTTATGATGTACTAACTTTCAAATGGCATGTGACAAAATTTGGGCTCACTTGGATTATTAGTTTACAAATGACTGTTATTTAAGTGAAGCTACTGTTACAAATTTTCAAAACAATGGAAAAATCTGAATGTCATATATTGATAAAGCATTGCTTTCTGATGGGAAAAAATAGTGTTCAAGCAAAGTAATGGGTTGCTAAGTTTTTTTTTTTTTTGACTCTGTTTCATCAGAAACAATGGTGAAGAGGTGGTATGCTGACTTTAAATGCAGATGTACAGACACAAAAGATGCTGAAAGCTCAGGTCACCCAAAATTGGCAGTTACCCTATGAAAACACCAAAAAAATTCACAAACTCGTTTTGGCTGATTGTTGCAAGACATAGTAGAGGAGTTGAGCATATCAGAAGGCAGTGTATTCACCATTTTGCATGAACATTCGTCAATGAGAAATCTGTGTTCAAAGTAGGTGCCACGTTTGCTCACAGTCGATTAAAAATGTGTTGATGATTCAGAGTGTTGTTTGCAACTGTTTCAATGCAACAAGTTTTTGTATAAATATCTGACAATTGATGAAACATGGATCCACCACTTCACTCCAGAGTCAAATTGGCAGTCAGCTGAGAGGACAGTAGCAGGTGAAAGCCATCCAAAGTAACCAAAGACTCAAACATCACCAGACAAGGTTTTGACCATCAATAGCAAATAGTATATAGCATTACTGGTTCATTTGAAAAAGAAATCACCAAAAAATGGCCACAAATTAAGAAAAAGTGATCTTTTACCAAGACAACGGACCGTGTCACAAGTCAATCGCAATGATGACAAGATTACATGAATTGCACTTCAAATTGCTTCCACATCCACTCTATTTTCCAGATCTAGCCCCTAGTGATTACTGTCTATTTGCTCCCAGGGAAAAAGATTTTATAGGGAAGTGATATTGGAAACTGTGATGTATTTTGAGGACAAAAAGACAAATCATTCTATAAAAAAAGCATCAAATTGTTAGAGAAATGTTGGAATCTGTTTTTCACCCTAGAAAGAGACTATGTTGATGAATAAAGTTGAATTTTGCCTAAATGTTGTTTTATTAGTTTGGCCTGGAATTTATATACTGAAACCAGCTGGATAGATTAAACACAGAAATTCATCAGAAGTGCCCAACGTTTGCTAATTGTAAGGTCATTGTCTTTCATCACAACAGGGCCAGACCACAGATTTCTTTACAGACACAGCAGAAATTACTATGGCTTGACTGGAAATTTTTGCCACACACTCCATTTGCTAACTTTTCATCTTTAGATTTCAACCTGTTTGAGTCTCTTCAAAATTCAATTAATGGACAGACCTGCAATTCTGAAGAGTTTATAAAAATTCATCTGGTAGAGCTTTTTGCCAAGTAAAGACAGAAAATTCTTAATCCAGAAATAATGGATCTCCTCATAAGATGGTAGAAGATACTGCAACTAGATGGCCATTACATCATTGATTGAATAAATTCCTTTGTGTTTAAAACCTGTGCTCTATTTTTGCTTAAAAAAGGAATGGACTTTTTGGCCAATTCAATATTTACCATCTTTTTTTTTTTTTTAACTATATTGTTCAACGATTTCTTGTTCAAGCAGAATTATTGGATTTAATGTTGATGCGAGAAGATTGTGATTGATGGATAGAGCTGTTTTGCAAAAGATAATTCATTGTTTGCCACAACTTGTATAGGAAATTGTTTATAGCAAGTCAGTAGGTTTGGAGCCTTCTGATAATAAAACCAATTAATTTTGAACAGCAATATCTGTTTTTTTTATATAAGTGCCTTGACAATGGAAAAAGCTCTGAATAATACTTATTTCATTCATTAAATTTCAAATAAAAATTTTACTGATATCTATGTTCACACTGGCAAACTTCTTGATGTTGCCTCATAGTTATTAGTTCTGAAGTCATTATTCACTCATTGTACTCGTGTTTCTATGATGAATATATTGAAGGTTTAAATGACTTATAAAGAAGAAAGTATGAAGAACCGATATTGCAAAAGTGCATGTAGGTAAAATCCCAATCTTTTCTCCTGTTTCCTTTTCTTTTTATATATATATATATATATATATATATATATATATATATTTCACTTCCTTTCAACATCTGAAGCCCTGTCACCTTGGCTACTGAATATTTAATTTTCTCCCATCTACCACGTTTGTCCTTTCTTTTTCTTTTCCCCATATCACTTCTATTCCTGTGATATGGTTAAATTTTGATTTTTGATTCTTTAATACAGATGTAATCTAAAAGTCTACTTCTAATATTGAGTCATGAATCTATGTCTCTGCCCCTTTTTTATGTCTGTACAACAAATTTTAAATAAATTTTTTTTCTTTCTTAATCCCCTCCCCTTTTTATTAACTTCCTGTGTATGGATATGTTTTTGAGCTCCTTTTGGTATGTGAATTTTGGTACCATATTTCAATTAATAAATTTTTGTTTTTGATCGTTGCTTGAGCAAGCAAGAATTTTCTTGTGGGAATAGCTATTCAACAAATGTAGATTTCAGAATTTTATTGAGATAATATTTACATAGAAAATTGTAATTTTCTTATTACAATGGTTTATGAAAGCATTATGTCATTCCACAAAAAATTTCATGTTTCAGAACAATATTGTTTTTTTTTCAGGTGAGATATATATATATATATATATATATATATATGTAAAGAAGTAATGGATTTTTATTTATTAATCTGGCATTTTTTTATCACTTTAAACATCATTTTTAATGGATACCCATATTTGAGTAGACACTATTTATATAACTCTTGTTTAAATGTACTGTGTACAAAATACAAATATGTGTATCTACTAAAAATGACATTTAATATATATATATGAGAAAGAGAAGATATATGCCCTTGAATAAAACTTATTTTATAGTAGAGTGTTATATGATCACAAAGACTAATTGATAGATATTTTCTATAATTAAACTCCTCTTTCATTATGTATCTGTCCTGGAAGAAGCAAGAAAATTAATTCTCCTTTTGTTGGCTCTGCTGGGGTCAAATCATTCAAGTATCTGAAATTTTGATTCATTGATATTATTCTACAACAGTCTCATATTTATTTTATTTTACTGCTTTACTGAGCAGTGTTAGCACTGTCTGAAATTCTGAGATGGGTCGTTATTTACAAGTAATTGAAAAATATCTAAGTTGATTTTTCTTAATAGGAGCATAAGATCTAGAACAATCACTTGACGGCATTTGTTATAAGCCATACCCTCAGTGGAAGGCAAAGAAATGTACAAAAGTATTTTTGAAAGATAGTGTCTCATGCAATACATTGTCATGTTTTTGTCTCAAATTAATCTGTTCTCCTTGTTAGAAATGAAGCACGTATGATATTTGAAAAAAAAAATTGACTTAAAACGAAAAAATAAAAGCGCATAGCATTTTTCAATAATGAAGACACTGAGAAAAAAAAATCAAACAATGTTTTTGAGTTGGGGAATGTGTTCTTATTTGGAGAATGACCTGGAAACTGCTGTATAATGTTGGACTGGGAGCAAGATTACAGTCTGCTTTTTGTTACTGTCTCAGTTTTTTTCTCTCTCACTTTTGTACTGTAAATTATCAAATATATAGAGTTGATAAAATCATCCTTTCGCATTAGTTTTTCTTTGAGTCTTTCTTTCAGTAGCAAACTTTGTCAAGTTTTCGTGTAGGTGATACATAGTTGCTTCAGACAAAAACGAACATTATATATCTGTTCACTCGGTAATCATCTTGCTATTATATGTATCTATAAATATTTACAAAGCTTTGCTTAGTCTGGTTTAGGGCTATGACATTGACAGGGAATAGTTTATAAGGTAAGCTTGTTAACTGTATGAATTTTTTAAATTCTTTATGATGCTATCAAGTCATTCAATAAGTAATGTTGAAGAATTGATAGAAATAATGATAGTTTAGCTTGTTGTGGGTTACAGTGCTGATAGCAGGCATGGAAAGGAAATTACAAGACCTCCTGCAGAAGGTAGCTGAAGAGAGTGACGAGAAATAAACTATAAGAAAACCGAATACATGGTCATCAGCAAAAAGGGGAGCCCAAAATGCCAAATACAGGTGGGGATACTAAAATCAAGCAGGTACAAAAATTTAAATACCTGGGAAGTGTTCTAACAGAAGATGGAAAGTGCGACACAAAGATCCGAAGGCAAATTGGCATGGTAAAGGAAGCATTCCGGAAGTTGAGTAAAGTATTAAGAAACAGGAAAATTTCGCTAGAAAGAAAGAAGAGGGTACTGGATTGCTATGTGTTGTCAGTTCTTCAATATGGCAGTGAATGCTGGACAATATCATCAAAAATGAAGGAAAAACTTGAAGCAACTGAAATTTGGCTCTACAGAAGGATGCTGTGAATATCATGAGCCGAGCAGGTGAGAAATGATGAGGTTTTGGAAAGAATAGCAATAAAAAGAAAATTAATACTGAGCACCAGGAAGAGACAGCTGAAGTTTCTGGGACATGCAATGAGGAAGGAGGGCTTGGAGAGCCTGATACTAACAGGCCAGATAGAGGGAAAAAAAGACAGGGAAAATCAGTGGATAACATATTTGAAGGACCTGATCAGGTGGATGACAGAACAAGGGTTGCGTGGTGTAACAGGAGAAAGCATGCTAAGAGTCACCAGGGATAAAGAGATGTAGAAAGCCATGATTGATACGTCCTGAAAGGACAGGGCACATAGAAGAAGAAGAATTTGGCTTGGGGGTTAAAAAGACTTCATTACCCCCCCTACAACAGAAATATATAAATTATATATAAATCATACACAAGATAGAAAACAATAAGCATAAACAAAAATGATAAAGGGTTTTCGTATACATTTTAATGCACATTGTGGTGTAATGATTATTGGCTTGTAATGAGAAATTAGAGAGCCAAGTTCAAATTCTAATTGAATTAATTTCATTCACTTATGCACATACTCTTGAGAAAGGTATGAATCTATCTCTTCTCCCACCTGCTATGGGTTGAATAGTGTGGCAGATTTGATTTTATAGCCTTGGTTGGCAACTAGTCTACTGCAGAAAGAAATGTCAACCTATTGTAGGGAAATCTTCTGTCTTGTGAGTCATGTCTTGAAAGAGACATGATTATTCAAGTATGTATCATCAATTTGTGTCATTATTATACCATATTCCCACATTTCTTTTCCATCTTTATATACTCTGAAAAATATTTTTGCTAATTTTGAAAAAAATGCTAGGGGTTATTTGTGCAGTTTTATATACAAGTTATTGCAGTACAGTTCAACTAAATTAGTAATTTGACCCTCCTAAAGATAGATATGTCTGTAGAGCTCACAAAACATGTAATGTTCAATGAGTTTGGAAAAATCAATAATTCTGCAGGAACAAACTTCAGTATATCTGATGTTGATCAAATAGATTATTTAAATGAAAGAAAGTGAAATATATGGTTTTAAAGGATGAGAAAAATCTGCCTTCAGGATGAGAAATATGCCACAAACAGTTGTTCTGCTGAATTTAATGATGATATGCTTTTGTCTAAAATAGAGCTGTTATGGTGGACTGAGTTCAAAAATCAACTTGAAGCCATTCAACTGTTCATTGTCATCTGCATTAACTTGGCAAAATATCTAAGCTAAAAAAATGAGTTTCCCATGATTTTCCAGAAGCTAGCCATAAAGCAAGAATAGAAATTTTCACTTCTTGGCACTTTGGTAAATCTCTGCATTTTTAAACACATCAATAAATATTTTACAAGGATATAAAGCTATGTAGTCAATGGTTTAGTGGAGGTGAACAATCTTAACCTAAAATGCACTTGGTGTGGTATACAAGTCTATATTATGATTACAACAGATATCTGTCACATGTGGGTTTTTAAATACTGCTTTAAAAGAAAACTGACTTAATTTGATTAATTTCAAATGTTATTTTGATAAATGCATAGATACACACAACTAAGATTGAATCTGAAAAGACTGAAAACAAGTTCCATACAGTCTTTAATTTATTTCTCCATCTGATAGATCAGATGAAAAATTTGGCAAATCATCAGGTTGATAGGTTTTCCATTGGATCTTTGGGACTGCAGTGATTCAGTTAAAATGTAGCAAATAAGTCATAACACAGCTGATGACAATAGAGTTAAAACAAATCATACTTCTGAACAAGTGATGAAACCAGAATTTTAATCTTGAAATATTTTAATAAATAAATGTTTTCTCTTGTCAAAATGGTTTAATTCTTTTTGATATTATGAAGTGACTTGTTTCCGTAATCAGATTGAAAAGAAAATAAACTGAGTAGGTTCCTAATGATTACCTTTATAGAAGTGGTTCCTTGAAATTTAGGATGCCACTTCTGGAAAGAGGCAACTGTTAATATAGCTTCTGTTAATGAGTTACTTCTAATTAAACATGATTTTTAAAACATTTTTCTGATCCTAGGTTCAGACATTACATACAGGATAATCTTATACTTTTTTTTGTACTATCAACCCAGCAAGTATCATTTCACATTAAATTATCTTTGGATTACTTTCATTCTTTGAAAGGATGGAAAACAATATATAGAGATAAAATTAATCAAGAATAGGTATTTACAACATTTCTGGAATATAATAATAGTATAAATGGTGTTCCATGAACATTTTTTAATTTAGCTTTATTCAAGTCATCTCATATCTTACATTCAGTATTCACATGTGTTATAACCCACTTCTAGCAGTTACAATATTAAGTCTTGCTTAAGTTATTCACTGTGATATCAGTTAGAAATACACCTGACTGACTCCAGCAGAATTTCTTGACTCAATTGGAGTTCTTTAAGTGTCTAGCCTAGTTTATTTGTG
This sequence comes from Ascarosepion bandense, assembly GCA_037127315.1. Lineage (NCBI taxonomy): Eukaryota > Metazoa > Mollusca > Cephalopoda > Sepiida > Sepiidae > Ascarosepion > Ascarosepion bandense. The sequence goes on from JBBBDQ010000739.1 coordinate 401,637, forward strand.
TTTTTCAGGGGTGGAGGTATAATTTACTCCACAACATCTCCCATTTTTGAGTTTTCATTTAATTCTTCTTCTTCTATGTGCCCTGTCCCTTCAGGACGTAGGCGATCATGGTTCTCCACGTCTCCCTATCCCTTGTGGCTCTTAGTATGCTTGAGCCTGTTGCTCCTGGCAACCCCCATTCTGTCATCCACCTGATCAGACCCTGCAAATATGTTATCCGCTGCCTTCCTCTGTCTCACCTTCTTTCTACCTGACCAGGTTCTCCAGGCTCTCTTTCCTCATTGCATGTCCCAGGAACTTCAGTTGTCTCTTCCTGATGCTCAGCATCAATTTCCTTTTTGTTGCCATTCTTTTCAATACCTGCTTGTTGCTTGCATGCTCAGTCCACAATATCCGTAGCATCCTTCTGTAGAACCACATTTCGGCCGCCTCCAGTTTTGTCCTCATTTTTGATGATATTGTCCAGCATTCACTGCCGTATTGAAGAACTGACATCACGTAGCAGTCTAGCACTCTTTTCTTCGTTTCTATTGAGATTTTCCTGTGTGTTAGTATTTTACTCATCTTCTGGAACGTGTATTTTTTTTCTACTAGTTATAACACAGTATGAGTTTCGATATCCTTGTCATTCCTGTTATAACTTCTAACAGTTATGATATTGAATCTTGCATAGGTTGCTCACCTTGGCATCTGTTAGAAATACACTTGAATGACTCTAAGAGACTTTTTGGACCCACTTGAAGTTCTTTATTTAAAGCATCTAGCTTAGTTTATTTGTGTTACTGGGGTTTTATTATTTACTCCACAAAAACTTGTCATCTTGAGGTGACAGAATTTGAGATTCAATTATTTAAGGTGCAGTGAATAGCATCAGCAATAGACAGATGAAGCCTTCTGTGTGTAGAGCAGGCAGTGGCTCATATATATATATATATATATATATATATATATATATATATATACACACCACTGATTTACCTAGACTGGTTAAAACTTGAACTTGGTTACCTATAGAAACAATAGACATGCACCTTTTCATTGTTTTTTTTTTTTGTTTTTTTTTTTTAATTCAATGCATGTATATGTAATATGGATGTGTGGTTGTGGTGCAGTGGATATCGACTCTGAATGACAAATTGGGGTGCCAAGTTCGAATTCCAGTTGAATTCCTTGCATTCACTTACGCACAAATACCCTTGGGAAAGGTATTAATCCATCTCTTCCCTCCAGTTATGGGTTAAGCAATAGGACAGATTGGTTTCTATAACCTTGGCTGGCAACCAGTCTACCTTAGAAAGCAATAGCAACCTACTGCGGGATAATCTTCTGCCCAGTCAGTCATGTTTCTTTCAAGACATGATTGTCCAAAGCGTGTATCACATATGGCACTTAACTGACTGATATGCAATATAAAAATTGCTTGTTTCAGCTATTGAGCTTTTGGTATTCATTGGTTTTATAATAACCTCTTTTCTGCTCTAATTTCTGCTTTTTTAAAAAAATTTTTTAATCAATTCACCTCAAGCAAGGAAATAATGCCACTTACACAGAAAGGGCTATGGGGATTGGAAGAAAATGAAAACACTTTAGAAGAAACCAGAAACTCAATCCCAAACAGAGAACAAGGAATAGACCTCTACTCCTGTTTTAAAAAGAAAGAATAAAAAATCATGGTAGAGATGTAAACTGACTGATAGGTAAACCTATCGACTTTTGCAGGACTTAAAATGGGGGAACAACTTTGATGCAAAGTTTTATATATTTTTCTTCACTTTTTGATTCCAACCATTATTCTGTGGCATTGATTATCAAAACACTTCTTTTTTTCAATTGGAGTAGATAGACTAAACTATCGCCTGGTTCACACTCCACCCTCATCTATTGAACAGGTGTAGAGGCTCATCCCTTGTTCCCTGTTTAGGATGTGGTTTCTGGCTTTCTCTTTCCCAATCTTTTCACTTTTACATAGCCCCCTGTACATCAGTGGCATTACCGCCTTGCTTGGGGTGATATGATAAAAAGAAAAAAAAAATATGAATGAAAGAAGTTACTTTCATATTATTTTTTTTTAATAGTACATAGCTGAAATCCTACTCCAACCCTGAAGCTTTTTTTTCTGTACCCAACTCTATATATGTTAACACATATCTGCATTGATTTTTGATTACATGTAGCTCAGTGATATCATTATAATATTTTTATTAATGAATATTGTCCTATTATGTTTTTATGTCTTCTCATACTTCTTATGATAACAATTATAACAAATAAATATATATTTCTTTATTCATTTACTACCAGAGGGTGCACATGTGCATTTCATGGTATGTTGCACATTGCTTTTGATATGAATATGTGTTAAATAGCCTGATGGAAAAATGAAAAAAGCAAAACCAATGTTATTTTTTATAGCTCATTAAATTTAATTTGATTGATCGAAACAAAGCATACATTGTTTATATTGCAATCTCTCCTATTGTTTCTGATTTGATCAGTCTATCATCTTTCATATTCTGTTCATTTTTTTCCACTTGTTGAATGTGATACAATAATTGCTGGGTTGTCCCAGTCAGTAGTCATCAAACAGAACAGTTATATTGACAGTTTGTGTTGTGCTGCAATGGATATTGACTCAGAATGAGAAATTAGAGAGCTGAGTTTGAATTCCACTTGAATTCATTGCATTCACTTTGTGCAAATATCCTTGAGAAAGGTTTTAATCTGTCACTTCTTTCTTCAGCTATAGGGTAAATAGCAGGACAGATTGGGTTTTATAATTTTGGTTGGCAATTAGTCTACTGCAGAAAGTAATGGCAACCTACTGTGGAAAAATCTTCTGCCTAGTCAGTCATGACTCGAAAGAGACATAACCACCCAAACATGTACCATGTATCGCACTTAACTGAATGAATTTAAATTTGAATTACCAAGTCCCAAACTTGTTTATACAACACTCATTTTGAGTGAATTGTTGTGAAGCAATTCTGTTATTACTGAATAGAGAAATACATAATAAATTCAATCTTCACTGTATACCTCATATTCATAACTTTGTGACAAACTAAGTTAAGATTAAGAAATACTCATAATACAAATTCAATTACTGAATTATGGAAACCTTGTTAACATGTTTAATATGGAGGCAAATGACCTTGTGGCAAACTTTGCCAAGCTTAAACTAAACCACATTCAGTATTTTTTTAGAAGTGACATTAGAGTAATCAAGAACTTCTACTGATAGCAAACTGCTTGCATATGGACAGGAAATGAGTTCAGCAGATATACAAAGATATCAGAGGTGTAAGACAAGGATGTGTCTTCTCACCAGATCTATTCAACTTATACAGTGAGAGAATTCTGAGAACCCTAAAAGTCATGCAAGGATTCGTCATTTGCAGCCACAATCTAAACAATATAAGATAGACAGATGATAATATGCTGATAGCAGACACAAAAAGGAAACTATAAGAACTCTTACAGAAGATAACTGAAGAAAGCAAAAAGAAAGGACTACATATAAACTACAAGAAAACTGAATGCATGGTCATCAATAAAAAGAGGAGCCCAAAATGCTAACTACAGGTTGGAGATACTAAAATCAAGCAAGTAAAGAAATTTAAATGCCTGGGAAGTGTTCTAACAGAGGATGAAAAGTGCGACACTGAGGTCTTAGAGTGAATTCCAGAAGCTGAGTAGAGTATTGAGAAACAAGAAAATTTTCCTGGAAATAAAGAAGACTACTGGATTGTTATGTGATGTGTGTTCTTCAGTAAGGCAGTGAATGCTTAACAATCTTCTCAAAGATAAAGGAGAGTCTTGAAACAACCAAGATCTAATTCTACAGAAGGATGATAAGGATACCATGGACTGAACATGTTTGCAATGACGAGGTTTTGGAGAGTATGGAAACAAAAAACAAACTAATACTTAAGATCAGGAAAAGACAGCTGAAGTTCTAGAACATGTAATGAGGAAGTGGGGTTTGGAGAATCTGATACTCATAGGTCAGATAGAGAAAGATAGGTTAGATAAGAGAAAGCAATGTGTAACATACTTGATGGACTTAAACAAATGGATGGCAGAGCAGGGTTTGGGAGAGATAACAAGAGAAAGCGTGTTAAAATCTACTAGGCATAGAGAAATGTGGAGGGCCATGATCATCCTGAAGGGACACAGCACAGAGAAGAAGAATTTGTATCTATAATAGTCTTGGTGTTCACATGGAACTTGAAGTACAGAATTTAAAATATCAGTACAGTTAAATTTTAAATATCTGGGTATCACATATAAAATGTTGGGATCTAGTATTAAAAAATATTAAAAAATTAATTTTAATTAAAATTTAAACATTTACAGAGGTTCCATAATTATCAGTAGTCTTTTCCAGTGGTGCCATCTTAAATTTCCAGTAACCATTGTAGAAAGGCAGATAATCTTTAGGAATCTATTCTGCTTCTTTTCAATCTGAAAATGGAAATAAATCATTTTATAGTATCAAAAAGAATTAAACCATTTTGATAATTTATTGAAAAACATTTAAGATATTTCCAGATTGAAATTCTGTTCTCATCACTTGTTTAAATGTATGATGCGTTTTAACTCTATCATCATCAGCTGTGTTATGATTTTTTTGTTATATTTGAATTAAATCACTTCAGTCCCAAAGACCCAATGGAAGATCTATCAAATCTATGGCAAAAAGATTTGCCACATTTTTAACTTCAAAATGGCGTCTAGTAGAATTTCACTATGTGTGCATGAGCATAATGTAACTAACATCTTACTTAGACCATTGGCTATTAATATATCATATTATTTTAAAAACAGAGCATCTACTCAAATATGAGTATCTATTAAAAATAATGTTTAAACAAATAAATTAAAAATATGTTGGATTTAATCTATTTCCTGAAAAAAATTGTCTATGTTTACATTAGGGTATGAAACAGAGCAGATATGTATATTTCAAGAATTGGGACAAATGTGTGTTCAAAAGCCCTATTTGGGCTTTGTTTGATCAAGAGGTCCAATATGGCTGAGCAGTCTAACATATGTCATACACACACATATTATAGTTGGTTATATGTTAAACTACCTTGAATATATTATAAGCTAAAATAATTAATTTTAAACTAAAAATTTCATTCTGTCAGTGGAAATAGATAGTTTGAGTAAAACATAAATAGCAAACCTATTTTAGTTAGCTAACTTTTTAAAAATATTTTTTTATAAAAGTTTCCAAGAATACCTCTTCTCATTTTGTCTGTAATTCAGTTTATTGTTCGAAGTTATTTTAACACTGAATAGTTTTAAATCACCCTATTCTTGGGCATCCTCATAATTATCTTTAAGTAATAAAAGCAATATATATATATATATATATATATATATATATATCTCCCAAGAGGATGTTTTCCTGATAACTGCAATTTTAACTTGTTCAAGTCTAGGGTTAACTGTTACTTTTCCTACATCTGCATAAACTGTGCCTTTTACTCTGTAACAATCTACATTGAGTGTGTTATGGCCATTGTACAGGGTGAACCTCACTGTAAAAAAATATATATCTTCATTTTTAAACTTGGGCTGTTTAAATTAGTTCTACTTCTATACTATGGTAATTTGATACTAGCAGTGATATACAGCATTGTTTAAAAAAAAAATAACTTGAAATATACCAACAGAGTGAAAAAAGAAATTACATTATTTACAAATGACAGTAGCAGTTACTGAAAATGTTCTGATGTCTAAAGCAAATAAAACAAATAATGTATTTCCTAAGATTGACAGGGCTTCTGATTACATAACATTAGTGATTCTTCTATTCTCCTTAAAAGTGTTTAAGGATCTAATCTTAGAAAAAGCATTTACATGACTTTGTGTGTGATGAATTGTTTCCAACCCTGCCACCCCTTTCTACAGATGTAACATTGCAAGTTTATTGCTACTCTATTCTTATTTCTGTGGCAAATGTTTGGATGGGCTACAGTCCTTAGTTCCACCTTTTCAGATTTTTACAGTGAGTACCTGCCTCTCTGTGTACACGGTTGAATCATTTTCATTCTCTTCATATTAAGAAATTTAAACTTTAATAGCTTCTATTTGAGAACCACTGCTTTGCAGATGTGTGATGTGGTGCAGTAGATATCGGCTTTGAACAAGAAATTGGAGAGCTGAGTTTGAAGTCCATTCGAATTTGTTGCTTTCACTCACATACAATAACCCTTGGGAAAAGTATTAACCTGTCTCTTCTCCCACCAGCTATGGGTTAAATAGCATGACAGATTGGGTTCTTTAGCCTTGATTGGCAACTAGTCTACTGCAGAAAGTAATGGCAATCTGCTGCAAGAAAATCTTCTGCCCAGTCAATCATGTTTCAAATGAGACATGATTGCCCAAGTGTGTATCATATTTGGCACTTAACTGACTGAGTCTATTCCACAGACTACTGAGTGGATGTTTCTATGAATATAATAATCTGAACCTTTTGAAGTCAAGTCATTATTCTACTTTTTCTTATAATCTACACTTATTTCTTCTTCATATATTCATACAATAACTTTGTTCAGTAATCCTCTACCTTAGGTAACTCTTGGGCCCTGTATTGGATGAACGTTTAGTTAAAAAACTAAGAATAGGTGGTACTGAGAAAAGCATGGCGGATTCAGGCTGTCTGATTTTGAGAGATGTTACTTGTGACTTGTTGAACCTTAAATAAAATTGAAATCACTTAAATTCAAAGGTCAAGTCTGTAGTAATTATGGGAATCCTGGGAATGATTATAACTCCCTCTTTGTCTGCTCAGGTTAGGATAATTGTCTCTGTGCAAAAACTGCTTGACAGAGAACTGAATTTCTGCGCACAACTTATAAGGGTTGAGATTTCTGAGAACCCATTATCTCACTTAATTTTGCCTAAAACAGTATACTATTCTCTTTGATGACCTCTGGTGACATTAAATGATATCATGAGTAGCTTGTCTCAACAGGATGTCTTGTGAGATTTCATGCCAAAAATGAGTTCTGTGAGCTTTGATGTTTTCAGTATAATTATAGATTGTCAAATCCAAAATTTTTATTAACCACAGAACTTTTATATATATATATATACCCACATACAGTCAGTTATTTAAGTGCCATATTTGATAGATGCTTGGGCAATCATGTCTCAAAAGAGACATGACTGAGTAGAATATTTTTCTGCAATAGGTTGCCATTACTTTCTGTGGTAGACTGGTTGCCAATCAAGGCTATAAAACCCAATCATTCCTGCTATTTAACCTATAGCTGGAGGAAGAAAAGATGAATTCATACCTTTTCCAAAGGTATTTGTGCATAATTTTTTTTATTTACCCATCAATGGTACTGTTTCAAAACAGGTAACTGTTTATAAATAAAATCCCCAAGATATATTGTTCTAATCACATTTTTAAAAAGTAATACATCAACATGCCAACTTTTCAGAAACATTCCTTTTAAAAATGTGAAAAGAATAATAGATTTTATCTGAATGAGTGCATGCTGGAATGCACAGAGGATCAGAATGAGAAATTGGAGGGCAGAGTTCAAGTTCTAATCAAGCTTGGTACATTTCACTTATATGCACATACCATTGGGAAAGGTATGAATCCATGGTTAAATAGTAGGATTTGCATCTGGAGAAACCATTGTTGTTCTCCAAATATTGTAAGTGTAACATGAATTTAAAAAAAAAAGGAATTTTTCTTACAATCCAAAATGTGTTTTGGCTTTAAATAACCCACTCAAGGTTGATAAACTGTAAAAAGTAAATCAATGATAAGCAGCCCCTGATTTCAAAAATTTACTGAGTGTGAAGCAACACTATTAATGGGTGAATAAAAGACATTATTTTATATGGATTATGAAGCCTTCTTAAAACAATTTCAAATAAAGTACTCTTCCATGTAAGAAAATGAATAGATATAATGGCCTAAGAAAAGTTTTTAGACAGAAGAAATAGGTTACATTCAATTTCAAAATTTAATTACGTAATCACAACTCAACTTTAATAAACAGTATTTTTAACTTTGCTTGCATTTCATATTTCATGGATTCTGCCTAGTTATCAACAAAAAAATATTGTCACTCCTTTAGCAATGTTTCTTTAACGGTTACCACTGATGTGATTTTGGTTGCATGCTCTCAAAAGTTTTGGATTCATGTCAGGACTTTGAGCTACTCATGGCAGTGACTTGATTCCTTGTGGTTCCTTTCAGGCCATTGCTACTTTACTCATATGACATGGTACTCCATCTTCTTGAAAAAGGTAGTCATTCTTGACAATCTGATTGATTTCAAATAGTGGGAGTATCACTTTCTCTACCATTTCACTGTATTTTGGACCATTCAACTGCTCCTCGGCAAGAATCAGCTCAGATTTACCTCCAAACAAGACAGCACCCCACAGCGTTACTCCAATCTCTCCATGTTTCACAGTTGCCTGCAGACTTTCAGTGTTCCAAATTTCATTTTGATTTTTTCAAATATAAACCTGTCTCGAATTTGAATATTGGCAGAATTTACTTTCATCTGACCAAATTACAGACGGCTAAAATTAATAATCTTTGCTCTCAAATTCTCTTTCCCAGTCCATATGCCTGTTCTTGTTAACCTTTGAAATCAAGGGTTTCTTTCTTGCAACTCTTCTTTGATAGCCTAGCTCTTTCTTACTGCATGTGGTGACATTTCCATGCTGTTGGCGACATCTTTGATGCTCTGACGACGGTTTCTCATGACTTCGCTCTTCAGAACTCTTTTCGTTCACGCAGACATGATTCTTGGTTTTCCTGAACATTGTTTCTCATGACAATGGCCTTCTTCATTAAATTTCTTGACAATATTATTAACGTTTGATAATTAACTTAGAAAAACCTTGCAATTTCTCTATTTGACTTGCCATCCTATTATTTGCCCTTGTTAAAATTCACCAATTTTTTCACAAACTTTCATTGCAAAATATAAGTCAACTATTGTTCATATATGAGAGTAGTTTGATACTAACACAGTATTGTTTGAAAAAAAAAAGGAGATGTTATTACACAAACCAAAATTTCTGTCATCAAGGGTGGTTAAAAACTTAGCATAGCCCACTGTGGGTAGAGTGAGTGATTTATGTTGATGATATTTTGTCAAAAATATTTTATTGCAAATGAACCATCACAGCAATGTAAATGTATCAAAGACCTGCCACATATCAAGAAACCAAGGAAAAGAATAAATTTGTGACTTAAAACTTATCACAATCACATGACCTTTCAAAGTTTAAGTAAAAGGCTTTTTCAATTATGTATGTCATCTTTAGTTTTTATAAAAGAACATAAATAACTTTTCTACACACTTAATATTTTTTCCACAATTGATATTCAGATAAGCTAAGAATTATTCATGATCATTTGTAAATCTTTCCAAAAAATAAAAAAGACATGCAAAATTGACTATATTTAAAGAGACGCTTGGTAATATGAAAATTTTGGCTTGTATCTGGTTCAGTGAAAGTCAAATTTTTTTTTTATCAATCTTTATAAACTCAGTGATGCTTTAAAAATAAATAGAATTATACAAATAAATTCTGGCTGGATGCTTTCAAGAATTTTCATAAAGTCCATGTGTTAAACCTAAATTTGGGTTTTGCAATGTCAAAAATGAAATGGGAGAGGCATATTAAAAAAAAAGATTTTTTTTATCCTTCCATAAGGGTTTTGAGATATGATTGTTTTTGTTGTCCTATTTTATGAAGTAGAATAGGTGGAAAAAGAAAGTATAATCATTGACATGATAAAATAAGGGAACAAAATTTTTATATATATATATATATATACACACACACACACACACACACACACAAGCGTATACAAGAAGTTTTGAGTCTTTTCAGGAGATATTTATTAATCTCAAAAAATTACAAAACTTTAATCTCATTCAAAATAGGATCCTCTGAATTCAATGCACTGGTTGTAGTGCTCTAGCCACTTTGTGACGTTTGTACAAAAGTTGGTAAGTATGAAGGTGTTCAAGAACCTTGTCACAGGCTCCTTTGTTTTCTTTAAAATGATTGAACCCGAGGCTCTCGTACAGCTTAGGGAGAAGCCAAAAGTCACAGGGAGAAAGGTCTGGGCTGTAGTGGGTGTGTGTGGGGCAGTTTTGATTCCTATCTCTCTCAATAAAAAACTTTATTGCATAGTGAACTTCCAAATGGTCTTCATGTCCTGGCTGTGTTCTGCAAAGTAGTCAGCTGTGCTAAGCAGTGTTTAGTAGAGCATGTTCAAAGAGCTGTTACAAGAGTACCCTTCAACCTGGAATAACAGAAGTTGGCAGGTCAGTTTATTAGATGTATAGTAATTATATACTATTTAAATAGAATAATCTAGGACAATTAGGACTGCCTCTCCTAAAAAAATCTCAAAACGTTTTTGTGTGTATATACATAATGGCTGGCTACTCGTATTTGAGGATACCCATCTACCAGGGCAGCTAGCTAATCCCCATTGCAGACGCCTGCTCAGGTATACTTGTGTTCAACACCCACAGAGTCTGTCTGTGGTTTATACTGCAACTATGCTGAGCGGACCTTAGTTACAGTTTCTGGTGGAGAGCACATTATCTAGTATGAACAACACACACACGCACACACACACACACATATATATATATATATATAAAAGTATATTTGAGCAGTAATCTTTCTTTTAAACATGTTTTATTAAAAACAACTGACAAGGAAGATTGTATTAATTTTTTATTTATTTTTTCAGTATTTCTTACATGCTTCCTTTTTGCTGGAGATAAAGGGTATAAAAAATGTTCTATAATTTGTTTTTCCAAGTGCTTTCAGCCACTTCACTGGCCATTTCCATGGATGTTATTTTTCTGACATTTTTATTTTATCCTCATGTTTTGACTGTAATGTAATTTTTGTGTTTGTTGAAAAAGAATGTTCTTTAAAGCAAAAAGGAAACATGTAAGAAAACTGGAAAAATTAAATAATGAAAAATTAATGAAATCTTCCTTGTTGGTCATTTTTAACAAAACGTGTGTGTGTGTGTGTGTGTGTGTGTATATATATATATATATATATATATATATATATAAGTGGACATTGAGGTCTGCACTCAGCTATGACAGTTTTTTTCTTGCTCAAATACATTTTTTATGGCATGAAAAAAACTGTTGCCACTGAGTGTTGACCTCAATGTTCACTTTTATATTTATATATGCTCTATCCCTGATATTGAGCACTTTAACTCAGAAATATAGCATACCATAGAATTATATTTTGATCACACACACATATATAATTTTGTATGTTTAACATGTTTTTATGTCATCATCGTCATGATTAGTATTCAATATGTAAATATTGGTGCATCAATCTTTTTATTAACTTTGCTGTTGATGCAGTAGAACCAGAATTTCATGTAAAATTTAATAAAATATCATAAATATTCTACTATTAAGAGACTTATTTAATATTTGAGGATAATTGAACAAAAGCGAGATAATGCAGACAAATATAAAATTTATTATATTTCAAAAAGATAATGCAAGTGCAAAATTACTTAAATATTGCAATTTTCTAATGGCATGTGCAAATACATCTTTTCAGGACAGTGCTGATGTTTGGACATTTTGGGAAGTGGATTGGGCTGATTAATGTCTGTAGCTATAAAAGAATGTCTGTAGAATTCTGTTTTTATGAGGTAGTAAAGTAAATGCTTCACTTTATCTCCTGTCATGTACACATATAGCTTGCAGATATTAGATATAATATCAGTTAGGTGCTCACTGTTGTGCAATAGTTAATAAGCTTACCTTGTAAACCAATTTACTAGTGAGCTTGCTTCACTCTAGCTGGCTAGTTTCTGTAGCCAAGTGACAGTCGAAATGAAGCTTTATCAAGAAATAATATATTAATAGTTCATTTGAAAAGTTATTTTTGCAGCAATTTTATATGTTATGCACTTCCCTAAGAAAGTTCACATGACACGATGAAAGACGAGTGACAGTTGGGAAAGACCACCATATAGAGTGATAAATGATGATGTCACTCATTTAACAGGGTGCATTCTCAAGGGACTGCAATATCACACAATTGTTACCACATCACAAATAAATAGGCCGTGCTTCTATGACATCCTGAAAGTGGTGAGGAGAATGATATTGTTATACAAGAAAAGAGTGCAGGGTCATCTCCTTAAAATTGGTTTCCTGTGTCAACACTGGTATAAAACAGACTCAGGTTATAAATCAGTTGAAGGAGAACCAATGTTGGGAAAATACTACAGAATACAGACTTCTTTTAACTTTCAGATTAATCATTAACATAGTAAATAGTGTTTAGACAATTGAACACCTCTTTTTTAGCTGAAATGTGTTAACAAAAGTAAATACTTGAAGAAGAGGTTTCAATGTCCAAACTATATTTTGTACAGAATTCATTTGTTAGCATTAGTTACCATGAAAAAGACAGGTTGTTTCAGATTAGATAATGTAGAACATTGGCTTGGTAATTTACTTAAAATTTCACTCTTTTTTTTAAGTGTTTCTAGTGTACTGAAAAAGTGGAATCAGTATGCTGACTTCAAGTTACAGTTATGTCAAATAGATTTTCACAAATACACTTAGAAGTTATAAATCCATCTCTTCTACCCTCAGTTATGGCTTAAATGGCAGAGCAGACCGGGCTATCTAACTTTGGTTGGCAACCATTCTAGAAGGAAAACTCTGAATGATTAAACAACTAGGCATGGGGCTTGCAAATTCACTCTGTAAAAACCTACTCAAGATAGAAACCATAGCAGCAACACCTACCATGGTGTGGCCTTCTGCTCAACAGAGAAGTCAAATTGAATAAAAGAAGGAAGAGGAGAGGGGAATTAGTGTTTAATTTCTGAACACATGCACATTGAATGGAAGATTTGATTTTCATATTTTCATCTCATAATGTGATGGCAATCCAACAAAATCTTTGTCAGGTATTGCTTAGACAATCTGGGTCCCAAAGCCATATCTAACTTCAGGCTTAGCATCTGATGAAATATTTATTGGTAACACTGCTGTTACTTCTTCAGTTGCAGCATGTGATTAAAATATTTTATTACATCTTTAATAATAATTCATACATACATACAAGAGCTGTAATTTTTTTTCTGTTGAGGCAGGACTGAGATTAATCTTGCACAAACCAAGGTGGGTTCTTCCTAACAAGATTTGAAGCATGATTTTTACAAGGCTGTATGCTCTTCCTGACACCCATCTCAGATACTCATGTTAGTTCAAGTACACTGAATGTTTTCATTTCTTGAAAGGTTGCCATTCAAGCCTTGAGGCCCTATTCTAGCCTTATATATATATGTGTGTGTGTGTGTGTGTGTGTGTGTGTGTGTGTGTGTGTTGCTCATTGGCTCTTATAAGAAGCTCATCTGTTTTTTGTCATGTGGGCTGACATGTCACCCTCTTCACCACAAGAAAAGCTAGTGGGAGAGCAAGTTTAAATACCATCCACTCATCCATGTGGCAGGTTGTACTGAGTTACATGTATCAGTCAGTCAGTTAGTTAAGTGCCATATGTGATACACGCTTGGGTGATCATATCTCAAAAGAGACATGACTGACTGGGCAGAAGATTATCCCGCAGTAGGTTGCCATTGCTTTCTGCAGTAGACTGGTTGCCAGCCAAGGCTATAGAACCCAATCTGTACGATTATTTAACCCATAACTGGAAGGAAGGGATGGATTAATACCTTTCCCATGGGTATTTGTGCATAAATGAATGCGATGACTTCAGCTGGAATTCGAACTCGGCTTCCCGATTTCTCGTTCCAAGCCGATATCCACTGCACCACGACGCACATCCTCATGTATCAGTAGCAGGCCTAATCATGACCTGACTTAAAAATTCATTACAAATTTCAAAAGTACATTTGTCATTTTTATTTTTAATTTTAGTTATTTTAATTTTGTTGTGTGTTTTAAGCATGTTATAAGATATGTTATAAGATATTCGCATTTATTATTTCAACTAGTGTATTGGATATCTATCTTAATCTGTTTATATCTCCCCATTATTATATCAGTCTTTTTGTTTATCTTTTATAGATATTTTGTGTATCTTTTTACACTCTTCTCCTGTCCATTTAGTACAGGTATTTAGTACTCATCTACTTAACAGTTTTGCTTAGTCTTTGTAATCTTAAGGATAAAATATTTCTATGTAAGGATTTAATTAATGGATTCTTGGGAATAATTAGAGAAGTATTTATTTTCAAATACTGGCTGCTTTGTTGAATTCTGATAATTAGGTACATTGATGAAAGAATAATAAAAAATTTAAACGCACTGTTGATTGGTGAAATTCTTTGTTTTATCTCTATTTCTGATAAAGATGATAACAGTGAAATAAATCTGCTCTTTCTACACAAAATATAATTTCCTATTCTTCTTCTTCTTGCATTGTGTTGCGTGTTGTGGTAACACCTTGAAATGATAAACTGAAGAGTCCAGTTCAAATTACAGTCAGGTTTGTTACATTTGTTTACACACAAATACCAAGGGAAAAATATATATATTTTTTTTTTTTTTTTTTTTTTTTTATAAGCGTTTCACCCCGAGCAAGGCATGTCACTGCCACTACTGTGCAGGGGGCTACGTAGAGAGGAGAAAGGCTGGTTAAATATAGGACATAACAGAGGGTGGGTGATAGGCGGGTGAGGATACCGAGAATGAGGGTTGGGTAGATGAGAGTGTTGTGAGAATAGTTGGGAGTTAGTGTGATAGGAGGTGTCTATTGACCCTACATTTAAACACCTGGAGATTGTAACTGTCGGGAAAGCAGACTTGTGGAAGGGAGTTCCACAGGCGGGAAGCGCGAGAAAAGAAGCTGTTGGAGTAGAATTTACGGTTACATCTTATTTGTTTAACTGTAAAAGGGTGGGACCTAGTTGCTAATCTAGTATCTCGTGTAAATTCGTGCTTAGGCGGCACCAGTGATCTAAGCTCATCGGAGCAGAAGCCATGAAAGTACTTGTAGAAGAGGCACAGGGAAGCTACATCACGCCGGTGTGAGAGCGGCTGCAGCCGGTCTGCCAAGTTAGCATCAACCACGTTACAGATCCTCCTTTGTATTTTGTCAAGAAGCCCAAGGAGAGCAGCAGGGGCACCCGACCAGATATGGCAGCAATATTCAATACACGGGCGGATGGTAGATTTGTATATGTGCAGAATAGTTTCAGGTGGGAAAAATGGTAGGATAAACTGAGTTTTATAGCCTTGGTCGTCAACCAGTCTACTGCAGAAAGAAACAATAGCAACTGATCGCAGAAAAGTCTTCTGCTTATTCAGTCATTAATTGAAAGAGATGAGGGCCTAAGTGTGTATCACATATAACACTTAACTGATTATTATTATTTCATATTAGACAAAATTATCATGTTCAGTTCATGATAGATTCACTTTCTGTATCTGGGGAAACATTCTGTTTAAAATGAAATAACCAAACCAATAAAAATTACAGATTTGGAATTGCATTTAGCATTGGTTCAGAGAATGGAAGCAACTTGATGTCTGGACATGACTTAAAATGTTAGGTCGAAGGCAAAAATAAGAAATTAATAGATTTCTCAGAATTCAAAATCAATAAATGTTGTTACTTCCTTACATAGTTGTACACTTGCATATAACAATGAAATGATTTAAGACATATTATTTAAGAAATATATATTTTATTTAAAATTTAGAATTATTTAAGCAATGAATAAATTGCTAGATCTGCTGCTAGGAAAGTTGGCTCACTGTGTTGTATGAGATATTATTTTTCATCTGAATCTATCTTGCACATTTATGAGTCTACTATTTGTTGATGGATTGAATATTGCTTCCACATTTGGTTTGGTGATTCTGCTATATATTTAGAGATTCTTGATAAAATTCAAAGAAGAATCTGCAATGTTGTCTGTCCTGACCTGGCAGTTTCTTCTCTTATACTCCTTACCTATGAAACTCTCTTCTAGCCTCTTGCTTTCTAGTCAACATTGATCTTCATACTTAAATGCAATGTCAATCATTATCTTTTGCCTAAATTCCTGTTCTTTATTGTTCTCACTTATTAATATTTTTTTTCTTTTTCTTACTTTCTTTCGCTTCTTGCATCTTAGTGGCTAATTATACATAAATTTTTATATAAGTTTTCTGTCAGGAATAAGGAAGATAGATGTGAAAGTTATATTTTGCTAGCTTTTTTGTTTCCTTTGCTAAAATTTAAGTTCATTAGGTAAATTTTGAAAAATGCATTGAATAATTCATGTAATAATATTTGTTACGTATGGAAAACTTCTGCTTACAAAAGCATATTGAACCTGCTAATATAAGTTTATTACTCACAGATCCATCAGCAATCCATATGGAACCTTCAAATTTATAATGTTTTTAATGATTTGAATATTCTCTTTGAACATTAAACTCTGTGCTATATAGTGACAATAAATAAAACTTACATTTAAGCTTTTGAAAAGTTTGAACTCCATAAATTTCATTGCTTTGTGCTATGAACACTTTTGCTTGTTATATTAAAATTTTGTTTTTATTTCATTCCTCATATCAATTTAAGACATTATGCTAATTTCATTATCGCCATCTTTACCAGTGAACTGTATTTCTCTGCACAAAATCATTGCAAAAAGTATGTGTAAAAGTTTCTAGCAGCTTTTTTATTTAAATTGTGATTGAATATATTGTAGGATTAAAAAAAAATTAATGAAAATTCTGTAAACATTAGGGCACACCTAATAATACATATTCTTTTTTTATGTACCATTTTGTTTCATGTACCTCCACAACTTCCTATCCTTTGTTGTTCTAAGCAATGTTTGTCTCCTTAGTATCCATTTTAGTCTTTATTCTGCCATTCATTTGCATATGCTTGTTAGGTAGATGACTTGCTGTGTCCTTTTGCTCTGCCTGCTTTCAATATGTACTGTGAGGGTCAAATTCTCCAAACAGTTATTCCCAAAAATTTTAGTGTTTCCTTTCTGATTGTAAGTCCAAATATCATTTTTCTTTCTATTTTAATTTGAACTTTTTTGTTGCTCACATACTTTGTCCTTGGTATTCTCAGTATCCTTCTGTAGAACCGCATCTGTTTTCTCAAGTCTCTTCTTCATCCGTAAGGAAATTGTCCAAATTTCACTGCCATGTAGGAGATCTGCATTTCTAAATAATATGTATGTGTAGAACTTTAATCCAGTTAAGCTGCAAATATGAACTAAGAAGCTTGTTTTATAGTTTTCTCAAATCTTAGATGTTATAGACATAAAAGTAAAGATATTGTAGACTGTGAAATCAATGCTGGGATTCAGGTTTTTATGTGTTACTGAAAGAGAAATTTCACATAACAAAAAATATAAGCAGCATATGTAGAAGCTGGTTGCATTGTTCTAATGAAGGCTCATTCATTGTTTTTTTTTTTTTTTTTTTTAATAAGCAAAGAATCATTTAGCTCATTTCCACTTCTGATTGATCACAACAATTGAGAAAAAATATTGCATATGTAAATGAGATTGAATAGGAGGAGGAAGAGGAGTTTCATAAGAATTATTGTCTATGAGGCATTCAGCTAGCAAATATTGTGTTTTGATAATGATTTCCATTGAATTTATTAATTGATCCTAATAGATATGCCTTATGTGTAACATTTGTGATGCATAATTCATGAACTTCAAGATCTGAGAATGTTTTCATCCATGTTTAGGAATATTACTTCAAAAAATTAGCTATTGGAATCTGGATCAGAATTGTCCACTTGAATTTTGAATCATTACAAAAATGTTGTTTGGCAGTTCCATATTCTGATTGGACAATTCTTTGTTTGGAAGACATTATCTAAAGTATGCTTTCTAGAAACAACTCCAGATACATAGTAGCAATCTCGGTAGAGAAGCCATTGTTTTGCTTGAAGAGACAGCAATCTTGCTATGGGAGACAGCGTGATGGAGAACAAACATTTCGCCAAGAGAGAATGCCTTTTTGCTGAACAAGAAAATTTATTGTCAACAGCAATGTAAAATAACATCTACCAAACAGTAACAAAATTCTGAATACATTTGACAGAAAGTTAAACAAAACCTGAACACAATGACTAGGTCAACTATGCATGCAAAAGATTGTTCTTCTGCTATATGTCATGTTCTTTTGGGACATAGGCGATCATGGCCTTCCACGTCTCCCTATCCCTATCCCTCTTAGCATGCTTTCTCCTGTTATCCCACCTAAACTCTGCTCTGCCATCCACTTACTCAGGTCGGTCAAATATTTTACGCACTGCTTTCCCCTATCTCTCTTTCCTTCTAGCTGACCTGTGAGTATCAGATTCTCCTGGCCCTCCTTCCTCATTACCTCATGTCTCAGGAACATTAACTGTCTTTTTCTGATGCTCAGTATTAATTTCCTTTTCATTTCCATCCTTTCCAAAACCTCACGTGCCCGATCTATGATATCCACAGCATCCTTCTGTAGAACCACATTTCAATTGCTTCAATTTTTCCTTCATCTTTGATGAGATTGTCCAATATTCACTACCATATTGAAGAGCAGATACATCATAGCAATCAAACACACTCTTCTTTGTTCTGAGCAAAATTCTCCTGTCTCTGAATACTCTACTCAGCTTCTGGAATGCATCCTTTGCCATGCCAATTCACCTTTGGATCTGTGTTACACTTTCCATCCTTTGTTAGAACACTTCCCAGGTATTTATAATTTGGTACCTGCTTGATTTTAGTATCCTCCACCTGTAGTTGGCATTTTGGGCTGCTCTTTTTACTGATGACCTTACATTCGGTTTTCTTGTAGTTTATTTGTAGTCCTTTCTTTCCACTTCAGCTACCTTTTTTAGGAGGTTTTGTAGTTTCCTTTCCATGTCTGCTATCAGCACCATATAATCTGCATAGCTTATGTTGTTTGGATTGTGCATTTTTTGTGGCGTTAAGAATATGTTTAAGAGTAATAAATATGGGTATTCCTTTTAGTTCTTTCAGAATAGCTGTACTGTGTAGGAAAAACATATCCTTGTCATACTTTTTATATTTTTGAATTTTCACTAAACTTGTTTTCTATCCACATACAGGTTGTTTGTTCCCAGTAGAGATTAGCGGTCACTTAAGAATTAAGCTATGTAAATTTAGCTTTTGCAATAGTTCTTCATGTTGTACCCTAGCAAGTATGTTTTTTAATCTATGAATCATAGGTACATGTCTTTCTGCATTTGTATTGCTTGCTTTGATCATAAGAGTAGCATTTCTTGTTCCAGTGTCTTGAATAAAGTTACACTGTTATTTGGAGATAAACCAGTGCTTTTCTAATAAGAGGCTAGAAGTTCATTATTATTTTGGTTAGACAATTGGATTTTGTTGTAATCTGTTTAGGCTTCTGTTTCAGCAACTTCATCAAAGGAATGACTTTTCATTATGAATATCACTGATATTATTACCATGATCTAAATTATATGTCTTGAAATATTTAATCTAACATCATTAATCTTTGGTAATCTATGGATTTAAAGAATTTGTAATAATTTGACTACAAGGTTTGCTATTCTGAGTTTTAGGCTGAGTTGTCTTTTAGTAGATATTTTCAACTCCAAAATACCCTCCATGCAGATAAAGAAGAGACTTAAAGCAACAGAAATATGGTCCTACAGAAAGGAAGAAAATGTGAGCAATGACACAGTTCCAAAGAAAATCGAAAAAAAAACAAAAACCTATACTTAACATCAGGAATAGATTGTTGAAATTTCTAGGACATATGAGAAAAGAAGGCGTGGAAAATTTGATAATCACAGAACATATAGAAGGAAAGAGTGACAGAGGAAATTAGTGCATAACCTACCTCATAAGCTTGAGTAAATGGATGGCAGAGCAAGTTTTAGGAATGACAACAAAAAGATAAAATTTATTAAGGGCTACAAAGCTCAGAAAATTGTGGACAACCATGATTGCCAACATCGTAAAGTGAGAAGAAGTATTTCTAGAATAAAACATCAGTAGTTTTCCAATGCGTACTGTTTGGTAGATTATTAATTTGATATTTTTTAGGATTTGATATAGCAATTCAGGTATTGTATGGAGTATTTTGGAGTTTACTGGTTTGATCTTTTGGATTAGATTGCTTCACTTTGTAAAATGTATCTTTTCTGTAGTAAAAAAAAGAAAAATCAGACTTTTTTTTATGTAAATGGAACTTTTTTTGCTAAATATTTTTCCAAATGATAAAAAATTAAAACAAATTTGGTAATATAACTAAATATTGAGCATTCTATAAAGTATTGGCATCAAATTATAAAAAAAATGACAAAGTGAGATATAGCCTTGGTAAACAACCAACACATCAATCATAGAATGAGTTTCTTCATAAAATTCATTTTATACATGAAATGAAAAAAAAAGAAAGAAAATAAACCTATATGTACTTGTAAATCTATCATTTATTGGAGTGCACATCTGATGATTAGTAATAAGGATTTATATAAAATAATCAAACAAATACATACTCAATGTGTAATTTGCAGTTAACAGCTGCTTCTGTTTTGAAAAGGAGAATAAGTTTGTGATGGGTTTTATGAAAAGGAACTTGATAGTGTTCACATTTCATGGCATCTGGCTTTATTGTGTAATTCTGTCAGCTAATTGACAGTCTTCTTCAAGATTGCCTGCCAACAAGTCAGATAAAAAGAAGCCAAACAGATTGCAATCATTTTTACTTGCTTTTCTTTCTGATAGGAATAAGATGTAAAATAAAATTTCAGTGGGAATTCATACCCTATGGCTATAACAGATTTTAACAGAACTTTACTGTTAAGAGTGTGTAGTTGTGGGAGATGGGGGTTCTTTTCTCTGGTTTGAAGCTAAAGTTTTTCTTTCCTCTTGGATGAGTGTGTAGTGATGCATTTATCCAACTGTCACTTTGGATTGGATATTGATCTTTTTAGCTGTCAGTCTTGTGATCTGATATATATATATATATATATATATATATATATATTGAGGCAGATAATTTTTTAAGCATATACTGTTAAATATAAGAGACAATGAATGTCTATTATTTTTAATCATGAGCCGTTTTAAACATCGTATTTTTGCTTTAATTTCAGGTGAAAATAAAGATAAAAAATTCTTCAATATTTGGATTTTTTATTAAGTTTAGAACCAACTTAATAAAAAATTATCCAAATGTTGGAGAATTTTTGTCTTTATTTTCACCTGACATTAAAGCCAAAATACAATGCTTAGAATGGCTCATGATTAAACATAATAGACATTTATTGTCTTTTATATTTAACAGTATATATATATATATATATATATTTTTTTTATTTTTAATCATTTCACCCCGAGCAAGGCAGAAACGCCACTGATGTGCAGGGGGTTACATAAATGTAGAAAGATTAATTGGAAAAGAGTGAGGAGTACAAGCTAGTTAGAAAGGAACAATAGAAAGCTGAGAAAGCAGGTGCAATGACAGATACATGGGCGGAGAGAAAGTGAAGATTATACAGGGGAGGGGAGAGAGATATATAAACTTGGGGGCATTACAGATTTTTACTAGTCTAATTGCTGGATAGGGGATTGGACTTTGGAATTTAGTTTACTTTGATGCAAGTAATTTCTGAACTTTGTAAGGTTTCTAACTCTAAGCTCACTGTGCAAAATTGTAATATCAACTTCAGTTCTCATTATCTATTTTTCCTAGCTATTGAGTACTCCTTGCTACTTCTGTCCCCACAGTTTTACCCCTCAGTACTGAAACACTAGCTTTAAAAACTTGTTTGTAACAAATATATGGTTATGTTAGTTAGGAATCTCAGATGAATAACAGAGTTCAGAACCATTGAGTTTGGCTTATAATAACATTTTAATATAATAAGAATTGATCTCAGATGAATAACAAAGTAGAGAATCATTGAGTTTGGCTTATAATAACATTTTAATATAATAAGAATTGATCTCAGATGAATAACAAAGTAGAGAATCATTGAGTTTGGCTTATAATAACATTTTAATATAATAAGAATTGATCTCAGATGAATAACAAAGTAGAGAATCATTGAGTTTGGCTTATAATAACATTTTAATATAATAAGAATTGATCTCAGATGAATAACAAAGTAGAGAACCATTGAGTTTGGCTTATAATAACATTTTAATATAATAAGAATTGATCTCAGATGAATAACAAAGTAGAGAATCATTGAGTTTGGCTTATAATAACATTTTAATATAATAAGAATTGATCTCAGATGAATAACAAAGTAGAGAATCATTGAGTTTGGCTTATAATAACATTTTAATATAATAAGAATTGATCTCAGATGAATAACAAAGTAGAGAATCATTGAGTTTGGCTTATAATAACATTTTAATATAATAAGAATTGATCTCAGATGAATAACAAAGTAGAGAATCATTGAGTTTGACTTATAATAACATTTTAATATAATAAGAATTGAAGTAAAAATATTTGCAATTTGTACTGAAAATGTTTCTATGAACAATAATAAGAGAACTTGAAAATATTGACACTCACAGGACATATTGAAGGCTAGAAGGACAGTGGAAAACAGCAAGTAACCTATCTAATGAGCTTGTAAAAATGGATAGCAGAACAGGGAGTTAAAGGGATACTAAAGAGACAAACATTGTTAATAGCTACAAATAATAGGTGATTATAGAGAGCTATGATCACACATATCCTAATGGGACATGGCAAACATTTCTTTCCACTTTAAAATAATTATTTAATTCTTCTATCTTTAAAATTCTCTGACTTCTATCCATCCCTCTCATCCTCTAAAATACCCATACATTAACTTATCAAAACCAAATTTTGGGGTGTAATGCAAACAGATAAGGAGGTACAAAGTACAATTAGTTTTATTAGTGTGTGTAGCATAGTACAATGAACTTTCATTACTTTTTTGAAAAATTAAAATTTGTATTATTTAACATACAAAATACTCTCACTATTTTTAAAACAATTTAATGATTAAAATAAGAAATACTTATTTAATAAAAATGCAATACTGTTTTTTTTACATATCTTTCCTTTGTTTTTATATATACAAGAATCTTGTTTTCACTTTGCTCTGTGTTTGCAAGAACTATAAACAAATCACAAGTCCAAATGCTTTAAAAAGTTAAAATTTAGCTCCAGAAAGAAATATTAATGCATAACCAGTTGTATGTTGTGTGCTCAAGAGTAAGAAATTCTAAAAATTTATTCTTTGCTGTTAAAAAGAAAAATTAGAAATTTTCTAAAAAAAAAATATATTTTTTACCATAAAGTTTTATAAAGTTAAATTAAAGAAATTAAGTCACTTTTTTCAAGTTTATTAATCAGTAACTAAGGGTTTTTGTAGAAGTATTTTTCCAAACAAATCAGCTTATTCAAATTTCATTGATTAGGTTGTGAAATTGAATGAACCAGAGTTTGTAAATCTCAACAAAAATGCTAGTCATAACTTCAGTGACACTAGATATGGTGTGGATTTCAATATTTGTCAGCATGTTGCAAAGAAATTCTAGATTATAAATAAATCTGAAACCTACTGATCGAAAGCATTTATTTTGTGCAACAAAATTTATCTTGTCAATGTACTTTATTCAGTAGTGAATATTAATCATAGACCTTGAATATTACACATTGAAAAATTCAACTAATAATTTTGTATTAGACTGTGGATGAACAAATTCATTCTTTGATCTATGTAGGCAGAGAACTTGTTCTTGTTTTGCTTTGGTGCAGATATATTAGCTAGGATTATATTGTTTTTATGCTACTCAATAGAAGGGTCCCTAGTTTTCAAAACTTAGATGTGTACATTACATTATTTCTCATTGAGTATTTTCTCAGTACCAAAATAAGTTCCAAGAAAAAAAAATTGTTGTCATATAAACTTTAAATGTCTTTTCATTTTCCTGTTTTCATTTTGTGTATTGCATTCTCCAAGTGTATACAACTAAACACTTGATGAAAAGATCATATAAGACAATTATTATTCTCTCCCTCATATATATCTATATATATATATGTATGTATGTATGTATGTGTATGTGTGTTTATACTGGTATAACAGTTTATTCATTTGTATGTATCACTTTATCAGTATATTCATCTTTTGCTATTTTTTCAGTTTGCAATCTCATTCTGTGGGCACAAATTGCAGGAACTTATTTTTGCTTTAAATGCATAGTCTATCATTGATGATGAGATAGATAAAAATTAATAAGTATTTCTATTGGATGGTTGCTATTGTCTTAAAAGAATCTTATTGCATTTTACTGATAGTCAGGAGAGAAAATTTGAGAAAAGATTGTAATTGCATTTTAGTGATAGGAAAGAAAATGTGAGAAAAAATTATACAAAATACCACAGCAGAAGCAGACTGATTTTATTTAAAATGAGAGCCTAAAAGGTCTATTTTAAAAAAAAAATATATACATTACTGTTTTTCTTGAAAGATTACATGCAGCAAAGCATTGGAATTCAAAAGAAGAAAAAACTTTCAATTTTGGTATGGTGAAAAGTGGCATTGACATCATCATTGAAAGCTATTTATAACTAAAATAAAAGCCATGGAAATTATTTTTGGACATTTTTTCTTTGCTTTTATTAAGATAGAGCATGAAAAAGTGAATAAAGCTATTTATGGTGTCTTGCTCAGGAACATTTTTCTTTAAAGAGATTTTTATATCCTTAAATTTACAGCTTATTTCAAGTATGAAATTTTTCAAAATGGCCATTTGTTTGCTTTAAATGCTCCCAAGATCTATCATTCCTTTCACATTTTTCAAAAGCAGTGTGTCAGCATGCTAACACACATTTTAAAAATGCATGAAACAGACTTTAAATGAGTAGCTAAGTAAAAAAAAAAGTTATTTTTATGTACATTAAAAAGCTTTTTTAAATTAATTTAACATTGGGCAATCTAATATACTAAGAATATAGAACTACTATATATATATATATATATATATTATATATATATTAGAAGAAAGCAAAGATCAGCTGTGCTTTCACTAGAATAGAAGTTATTGTTATGAAATTTCTTGATGGTCAACCTTTGATATTAGAAAAATCCCAAGATCAACACTCTTCTCCTGAATGAGAATGGATGTAAATGAAATTTTATCACATTATGAGAAGTGTCAAGCAGTTCAAAGAAGAATACAAAGATCAAGGAACCAATTGGTGGGGCTTTAAAGAAAAAGATTTCAGAAACAACTCCATTTTTAGAAAGAAAACAAAGTCCAGAATAAAATATAAGGGTTGACTCTAATGGCTCTGAGACATTTGTTGTACTAAATATAAGGTCTTTTTGACATGTGCTTTCATCTTATTTTTGTGGCTTTTTCTCTGCAATTCAATTCATTAAACATTGGTCAGATTAGACTTGCTCTCATAGAAGACAGGATGTGAATTCAACTCTCATTTGAGGCTATTTTCATTATTTCCAGTCTTTATCCCTAACCTAATGATTGTAGAATATAAAAGTGCATATAGTAAAAATCAACAATAATAATGGAAGGTAAACTTGCAGAAAATAAATCATGAAACTACTTTAGTTAATAAATTTGTGCAAGTTCTGAGTTATAGTGTTTACATGTAGAATATAGAAAAAAATGAACATTTTGTAAAAATGTTATATTATCACAATATTGATTATTTTTCAGTTTTTGTAATTAAGATTGAAGACAGTTTTCTTTCACAGTATATATTTTTACTTTTTTATAAATGAGCTGCAAGTATAATTTTTATTGTTAGATTATTTTAAACTTTCTTATTCTTTAGAATCAGGAAAATTCACAAGAGAGTTTTTCTTTTCTTTTTCAAGAATTCTCATCACAACACTGAAACAGAAAAAATAACAATAGCTGCTATATGCAAAGGCGACAAAATTTTAGACTTTTTCTATTCAGTAAGACTGAAGCTACTCGGAAGGCTGCCAGCAAAATAAATTGCTTCTTATATTGACCTCAAAGATTTTGCTGGATATTTTCATGAAGCAAAGATGTTTGTGATGATTATGAGGGAGAATGTCATTAACATACTACTTTCTTTAACATTTTTTCTAGGTTGCATTTAATGTAAATCTTCTTTGCTTTTAGAAGTTTGGCATGCAGTAATCTAATTATTACCAGCTTTAAGATTAGATTTCTTCTAGATTTTTATTTTTTAGTGACTATGCCTTTTAGAATACAGTTTTTGATAAAACTGTTGCTTGCTTAAAAAGCAAATATAAGTTACTTAAAATTAAATATATTGTAGATTTCAAGTCATCTGGCCTGCAGATTGTATTCATGCATGAAAAGGACTGTCACTAAGGGTTTTGACATCAGAGTTCCATTTATATATATATATATATATATATACATACACAAACACACACATACCAGTAAAAGAGGTGATGGTTGCACCAGCAGATGGTAGATCAAAAAAAGTGCTCAATGCACAATCAAGACAAAAGGAACTGAATAGGCAAAGCTAACAATATGTCATAGAACAAAACACATACCACTTACTTTCTACCTAAGTTTTGACCACACTGGTCTCCTCAGGCAGTACTTTATTGCTGATATACATATATATCATTAGTTTTAATTGAAACATTTTTCACTAATTCATTCATTGGCTGTGAAAAGAAACTCCCAAGTGTTCAGAATAAAGTAGTTTTAAATAACTTTGATCCTTGTCTCTCAAAGCTTGAGGTCAGGGGTCTGTCTTAGATGCCTTCTTCTTCTTCTTCTTCTTCTATGTGCCCTGCCCCTTCAGGACGTAGGCGATCATGGCTCTCCACATCTCCCTATCCCTTGTGTCTCTTAGTATGTTTGCTCCTGTTAACCCCCGTTCTGTCATCCACCTGATCAGTCCCTGCAAATATGTTATCCGCTGCCTTCCTCTGTCTCTCCTTCCTTCTATCTGTCCAGTCAGTATAAGGTTCTCCAGGCTCTCCTTCCTCATTGCATGTCCCAGGAACTTCAGTTGTCTCTTCCTGATGCTCAGCATCAATTTCCTTTTTGTTGCCATTCTTTCTAACACTTCGTCGTTGCTTGTATGCCCAGTCCACAATATCCGTAGCATCCTTCTGTAGAACCACATTTCGGCCGCTTCCAGTTTTGTCCTCATTTTCGATGATATTGTCCAGCATTCACAGAAAGTCACTAAAATTATTATAATCAGGTCAGGGATAGTTCCTTTTCAGCTGCTAGATTTGTTTTTAACCTGTTCCATTGTGTGTGTGTATATATATATATATATATATATATGCACACACAATATAAGTACCAAACTGGCTTCTGATATCTTTTTCAATAAATTTTGTGAAAATCACTGCTTTGAAACTTTGAATCTGAAGATGGTTAATTTTATTTATTTTCAAAGGCAAAAACTGAAAGTTTTAAATGGGTCTATGTATTAGCCAATATTAGTCCATAGAATAAAAAAAAGTGTTATATCAAACAAAAAAGAAATTCTTGAAAAGATGAATGAAAGAAACTAATAGGAATGAAATTAAAATTAATGAGCTGCTGCAAGGAAACAAAACTTGGAATGTTAAAAATATAACTCTTATCAATTCTTAAATAATATGAATTTCTGAGCTTTGGATTTCATTAAGAAATTATTGATGCCTAATGTTCTCTTCAGATGCTTTTCTTTTTCTGGATTCCTGTTTAATTTATCAAGAACATTGATTATTTGAACATAGGTTCAATCTTTATGATATTATCAACATAAAGAATAGATACATGCATAAATACATTTTGGAAACAACACTTGCATTTCATTTTTTCCTCTCTTTCTGTAAATGACATGTCTCTTCAGGACATAGGAGATCATATATCTCCACAGCTTCACTTTTAGTTATTATTAACTTTTAGTCCATATTTATATATCTAAACTTATTTATAAATGGAACTTTGTGTGTGTGTGTGTGTGTGTGTGTGTGTGTGTGTGTGTGTGTCCATTACCTATAGACACTGAAAGAGCTGAACCGATTTTCTTGAAAATTTACACAGTTGTACTATAAGCATCTGCGAGTGCTCTTAACTAGGTTTTGTGTCGAGGTACCTCCGATTTTAATCAAATTTGATACACTCATAGACAAAGACATAAGAAATGATATTCAGAAGTTTCAAGGTTGCAGTTCTTACAATAGTGCAGAAAATCGATAATAGATATATATAAAAGGCAAGATGTTTGTGTGTGTGTCTGTTTATCTTTTATACAAATCCACAATTTTTATCCAATTCTCACCAAACTTCACACAAATACTTTTTAGGCTGAATCTGAGATCCAGGACCATGGATTAGTTTTAAAGCTTTCATTACACCCAAGCAATGCCGGGCTATACTGCTAGTGTATTTATAGATGATATACAAATAAAAGCATATAGTTGAAATTGTTGAATATATCATGCCAGCACCAATGATTTTAAAGGTTGATTTTCATGTCAAGATGCTTCTTTTAAAATTGGTGCAATACAATCTTCCTCACTCTTATTTTTTTTCTCTGGACTTTGTACAAAGCTATATTTAGTAAAGACCAATATATTGGTTAAAATATTTGAGAGTTAGTTTTAAACAAGAAATCTTCTGTAGTAATTTTTTTGCCCTTTGCTCATGTGTAATATTGTGAGTTCAAAGAAAATTAAGTAAGAGACAGAGTTATTATTAAAAAACTTACTTAGCCAAGTGTTTTTATTGTAGATGTTTGTAATTCAAGTTGACTGTTTCTATCATTGATCAAGTTGTGCTTGCAGATAGTGATACATTGATTTAGTCTGTTGCAAAGTGCAAGGCTCCATCTTAGGTTCTGATCATTTCCTTAGAAGTAAGCTGAAAATCTTAATCTAAAAGAAATCCTTTAGAGAATGCCTACCTATTTTTTGTATATACTTACTTCCTCCTCTCTGTTATTGATTTTTTTTTGACCAGGATTAAAAACAAACTGATTGTGCCTCTGATTCTATTCACACAAATTCTGTCTGTCCAATCAAGTAGTCTGATAATACAAACACCACATTGCAAAGTGTCAGCTGGAATAGACACTTAGAGATTGTCAAAAGAAAAAGGAGAAAAATTGCTGGAAGGACTGTAACTGTTTGGTATATTATAATGCACTAAAATTAGCATAACAACAAAAACTTTGTCAAGTATTACAAGATTGACTTAATTTCTTTGTGATTAAAAAGTTACTTTGTAATTAGCTTGATTTTTGGTAGATTTGAAAAGTATTGTCTTTTTACATGGATGTTCACTCTGTACGAGCCCCAAGAGCCATTCTAGGTAGATGATAACAGAGTAAGGCTGTTGTAGAGTAGAACTCCACATACTTCCTGCTCTTCTCTACTACTGTGACAATGGCCTGTTCTTACTTATGAATATGACAAATAACCACATTAGAGTAGAATTTGTGTAGTATTTGATTTACCAAAGTTTTTCTATTCTATGTACAAGTATTTTAAATCATTTGTTTGTTTTCCTCTACCTATTCTTCTGGCTCTTTTGATATTCTCTCAAATTATGGCCTTCCTAATTATTGGCTATTTTGAACAAAGACAACATTACAATGGAGGCACAGTTTAGAGGGATCTGTAAGGAAGCTTTTAGTTGACTCTAGACTTGAATAGGTTAAGATTGTAGTGACTGGGGAAGCATCTCTTTGGGAGCTGGTTCCATAAAGCAGTGTTTAGTGGGAAGAATCTTCTCAAGTAAAACTTAGATATCACCAATGAAATATGGAGGAAAAAATGGTGGTTTGTTACAATGTGTATGGTATGATGCATTTTAGCCTTGACATTTAGAACTGGTGGAACTAAGGCAAAGTTTTGTCTGTGGAAAAAGTGTTGTAGGGTGGAAAATAATTTATCACCTGCAAGAACATGGAAGTGCTTTTGGACTCTATTGAGCTTGGAAAGTGAAGACTTGGCAGCCACCTGCCCTTATATGGCAGGAGTACCTCTGTACTCAGCCTGATCTGGCTCTTCTAAAGTTAGAGGATAGCAGAAGTCAGGTACTTACTGGAGTGGTACAAGGAACTGACCATTTTCCAGCATCTTTAGTGGTTGAATATATGAGATCTGGGTTGAGTTTAAATCCCAAAAAGCACTCAAGGCACATGGCCTCTTTGAGAGAGCACTCATTCATCATGATAGGTGAAAATTCATAGTCTACTCTATGAAGAATTCTTTTATATTATTTGTGAACATTGTGGAAGAAACAATTTTTTATGGTTTTATATGTACCAAGATGTAATATAAAGAAAGAGTTTTGGATAAGATGTATACCTTGAGAACATGCCTTACATGGATTCTACCTTAGCAAACAACCATTTAAGCGATAGAGATTAGGCAAAGTTTTCATTTGTAGTTTTCCATTCCTACCTATTTTATTCTGAATCTATTCCATGCTATAGTGTTGAATGTCTAGTATAAGTCACAGTCTTAATTATTTTCAAATTCAGGTATAAAGTAGTCTTTAAGATAATTAGAAATAGTTGCTCTGATATTTCTTCATATATTTTATTGCTTTTAATTGAAACATTATCTATTCTTTGGTTGTGAACTCTAAGAATTCAGATTGTCCTGTCAGCTGGGGCAGTAGAATACACCTCTGTACCTTTGTAGAAGAGTAAGATCACACTGATGTGGCCACTTGTTGGCTGTGAGTAGCAATCTGTGATGCTTTTAGGACATAATCCTGGTGGCTGAGCAGTCTGTGACCTGGTTACCTAAGGAGACACATGACCTGCAACATTCCACTTTGGCCCTTACTGGGCTAGATGGGTGGTTAGATAGGCTCAATTTGATCAATCGGCTGGTTACATCAAACCCTCTTTCAGAGTTTTTGCAATTTTTTTTGTAGAATTCCAAATCAGAAAGTGATAGCTGTAGGGTCAGTCATGCTGATGAGGAACTGATGTTTCCTCTCATAAATACAACACTAGGTGAATAGTCATCTTGGGAATGAAAACCTAGTGATTTCAAATTATTGGTTTCTCTTCCTCAGTGTGAGTATACTGACTGTGTAGCCCTGATTTGCCAAGGTGAATGGGTTTCCCCCTAGATATTTCCCATTATAGGGATTTGTGGTAGGTGGGGAGCACAGCCAGTGAACTCATTAAAAAAATTCTTGTGGATTCAAAAAAAAAAATCAAAAACCCCAAAGCACCTATATGTTGAAACTGATTCAGAAAATGATTCAGACAAGACTCTTTCTTCCATACTAGAACCAATAAAAGAAACCCCAATTATGAAGTTGTCTTCTTTCACCATAGAGAAAATAATCATCTCTATAATAAAACCAAAATCAGTTAAAAAATGTAGAAGTAACAAAAAAAAAAAAAATTCAAACCTACTAGTGAAATAAAAATCACTTCATAATCTGAAAATAAAAACATACCCCCATTGAACTCATCAAAGGGTGTAGTGAAAAGTCTCAATCTTTCTATTTGTGCCATAGATGAGATAAAAACCAACCCCCGGACTCAAGGTGTTATTGATATTTGCAAAATAATAAATACAAACAAACACACACATTCATCTTCAACACTCCAAGAATCCCTACCGAGGTGAAGATAGGATATACTTTAACAAAAGTAAATGTATATATCCCAAATTCACTCAGAATTCACAATTGCCAAAGATTTAGCCACCACAAACAGGCCTCCAGTCTGTAAAAGGTGTGGATAAAGTGGAACAGACAATATAAACTCTGAAAACCACAGAATTGCCCAAACTGCAAACAAAACCATGCAGCTGACTCAAAAGAGTTTGGAGTCAGGGAAAAAGAAGAAAATATCAAAAATAAAATACACAAAAAATATATCATACCCAGAAGCAAGAAAAATTTTGGAAGACTACAGCAACAAGAAGATATGCAAACATAATCAAGCTCACCAGCAATTCAATTCAAACCCAAGCAATGGTCCTTTATAAAATGATAAACCTAATAAAAGAACTCAAAACATTAATGGAATCACTAAATGAAAGCTTAACCAACCTAACAACCAAGCTTTCTGTCGAACCAGTTCTAAAGAAGGACTCTGAACCCCAAATTAAGGAAACTGAAGACCCCCCCCCCCCACAAAAAAACCCAAAACAAACAAAAATGAAAATCAAACTGCAAAAAACCCCAAGTATCCATACTAACATTACCAAACTGAATGAACCTCACCACCACAAAAAAATAGATAACACTGAAAGCCCATTATTAACCTCAAAAGAAAGATCTCCCAGGAAGAGTGAATGCAAACATAGAACAAGGACCTCACTAATAGAAACAAGAAACAAATTTGAACTAATGGAGATGGAGGACAATCCTTCAAAATAGAAAAACTCTAAATATCCAAAAAGCCCCAGCAAAACCAGATCTAAAAGCGTAGAAACCATGGAAAAAAAATGAACCCAACCAAATGAAAACACTAAAATCAAGACTACACCAAAATAATAAACTTCAATCACATAACAAAGACTAAAAAACATGACTCATAAAATCATCCAATGGAACTGCTATGGCTGTAAGGAAAATTAAAACGAGCTACTTCCATTAATATCTGAACTAAACCCTATCACCATATGAAACCATTAAAAAAACGGTGACAAAACATATATGAAAGACTTGGAACAATATGATTATATACATGATACTAGACTGAGAGCTTCATGGGGAGTATCAATCCTACTTAGGAAAAATATTCCCCAAAGAAAAATCAATTGCAATTTCGGCAACATTACACATAACTGTCTTAATTTGCTCACTATACATCCTACCTCATGACTCCATAAATAAAAAAAGAGTTAAACAATTTAATAACTTTCTAAACTGTTTATGTTAGTGGTAGACTTCAATAGTCATAATATAATATGGGGAAGTAAAACAACAAACAAAAGAGGCTAGACTCTTGAAAAAATCATAAATAACAACAATTTATGCCTCTACAATCAGAAATCTCCAACTCACCTTGACCCATCTTCAGATACATTCTCTACCATAGATCTCAGTGATTCATCAATTTTTCTAGAATATAACTGGTAGGTATACAAAGATCCCTGTGGCAATGACCACTACCCAATAATAACAGAAAGCTCAATAATAGAAAATTTAAGATCACAAAGAATTTCAAGACCCCAATGATGGAACTTTAAAAAAACAATTGGCAATGCTACAAAGGATACACATTGTGGGGCAGTGGATATCGACTCAGAATGACAAATCAGGGAGCCAAGTTTGAATTCCAGTTGAATTCATGGCATTCACTTACGCACAAAAACCCTTGGAAAGGTATTAATCTATCTCTTCTCTCCAGTTATGGGTTAAATAATAGGACAGATTGGGTTTTATAGCCTTGGTTGGTAACCAGTCTACTGCAGAAAGCAATGGCAACCTACTGTGGGATAATCTTCTGCCCAGTCAGTCATGTCTCGAAAGAGACATGATCACCCAAAGCATGTATCACATATGGCAACTGACAAAGAATTATATCTTACTACACTAATCCCAGAAACAAATACAAATCAAGAAGAACCCATAATTTTACCAACACCCTCATTACTATAGCCAACAAAACTATTCCCAAAACCACAATAAACCATGGTTAACAAAAGAGTGCAAAGACATAAGAGAACCCTCAGGAAATTCAAAATGAACCCTTTATGAGAAAATCAAATATAAACAACAAAGAGCTATAACTTGACATACCATTAAAGAAGCCAAAAGATCCTCTTATAGAACCTTTGTCTCAAAAATAAATTGCAATATCGACCACAAAATAATTTGAAACTTTATAAAGAAAATATCAAATAAAAATATCAACATTCCAATAAATCATCTCTCTCAAGGAAACACAATTGCCACAAGTGAAACACATATAGCCATCCTAATCACAGAAAATTTTGCTCAAGCATCATGACCAAAAAACTACTCTAATAAATTTAACCAAATTAGATCCAAGGAAGAAAAGAACATAAAATTCACCTCTGACAATACTGAAAACTATAATCAACTTTTCATCCTAAATGAACTCCAAAACTTAATATCCAAATTCAATAGCTCAGCTACTGACCCCCCAAAATCCACTACACTTTCAAAAACTCTCAACAATATTCCTGAAATATCTCTTAAATATATACAACAATATCTGGATCTATTGCAACATGGCTACCTAATGGAAGCAAGCCACAACCATCCCTATCCTCAAAAAGCAAAAAATATCCCACACACCCTACTAGTTATAGACCTATTGCTTTTATCAGCTGTTGTTGTAAAACCCTTGATAGAAAGATCAGTTTAAGACTTATGTAATTCCCTGAATCAATCTCCTCTCAGATCTACATACAGGCTTTAGAGCTAAAAGAAGTACCATAGATCAACTAGTACATATAGAAACCCTAATTTGAGAAGCATTTATTAAAAAGGAACATCTGGTTGCAGTCTTTTTTTGATCTTGAAAAAGTCTATGACACAGCATGGCCATATGGCATACTCAAAGATCTCAAAGATCTTGACTTATGAGGCGGACTCCTAATCTTTATAAAACAATTGTTACAGGGCTGAACTTTTGAAGCACGAGTAAACAATACATTCTCCAATCCAAACCACAAGAAATAGGTGTTTCTCAGGGTAGTATTCTATCAGTGACCCTATTTATAATTAAAATCAATAAAATAACAACCTGTCTTCCTCCGGAAATCAATGGATCACTATATGTTGATGACTTCCTAATTTGCTACAGCTGTAAACATATGACTACCATAGAAAGAAAAATACAACAATGTATCAACAAGTTATCAAGATGGACCATGGAAAATGGATTCAAAATCTCAAATAACAAAACCAAATGAATGCATTCCAGCAAAATCCACAGAAAGGAAGAAGTGATACTTTCCATACTTTGCATTGGTCACACCCACTCACATCTTCTAAAAGGAGAAGACATTCTAATATGCATAATGTGCAATGTACCCTACAGTTAAACACATTCTCTTAAACTGTAACAGTTTCAGACAAACTCAGTCATAACACTATCAGACATGCAATTTGAAGGATTTTTTAAAAAATACAAGACCAGAAGACATTTTGAATTTTCTAAAAAAAAAACAAACTTTATTATCAAAATCGGACTAAATTAACTTTTAGATAAAATTTAAAACCTACCTTTTTAGCATTAAATAATCCACAGAGGTTGTATGCCATTAAACAAAACTCAAACTCTAGAATAAAGTTGAATATTACTTGTATAGAATAAGTTGTATATGAATAAACATTACTCCAAGACTTGAGGGCAGGTCTGTTTTGGATGATGTCATCAAGGTCACTAAAATTTTTATAATTAGACATCATTTTTATGTTCAGTGATTATTTAGTTATTAAATTCTTAAATTTATTAACATTTTGTGTCATTTACCTTTTGCTGGCTTTATTTGAAATATCTTCTCTGCTAATCCATCCTTCATTCAAAATAAAGAATCATCTTCAGACTTCAATTTCCATGCCCCAGAGAGATGGACAGAAAGTTGGTAGGAGAAAATCAGATTTCTCAATGGTTGAAGGGGAAAATCTGATCTGTTTGCCAGAGATGTCAGAAGTAGCAGAAGTTGTTACCTACCTACCCAGACTATGCAAGTGAAACCCTAAATAAACAATGGAATTTATAGGAGTTTGAGTTTTCACTTTGGGCCATAGCATTTATTTTCACCATTCATTTTTATGTGAGTACCTCTTGTTTTTGTTCCCAGATTCACCCTGATCTTGGGTGGTAGCTCCTGTAAGGATTCCAGCTATGGACAAATAGTCACCCCTACAAACAAAAACAAAAGTCTATGCAAGTATAAAAATACAAGCAATACGTTTGAATAATAAATACTATCAATACATATTTAGAGTAAAATTACCAACAATATATTTTTAAAGCAAAATAACTTGTCATACATCTTATAGTAAAATTACTAAAATATATTCATAGCAAAATGACCAACAATACATTTTATTTATATTTGAAGGCAAACAATTGCATTCAAAATATTTTGATTTCAGCATTATATAACCTGTATTGGTTGATATCTCACTAAAAAATCAACCAACTAACCAACATGAAAGAACTCTTTCATGACATTGATTCATATATAATCCTATACATTTCTTAAAGAAATAAAACTGTATTCCAAAATAAAGCTTTAAAATAATTACAGCATAAAATACACATATTACTGCCTCTAGTAAATATGTCCACACAAACATGTATATGCATAAAAGCTGAGTATCATCTACCATGTATACTATTATGAAAGCAGAATAACATATCTCATATTTTTATTACTCCCAAGAAAATTAAATTTCAGCATTAATTGACTCATAAAGCCTTGTTATATCCTCCGAAATGAAATCTATATGATCATGCTACAAATCTTTCTTAGTTTTTGTGCACACTGATGCAAATCAGAGAATATGTACATAATATTGGGGTAGTCATTGTCTGGTCATTGAAAAGTTAGAAGAAACCTTGTTGTATATTTGCACATTTGTGTTGCTTTTAAGTGAAACATTTTCATGAATCCATTCTATGGATGTTTAAAGTAACTGTAAGAATTAAGGAAAAAGAAAAATCTTCCCATGTAATAAGAATTTACATTACATACCTTAAGTAGTCTTTATTCATGAACAATAACTTAACCAATAAAGTTACTAAAGTTATGCCGAATAGGAAGTGTTCTTATCTGTGCTCTTTCCTAAATACTTCTTTGCCATTACAAAAGAAATCATGCCAAAAATGTTGTAAAAAATAAAAAACAACAAAAATAAAAAGAAAGTAGTCAGAATATTTGTAATGATGAAAATACAGTCATTCATTTGAAAGCAACTATTCCAGGGTCCTACTATTACATAAGTAATCAAAAATACAGATTGGATAATTGAAAAAAAAAAGACTGGTAGAAAACTATAGATAAGATTTCTGTCTAATTATGGCAAGTTTAATCACTTAATTATTTCAAGCATTGTCTCTGAAAGATGGTCTCCTAAGGTATAGGATACAAATTGAAACTTCATCTAAAGCTGTAATTTGATTAAAATGCCTCTAGTTTAATGGCCGAAGAATGAATTGGTTAAAAAAATTTAGTAATAAAATCAGCAAAAGCAAATAAAAGAAAATTAGTTAAAATGTTGATAATTGTCTTTTGGTTTTGGAAATTTAGATTCCAATTAGGTGTTCTTTTGTGATTTCTCCAAAATTTTCTTGATTAATTTTAGTTGGAATTCTTTGTTAATTATGGAAAAAAAAGATTTCTGTGTTTTGCAAAATAATTGTTTTAATTAGAATTGGCAACTATTTTTACATTTAATATTCAGGTTGATGTCAGAGATTTTAAATAATTGGGCTGATCATTGGGGAAAAGCTTTATCATTTTGATTTAAAAGAAATTTTTTTCAGACTAAATTGTGTTGAAAAATTAGTTTTTTCCTACAGTGTTTGTTATCCATTGAGCACCAACCAATCAATGAAGTTATCTCTCTCTTGGTGTGTGTGTGTATATATATATATATATATATATATCTAGTGCAGCACAAAATTAAGTGAACCCTTAAAATAATATTGTAAAAAATTATTTTTTTTTTTTTCCGGATAATCAGTAATGTTAATTGAACTATATATTCATTAAGAAAAAATATTTATTAAATGAATTTGAACCACTTTCAAAATGTTTTTGTAAACCTGGAATAAAAATAGACAATCTTTTTTAACATTATCTTAGGGGTTCACTTATTTTGCACAGTACTGTGTTCATAACTGAATTGTGTATTGACAGGGAAGGAGATTCTGTTGAAAAATAAAAGCTTTTTTTCATCATTAGCTTATGAAATGAATGATTCTGTTGCACATTAATACATGTTTGTGTGTGTATATATATATATATATATATATATATATATAAAGTCTGCCTTCTTCTACCGAGTGCCCGTAGCTCAGAGGTAGAATCGGCGACTGATGCCAATTCAGTTGGGTTTCAATCCTGGGTAAAAAGCAATCGGCTGTCTAGCTGTACTGATGAGCTGTGATACAGCGAAACAGATCTGTCTGCGGATGACTATATATATATATATATATATATATATATATATATATATGCACACAAGTAGGTACAGTTCACATTGTGGTTATCAGCAATGAATATGGAAGAAGTGTGTTTGGTTTAAATTCTGCCTGAAGCTGTTTGCTAATCTTTTTGAAATGACAAATTATCTTTGTTATATGTGTTTTTTTTTGCTATTTATACCAGCATACAGATTGTGGGTGTTATATCTTCCAGATGAAACAATGGCCAAAATATTGTGAATTCAATCATCATGGTGAGCATACAAGTGTAAATAGGAAACAAATATAATTCCTTATTTAAAAAATTCCAACATGTTTGCTTGCATCATTTCTCACTAATGTCTTTAGGAAAGGAATGAATTCTTTTCTTCTTCTCCTGACTGTGGGGGAAATTGTTGGATTTGACTAGGCTCTTTAACCTTTGTAGGACAACCAATTAAAAAGGACATTTCCAAATTAAAAAAACAAGCTGATGGGCTTCATCAGACTGTCTTGAACATAATACGTCCATTGCTATTGTTATGATGACAATGCATATGGTGCTCCAATGATGGAGGAGTGGATTATAGGATATCTGCATCACCCTCACATGCACAAATGAGAGAATGTTGGGAAATTCACAGCTTGATCCACTTTCTTAAATCTGACCAAACATGAAGAATTTTTCTGCACCCCTCATCAAAATATATAGTGGTTTTCCACAAAATTTGTCTTTTTGTGAATATCTTTTCCTGTTACCAGACTACTAGCATATTTCCATTTAAATTTTTTTTATCAAATTTTGTTGTTCAAATGTAAATATTTTATTATCTGTTTCTAGGTTAAATTTTGGTTGAAATTTTTATATTCAGCCCATGGGTCTATATTATAAGATGCAAAAATTTCTTTTTTTAAAAATTAATACTAAGTTAAAAAAAAGGTTAAAAATATAGCAGTTATTTGTGGAAGGAATATAGCAAACATGATGAAAGATGCAAATAATTGTTGATATATTTTAATGCAAAACAAATAATGAGCAAGTGAATCATGACCTCCTGTCAATATCTTTATCCAGTGACCATTTCAGATTTTCCATCTGCTAAAGTAGCTTCAAGAACTTTGCCCTGAAATCAGTTTGCTTATTGCAGTTGATGTTGAGAAAATTAATGATGTGGACTTCATTTTGCCAAAAAATATTTAACTCCTAACATCCTGGAGTTGTACAGTTTATTGATCTGTGAGTGCTCTTATCTAGAGCTGTAGATATTAATGACTGCAAAATACATGGCAACAGAGAATAAAAATCTTCCAGTGGTCTCAATGCTTACCTGGAAGCATGAATATGATGTCATGGTTGCTTATGTTTTTAGTATTTGAGATTAATAATTGCCTGTTACGTCTCTTCTTTGCTAGCAAATAGTTATTTTAAAGACATATCATGTTTATATGGTAGCATATTTGAATGGAATATGTATTTTTGGATGAATATTTATGTAGCATCACTTGAACATGTCTGAAGAAATGCAGAGCAAGGCATCTAGCATATTTACATGCTTGATGAATTGGAAAGTGAATTGTATTGATTCTATTGTGGATTCAAACAATGACTTGATTTGGAAAGCATTTTAGACCTCTGGGATTAAAGATGTTCTCCAATATCTCTTTCAGAAAACATGAGTATCTTTTGTGGTAAATAGTGAAGGCTTGGCTGTATATTTTTTTGTTAAAAATTGTTGTCTTTTTAAAGTCTTTTCATTAAAATCCAATTGTATTCTAGTATCAGAGTGAAATATATTTCTAGGCAATATAAAAATTCAATATCACTCAAATATTTTGTGTATGTTGTATGTACACATCTGAATGGGGATTTATACTTGTATTTGCATATATAGCTTCTCATGCATGTGCTCTTCATTGCGTGTGTGTGTGATAAGTTAGCCAGAAGTGATATAAAAGATGGAGAGAAAGGTATGGTGGTGGTAAGGAATTGATTTTACAATTCTAAGATATGCACTCATGCAAGTCTCATTCTCCTACTTTTACATTTGTTTTATATGACAGTTTTTCCTGGAAAATAACCAGCTGTGTGTGTGTATATATATATATATATATATATATATATATATATATATATATATGTGTGTGTGTATCAAGTTTTTCAGCACTTGATAGCTTTGATTTACCAGAAAGCCAAAAGCATTTTAATGTCAAACTAAAATCCATCTGACAATTATAAACACATAAAATATTTAATTTTTTTTCTTTCTTTTATTTTTGATTAGTAAGTATTTATTGCAAAGTACTGAATACTAATTTTTCTTTGACTGAGATTGTTTGGTATTCAAAGAATAGCATATATATATATATATATATATATATATATATATATATATTATTTAAATAAGTTATACATTTGTTGTTTTATCAATCCTTTGAACCTCATTCTAGCATCTTTATTTTCTATTATTTTTTCTTGCAGTTTAGTGAGCAGATCATTTTCATATGCCATGGATAATATTTATTTTATTTATTTCAACATTTCCTCAGATATCTTGGAGATACAGACTTTGTACAAATATGAATCTATAGGCAGCATAACAAATTTTATTGTAGAATAACAGACACCTGAAGATAGGTGTCTAGACCATATTTTATTATTTGTTTATGCCAGGCATGTGTTGTGAAAGTAGGTGGTTAGTTTAGATTTTTAAAGTAAATTGTCAACAAAAGCCTTATCATTATAAAAAAAAAAACAAAGATTATTTGTAAAAGAGTTTTAGCTAACTTTAATGATAAGAAACGAAAAATTAATTTTTTTCAAATGATAAAAACTAGACAGAAAGTTTTTATATAAGGAAAAAAAGAATAGAAAAAAACTTAAGCCAGAAGGAGGAATTTCTGTTTAATTTTATGGTCTATCATCAAACATGGTATTGATTAGTGTCATTGCATAAAGGCTAGACACTGAGGTTGAAAATCATGAGAGAATTATACCCTCTAAGATGTAAATAACAATTTACAGAATTATACATTTAAATCAACCTTTATAATTTTAGTAAAGATTGGTACTGCCTCAATTGCCTATTTATATCTTGGGTTTACCTGGGATCAAAGATGTTATTCTTTGATAAATATTTTTTGCTTCAATTTTTAGTTTATTTGCAGCTACAAACCATTTAAATTTTGTTTAATTTTTGGCTTGTTTATGTAAAGGTAGCTTTTTTTGAAGGAATAAATAATATGCATATTTATTTTAATAAAATCAAAGATATTTGGTAGGCATAACTTGTGCCAAAAATGGATTAATGAATTCAACAAAATAATCATATCACTGAGCACATTAGAAAAAAAATTACCAAGTATCATGAAACAGTTCAGATACTGTGAGAGTTTCAAATTTATGCCTAATGTTCCCATATCAGGATGTGCGTTGTGGTATAGTGGATATCGGCTTGGAACGAGAAACCGTGGAGCCGAGTTCGAATTCCAGTTGAATCCACTGTATTCACTTACGCGCAAATACCCTTGGGAAAGGTATTAATCCGTCTCTTCCTTCCAGTTATGGGTTAAATAGCAGGACAGATTGGGTTCTATAGCCTTGGTTGGCAACCAGTCTACTGCAGAAAGCAATGGCAACCTACTGCGGGATAATCTTCTGCCTAGTCAGCCATGTCTCTTTCGAGACATGATCGCCCAAGCGTGTATCACGTATGGCACTTGACTGACTGTTCCCATATCAAATAGTTTCAATTTCAGACGTAATATTCTTCTATAAAATATTATTTAAATTTGAAAGTGGGATATTTTATTCTCTTGTCAAATTTTTTATAGGAATTTTTGTAGCTTATGACATTGTATCCTGACAGAATGTCTATGAGAATTTAAACTTGAAGCTCTTTGTTTTTATCTTTTATAGTCTATACAGTTTTGAACTGTAGATCTTGTGTTTTCTTGTTGAATAATTTATAGGAGTTTTAATCTTAGATCTTGTATTTTCCTTTCAGATATTCTAACCATAGCAGTGTTTTATCCTTGCAAGATAGTTTTGAATATGGTGATAAAAAAAAACAAAAGAACCTCTTGGTTGTGTTCATGTGTTGCAGTACTTGTCATAAGATTGAACCAATCAGTCTGTAATATCTGCTCAGTGCACAATCTCTAAGTTGCCTCTTTAGTTCTGATGCATGAAAATCTGGCATGAAGAAACTTTGCTCTTGTCCTTGAACTTTCAAAATAAAAATAAGAAGTTTATACAACAAAAATCTGACTTCAGTTTTCAATGACTACTTTCTTTTGAACTTGTACTTAATTAGCCTCCTTTGAGAAAGTAATTTTATTTAAGAGTTTCTGTCCTTGCTTTGTGAATTTTCTTCCCAGCATAAAACTTCAGAACCACTAAGCAGAGACAGAAGTTTGAATCCCTCTCACCAAAATAACAAAATTAAATAAATTTGAAGAGTTGGTATAAATAAAAAATTAGCATTGTTTTTTTAAAACTTAACATTGTTTTGTAAAACTTCTTTCAACTCCAAGAAATCCTTTTTCTGTAGATTCAAGGAAACAAGGATTCCCATTTTATGTTTGGCACAATAGTAAAGCATGAGACACAAAGCTAAAGAGCTGGAGGTTTGATATGATTATTTATTCTTATCCTGAGCTCATAATTTAGAAAACAAATGAAGGAATGCTTAAAAATTCACATGAATGAGTGATTATATTTTTATAGGCTATAAATTTTTATATAGTTGTCGTGTCTCAAACAAATTCTTTTTTGTGTTTTTTATTGTTTTAATAAGTGAGATTTATTAAATACATTTTAAAGAAATGCCCATTGTGTAAATAATTCAGATTCTTTTAATGTAAATTTATTTTATTAACCAGTTTTAAAAAACTGAAAATTTTTAAAATTCTTTTAGTGATATGTTGATGTAATTCTTTTAGTGATATGTTGATGTAATTCTTTTAGTGATATGTTGATGTAATTCTTTTAGTGATATGTTGATGTAAGATCAAAACTTAGATGTATTCTAATAATTCTCTATGTAGTTGTAAAGCTAATTTAGTAATAAGTAAAAAACTGAAATGATAATCATGTTTATATTTTAAGCCTCATTTAAATCTAGTGTGTGTGTGTGTGTATATATATATATATATATATATATATATATAAGTTCACCCCAAGCAAGGTGGTAATGCCACTAAGATAAAAAGAACTACTGGGAGAGAAAGAGAATCTAATCTTAAACAAAAAATCAGGGAAAAACCTCTACTTCTGTTCAAACGACTGAAGTAGAGTGAGAACCAGGCAATCAACAAACCTATTTACTCCTACTGAGGAGAAAAATATATAAATAGTAAATAAAATTAGAAAGTTCAGGTAAAGAAGTTAAGAGTATGGAGCTGAAATAGACTTGAGAAGAAACCAGAAACCCAGTCCTAAACAGAACACAAGAAATGCAAGTGATAGTTTTTTTTTGTTCTTTTATTGCTGCCCACTCACTTTACAGCTGCTCTACCTCTCAACTATTTAGCCATATTCTGCACAGACGGAATCATTTGCAGACAGTTTTTTTTTTTAATCATGTCACCCCAAGCAAGGCATTCCACTGCCACTATATCGATTCCACTACATAGAGCGATTGGGTATAGGAAATGTCAGAAGGAGAGTGATAGACAAGTTAGGATGTACATAGGGAGAGAGTTG
Organism: Ascarosepion bandense; assembly: GCA_037127315.1. Lineage (NCBI taxonomy): Eukaryota > Metazoa > Mollusca > Cephalopoda > Sepiida > Sepiidae > Ascarosepion > Ascarosepion bandense. Next base: position 445,470 of record JBBBDQ010000739.1, read on the forward strand.
GAGAGAATGGGTGTGAATTAGTGTGTTAGGAGGTGTCTATTGACCCTATATTTAAACTCCTGTAGGTTGTAGCCGTCGGGGAAGCAAGTATGTGGAAGGGAATTCCACAGGCGGGAAGTGCGAGAAAAGAAGCTGTTGGAGTAGAAATTGCAGTTACATTTCATTGGTTTCACTGTTAGGGATCAAATTAAGATTAAGTGCCAAAATTTGAATATTTTGCCTAAAATTGGTTTCAGGATATTGAGTACTCAATCTGCATGCTCCTCCTTGAAAATCAAAAAGAAACAAGTTATTAGTGGCCAGGAATTAATACAAACATTACTGGTAGAATAGGACTCATATGTATAACACTGAAGAGTTTTATTTATCTATCTATTTATTCATTTTATAATGCAATTACCTGGGATGCTTGAGGGAAGCTAATAGGAATTCACTAAGAATTACACCAAAGTGTGCAATACAGCAATTCTCAAATCTCTTAGTCATTTAAGCATAACAAGTTGTTGTTTTGTCACATGGGAGGCAGTACCAATCTTGACTAAAATTATAAACCTGTGAACCAGATACAACATAACTGTGAAATACAAAAATTTCTGATTCTGAAAAAAAAAAAAATGTTGATGATATATAAATATAATGTTTATATGTTGCAAATTTTTAGTCTCTAAAAAAGACTTTGAACACTTTCAAAATGTAAACTGTTACTGTATTTCTTTGTGATGAAGACATACACTGAATTTGTGCAGATATTTTTTGTAGAAAATTTTCAAAGCAGTTTGTTTGTAATTAATATTTGGCCTCAAAATTGGATGGCAAGTTTTCAAAGCTTTATGTAATAAAAAAATGATACCAGAAAATAGAGTAATAATTATCTTAATTACCTGTAACTTGATCCTCTTAGATCTTTGTGAGGTGAAATAAAGAAAGATCATTTAATGAAGAGATAAAAGGTGTCAACTATCACTGGAAAAATGTTATAGTTAGTCCACAGCCAAATGAATAGGAAAAAGAAAAACACAAAATAATCAAATAACCATTTGTTGCTGCTAGTGATACATTCAATGAGATGGTGGTGGTGATAGTTTTATCACTCTTAATATAACTCATGATTCAGAAAAAGGAGTTGATTAGAAACTCATGACTGTAAGACATGCAAAAATTGTATAAGTTGGTAGCTTTTTTTATTTTACCATCCTTTGCCAGGGTAGGCTTTTAATTCAGCCATCATAATCTTGAGTGTCATATTGGAACCAAACCCCAGTTGAATTAAACAGTATATCTGTCCCTTGCACCTGACTAGTTAATAGCCCTATGGCTTTCTCTCCATGTACAACTGTTGGTATGTGTTCTTTAGATCTAAAACAGTAGTTATCCAGTCATTTGCTTCCACTTTTGTTGTGGATCTTCATTGCCAATTTGTGGTGGAATTGTGGTGAAACTTCACTGCAAAGTTGTAGTGACCAGTTTGTGCCAGAAGTAAGATATGGAACAAGAAAGGTAGGTTCAAAACAGTGTATTAGTATAACAAGAAACAATATATCCAAAAGAAGTGTTAATAATAAGTAATATAGAAATAAGTAAGTTCAAAGGTATTACTATACTGCTTTACTGGTAGCTGTCATTAACTGCTCTTGTTAACTGCTGTCCTTGACTGCTTTAAGCTTCAGTATTTGTTGGCCTACCAATTTAAAGCAAAATGTGGCACAAGGCGTTTTTAATGTGGGTAATCCAGGCCGTATAGTCTGGCTAAAAATTCCTGTCTAATTTTCTCCAGATGAGACTCTACCCTTCAGCCGAGCCTCAACTGGGTTAATACTCTCCGCCTGAAGGCAGAGAGTTTGACAATATGCAAGGTAGTTAATGCATGTAATTGCTCTCTGGAAGTCACGCAGGTGATTTATATATAGCAAGAGGAAGAGTCCATCCCTCATAGGAAGCCACTATAACAACTTTCTCAAGGTCAGTGATGATGTCTTCACCTGTGTTGCATTTCACACACTTACTGAGTTCTCTGAAATCTAGCACAGGTCTGACTTTGTTTTTTTTTGTCACTTGAACGGCTGCCATCAATGGCAGGATTTCTTTCTTTGCTACCCCTCTTCAAGCTACTATAATGATCTCTTTTATCCAACTCTCCAACTCCTTGTGGAAATCCATCCTCTTTTCATTGTGGAAAAGTTTTCATGGGAAACCAATTATATTTTTAAGGGTTAGTAGCTCTCTCTTTCTTCCAGTGCCATTCCACTGTCCATTTTTTTTTCATTAAATCTGTCATTGAAATTCTTATTCTCAATAATCAGAGGACTTGGTGCACTACTACCATTTTTCTTCTGTCCAGACTCCATGCCAATTGCATATTGCTCTCGGCTAACTTTCTCCTTGTCAATGAAAAGACCTTCCAACTGATTAATTACATTCATTCCCATGATTATATCAATGCTATCAGTGATGTTTCTAACCACAATTACTTCTTGACATGTTAGTTCACTAATCCACTGTCACTATGATGTTCCTTTCATTCCAGGTTTCCACTAACTTAGGTGTTATTAGCATAATCATGCATCCAGTGTCTACAAGGGTTCTCTCTTCTTTGTCTCCTACCAGCATCCATATTATTGGCAGTCACTGGTAGTTGACCTCTGCTGCTGCTAGGTTATAGGGGTGACCACTGGTACAGCAACATCTCCTTGGTTGCATTGCCATGCAATGTGATCCTGCTCATCACATTTATAACAGGTCACAATTTTTCGTGGCAGTTCTGTACAGTTTTTCACCGTGTGGGATCCTCTGAATCTGAAACATTGACCTTTGAACTTCCCTGTCTGCCTTCACTTCTATTTCCAGCAACAGTTGAGTCCTTGTCCACTGATGCAATATTCAGTTCATGTTACTTGTTGATGATTGAGATTCTTGATAATGTAGGGAAACTGTTGAAGAGCAATGAATATGTCAGTTGGAACCCAGTGGTAATTTTTATTTTTACAACATGCTCAAGTCTTCTCCCCACAAAAATTCCATTAGCATATATTTTTATGGACTTAACAGTTGGCCTCACTCCTGTCAGCTTCATGCAGGCTGTAAATGCAACTTCAATAAATGTCTGCTTAAACCTGATTTCAATCATGTCAGCATCTTTCTGTTCTTCACCACTTGTTTTGAAGTGGAGCACTAATGCATCTCACTCAAGAAAAAGCCGGATGAAACTTACCACATCAGTAATTTTCTTTAATTTTGCAGCTTATCTTTTTTAGTCTTAAAATCACATCGTCTTTAATTCATTTCCCTGCACTTCAGTTCCCAATAAGCAATTAAAAAAAAAAGAAATGCACAACTGTTTACATGCATAATAAAATCTCATGCTATGAAATATTTTAAAGCATAACAAGTTTATATGCTATATTTATTATATAAATATAAGTATACTAGTTGTATAGCCCGGCGTTGCTCGGGTGTAATGAAAGCTTTAAAACTAATCCATGGTCCTGGAGCTCAGATTCTTTGGACGTTTGCATGAAAGACTAAAAAGCAATAGTTGTTTCCAGTTAAACCGTAGACTGAAAGAAAAATGAATGGATGTTAAGTCAAATTTTGATTTCCTGGTATCGATATCAAATATCAGAGTCAAATAAGTCATCCAAGGATATAACTGTAACCTTGAAACTTCTGGATATCATTTCTCATGTCTTTGTCTATGAGTGTATGAAATTTGATTAAAATCGGACCACTCCTTCTATAACCCGATTTTTTCGATTACCGATTTTCAATATTTATCGGGGGTACCTCGACACAAAATCTAGTTAAGAACACTTGCAGACGCTTATAGTACAACTGTGCAAATTTTCAAGAAAATCGGTTCAGCCATTTCAGAGTCTATAGATAACAGACACACACATACAGACAAAGTTCCATTTATAAATAAGTTTAGATTAGATACTAAAAATGTTAACAATTTTGGTAAATTATTTCTATTTTAAAAATATTGACTTGCATAATAAAACCCGACATAGTGTATTGTCTTTTCATCAATAGTTAAATAAAACAAAAATGCTTTGATTTGTAGATTCATTGTTCCTTTATTAATGTTCAATCAATCAAATGCTTCATTGATCTGTTATTCATTCAATATTTAAATCAAATGCTTTATCGATCGTTTGTTCCTTTGTCAATATTGAAATCAATGAAATGTTTCGTCACTCACCTGTTTCTTAATATTTAAATTAGTCAAATTCTTTATAGATCTACTGTTCTTTGTACTTCTACCAGTATTTAAATCAGTCAAATACTTCATAAATCTATTTTTTGTGCATCAATATTGAAGGCAATGAAATGATTCATTGAACTTTTGTTCCTTTGTCAATACTGAAATCAATGAAATATCTCATCAATCAGTTGCTTTTTAATGTTTAAATTAAACAAATACTTTATAGATCTATTGTTTCTTGTTGCTCTACCACTATTTAAATCAGTCAAATGCTTCACAGACATATTGTTTCGGAATCAGTATTGAAGGCAATGAAATGCTTTATTGATCTGTTGCTTTTTTATCATTATTTAAATCAATCAAATTCTTTATACACCTGTCATGCCATCATCATCTTTTGATCTAATCCATTCAAGACATTGCCAAATGGAAAATAGTGTAAACTGCAGCCTCATATTATGTATTAAGATGAATCAGACATCTATATTTTGACAACTTTTTAAAATGAAAATATTAAATATGTAGTCAAATTTAAAAAATTCTCAATTGTTTTGTTCTATAATTTGAAATTGATACAATGTGATTTATTTTTTGCTGTTTTTCAATTCTCAAATACAAATTAAAGTTTTATTCAAACTATTTCTCCAATTTCACTCTGCTTGGTTTAATATTGATAAAAATAAAAATGAAGAAAATATATTAAAAATTAATAAATTCATGTTGATTCTGTGGCATTAATTTGACTAAGCTTTTGACTGGATTCATTTGTATTCAGGTATAATAGAACAGGTCATTAGAACCAAACTAAAATATCTAAATGCATCTTTGTGTTAAAGGTGTTATCACAAAATCTTAGCCAATCCATTCTGCAGTTTCAGTAAGCACATAATTAAGAAAAGATGGAAGAATTTTGTTTGTTTTTGCTTTTAAAACCTAAAGAACATTATTGAATGGATCTGCTGAAACATTGTAATATCAGCAACACCATGACAAATTTCAATTGACAAAAATCTTGGAATGTTAATGAATCTTTTCATATTTAAATATCTGTAAATAACCTTTAAGAAACTTATATAATCAATCGCTACAATATCCAATTACAATTGGTAAATTTTTGTTTTAGGTACTGACGGCTTTTCCCCCTCTAAATTTATTCAAAATAGCATTATTTCTGTGTAAATGTATATGCTGAACTCAAATCAACAATTAGTTATTAAAGAAACTTACCTTTTTTGCTTTGAAAGTCCATAAAAAAAAAAGAACTATATCTCGCACTTTTTCTCTCCCGTAACTCTCACAAAGTCATGTAATTAACTGCAGAATGACGTTTTATGTAGGCTGAATTTTTTGTCAAATTTTGCCTGATTTTCTTCCTTTACTGAAACTTTCGGTGATGTACTTCCTTTTCTGAGAGTAAACAAGTGTAGAAATACAATAGCGTATTACTTTAATTTCTGGAAGTACATTGCCAAAAGTATCAGTAAATGAAGAAAAATCTGTCAAAATTCAATCACATGTGCAGTTTGTCATTCTGCAGTTAATTACATGACTTTGTGAGAGTTACAGGAGAGAAAAAGTGCAAGATATAGTTCGTTTTTTTATGGACATTTAGATAAAAAAAGGTAAGTTTCTTCAATAACTAATTGTTGATTTGAGTTCAGCATATACATTTGCACAGAGATAATGCTATTTTAGATAAATTTGAAGGGGAAAAGCGACGGGACTTAAAACGAAAATTTACCTTACAATTAGTAACATCAGTTGGTATTAGATGTCAACTCAAACATACAGCTGATAACTTAGTGATAGGATATTTTCTTGGTTTGAAATTGGCCTTTTATTCTCTTTAGTGAATTTATGATTGAATAAAATGTTTGATTTTTATTTTCACTTTTTTTAAAGGAAGGAACAACTTGAGGATATTATAGGATTTCTTTTTTACTATTTTCTATTTTTATTTCCTTTTAAATTTATATTGTCCTGATTCTGTGAGGGTATTGGAGAGATGATAGATCAGCAATATGGTAATTGCAGGGAAGTTCAAAAAGCACTTCAAAGAATGCAACTTCCTCTTGATCATATGGAGATCATCATGGACATTTCATGCCAGGACATCAGAAGAAGCTTCAGGCAAAATGTGCACGTCAAGTGAAATGTCCTGATGAAAAGAGCCAACCTTGTCTCAAGGAAGAAATAAGTGCAAAAGTGCAAATGTTTATGTTGACTTCATAGCCTTAAGGGACAAGGCCAGAAGAGGACAACTTGCTTTTGGCTTTCTGGCTAGGTAATCCTTGGTACAATTCCAACATTTGTAAAACTATTTCTGTAAGTACATATGTCAATATATGTCCATGTTAGTACATTTGTATATATGACTTTCACATTCAATGTCAGAACTGGATAGCCAAAGTGAAATTAACCACTTGTTTCTATCATTTGTTGTGGTTCATTATTTTTTATATATTTTGATGAGCCAAGCCAAATCAAGGTAATTGTGAAATGAATAATTGTTAGAAAATTAAATTGTGTTGATACAGAGGATAAGGTCTCATTTTTCAGCTTTCTAACTTAGATTGTTTGCATAGCCATCAATAACTTTCTGTTATTGAGAAGGCATGGAATAAAAATAAGGATATTAGTTTAAACATAATTAATAATTCTTGATCCGAGAAATTCAGGCAGAACACCTCTTTATCTACCCATTCCATTTCACATGCTTACAGTCCTGCAGCATATAAATGGTCAGCATTGTATTTCAATACACTGTATTATAACCCATTACATGATTAACATCCATCTTATGCTCACCTCATTTATATATATATAGTTTTACTGTATGTTATATTTATAGGATAAAAGTGCTTAATATTTGAGATAGAGCTTATGTGAATATAAACAGTCTGGATATAAAGACCCATACTGAATGGCAACAGTCTGTTTTATGCATGGACACAATATTTTTGCCATGAAGATTGTATTCAAGCATGAAACAGACTGTTCACATTTGGTGTTGATCTGTGTTCACACACATACACATGTATTTAATTTATTTGTTGAACATTATTTTTAAATTGATACTGGTATTTAAGTAGATATCCTGTTTCTACTTAAACATTATATTTATGTATATATTTCTACTGTCCTGATTATTTTTGAGAAATTTTGTTATGAAAATTTCTCATAAATAATCTGGCCGGTAGAAATCATCCACTGAGCTCTCTATACAGATATAATACTTAATATTTTATATTAAGGAGATCTTGTTAAATTATCCTTGCCATTCACAGACTTGACATCATTATTTATATATACTGTTTAATTAAAAACAATATCTACTCAAATACGAGTATTGATTAAAAATAAGTTAAATATGTCAATTGTTAATTCCATTTTGTTAATCTCTGCAACACACACACACACACACACACATATATATATATATATATACATATATATATATATATATATATTACTGAGGTGCTAATATATTTACCATCCTCACATCAGCTAAAACTGTTTAGAACAACAATCCACTTGTTGAATATCTTTTTGTTTTCAACAAATACAGAGCTACTTATCTTCAAACTTTTGTATATGCTCATCTTTGCTATTGCTTTTTAAATTTTTTCTTTATTAACAGTTTTATAATGAATTGTAAGATTGTTTTTCATATGTGATTCATTTTGATTCATGGATTGTTTTTCATATGTGATTCATTTTGATTCATGGCCATCATTTTTAAACCTGCAGAATGTGGAAATGGGAGACTAGCCAACCACCCAGCAGAGAATTGTTCCCTGTTTAGGATGTGGTTTCCGGCTTTGTCTTTTCCATTCTTTTTACCCTTACGTAGCCCCCTGCGCATCAGTAGCATTATCGCCTTACTTGGGGTGATATGATTAAAAAAAAAAAAAATTCAAGGAGAGACTGACCAATGTATAGTATAACTTATTTGAATTTACCTTGTTGGTTTTGTGACATTTCTATGATGAAATATTTGCGATCCCTTCTGGAGTATTACATTTCCATGACCTGTTTCCTTATTTTCTGCTTCTATTGGCAGGTTTTCATTTCACAAGTTTCTTCTGATGCACTCAGTAAGTCTTGTGAAATGAGTCTCTACCATTAGAAGCAGAAAATATGAAAACAAGTCACAGAAATGAAAAACTGATTATATTAGAAGAAGTGGAATTCTGACCTAGCCTGTTGTATTCACTTTCACATTAATGATCTTGGGAAAGGCATGAATCTATATGTTCTCTCTCCAGTTAGAGATTAAATAGTAGAGTAGACTGATTTAGCTAGGTTTCGTTGGCAACTAAAGAGAAGGAAAACTCTGAATTCTAAAATATGGAGATAGAAAAAGGAAGGCCCTTCCCTTATGTTTCCCAGAATGTAAAGGAAATCCAAAGATAGTAAAGAAAATGAATCACTGGTGAGCTATGATCATTGAAGTTTTGAAGGTATTGTTATATATCGACAAACAACAAACACGCATATATATATAAAAATATAAAGTTATATTTTTATTAATGACGATGAACCGTGTAGAATAGGGAACAGAGAATTGAGAGAGCGTGCTTCTAATGGGTTGACGGGAGTGTAGTCTTATCTGTTGTGTCTCTCTTCACCGGCCGATCTCTGTTGCTCCTCTACTGGTGAATCCGTGTGCCGAGGTCTTTTTATAATCTTCCAGAACTGGGACTTTTTCTTCCGGTTTTGCCTCGCCCACGCACGCCTACGTAATTCTCAGAGACACCTGTTCTGTTTGCCTCTGTAGTTATTTCCGCTGCTGCCGGAAATAAGGTCAAATGACATCCGTTTCTTTCAACGACCGGAAACACCCTCGCTTGCATCAGCCTTCCTCGGGTGGGGCCAGATTGTTATATTACAGTATATGGCATTTTTTTTTTTTTTAAATTAAAAGAGAAAATGGAAATTGCATATCAGAACTGGGAGAAATATTCTAATCTGTATGATTTGGAATGTTGCCAAAACTGCTGCTTATAAAGTTTCAGAAATTAATTTATCTTAGATCCCTCATACAAAACTAATGCTACTGTGAATTTTAGATATCTATAAAGCTGAGCTTCATTTAGCACGATGCCAAATTGGCAAGTTGAAAAATTGTGCTATGTCAGTTATCTGCCTCCCTTGAAAATCAGTATTTTAGATCTTGGCTTGTTACTTGAGTTTAAACACTGATAGCTAATGCCAGTAGCAAATGAGCAAACATCTTGGTCTCAAGGAAAACCCCTTGTACATATTTCAAATGCAGCTTGAAGTTTTTTTTTTGTCAGATCTCTACACTGATGCTGTTCATCTCTTTCAGTCTTTCTTATTTTTACATTTAATGAATTTTAACCCCCTAAAACCCAGGGTAAAATCTAGTAATAGTTAAAAAATTAAAATCTGGCAATAATTGCAGAAATAAAAATCTGGTATTAACATTTTCATTGCTGGAAAACTGCTTATGAAAATTGCATTACTTACAGTTCACATTCATAGAAATGCTTTCAAGACATTGTGAAATGTCAGTCTCTGCCATTTGTGTTATAAACTAATTAGCACTTTCTTACAATACAATCTGTTTTGTGATGAAGGAGGGTCAGCTGGAAAGTTCATAGGCTGACCTGGATGTGAATATAAGTAGGTTGCCCAGCTGTTGTTTTCCAGTACACTTGCATATCTTTTAGTCTACCAACTGGTGTATCTACTTACATTTATATCTAGGTCAGCCTATGAACTTTCCAGCTGACCCTCATATCTTTTTTATTGTTTAACTTGGTACTGCAAAATATTCCATAAAAACTGAAATTAAAAGCCACATAAACCTTGTATCGTCACTTATTTCTTGTAAAAAAGCCAGCACAGCAAGGCAACAATGCTATAACAATGCAGTAGTGGAATTGTTAATTATATATTTCTAGAAAAAATTTTTATATTAGACGTTTTTTAAAAAAAAATTGACTTTATAGGTTTAGAAGAATCTGTTATTATTATAGGTTTCTATCTACAAGCCATTAATATCTCCTGCTCCATTATCTGGTTACTAGCAGTATAGCCTGGTGTTGCTCAGGTGTAATGAAAGCTTTAAAACTAATCCATGGTCCTGTAGCTCAGACTTTGGCATGAAAGACTAAAAAGCAATAGTTGTTTCCAGTTAAAGTGAAACTGTAGACTGAAAGTAAAATGAATGGATGTAAGTCAAATTTTGATTTCCTGGTATCGATATCAAATAAGGTTTTTCATCGCAAACTGAATTTTGAAGGCTAAATAAGTCCTCTGAGTAAATGGTATCATGGCTGAGACTAAGAACTACAATTATATCTACTTAGAGCCAAACCCGAAGCAAAAACTAAAATAAAATGGCTGAAAAATACATGCAGGCAGATAAACAGACACACAAACAAACATCTTGCCTTTTATTTATATATATATATATATATTATTGATTTTCAATACTATTGTAAGAACTGCAACCTTGAAACTTCTGGATATCATTTCTTATGTCTTTGTCTATGAGTGTATCAAATTTGATTAAAATTGGACCACTCCTTCTATAACTCGATTTTTTGATTATCGATTTTCGATATTTATCAGGGGTACCTCAACACAAAACCTAGCTAAGAACACTTGCAGATGCTTATAGTACAACTGTGCAAATTTTCAAGAAAATCGGTTCAGCTGTTTCGGAGTCTATAGGTAACGGACACACACACAGACAAAGTTCGATTTATAAATAAGTTTAGATTCTTTTTTTAATCATATCACTCTAATCAATGTGGGACCACCACTAGTATGCAGGGAGTTACAGAGAGAGAGAGAGAGAGAGAGAGGAAAAGGTTACAGCAAGTGTTGAAGAACAGATAAAAAATGGATGAATTTCAGTGAAATAGATGGTAACTGACATTTCATTGAAAACTTTGGAGGTTTTAGATATGAGGAAAGCAAGTAAAGGGTAGGGAGTTCCACAGGCATGAAGTGGGAGAAACTGTTATAGTAGAAGAGGCTGTTACATTTAATTATTTCAATGGGAAAAGGGTGGGACCTAGATGCCAATCTAGTAGCATGTGTAAATTTATGTTGTTGGAGCATCAGGAAAATAAAGCTCATCAGAGTAGTTGCCATGGAAATATTTGTAGAAAAGACAGAGGGAAGTCACATCATGTCCATGAGAAAGTGACTGAAGTCGAGATGCCAAGTCAGGATTGATTATGTTGCAGATTCTTCTTTGGATTTTGTCGAGAACCTTGAGAAGTATAGCAGGAGCGTCCGACCAGATATGGCAACAGTATCTAATGCATGGGTGAATGGTAGATTTATAAATGTACAAAATGGAAAACATTATAGCCTGACACAGTGATTTAACCTTCTTAGCAGTAGATTCAGTGTAGCCATTCCACTTCAGGTCAGTTGAGAGTGTGTAGTCAAGGAGGTTCAGTGTGTTCCTCTCCAGAAGTCTAGCATCATCCATTTTGATGGCTGGTAGGAAAGTTACTCTTTGGTGGATAAAGGATAGCAGTTTTGTTTTGTTGACATTAAAATTTACTAGCCATTTCCTACCCCATTCCATCACAGATTGGAGTTCCTTTTCAAGAGCAGCAGCCAGGTTTGCTTTGTCAGCCTTGGCAGTTTTACTATTTAGGTGGAAGTAAATGATGATGTCATCTGCATAGATACCTACTTGGGAACTGATTTCATCAGGAAGATTATTGATGAGGATCAGAAAAACTGTAGGACACAGGATAGAGCCTTGAGTGATGCCTGTTTTTGTATGAAAGAATCTGGAAGTTTGCTCATTCAAAACTACCTTCATTTCACGATTTGATTAAATCAAATTGTCCTGAAATAGCGTAGACCTGGAGTGTGTGCAGAAGGCCAGCATGCTAAAACCTATTGAACGTTTTTGAGATATCAAGAGAAACAGCTGGAGTTTCACCATTCTTATGAAGAGTCTGGCATGCTTATTCAGAGATGACAGGACATCAGTGGTAGACCTGCTGAAGCAGAAGCCCAGAAATTAGGTTGTTGGATACTTAACTATTTTAACACTGATAAGGTATTATCAATAAGTTTTTTATATAATTTTTCATATGTTCATAAATGTTTTTTCTTTTTGGAACTCAAATTATATAAGAATTGTCCAAAGCTTTTGTACTTTCAAGTGCTTTCGGCTATACTTTTAGCCATTATGAAAAATTAATTTTGTTTTACATGTGGAAAATTTATGTATATAGAGTCTTTTGTATGTTAATCTTGTTGATAATGGTTAAAAGTATAGCTGAAAGTGCTCGAAAGTACAAAAGCTTTGGACAATTCTGATATAATTTGAGTTTTGAAAAGAAACAAATTATATGGACACATTACAAATTACATAAAAAAACTTAATGATAATACCTTGTCTGTCATTTTTAATGAAACCTGTATAAAAGAGAGATTGTTGCCCAAATACACAATACATAGCTATACATACATGCAAATTGTGTATAAAAATCAAACATATAAAAATACTGTGAATTTTGTATAAAGTCAGCTTAGGAAGGAGGGGAAAAAATAAAATATCTAATATTAAAAACAATGAATAAATGTTTTAATGATTGTTGCTTGTTTCTTATTTAATAGACCCTAACAACTGGTTTCACTGTAAAATGTTCAGAGTGAAAAAATTAGACAGAGACAGACTTGGTGTTTTCTGTTGATTGTTTTGTTCTTGTGTCTGATAAATTATCTTAGAGAAAATCATTGCTAATAGATGATTATAAGGAAATATTACTGCCATTGTTTTTATATGATAGTTTTATGTCTACAGTTGATGTTGCTTGAGGTTACTTCTTGCTAGTCTAGTAGTTGATATTTTAAAGTTATTAAATTAAGTTCTTCAAATTATTACAAATATATGTATGATCATATTTACATCAAAAGTTACTCACTGGATAGCTTAAAAATTGATAGTTTTGTGACTTTTTTAAAACTAATTTACAAGTTCATTTAGGGCCAAAATGTTTTTCTTTCTGATGGTTTTTATCACATATTCAATAATAATAATAACAACAATTAACCCATTATGACAAACTTTCTTCAGAACTTAGGCTTTTTTTGCCTCATCTACTCTGCTGGTTAATGGTAATATGAGTGTTGCCAGATACAAAAATTTAGGTAACCTCCTCCTTTAAAAAGAAAAAGAAGATTGCCATGCATTAATGGTTTAATTTAAGCATCTTAGCTAAGTCGGAGTTATTTAAATTAAAAAATGACATAATACTTGCTAAATAATAAATTTAGAGGGTGCTCCAAACTTTTCCCCTACAGTGTATATCTAAATAAAAAATGAAATTATGGTAAATGAAGATGTATAGACATATTTAATTAAGCAGTTGATCATTAATTCATACATATATATTCAAACAACAACAAAAAACACAGTTATAATCTAAAATTCTATAAATAATACCCTAATATTTATGGGACCACCAAGTCAGGTAAAAAAAACAAAAAACAAAAAACTCTGAAAAATGACATAATGGATAAATAGTAACAAATATTTACTTAGCGATTCATGCATTTATTAAAAAAATTACTTAAACAAGAAATAAATAATATACCTATATTTTCTAAATAACACTTAAGAAAACACCAGAACATTTGAGAAAACGAATTACCTTAAAAAAATTGTCAAGTTCAGTGTGTAATATCAAAAATGACTTTGTTACATTACCTTTGACATTCAGAGGCAAAAGAGAAAAAAGAAGAAAAAGTAATAAGAAAAGAGAAAAAGAGAAAAGGAAATGATGAAAGGGAGAAATAAGCAGAAAATTCTACACACACACACATACAAAGACAAAGGAAAAAAAAACACCAATAACTAGAGCATAAATTATTTTTTAACTTAATAGAAAAATAATTAAAATTAGAAAATCAGCAGTCTGTTGCTGAAACCTCCTGATGAGTGGACTGAATGATTACAAAAAGGTTCATCTATGAAACTCATGATTCAAGATATTATTTATAACATCTATCAGCTAAGTGACAAATTTTACCTATATTAACCATATATAATGAATTTGTTTTTAATCCAATATTTTTATTACGTCAAATGTTATTATAGTAGATGTTCTGTATTTTAAAAAAATAGCCTGTTTTTATTTATCAAACAATGTCTATTATGTCTATCAGCCTACAGAAATCTTAGTGATGAAAAAGTGTTCCCAGCAGTAATCAAATCTGTGTCCCCGCTTTGTAGGGGAAATCGTTATTTGATTCATTGTGTTTTACTGCTTGACCACTGGATTAGATGGTGGTTTTCCTTATAAAAGGGTGATTCATGTCCAATCTCTGAAAAAGAAGCACATGATTTTAATTTTTAAAAATTTTTCTTGAATGAGAACTGTATATCAAGCTGATATGTTTTAATAAATAAAAATGGAGCATCTATTTCAAATATTGAATATCTACTTTAATTATGTTTGATATATATATATATATATATATATATATATATATATATATATATATTTCATTAAAATATATGCCAATTAGTAAATTTTATCTTAACACACAATAATTTTAAATTCAACAACAAACACTATTTACAGATCAGTGGCACAGCAATGGGTACGAAAATGGCACCTAGTTATGCCAATATCTTTATGCACATTCTAGAAAGAAAGATACTAGACAATTCACGATACAAACCATCACATTATTTTAGATACATTGATGACATTTTCTTAGTATGGACTCATGGAGTAGAAAAATTAAAAAAACTTTTTTACTTTCTGCAACAACTTCCATAATACAATTTACCATGGAGTAATCAAACACATCCATCCCTTTCTTAGACGTCATGATAAAATTAAGCAAACATACACTTTCCACCAGTCTATACAACAAATCCACAAATCAACATAAATTCCTACACTTTAACAGTTGTCATCCCCTTAAATTAAAAAAATCTATCATATACAGCACATTTCTAAGAATCAAACGCATATGCTCAGACCATCCAGATTTTCTAAACAACATTAACAACCTAACAAAGCAATTTCTAAAATGTAAATACCCAATAAAAATAATAAAAGAAGCACTAAATAAAACCATCCACATAAATTGTAACACACTTCTCACATACAAGAAAAGAAAAAACAACAACCGAATTCCCATGGTTTTTAACCACAATCAACATTCACACACACTTATCAAAAATTTAAAAAATAATTACAAGAACCTCCAATCAAACAAAAAAATCAAAGACATTTTCGATAAACCACCCATAAATGCAATGAAACAAACACCCAACCTATCAACTATCCTCACTTCTAACAAATATCTAAAAAACACAAACCTATCAGGGAATTTAAAATGTCAGAAACTTAGGTGCCTAATTTGTAAACATTTGGTAAACGACACAATATTCTCTGTACCCAACACCAAAATCAAATTGCACCCACCACGCCTCACTTGTGACAGCGAAAACATTATATACCTCCTCTTCTGTTCAATATGTCCCAATAGTGGATATATTGGCGAATCCGGTAATAGCTTTAGATTTCGCTTCAATAATCACAAACTTAATATACGCCAAAATAATCAATATTTTCCAGTAGGAGCACATTTCAATCAACCGGGTCACACCTTAGAAAATTGCAAATGTTTACTAATAGACTCCAATTTTAGTTCTACATACGCACACAGAAAGAAAGATAAATACTGGATTTTAAAATTAAATACACACAAGCTAGGGTTAAAATAGGGACTTAGGTGCTTTGAATCTTTACAAATACTTCAATAACTAAACTTTTTTAGATACATTTAAAAATATTTTTTAAACTTTTTTAGATACATTTAAAAATTTTTTTATCTAAAACAAATTTACAAGCATTATTAAAGATAGGTCTACGTTTACAAACATAATTTTTAAAAAAATCTGTCGTTTTCAACGTCACTTGATGTAAAAACAAAAACTCTCTCCAAAAACGTCACATGATGTAAACAAACTCTTCACTGACGCTCTCGTGAAATCTTGCAAAATACATTACTAATTCAAATTTTAAAATCATTTGTTTCTGATGAAGGATCGAGGGCGATCTGAAATATAAAATATAATAGTAGAAATAAACAAATACTGTGAAAAAAACACATTTTTAAACTCAAAACTTTTTAATATTTTTTCCTATACATATTAAGGCAGTATACATGGATCATCACTATGCTATTTGGCCCTTACTTAAACGGCAAAAAAACTCCACGATAGAAGAAAACTGGAAAAAATTCTCTACAAATTGGCACAAATACACTCGGACATTATATTTCTCGGACTTTGCAAAAAAATGGAATTAATACCAAAAGGATTCAGATTTAAATACAACTTCCAACACAGCTTTATTACAATGCATAAACAAAAAGCTCAACATATATACAACAGAACCTCCACGCAGTTAAGAAACCTTGTGCACAACTCCACTTACATTAAGAAATCCTTCTACATGAACTTATCTAAAAAAATCAGTTATTCTCTCTATCAAACACTTTCTCCTTTCCAATACTTTCAAGTAAAAAAAACACTCAATTTCCTGTACGAAAAAAAGCTGACACAGTATATATTTTTGAAAAACTAAAAACTCAATAAACTAATTGCTGAGGACCCCATTTTACAACACATACCTCACCTGAATAACTACTTAATAGAACACATTCCACGAAGACCTCACTATGTACGCTACACTCATAACACCTCTGCTGATAATCACATCGCAAACCTATCTAAATATAGTCTCACCCAAGGAGAAACCTCTTTATTAAATAAAGGATTATCATTCTGCCCCTTACAGCCACTAAACCCTCTAAACCTTTGCTACAATATGGAAAAATACCTTCGTAGACTGAGACTAAAAGAATATTTCTCAAACAACAGATCCACTTCTACTGACAACAACGCTAAACAATCACACTCCAAACTTCCTTTAACGAAAAATAATACCTTTTGGACTCCCCCAAGTGGACACAACCTACACTTGGATCAATATGCCAACAAAGCCAGACAACACATGGATAACTTCTTAAAAAACAAAGGACACCTAACAAAAAAAACACGACCTATCCAAAGTAGAACATCAAGCCATTTATACACTTAAAAACAACCAAAACATAATTATCGTACCAGCCAATAAGGGAGGAGCTACAACCATCTTAGACACCAACAACTATATTAAAGAAGCAGAATCACAACTTCAAAAAATGATTACAAGAACCTCCAATCAAACAAAAAAAATCAAAGACATTTTCAATAAACCACCCATAAATGCAATGAAACAAACACCCAACCTATCAACTATCCCCACTTCTAACAAATATCTAAAAAACACATACCTATCAGGGAATTTAAAATGTCAGAAACCCAGGTGCCTAATTTGTAAACATTTGGTAAATGACAATATTCTCTGTACCCAACACCAAAATCAAATTGCACCCACCACGCCTCACTTGTGACAGCGAAAACATTATATACCTCCTCTTCTGTTCAATATGTCCCAATAGTGAATATATTGGCGAATCCGGTAATAGCTTTAGATTTCGCTTCAATAATCACAAACTTAATATATGCCAAAATAATCAATATTCCCCAGTAGGAGCACATTTCAATCAACCGGGTCACACCTTAGAAAATTGCAAATGTTTACTAATAGACTCCAATTTTAGTTCTACATACGCACGCAGAAAGAAAGAAAAATACTGGATTTTAAAATTAAATACACACAAGCTAGTGTTAAATAAGGACTTAGGTGCTTTGAATCTTTACAAATACTTCAATAACTAAAACAAATTTACAAGCATTATTAAAGATAGGTCTATGTTTACAAACATAATTTTAAAAAAAATCTGTCGCTTTCAATGTCACTTGATGTAAAAACAAAAACTCTCTCCACAAACGCGTCACGTGATGTAAACAAACTCTTCACTGACGCTCTCGTGAAATCTCGCGAAATACGTTACTAATTCAAATTTTAAAATCATTTGTTTCTGATGAAGGACCGAGGGTGGTCTGAAATATAAAATATAATAGTAGAAATAAACAAATACTGTCAAAAAAACACATTTTAAAACTCAAAACGTTTTAATATTCTTTCCTATTAAAATCAATTAGTATTCATGCAGAGAGTATTTTTAATGTCATACATGTGTATATTGGAAATTTGAAAAAAACTGTTTTTATTTTGCTGTTTTTCATATATAACTGAAAGAAGCAAGTAGAAGCAACAAAGTAAGGATTTGGTATTATCTTTATTCTCATTAATTACTATGAGCTTTAAATTTACAAGCATAGTGATGTATTATACTTGCTCAAAACTACTCATCATCAGATATGTATGTTGGGATGTGTCCACTGAAGCAAGTAAAATTGCACACAAACACACATACATATGCACATGTTCACAAGACTCTGTTGGAAGTTTCAACATCTACTAATGCATTTGAATTGATTGGATTAAAAATGTCTTTGTGATCTTCCAGACATTATTGATAGAAGTGGCTCCAAAATAAATTCTTCTCACCAAAATGAATTTCTGTATTCCTTTATCAATGTTTATTTTTGAAAACAGTTTTTGCATTAGGTCCAATTCATGCATACAAAATTTGACTGAATCTCTAAAATAATTTTAATGATTCTTTACAATTTGGAAATAGTTTGAAAAATGGATTTAAAAAAGTTTCCAGTTTTGGTTTTACATGCCAAAAGAAGTTTGACTGAATAAACAAAATTGAAAAAAAAAATGCAGTTTTCTTGAATTTCAAATTAAGTTAAAATTTGAGATAATAAATAGTGAATTCAAACTCCTATCACAACCTGCAAGAAAATTGTATTGTATCTGATAAAATGATAAAATTCTAGATTGATTTTTAGTTTTCAGATTTTTGCATTTTCAGCTTGATTTGATTTTTTATATGTATCCAAAATAATAATTTAACAGATTCATGTACTTTGTTTGTATAATAGATAAATGTTGATCTTAGCCACAGGAAGGAAGTGTGAGAGGCTAAGATGATGACTAGTTTTGGGATCCAGCAAAAATGAGGAAAAGAATGGAAGTAACTGAAATGTGGTCCTACTGAAGAATGCTGGGGTTACCATGGACTAAACATGGGAGCAACGATGAGGTTTTTGAGAAGATGGAAATGAAAAGAAAACTGATACTTAACATCAGGAAAAAGACTGCTGAAGTTTCGGGGACATGTAATGAAAAAGGAGAGCTTGAAGAATTTGATACTCACGGGACAGATAGAGAGAAGGTGAGACTGGTGAAAGCAATATGTGACATACTTGATGGATGGTGAAGTAGGTTTTAGGAGGAGTAACAGAAGAAGGGGTGTTAAGAACTTCAAGGGATAGGAAGATGTGGAAGGCCATGATTACCTATGTCCAGCACATAGAAGAAGATAACTCTGTTTACATAATATTTATATTACTCATTTCTTTGTAGCTATTATGCTATTTTATCTATTTACTTAGACGTGAGTACTTTAATAAAGAGTTAACAAGAGTCACTTTTAACTGTAATTGTTTAAAAATTACCTAAATATAAAAATATGAGCAAAATCAACTTTATTTTCAATATTTCATCTTTTTAAACTTTTTTCTTTTTACAAGAATATTGTACATCCATTCTTCATTCATTCATCCCTTAGTGACTTTGATATAAGAATTTTGTAATTGTTGTCATGACAGTTTCACTAATTCATTCAAATAAAGTTGTTGTTTGGGTACCATAATGTTTGGCTATTTTTGCAGTTCTCTTATTGTGGCTTTTAGTCTGCTACTGTTGGTTAGTGGCAGCTTTATCTCATATCTAAGAATTCAATTTCTTTTCTTCTGATCACTTCATTTATGATGGTAGCATTGATGACTAAATAGATCAATTTTTGCTTGGAAAAGCCAATAGCATTGACTACATGGTAATACTGGTGAAAGATGAGGCTGATTTTCTTAAGCCTTTTTCTCATGTCTTTTAACATCTTCCTTTTCTCTTTTGGTAACTTTGAAGTTTTTGGTTCATATAGTAATAGAACACAGCCAGTTGGTATAGTTATAGGCTTATGTTTCAAATGATTCAGGCACAAGTCCTGTGGTTTTAGTGTTGTTTTGAGTTGGTTCTTGTATCTTCAAAGAGGGATACTCCATAGTCTTTTCCTTGAAGTGAGCTCACTGAATAAAACTTGACGTGGAAGCCTTGACTGTTCCCGTATGTTCACATATCCTGCACATCAAAGACAGTTAAACTTGTTTTGAAAAGAGTGTTATTTTTCTTAGTCTTTTATTGTAAAATGGTATGATATAATCTTTATTATTTCTTTACACAACTAGCACTGAATCTCCAAAATAATATGATTGACCATGGTAAATGTAATAGCGTTGATAAAATTTAAGCCTGTCTGTC
This sequence comes from Ascarosepion bandense, assembly GCA_037127315.1. Lineage (NCBI taxonomy): Eukaryota > Metazoa > Mollusca > Cephalopoda > Sepiida > Sepiidae > Ascarosepion > Ascarosepion bandense. The sequence goes on from JBBBDQ010000739.1 coordinate 466,104, forward strand.
TGTCAACATATGGACAGTAAATAAAATTATGAACAAACTGAAGGATGGTATTTGATTATAATTTCAGAGAATTGCTGCCCATACTTGATGTGATGTACTGATGGTGGCCACAGTGGTCAGATCAACATTCCAAGACCAGGTTCTGGACAGCCAGATGCTCATGAATCTCATCATATGGGATACAGTAGCACTGTGCAGATTAGGGCAATGTGACCCCTGGAAAGTCAACACGGTTTAAGAACTATTTACTTGCAGTAGAACAACAGACAGGCTTGCCTCTAGCCAAACTTTGATTTAGGCCACAACATTTGTCATGTACACTAATGGCCATAATTATTAGGCAACCCCAGTATCTTCAAAAAATGATGTATTTCATACTATTTTTTAGTATTTAATGCCAAGTGAATAATTGTAAATGAATATAGAATGGTTCTTTTGTTAATACTGCACAATAACATGTGCATCAAATGAATTTATAAATATTTAATAATTACCTATATTGCAGTTTTATCAATGAAAGAAGGAAGAAAATTTAGAGTGATTCAAATGAGTTCATCTTTGCTACCTTGCCTTGTAAAATTTTGCAAAGTAATAATAATAAAACAACCATTCTATTTTCATTTAGAATTATCCACTTGGCAATTAATACTAAAAATAGTATGAAATACATCATTTCTTTTAAAAAACTGGGGTGGCCTAATAATTATAGCCGGTAGTGTATGTCTCCTGTGGTGTTGTAAGAGGGTCACTTAGGAGATTGAATAGTGTCTTGTAGAGTTCACTACTAGGGTAAAAATACAAGACAAAAAAAAGAAAGAAAATATAGAAAAAATACAATGCAGGCAAACAAAAGATTCAAATAAATACAAAACAAGCAATGATTACAAAGAGAATATGCAAAGCAAAAAAAAATAAAAAATGAAAAAGAAGAAAATGTATTAAACAAACAAAATAAAAATGTAAAAAATACAAAGCAAGCCAAAAGATGAAATAAAACAAAAACAAAGTTAAAAAGCAGATATTTTAGCAACAAATTATAAATAAAATTTGAAGGGGTTTCGATCATGTTTATTAAATTGTCCTTGTGTCAAAGATAACTGAACTTATCACAATTTACTCTATATCGGAAGATAAAGAAGATAAAACTGTTTTGTTTGTATAAACAAATGAAAGTTTATCGGACAGCATAACATTAAATTGTATGGATGAAATTACTAAAATGTGAAAATGTTCTAGAAAAAATAGTAGTAAAAAGTTTAATGAGTTCATTTTTAGCAAAATATATGTGCAGTTCAAAAAGAGAAGTCCATGTTTTTGCTGTGTGTATCAACATAGTAGTAATAAAGCCCTTAATCCTTTCTTTCTTTTTGTGAATGGTGAGTAAGTGAAGAGGAAGAAAAAGTTATAAAGGAAAAACGTACTTATTGACGTTAACTTTAGGAGTCAGTTGAAGTGTCTTGTTGTTGATGGTGAGTAGACGAAGAAGAAGAGATAAAGGAAAACAGCACACTAGAAGGTGAGGGAGTGCATATGTTTGTCACCTGAACATGTTTGAAATTTCTCTTGTTACATCGTAGCAGTGTCTTGTCTAATTTTTGCTCCATTCTGGCTGCTTGGTTAATTGAGGAATCTGGATAAGTAGTAGTCAGCTCGAATCATGTGATCAACTTCAATTCCAAACTTATTGTTTTAGGTGGTAAGAAATAGGATACGAGTCATAAAGCTCTGTTTGTTGTTTTCTGTCTAATCAGAATCCAGAATTACTAATCTTCATACTGGTTCACAAAATTTGCCTTCGTCTTTTTTTCTTCAAAATCTGTTTCCAGTGGTTTTGATCTGATTTTGTGTGTGTACAATTTTACTTTTTGTGTTTCAGATATTTGCTGAAATTATATAGGATTTGTATCCTATAAACAAAACATATCATATTTTTGGACTCAAACACTATTTTTAATCATCAGTTGGATAAATGCAACTATTTTTATCATGTCTGAGCCAAAGCTAATTTAGTGAAGCATTCAGTTTAAATGAAATTCATTACACTACAATGAATGGGTTTATAAGACAAGTTTGTTGACACCTTTGCTGTGCCAGATATCATTTTACTAAGATTATTTGAACCTGGCATGAAGCTACAGTAGATGAACTCTCACTGAAGCACATACAACTTATGCAAATGAATTGCTTTGTGAGATAATCTTATTATGCTATGTGCTAAACATTGTTGTAAACTGACCCCACTCCCTCCAAATTTAAGAACATTAATTTTTTGAATACAAAAATATGATTGATTTGCAAACAGAATTTTTTTTTCTTTGTTGACATTTAAGTTTCAAGAAATTAGATTATTGCCTAACAAAGGAAAATTTATGTTATTACATTTTAAAATATATTTGTTGTATTTGCTTAGATTTGGAGGTTGTAAAAAGACAGCTTTATTTAAAGTAACTCTGTCAATTCTGGAAAGAAATTGAAATTTCCCATTGATATCAATACTTGCAATTAGCAGTAACATTTTGCAATCTAGACTTTTTGACTCAGTGGAAATTCATTGTTATATTGACTGATTTTTGGAGGCTGTAAAAGAACACCCTTATTCAGAATATATTTGTTAGCTCAGAAAAGAAATTGACAATAATCTCAGTACTTGTGTTCAGCAGTGACATTTTGAAAAGTATAATTTTTTTTATTTAGTGGAAATTCTTTGGAAGAAAAAATTATGTAAAAGCATTGTTATAAATACTTATTCATTATAGACTTCAACATTCTTCTTTGGCCATGCTATTATTAGGCAGTGCACAAGAAAACAGAACTTTGTGCTGGAATTTCTCTTAAAGTTTATTGTTTTTGACAAAAGACAGATCATTGTGAATTATGGTAAATAATTATTTTCTTTCTTTTCTTCTCTACTGTGTCCAGTGACTTTCTCCTTTCAAGTCTGGAGGCCTCGTTTTCTTAAACCTGTTTTTGATTGTTTTCTTGTTGTTTGCAATTTTCCTAAGAAAGAGACCAACTCATTTTCAAAAGAAGCAAATGCAAACTAAGTTTCCTGCCAAATGTTTCCTCTTTTCGTATTTTGTCGATGAATTCAGCTGTAACTGGATTTGAATGAAAAGAAAGCTCTTTCCCCTGGAAGTTGATTGTATTTTATGCTCATTACCTACTGCTATTCTTTGTTTCTATTTCCTGATTACAAGTAATTTCTTAACTATTCATTTAGGACAATAAACCTTCTGATTTGTCAAGTAAAGATTACACATTTGTTCTGTGGTAGAATTTCTTAGATTGGTTTCCTTTTGCTGCTCTTTCATTCAGTGGATGTTTTTCTCTAAATATGATTTTTATTTCCTCATTTCTCTATTTTATTTTTCAATTAGTTGGACCATTAACTTTTTTCCTGCCTGTGGTAAATTTTCTTTTTGAGAAGTTTTTGCTTTTTTTTTTTTCATTTTCTTTGCTTCTGTTCTTTTGACAGGTTTATGCTATTGGGACAAGTATCGACTCAGAAATGCTTATATTCTTTTCAATTAAAGGAATGGACAGTAATTCTGGTGCAGTACAACAATAGAAAACCTTTTACAATGTTATTCATGCTTTTATAACACAATTACCAACTACTTCAGTTGCTTGTCCATTTCTGATGAAAGGAATATTAAGTATTGCACTTAGGCAGATTTAAACTTAATTAAGGCCTACATAATCATATTCAGGCTAATATCTACTTTTTGTCACTGTCTTCAAATTGTATATATTTAAAAATTTTAAGACCAAAATTGTCATTTAAAATGTTTTGAGGAGGTGATATACTAATAATGATGGCACACAATTCTTGCTTTAAGATTTAGAAATGAGACATAAGGACTGTTTTATATTGAGTGAATGTATTTTGAGACTTGCTTATACAAATGTTTGTACTCATATAGTAACATGTACTATTATTCATTGTTGGCTTTATCTTGTATCCAAGAATTTAATTTCTTCTTTCCTGATTGCTTCCTTTATGATGATGATGATTACATTCACTAACCAATGTCCAAGTTCAGGACTAGAAACTTCCAGTCATCAAAACCTGCTCCTTTTATCCATTTCCTGTTACTATTTGGTTTTGCAAGAGTTGGTTAAGGTGAAAAGAAATTAGAGTAGAAGAAAGTGCTAGTGGTATGAATTTATTTAAGGTTGACCTCAACTAGCCAGGAAGTGACCCAAACACTTGATTTCATGCCCTTCTTCTGAGGCATATATGGAATGAGGCATGCAAAATCCAGTTATGAAACTGCAATAGACTGCTGCTGACACTGTTATAATTTTGAGGAGCACCTTCTGTAGTATATCAATCATGTGTAGTCGTCTTCATCTGCTGGTTCAACCATTGAGATCTGTTGTAATAATCATCTGCTTGTTTGACTGCTGAGGTCTTTGGGATTGGTTATGCTTGGTTTGGGTCTTCATATATTACCTTGCTGCTAAGGGTGGTCTTACCAGGAGTTTAGAACTTGCAATGGCATTGTTCTCACACCATGGAAACCCCTCCACCATGACAAGGAACAACCATCAGAGGTATGCTATGCACATAGAAACATACATGCATAGATGCACACATATTTTACATTTACTTGCTTCCCCGACAGCTACAATCTTCAAGAATTTAAATGTAAAGTCAATAGTCATCTCCTATCTCACTAACCTGCATCCTCTCTCTCATGCACCTTTCTCCGTCCACTCCACTCTTATCAGTATTCTCATCCTTCTCTTACCCACTTCCTGACACCCCCTATAACCTGTTAGTCTTTAATGTAACTTTCCTCCTATGTAACCCCCTGCAAAACAGTGGTAGTAAAATACCTTGCTTGGGGGCGATATGATTATTAAAAAAAAAAATTGTGTAGTCTCAGATAGTAATGCATCTATAAAGAAATACTATAACCAATCTTGAAATTCAGTGTATGTCATTTTGCTGAAGTGTAAACAATTTTGTTTTTCATAGCATTAAACATGTTGGATTTTGTGCCAAAGAAAGTGTATTTGCAGGGAATTTTACTGCACTAATTCATTCTTGTTGAGACTTATAGTTACCATGCTCTGTTGAAAACAACATGCAGAAATTGGTTTAGATGCTTCAAAAATAATGATTTTCATGTTAAAGATAGAGAATGCTCTGATGCAGCAAAAAAAGTTTGAAGACAAAGAATTAGAGGCATTAGATCATGAAGACTCATGTCAGGCACAAGGTGAACTTACAGAATCATTAGGAGTTGGTCACACAACAGTGTCAAATCATTTGAAAGCAGTAGGAATGATTCCAAGGCAAAAATCATTGGGTGCTGTACAAGTTGAAGCTGAGAGATGTTGAACATCACCTTGTCATGTGTGAACAACTGCTTCAGCTGCAAAAAAGGAAAGGTTTTTTGCATTGTATCATGAATGGTGATGAAAAGTGGATACACTACAATAACCTTTATGATCGAAGATTGTGGGGTAAGCCCAAACATATATCAACATTGGCGGCAAAGCTGAATATCCATGGTTCAAAGCTTCTGCTCTACATTTGGTGGGATCAGATGGGTCTAGTTTATTATGAGCTGCTCAAACTGACTGAAACTATCATAGGAGATTACTATCAACTACAATTAATGCATTTGAGTTGAGTATTGAAGAAAAAAATGGATGTTGTAAATAAAACATTCTTCTTCTATGTGCCCTGTCCTTTCAGGATGTAGGTGATCATGGCTTTTGACATTCCCCTATTCTTGGTGGCTCTTAGTACGTTTTTTCCTGTTGCACCACGCAATTTTGTTCTGTCATCCACCTGATCAGGCCATTTAAATATGTTATCCACTGCTTTCCCCTGTCTCTTTTTTCTCTATTTGGCCTGTTAATATCAGGTTCTCCAAGCCCTCCTTCCTCATTACATGTCCCAGGAACTTTAGCTGCCTCTTCCTGATGCTCAGTATTAGCTTCCTTTTTGTTTCTATCCTTTCCAAAATCTCATCCTTGCTCACATTCTCGATCCATGATCTACGCAGCATCTTTCTGTAAAACCACATTTCAATTGCTTCAAGTTTGTCTTTCATCTTCGATGATATTGTCCAGCATTCACTGCCATATTGAAGAACTGACATCACATAGCAATCCAGTACTCTTTTCTTTGTTTCTAGCGAAATTTTCCTGTTTCTTAATACTTTACTCAACTTTTTGAATGCTTCCTTCACCATTCCAATTCGCCTTTGGATCTCTGTGTTGCACTTTCCGTCTTCTGTAAGAACACTTCCCAGGTATTTAAATTTTTGTACCTGCTTGATTTTAGTATCCCCCACCTGTATTTGGCATTTTGGGCTGCCCTTTTTTGCTGATGACCATGCATTTGGTTTTACTTTTCATGAAAAATCAGCGAGAGCTTATTCAGGGTCCTAATACATTCAAGCCAAAAAAACATAGTATATAGAATTACTTAAAAATGCTAGACAATTTTTCTCTCCAGAATCTATCTTACATATCTGTCAGTCTACCATTTTCTGTACTTCAAATTTTACTGCTGTATATGGTCTGATGCTATATTTAGAGATTCTGGATAAAATTTAAAGAATCAGCAATATTATTGGTATTTTCCTGGCATCTTGGTTTCAGTCACTTTTCCACTGTAGTACTGTTGCTTCCCTGTACCTTTTTTATAAATATTTTCATGGTAATTGTATGGATGAGCTCTTTTCTTTGGAATGTTGACTCTTTGAATCTTAGCATAGTACTAGATTGGGACAAATATCCTTGGGAAAAGTATGAATCCTCCGTCTTTTCTCCCCTCCAGGTATGGGTGTAATACAAGACAGATTGGGTTCTGTAGCCTTGGTTGGCAACCAGTCTACCACAGAATTGGTTACCTAATATGGAAAAATCTTCTGCCTAGTTAGTCATGAAAGAGACATGATTTCCCAACTGTGTATAACACATGACACTCAACTGACTGACTGACTAGATGAGCAACAAGGTTTTATAAATCAATTTACTGTTGAATTGGCTAATGTAAGTAACCCTAAGTTCATTGCTATTTTTCTTGCACATCTCACTTGTGGAACTCTCTTCCAGCTCCATGCTTTCCAGCCAACTTTGGTCTTCAAAAATTTAAATGCAGTGTCGGTTGTTATCTTCTGTCTTCTTGATTACTCTTCTATTGTTTTTGCTTCTTAATAATGTTTCTGTTTTCTAATTTTCCGCTTCCAGTAACTCTTTGTTTCTTAGTGGCTTTACTGCTTTGCATGGGGTGAATTTGGTTAAAACAAAAAACATTCAAACAACTAGATTTTTATAACTACTACAGCTACCAAACAACCACCAGCAGAAACAGTATTTTAAAATTATTAATAAAAATTTATTTTGTTGGTATCTTTAATTTCTTATGTACAAGACTGACTGAGTGGAAGATTTAGAAACAAAAATTTTTAGTTGAGTTTGAAATTTTATTTTACTTCATAAATCTTCCTTATAATGATAAAGGTGTCATAATTGGAGACAAAACGGCTCCTAATCCTGTAATGATCACAGTTTGACTGATGACTTACTCTTTGTGCTGTTTAACATGTCTTGACTTCCATGTTAAAATCAAGAACATGCTGAGAGAGAAAGAAAGAGAGAGAGAGAGAAAAGTCAGTAAAATTTTCTCAAGTTTACAGAAAGGAGAAAAATAAAATGGTTGAAAGCTCTTGAAGGTATATATAACAAAAATTACAGATCTTCAAAAATAACTGTGCTAAGACAAATATAGATGTTCTTTTATGAAAGAAAGAAACTTGCAAACAAAATCAAGTAACAAACATGAACAAAAATATGAAATTCTTAAATAAAAATAAATGGAATATAATTTTGTAATCTTGCCAGGGAAAGAAAATTGTTTATGGTGGCTAAGATGTATATCAGAGAAAAAGAAAGAAACTTTTGAAATTAGGATGCTGTTCTCCATAAAACAAAGAAGGATGGGAGTGGAAATACAAACATTTTTTAAAATTAAGAAAGCCTGAAAAATGCAAGTCAAATGTCAAAGATTTAATCTAGCCATACCACTGATAAATTTTTTTGTTTCCTTTTGTTCATTTAAAATTATATTTGAATCCATTTTCTTAAAATATCAACCATTGAATGTTACTCAGAGCTAAATATTTTTTCCGGATGTTTTTAAAATTTTATTGCTGATTTAATTGTGCCAAAAAATATGGAACCAGAAAACCATGAGATTAAAACTATGAGGATTGACTTTGCTTTTTATTTCCAAGTTAGAGTAAATGCAAGTGATGTAATAAAAGAATTATTTTCAGAAAGGAGATTAGAAGATTTGACTTGATGGTTACTAAATTTATTTCAATGTGCTTTTTCTGCTTTGTGTCTCATCTCTAAGATATTTCAAAAAAAAAAAAAAGAAAAAAAATGAGTTTCACTGTTGGTATTCTCTGAAGTTTGATGTAGAAGAGAGTGATCAAAGAGTTAATATATCATTCTCTCAGAACCACCTAACCATCCAGGTGGCAGAAATTACAAAAGAAAAAACTGTTATATTTATTAGGAATTTTGAGAGATGATACCATTGTGATATCAAAGCGTAAAAAAAAAAAAAAGAAAAATGGTCACATTAGAGTATCTATTAGTCTGACATGAAGCCACAACTGTAGGGTGTCAAGTGAAGATTGCACCAAGATTGTCTGTTTGGCTAGCTCTTCTGGCCATCATTCTATGGAGAATGGTTATACGTAGATACTGGCTAAACTTAATCTAGGGAAAGACACTGGTGAGTGAATTGGACACATGATATACTGGTAATATTTGCTAAACATTACTAAAAATTAAGCACTCCCTCAGCAAAATGTATGGATGTATATATATATAAAAAGGTGATAAAAGTGAAAGTAAGACATTTTATTATTACTTATGCTACAATTGATGTGGTCTTTATTCTGTCACATTTTGAAAAGTATGTATATTTCATTATTAGATTTATATACAGAACAAACACCTGAGTCATGTTGACATCATGGGGATTTCCTTAGGTTGGGCCTGGCTATAAAAAGCAAAAGTAAGAAATAACTTTTGTTCCACTATAGTATAACCTTGGCAAGTATGTGTAAATAGAAACTTTTAAATGCATTCTTTGTGTTGTTCTTTCATTTCTTAACACATTCAGTGCTGACAGCTGTATAACAAAGGGTGGGCAACCAAGGCATAAAACCAGGTGTGTAAATCCATCCAGCACTTGTATTGATCCATCATGGCTTTGAATTGTCTCCAAGGTTGGCAGGTGCATATTTGATAGTGTAGAAGACATGCGATAATATATCAAGATCAGAAATTGTCAAAATGATTTGATTTTGCTAGTCTTTCATGCTTTAAATTTTCTTGAAAAAGACGAGAGTTTTCTAGGCTAATATATAAAAAGATAAGTTTCTACAGAAAGCATCTAACAGATATTTGCCAGCATATAAATGTTTTCAAATGGAGATTATTATTGTCCTGATTTTGTGACTTACTATTACAGTATAAAATCTTATAAGTGATTTGGCTAAGAATGAAAGGTTGTATGAATTCTTTTTTAATTCATTTTAGTTTAGATCAGAATTAAGGACTGATCACCATGTACACCCAATATTTTGAAAGGTAGGTCAGTACATCTGTGTTAATGACAGCTGAACTTTTGCTAACTAGCCATCAATGTACCCAGTTCTATTACAAAGACATGTTCTCAGTACATACAAAGGCTCATTTAAATTTACATGTAAAAGTCTTAGAGAATATAAGTCTTTCCAGCCATCTCTTTATAAATAGTGACTTCCAAACCTGAATTTTATCAACCTTATATATATAATATTGTAATTGTTTCCAATTTTATTAATTTATTATTAATTAATATCAATTTTATTTTCAGTCCTTGATAAAACTCTGATGAGAGTGGAATGAAAACTGATTTTTTAGTCCCTTTTTTCAATATATCTTTTTATTATAATTGTAATTATATCTTTATTATTTCCTGTTGTTTGATTTTAATATGTCAATTTATATTGCAATTATCAAGTTTTGTAATCTTGGTAAAATATTTCAATATCCTTAAGCATTAAATTCATAAAAAATAATAGTTAAATTTTTTAGTGTTTAAAGATAACAAAGAGATGACCCTTTTAATTTTAAACAATTTTTCCTTTAACTGAATTTGGCACAATAATATTTTAAGTTTTTATTTACAGTTCTTCACGAGCAGTTAAAAATGGAAAAAAATTATTTTAGGTCTCAAACTATCAATATAATTTCTCAGTTACAAGATGATGTGATAAATTAGTTTGCGCTGAAGAAAGGTATCTATTTCTTAAAACTTCTATGAATGATAAGTTATTAACATAGACTTATTCTAGCACAAGGCTACAGTGAGGACAAGTAACACATGATTACAGACATAGAACATTGGGTCAATGCTATTTCAATAATTTCTGTTTGGATTTCTGGAATAATAAGTTAATATTATTTACATTCAGACTGCTGTCCTTATTTTTGTCATCATTATTGCAACTACCAGGCCCAGGTATTGAACTCATAGAACAATAGCCTATTGAATTAAAGTGCTGGATTTCAAATTTGGGGATTGTGGTGCAGTATATATCAGCTCGGAGAGCTGAGTTCAAATTCCACTTGAATTCATTTCATTCACTAGCATGCAAATACCCTTGGGAAAGGTACTAATCTGTCTCTTCCCTCCTGTTATGGGTCAAATAACAGGATGGATTGGGTTTTATGGTCTTGGTTGGTAATTAGTCTACTGCAGAAAGTAATAGCAACCTACTGTGGGAAAATCTTTTGCCCAGTCAGTCATGTCTCTTTTGAGACATGATTGCCTAAGCATATATTACATATGGCACATAACTGACTGATATTATAATTGTGAGTTCAATCACTAAATGTAGTGTTACTGAGGTAGCAGTACAAAATCAGAGGATGTGTGCTGAATTATCTACAGCACAATATCCATGATAATGGATATTAAGTACAAATAAGACAAACACAAATAAGACAGAACCACAATAATTGAAAAGAGAGTAGTGGTTCAGTTGTTAGAGTCACAGAGAGAACAGTTTGATAATAATCATTAATGACACTCTGAATTCCTGACTGCTATTAATCTTTATTTATATAGCTATTTCAGCTCACAGACCATTCCATCTTTGAGAGTGCTAGAGGGGTGTCAGCTGCTTTACAACACTAAGCCAGGTAGTACTGATTTAGACTGAGTTTAAACAGGATAATCAAGAGCTGGGAAGTACTAAAAACAGAAATATTTAGGTGGGTACATTGTCCATCTGAAAGATTTCACTGCTATCATAGAAGACTGTTCTCATGAAGATGTGTACTCAGTCTTCAATGTTGTCCATTGTTTTTCAGCAGAATGTTGCCCAAATTAGCATACTGCAACTATTGGTTTGTTGTTTTCCCACATTGCATATTGGTATCATCGCTGATCCAAGAGAATAACACTCTCACATTATGCTGTCCAACTTCTTCAAGAGAAAGCAAAATTTATCAGACTAGACACTTTTTCAATTGATACATAATCCATTTGCAATGCTTGCATATTCACTGAAGATACTTTTAGAAATGGAAGTTCTTTAACATGAATACTCTAATTGACTTGCAACTGTGTGATCTCTAAGGCAACAAAGATCAATGTACTGTGTATTGTAACACATTCCTCCCTTCATGTTGATGCCACAGTAGCCCTTTTGTTGGCTCATACTTAGCTGGAAAATCTCCATTCACTTCTTATATTGACAAATCTTACCTACCCAGTGTCTTAGTGGTTCAGGATTTTTTCTTTCACTGTCATTAGGCACTCACCACAACTGAATGTGATCATGTCCAGAATCCATGCTATTCTTGTAATGCTCTGATTTTAGTCTTTTGGCCATAATAATTTGTTTTTACTCAAAGTCATAATAAATCCTTCTGCTTGCTTATAAATGTGACATTCAACAAATCAGAATAGAGAACTCAAGGTTGTCATACATGTTTAGTTATTTCTGTTACTAATACTCAGTTGTTATGAAACATTAGCTAATACTCTTGCTACATGTTGATTGTTACAATGTTTTGGTTCATCAATGTATATGTAATAATTAAAATGAAAGTATATATATATCTAGTGTATCGAGGCAGCAAATAATTTTCTAAACATATACTGTTAAATATAAGAGACAATGAATGTCTATTATGTTTAATCATGAGCCGTTCTAAACATTGTATTTTGGTTTTAATTTCAGTTGAAAATAAAGACAAAAATTAATAACTTCTCTGAAGATAGCTCATGTGAGCCGAAAGCTTAGAAGCAAATTAATAAAAAATTATCCAAATGTTGGAGAATTTTTGTCTTTATTTTCAACTGAAATTAAAGCCAAAATATGACGTTTAGAATAGCTCATAATTAAACATAATAGACATTCATTGTCTCTTATATTTAACAGTATATATATATATATATATATATATATATATATATATATATATATGAATGAAGAAAATATTTACAATGTTCAAAACATTAATTTACAACAGTGCTCAATATAGAAATAGAGCAATTTATTATAAATTATACTTTAGAACATATACAAACTACAATCTACTACAAAAGTGTACATTTTGTTTTGACATTGAAAGAACAATGTCTCATCAGGTAGTTAGTAATGATGGTAATAAACCTTATTTTTGAAAAGAAAATTGATGAAAATTCACTTCCTTTTATTGGCAACATTTTTTGTATGAGGTAAAGAGGATAGGAAATTTGAGAAAACAAAAAGAGAAATCCAAAAAGTGGAGAAAGAGGACACAGAGGAAATAAAAAACAATGAGGAAAACATGAGAAAAGAGCCAATGAAAGATGGCTCAAGGAGAAGTAGACCCCAAATTTAGGTAGGAAATAAAGTATAAGCATATACAAACATGTCTGGGTTTAACAAAGAGGAAAAAGTGAGAAAACGCATAGAGGAGGAAGAAAGTGAGAAAAAGTGAAAGAATGCACAGGGGAAAGGAAGTGGTGGGGGGAGACAACATGAGCTGCAAAGAAATAGAAATTTCAAACTTTGACCAGAAATGAATTGTAGATACATACGATTGTTAATAACATTGTATAAAACAAAATCCTTTGGCATTTAAAAAAAAAATGGTGAAATCGCATACACAAACATAGAAATTATTCAAAAGTGCAGATTTGAGGATATTTCAAAATACAAGACGAAGATATAAATTCATTAGTTCTAATATAATGGAAAAAAACTTATTAAAATTGAATTAAAAAATAAAATTGAATTAAAAAATTAATGTTAAAAATGACATTTAAATTTACATTTAAAACAGTAAATTGATCACAATTTGTAATAGAAAATAAAGATAAAAATGAGATAAAATAACATAAGAAGAAAGTTCATAAAGTAAATTATCAAGATACTAAGATTAATACTCGAAAAAGTTTATAATTGCTAGAGATTCAAACCTTAGATTTTATTATTCTAGCAGGATTGTAAGGTTAATTCTTTAATATGTTTACAATTTACTTTAGTTTCATGCCTCTGATTCAGTAATATGTCACTCTTCATGTATTTAATAATTTCCATTTTTTCTTGTAAACAAAGGAAACATAGTTCATTTACCAATCTAGATATTCTGGCCTATTTGAGAATTTTCCATTTAACTTTAGGTGTTTTATTTTCTTCTTTTAACTTCCAAAAATATTTAGAAAGTGATGTCATAATTTGTTTATCCTTATTAGTAAAAGATGAGAGATGAATGTAAAAACAATTTTTCAAAAAATTCATTGTATTACCAATATAAACTTTAGTAACCCTAGGATTCTCTACAGATGAGATTGAACACTTATAAACCAAGGATTTAGTTAAACACTTATTAGATAGGGAGCATTGGTTAGAGTTTCTACAATTACAAAAGTTACTATTATGGGGCAAATTAAATTAAATTAAAATGAGTAGTAGAATTGTTTTTGTTGCACAATTTCAATATTTTATTGTTATGTAATTTTCTAGGACATGCAATGAGGAAGGAGGGCTTGGAGAACCTGATACTGACAGGCCGGATAGAGAGAAAAAGAGACAGAAAAAGGCAGTGGATAACATATTTGAATGGCCTGAGCAGGTGGATGACAGAACGGGAGTTGCATGGTGTAACAGGAGAAAACGTGCTAAGACCCACCAGGGATAGGGAGACGTGGAAAGTCATGATTGCCTACGTCCTGAAAGGACAGGGCACATAGAAGAAGAATTTTAATTATTTTTTTTTTAAATTGTTAGAGCAACTATAACTCAGTTTCAGTGCATTCCTATTGAAAATTTTGCTTAAAGGGTTATTTTTGGTAAAATGTTTATCAATTAATTTAAGAAATTTATGTCCCAGTTTAAAATTAACCGATTAAATGGAGGATTATACCATATGATTTTTCTGTTTCTATTTTTCTTTGTGAAGCCACTACATTTTTCCACAAAGTTGATCTCAGAAGATTGATAACTGCTATCCCTAAGAATTTTATCATAAACTGTTTTATGATTTTTGAATATGTCTTTGCTGGAGGAGTGTATGTTAATGTGACATTCAACCAATGATGGAATATGTTTGATAACAGATGGTGGATGATTAGAGCTAGGATTTATATAAATTGGATTAGCATTATTTTTTATGTCAGGTTGGAAATTATTAGAAACTAAGTCTAGCTTTATGCCTAAGAAGTCAACTTGTTTTATATTAGGATTAATCACTATGCTAAGACCAGAAGATTTAAAAACTCTATGAATTCATTTTCTAAGTCAACTTGTTTTATATTAGGATTAATCACTATGCTAAGACCAGAAGATTTAAAAACTCTATGAATTCATTTTCTAAGTCTATCAACCTTACCCCCAGTGGATTTATTTACTATCATAAGTCTGTCATCTCTATAAAGTTCTATATTATTTAAATTGATTTCTTTAAATGCCGTGAGGTTGTACAGAAGAAATATTCCAACTAAATCTAAAAACTCTGTAGAATCCAGAGCTCCCATAGATAAATCAAAATTATCAGTTGAATTGTTAGTCCATTGTTTGTTATTGTGCATAAGAACCAATTTTCTGCAGTTCAAAATTATGTTAATTTCCTCTTTAGAAATGTCTGAATAAAATTTAGTGAATTCAAGGGCCAGATGGAAAAGGTTTTTAGATATAGATGAAGAAAAATCCATGATATCGAATTGAAGAAAAGTAGAGTTGTTTTTATCTTTGATGTTCTTGAACCGGTCGATTACCTCCAAAGTACCACTCTATTGTATAAGTTTGAGCTGATTTTTTATTTGCAGATTTACTCATTCTAATATTACTTTACTAATTTTCTGATTTAAATGGGTTGATAATCCTGGTGGGAAATTTTTGGTGGAATTTAGGTTTGTGATCTTTTAATAGTATATAAACCTCCTTTGGAGTCATTTTTGGAACTCTGTCACAGATTTTTAGTTTGTCAGTGAATTTTTTATTCAAATGGTTAATTGTATCAATGTAATTAGAGTGCTCCTTGTTGATTTTTTTTATAATTATTCATTAAATTTTTCTTTATTACATCTTTGTACTCCTTGGGATCCATTTTATAAAAATTTGAAGTTTTATCTGATTTCACAAAAATCTGGTTAGATTCATTTCTACTCCGAACCAATGTATCTAAGTGTTTTTAAAATTTATTTTCACGTTTATGGAAAGTGATATTGTTTATACTATCAAATAAATCATTCTCAAAGTTGAGGAGTTTGTCAATGAGAGGTGCAGTATTTAGATTTTTAAATCCATACATATCTTTAATATTGGAAACCCTATGACCTTCTGTCTGTGTCCTTTTCCCCTGCTTTTTTGGATTTCTCATCTTTCCTATCCTCTTTACCTCATATGAAAAATTTTGCCAATAAAAGGAAGTGAATTTTCATCAATATTCTTTTAAAAAATAACGTTTATTACCATCATTACTAACTACCTGATGAGACATTATTCTTTCAATGTTGAAACAAAATGTATACTTTTGTAGTAGATTGTAGTTTGTACATATTCTAAAGTATAATTTATTATCTATCTATCTATCTATCTCTCTCTCTCTCTATATATATATATATTTGTTTTACTTGTCTAAATTATTTAGTTTTGTATATTTTTTATTTCATATGATTCTGTTTTGAGTCATGGAAAAAAGTTTATAGAATATGATTTTTATTTAGGCTTTTTAGTTATGATGAAATGGGAAAGGCCAGTTTTCTCTTCCTCAACTTTCCTCAATTTTCTTGCAATCTTTATGTGCAACCTACTATATATTCAGCTTATGAATTGAGTAGTGGCACTTGGCCTGAAGTGTATTCACCTTTTGGGTAAAAAGTATTTGTAATATTCTGAGTATCTAAGTTCATAAAATTTCACCCCTGAAAAAGTTATTTTTTTATTGTATTTGCATAAATTTGGCACCATTAAAAACCAAAATATGTACTTTTTATACCAGTGTAAGTTAGATTTGAAGGATGTAAAAATAGAAATAAAAAATTTGATAACTTCCATTCTTCTTCTTTTTTTTTTTTTTTGTATGAGATATTTACAGGTCTAATGTCAGGATCTATCAGCAATTAACGTAATTTTTCACAGCTTATTACATCATATTTATCTGTCCTATAACCGGTTGTAGGATCACTGTACAGTTGAGCAGCTGATGAGTTCTCTCCACATTCCTATTTTGAAAGCTAAAGAGATATTCATTCATACACAGCATGTCTTGGAAAAGGTGACCTGGTAGAGCTCATCCCTCTCCAAACCACAGCCAATGACTTGAAATTTTAATTTAAACTTCAATATCTAGTTCATATATTGGGCTCTTCTTTTTACTGACAACCATACATTCTGTCTTAGAATTGATGTTTAGCCTTTCTTTCTTTTCTTTACTACAGAGTTCTTGTAGTACAGAGCCAAACTGATATTTCAAATTTAAATACTGGGTATCAGTTGAGTCAGTAACTGAAAAGTGACATTAAAATCTCAGGACAGCTTAGACATATGAGAAAGAAGAGGTTGTTAGATTATTTTCCGAATTGGTTATAGGATATCCAGTGTTATAAATTGACAGGAGGACATTTCCTTAGATACTATAATTATTACTTTACAAAAGAGAAGGCTGAATGTCTCAACAGATAACATAGAATAAGTCTTACAAAAATGGAGAGTGTCATGGATGGTGCCTCTGTGTCGTTAACTGGTTTTATCTGTTGAAATTTTGTATTTATGGAATTGTGTAAAAGCTTGACTGGTTGTATGATTTGCTGAGACATATTGAACTTAACGGCATATTTATTATTAAAAGAATCATTCAGTGTTAATTTATTCATGTTTATGTCTATATCTGAGCATTTCGTTTATATGTTTTATGAATGTAGTTTCAGAGTGATAGTTCAGTAGTAAGCACAATGGTATGGAAAACATAAGGTTCAAGAAGCAATCTTTCTAATGTACACAAAAATATATGATTTCAAATGGTTGTTGTAATTCTTGTTCTTACAGCAGTTAGATACCTACTAGTAAAATTAACAAGGTCCAAGAAAACACAATTTATTATTTCAGTTTTAGGGATTTCAATTAATGGTTAGAACATTAGAATGTGGCCCACAAGATCAATTCCAAATGATGCTTGTTTGTTTTGAGGTTTTTGGCATAAAAGTCTGATTAAAATTAGGAATTCTATTGATTTTATAATTGCAAATTAGTTCTTAAATTTGTGCTAGAAATTTGAGAGTTAAGCTACAGGCACACTCCTGTGAAATAGGGATTAGTTCACAGGCTGTTATCATTATAAGTAATTTAATCCTCAAAAAGATTCCTATACTTATAGCCTTGTGTCAGATAAAAACTCTAGTGTTTCATATAGACCAATGATTGGTTAGTTTCACTGTAGTGAGTTCAATTCATCTTTGCTACCTCACATTTTTAACTTGTAAGATTGAATGCACAGCGGTCTAGGACATATTGTCTAATAGATTAAAGTATTGGTGAAAACATGTCTAGTTCCCTGGAAGCTGTGAGTTCGATCCCTGGGTTTGTTAGTACTAAAAAATTATATATTCTGGTTCAGTGGAAAAAAGGGACAAGTGACACTAAAGACAAAACAGACTGAAGAGTATTAATATATGAATTATCTCCCCCTTAGCATGGAAAGTTGAATGAGGCAGTGAAATTTTATCTCATTCTCTATACTCATTAAACCTAGGCCCTGTGGGTCATAATTTGGTACAGTTATTGAAACATTTTTTCATAGTGCTAGAAGATCCAGAAATAAAAATGATATCAAATCAGATACTTTTCATCTCAAACCCTACAACTGTATCAATGGAAAAAAGTAAAAAACAAAGAGCAAACTAACTCTACTTTGGGTAACTATAACTGCTAATCATGGCTATTATGCGATTGTTTAACAAACTTTAAGGCACAGTGGAGTAATGAATTGCAGCTTGGATTGAGGAATTGGAGAGCTGGGTTTGAATTTCAATCAAGTTCGTCTAAATGAATGTAATAAGCCAGTCTAGGAAAAGGAAAACTCTAAATTCAAAATTGTATGAAACAGTGGCAATTGTGGAACTTTGAAAGGGTGCAAGGGGGTGGCACTTAGAAGTTGAGATTTCTTTGCAGAGGAGGTGGGAAAACTCAAGCAGTGGCTTCATTTTTATTCTATACTACTATTGTATACACAACTTAGGAATGAGTTTGAGTATAAGTATGTTATGTCACTAAATTAAATGGAATTCTAATCTATTCTTGCCCTATTTTTCATTTTCAATCTGTTGAAACATAAGAGGTTAATTTCAAAACAAAATTAAAAGGTTAATACTAACAGAACAGTGTGATTTGTCAGTTCTTTTTTATTCTACAAAACTTTTTTGAAGCACAAAAAATAAATGCAAAAAAAATATGCAAAAATAAAATAATGCAGCAAAATCAATCAAAATTCTGTGGGCATCACAGCTGTACAAAAATCAGCAAAAAAATTAATTTATGGTTTCAGCAAAGTCTGACCATATGATCAAGAAGCTACTTTGAAATAAGGAAATAATTTAAAGAATATAATTTCTTCATGACCCTGAAAAAAAACATTAAATAGGGCGTTTAGATTGACACAAACCCAAGTTAACATACAAGCTATATTTTTTCGATTTTATTTCTCTAAATTTCAACAAAAATGAATGTAAATTATTTTACATCAGTATTCATAGAAATTTACTTCTTAAAAAGCAGTCAATTTATTCTACTACTAGCTCAAAAATGTAAGTTTGATCCAATGATCGAACTTTGGGTATAGTCAGTAACTGGATAATTTACAGACAGGTAATTCATTCACTAGGCTGACTTTGTACTTTGATGAAATAACTACTAAGAGTAGGTATCTCCACTCATTTTTTAAAATTAACTTTTAAATTGAATTTTTTAAAAATAAAAATGTTTTCTTTAAATTTTTATTTTAGTTTTAATTGAAAGCTAAATGATTAAATTTACTATTTTCAGTAAGCATAATACAAAAATTATATTGATTAGAATCTAAAATTTTGAGATTTTTAAAATTTAAAAAATGTTTTTAGCCATTTTTGGGCAATCAACAGATTTGTAAACAAAAGTTAATTCTCAGTTTTAAAAATCTTGCAAAAATAAAATATGCATCTGTGACATGCTATTTTGGGAAAATTAGCACATTTAATGTTAAATTAATTTAATTTACACAAGTATTACTTATTTATAGCATGAAATTTAGACTAAAACTATTCCTTGATCACTGAATGTTGATCTTTCCCCCTTGTATGATTTGATGTGTGACAATGGACAGATGCTAGATAAGCTAAGTGTCATGATGATCACAAGTAACATATTTGTCCAAAATTTTTCCCTGTAAGGGGAAGAAACTGTGAAATACATGACCTTTTAATGTACACACAAAAAATAAAAACAAGTTTCAAATAAAAAAAGAAATATATTAAAAATTATTTAAAAGATACAATGGCTTGATGATTTATATTAAATTTTTAAATTTTTAATTAGTAAATATAGTTTTCACATAATAACTTAACCTAACATTTACAAGTCTATCTTTGAAATATTTTAGAAACTTTATAAACTGTTATAATAAAAAAAATGAAAACAATTTTTTAAAAATTTCATAACTGATTGAAAAAATTTTTCTTCAGACTATAATGTCCTTAATTTCTATTATTTATTAAGGCAATTAAAAGTTTATCTAATTAAATAATGTCATAGTTTTATCCTATTTTTTATTTTACTATCCGGAGCAGATTTTTAGAAAAAAGGGCCAAATGGTTGGAAAAAATAATAGATGATTTACATTCCCCAATGAGTCCTGCGTTTAAGTAATAAAACCAATTTTGCCTACAAAATTTACTTTCTTTAAATTTCATGAATTTATATGGAGGGGTGTAACAGATGTAAAAAAATGTATTTTTACCAAGATTTAAAAAAAATAATAATTTTAGAAATAATTTCATTCATTTGTGAATAAGTCCTGAAAGTTTCATTAAAATATGACAATTATTTGATTTTTGTAAGAATTTCCAAATTGATGTATTTTTCACCCAGGGTGGGGCTGAGTTACATAATATTACAATACATTTTCTATTGTAAAATTCAGGTGTTGATTTGGTTACTCGCTAATGAAATTCATTAACAAGATCTTTTACCAAAATTTCAAATGTGTTAGAAGGGATTAAAAATTAAAAAAAAAAATAATCAAAAATACTTTGATCTTTGCTCTTAATAATTTTGCTTACATTTTGATGGAAAAAAACATTTGTTTTATTAAGATTGGGGCCTTTTTTCTTCATACTATGCTGTTTTTTCAGCTATTTAGTGGAGCTACCTAAAATAGAGATGTAAAAATAAGAAAATTCATTTATTTTCTTCAAAAGTTCATTTTTTTTTTTTTTTTTTTTTTTGCTAGCAAATATTTTAAACTTATGATTTTGCTTTTAAAAAGAGAATTAAAAGAATGTTTTTTATTACCCTGATCTCTGTTATCTTTTAACAGATACTTGTGAATGATAAGACTGAATATTTTGGGGATTTTATTGCTCTCTTCTGACTGACAGATTCACTAAAAGTTTGTGAAATTTTTCTTTTTATAAAATTACTTCACTGGCCATAAATCACTGACTGCCTATGTAACTACATATCAAGTTGGGGACATTATTTCTAATATCAGTTTCATAAATTCTTGATGCTTATAAAAGTTGCTAACATTTTCATTTCACACTTCCCTGTTTGTGGAACTTGCTTGCTTTCCTTATAGCTACAAACTCTAAAAGTTTTAAATGCAATGTTAATTGCCATCTTCTATGGCCTTGATTTTCATAAATCTTTTATTCTTTCTTCAATATCCCCTGTAACCTCTTCTGCCCCAGTGGCACTCCTGCTTTGTTTGGTGTGAAATGATTATAAAAAAAAGACAAAAAAAAAAAAAAAACAAACAAAAAAAATAAGGTAGAAAAAATATTCAATTGTCACTTTTCAGAATATGTATATATGTCATAAATTTTCAGAACATGCATATATGTCTTAAACTTCAGTTGAATGTGAAACAAAGTTCAAATTTCATCTATTGAAAATAGTTACAAACTTTTGTTCCAATGCAATATAAAATGGCTGTAATCAGTGGATTAAATAGTTAAAATCTTGTGTTTGGCCAAAACATGTGAGGGAGGAGTGAACAGAAAATGATAGTTATTAATTTGTTCTCTTAAACATCTTGCACTTAATTTTGATCATTTTGTAGAAAGAAGTATGTATTCATTATAATGCTTTATATATGAAAGATTTTTCTTTTTAAATGGTTGCTTTTTACTTTTTGTGTTTCACTAGATTATTTTTATGACTTCTTTTCAAATAAACACCAACCAACAATGCCCTGCAAACAAATCTGACTAATGAACATCGCACTGTTCCACTTGCTCAATTCAATTCATATTGCAATGTTCTGGCATTATATAAAATCTTTGGCTTTTCTTTGACTATAATCAAGAGTTTTGTCACGTTTTTTTTTAATATGCGAGCATTATGACTTAAGTGAATACATTATTTGGAATATAGAAGAGGTATTTGCAATTTAAGCAAATTGAATGAATTCTTTAGAGTTTCCAATGTTTTTAAATTGTTAGTTGATTTTCATTTTGTTTACAAATATTTATAAAATATTTTCTTTCTCATTTAGTCAAATTTAAACTGGAGGAAAATATGAACAGCAATTAATCTTTCTTATAGCTTCAGTGAATTGAGTGAAATGAAATTTAAATGAACACCCAAACTTAACAAATTTCTCATAAAACATTTTAAACATATACTCTCAGGTGTCTAACAGACAGTGAAGGAGGAAGTTTATTTTTTTTCTGTAGAAATTTTATGATTACCTTGTTTATTAATTCCACACATTTTGATACTGTGAATTATTTCATGAACCCCCTACTTTTTTTTTTTTAAAGATCTCCCCATTTATTTCATACTGAGAAAAAATTTGAACAGGTTAAGATTGCTGTGGTTATGGAAAAATTCTCTTAATATAATAGGAATTTAAAGGGAATTGGTGGTTTGCTACAATGTGTGTGGTATGGCAAGTCTTAGCTGTGAAGGTTCTTCTTCTTCTTCTATGTACCCTGTCCCTTCAGGACGTAGGCGATCATGGCTCTCCATGTCTCCCTATCCCTTGTGGCTCTTAGTATGTTTGCTCTTGTTGCTCCTGGCAACCCCCGTTCCATCATCCACCTGACCAGACCCTGCAAATATGTTATCCGCTGCCTTCCTCTGTCTCTCCTTCCTTCTATCTGACCAGTCAATGTCAGGTTCTCCAGGCTCTCTTTCCTCATTGCATGTCCCAGGAACTTCAGTTGTCTCTTCCTGATGCTCAGCATCAATTTCCTTTTTGTTGCCATTCTTTCCAACACCTCCTCGTTGCTTGCATGCCGTCCACGGTATCTGTAGCATCCTTCTGTAGAACCACATTTCGGCCGCCTCCAGTTTTGTCCTCATTTTTGATGATATTGTCCAGTATTCACTGCCATATTGAAGAACTGACATCACGTAGCAGTCTAGCACTCTTTTCTTTGTTTCTATTGAGATTTTCATGTGTTAGTATTTTGCTCATAAAACTAAAGAGTGGAGTTTTCTATAGAAATACAAATAGAATAATGAGAGGCTTGTGACATGTCTGTGAGATAGGGTTGTAGGGTTGAAAATAATTTGTCACCCACAAGAACTTAGAGACACTTTTGAGAGTGAAGATTGGGCAGCCCCCCCCCCCCATATATGGTAGCAGTAACCCTTTTTTTGGCCTGATTTGGCCCTTTTAAAGGTAGAGGATAGCAGGAGGAGTCAGGTATTTGTTGAAGTGGTACACAGAACTGACCATTTTTCCCAGCATCCTCAGTGATGGATGGTATGCCTGAGTCCCACTTGAGGCTTGGATTGAGTTTAAGCCTAAATAAACATTCAATGCTTGTGGTCTCTCTGAAGAAACATCTATTCATTGGGATGGGATTTGTAAAAGTTCTGGGTATGATCAGTGATGGTGGAATTTCACTAGTTGTATTTTTGAGGGAATGAATATAACCAGACAGCCCCCTCCCCCACTGAGCTGTTAAAGCTGGGTCAGAGGAGAGATCAGCTGTTAAGCTTTGGTCATCTAGAGTTTTGGAGGTGCACCCATATACTGTTAGCCTATTGTCAATAAGATCATACACAATATATATGATGATAATAATTTTTCTACTGGCACTTGAACTGAAAATAAACCAAATTTTATACAACAAACAAGATTAAATAGATTGAATATTTAAAGCCATTTAATTATTTTCAAAAAATAATCTCCAGCAATTTGTTTTTATCTCAAACATTGAAATGAAAAATGTTACCTTTAAACACAAAAGTCTTTTAGTAGTTATAGAGTATTGCAGGTTTTATGGACAATGTCTGTAGAGTGTACATGGAGGTGAACGTTTCAACTCACCTGAGATGCCAGTGTATTATCTTTCACTAAAACTGGCCATCTTTATTCTACTATAATTCGTTAAAGGACCAACAGCTTTACCATGGAACCACACTTTGTGCAGCAGTCAGGGATATGTGTGTTGTTGCTTCATGAAATACATTTCATTTTTTATTTTTATGCTGAGATGCTGACAAAAATAGCAGATGATGAAATGTTGAGATTTAGATATCAGTCATCATTTTTGTGTTATCTCTTCTTCATTAAGAAATATCATTTGAATCATTTCTTTTTTTTACTATTTAAACACTGAATTGACCCTCCTTTTTTTATTTTATATATGGGATGTCACCTAGTAATTTGCTATGTATACACTAATAGACTGGACAGCCATATACAACACTATGTTCTAAAGTTGAATCAATATTATATGCTAGTAAAATTCTTGAATCAGGTTCAAAATATCTATAAGTTATTTGATCTATTGGTATCCATTGTTAAATCTGGTATTATAAAAATAAAAATCTGGCATTTTATTAAAAATTTAGACATTGTTAGAAATATGTCCAAAATAATTCTGCTCCAAGTTAAAGAAAATTTTTCAGCATTTTCATCTATTTGATGGTACTGTAATTTATTGAAATTTTAATTTAAATTTCTTCATATTAGGAATATATGAACAATACCAAAATGTCTAAATTGTTTATAAATGCCATGGATATATTATTAATGCATTCACCAATAGCTTTCATAGGGCAACATACAGGACAACAAAATAAACATGTCCTCTGCTCATTGCTGAAACTGAATCTAGTGCATTGCTGTAGCTTTTTATATTGTCTTAAATAAAACTGTAGAATGAACACACATCTGCATCAAAGGCAAAACAAAACAGGCCACAAGGTGTACATGGGTGTTGTGTGGCAGTGATTGTGCAAACAAATAATAAAAATGAAGTTTTTTTTTTAATTGTATTTTCATCTTAGCTATTGCATACTTTTATCTGTCTGCAGTATTTGCACCAGGAGGATATTGAATGTGCCAAAACAGAGTGACAAGAAGATCATAAAAAGGTTGAAAACCACTTGCCTGTATTTAGCATGAGAAGAGAAAAATCTAATGAAAATAATTTAGTTTTCATTAAGAGAAATTCTGGAAGCAGAAGCAATTCTCTTCAAAATGTTTTAAGCTGCTTCATGCTTGAGTTGACACATCTTCAGTTATCAAAGCAAATTGAGGTTCATGAGTGCATTTTGAAATATTGTGGAATTAAGCTACAATATTTGAAAATACATGTATTTGGTTTTAAAATAGTGAAGATTTGACTGGATATTCTAGGTATGTGCCTGTGAGTTTTTTTAAATGAACTTTTTTTTAAACAAAAACATAAGCAGTAATAATATAAAACTATATTGTTGTTTTTGTCTGTTATAGTTTTGCTATCAAATTTTTCATCCTCAAATGACAAGATAATTTGATTTAGTCATATGATTATTTAAATATTGATTTTTTTTTTGCTATTATAAGTATCACTGAAAACCAACTCCAATAAAAAAACAAAAGAAAACAATGGTGTATTGTCAAATGTTGTCTCCACTTAGACTAAAAGTTTGCCTGCTCACTAACAGTTTCAGTATTTTGTATTTGATTTCTGTTCAATCCAAATTTACTGGCACTGTCCAACAATAATGTATACTAAAATGGCTTACTGGTTTAAACAACCATTTTAAGTGCAAGACTTGAGTGAGACTTTCAATAAATTCATATAAAAGCAACTCATTATTTCCAACCAACAGTATAAAACTATCTCTTCTATTCATCATCATATTATTTATGAAACAATATCTAAGCAGTGCAAACTACAATTATAAAATATAACATTGACACTGCTGATAAGATTTACTATTTTTGCAAATTTTTGTCACTGGTTTTGAAGATTTATATGCAAAACATTTTATAGAAATCTAATAAAGAAGTATGTTTACTATAATGTAGTAAATTAGTAATCTATTTAAAATCTAACAGCAGACAAATATACGTATCAGAGTTTATACTCTGTGTAATATCTGCATTAGCTTGAAGAGTGATGATCCCATTGTATGAAATTTTTAATACATTTCTCTCTTAAATCATTAACAATATATTTATGTTATGTCCTATTTTGCCAATAATACTTCTTTACATTATTTACATTGTTTGGACTGTTGTCCTCATCTTTACTGTCATATTCATGATGAAATATTGCGTTTGGTTTGAAATTCCAACAGATATCACCTGAAGAAGGCTGGATTGTACAATGCCTGGAACATCATGAATATGACAATAAAGATGAAGATGATAGTCTGAACAATGTAAACAGTGTAAATAGTTACAATGCTTCATCTCAGAAATATAGATGGTCAGTAATACTTGTATTAACTTCAGTGCATTTCTACTGCAAAATCATTAGTAATATATTTATATTATGCAGCTAGTAACCCCATTGTATCAGTAACACATGAATTAGTTCCTGATCCTTTTCTACCTGTTTTTCAGTTTATTTTTATAGTAAAATCATTAACAAAGCTTTTGCATTGTTATATATAAAGAAAGAACAGAAAAAATGGTGTTTAATTATCATTTTTCTTTGCTGTCAAAAATATTTTTTTGCGCTTGTAGTTTGTTGCAAAAGTAGTATTAGTCTGAGATATGAAATAAAAAACTTATTTAATGAAAGAAAATTTAAATTTTTCAAAAACAATTTTAATTATTAGCTATAGCAAATAACCACCAAGTAATTAATTGGTAGTTCATTGTTGTGATTTAGTATCTCCTTAAAAAAAGAAAAAAAAAACCTATGTCAACAACTAAAGGAAAGTATCATCACTGCTAGGTCTTGGTGAGCAGTTGTTGAAATATAGTAGGTTTTGAGTTTTATAAGTATTTAGAAGGCAAAATTACAGCATATCTTTATTGAAAAGTAGATGTGTCTAATGTTTCCAGTTTTGATTAATGGAATTGGTCATTGTCAGAATAACAATGTATGCCCACACTTAGTAAAATATACTCAAGAAAAGATACAATCCTTAAGTTAGGATATTTTATTTCATTTTCTTAACTCACCTAGTTTAACCAATTAAGATTTCTAGACAGATCAGTGGAACATTTTCATTGTTGAAAAAACTTTAAAAATCAATTTAATTTTATGTAAATTCTTTTTGACCATACCAGATTCCTTCAAAAAAGAAGTTTTATTGTGCCAGTTTTGTCATTGTTAAAAATGATTATATTCTTCATAAATTTAACATCACTTATTGAACATTTTTAATTCCATTTCCCAAAATGTGACATAAATTTCAGAAGGAAACATTTCTACGATTATGTAATGAACCTTTATTAAAGTATACAAAAATTAAAATAAAAATAAACCCAAGCATTATTACTAATTTTTATAGATTTCAAATAAAGTTGATATCGTAATGCATATAAAAGGTTTGTGTAGTGACTCATTAAACTGTTCAGGGGTGGGGTTGTTTCAATACCAAAAGTTATTTCTCCTCATTTAATTGATAATTAAAAAAACATTCTCTAATAGCTGAAACATAGATCTATTAAAAGTGTTTAAAATCATGTTTTAGAGAATGGGCACAATAAAAAAGAAAAAAAAAACTTTTTATAAGTATTCATGTATTCTTATAGCATGTTGTTGGCTTTCCAGACTGCGATATTATATGTACATCTCCTTATTTTTCTCTCTTTCAATAATCTTGCTCATGAATATAATACTTATTATAAATACATTTCTTGGAGATCATAAGTTTTAGAGGCTTTAATATTTTATAGAATTGTCTTGCAGGAACCAAGAACAGATATGGTGAATGTAAATATAGGAATATTGATTTCTTGTTTTGTTTGAGGGTAGTACTGTGGGGTTCAGGTTAGATATCTGCCATTCTGTGAAATTTTTTTTTTCTTTCTTCCGTCTCGGTTATAATGCTGATACCACTGGAGTAGGCTTCAGCCAGAATGGTGCCTTCTGGTATTGGGAAGTAAAGGTTTTTGTGTTATGTTTGGTTTTTTGAAAACAATGTTTAAAAAAATAAAAAGCAAGCTATTTTTGACAGTGAAAGAGACATTAATCTCCCTTATTTTTATAGTGACCACCAACTTCTGTGCTAATATGCATTTTAGGAAACTTGAGGTGGCATAATAGTTATTAGTATAAAAAATAAAATCAGAGAACTGAGTTCAAAGTGGGAAGAATCTGCAAGCTTTTACTTTTCACAATTGCAGTTGAAAAAATATATGAACTAATTTCTTGCTGTGCTCTACTCAATTGCCAAATATTTTGACAATGGTTATATCATGTGATAGTTGATGGAGAAAGTTGCAGTCAAGTGGAACTATATAACCAAGAACTAATTGTGATATGTTAAGTGAAGGACAAATGGGCACTGCCAAGTATCTTTTCTCTGTCTGGAGGAAACATATCTAAACTTATTTATAAGTTTGTATTTATAATTTATAAGTTTATTATTTATAATCGAATCTAATCTAAATCTAAACTTATTTATAAATAGAACTTTGTGTGTGTGTGTGTGTGTCCATTACCTATAGACTCCGAAACGGCTAAACCGATTTTCTTGAAAATTTACACATTTGTACTATAAGCGTCTGCGAGTGTTCTTAGGTAGGTTTTGTGTCAAGGTACCCCTGATAAATATCGATAATCGAAAAAATTGGGTTATAGAAGGAGTGGTCTGATTTTAATCAAATTTGATACACTCATAGGCAAAGACATAAGAAACGATATTAAGAAGTTTCAAGGTTGCAGTTCTTACAATAGGGCAGAAAATCAATAATATATATATAAAAGCTTTCATTATACCTGAGCAATGCTGGGCTATACTGCTAGTAAAATATAAATCAATATTTTCTAAGATAACAGCTTACCAGTAACTCGTATCAAATACAAATCTTGTCTGTAATAGTTAAACAAGTGTGAATTTTTTAACTTATAAAATAAGTATGTCAGTTCAAATAAACATTCTTTTATAAATTTTGATATAAGTTCAATAACTGTAGAACAAAATAATGGTGCAGAAGAAAAAATTATTTAAAAAATGAAAAATATGTTATACCAAATAAGCATTATGCTGTTAGTGGGTAACATAGAAAGAAATAAGTTAATTGGACCAGTACTTGTATATGGTACACAAGAATAAGCAAAAACAGTTGTACAGGCTGTGATGGGTAAATTGTCATTTTATGCTTTTAATTTCACACATGTACATTGTTTGTTTTTGGTTTTATCAATTGCGCAGTATAGTAGGGTCGATTGGGCACCATATGTGAGAAAAGGAGCACCATATGCAATTTATTCTGCCAGAAATTTTGAAATGGCATGCTGTACTGCTTAGCATTTGCATGGGAAGCTCCAATATTAACATTTCAGAGTGTTTGGGTGTCATTTTGAGGATGATGCAGGGGATTTGGAAGAGTTGGATGATATATCCTTTCAACATCATAAGTGTTTGGAGTAATCACTAGTGATGGTGATGTTATGCCTCCATTTTTAGGGCCTCACACTCAACACAGAGATCTACATCAAGTGCCTTAAGGAGGTAATGTTGCCCTGGGTCAAGAGAGTGGCTGCTGGAAGACCCAAGGTCTCATGTAACACTGGCAGGAGAACCAAGTCATGGCTGACAGACAATTTCAGCAACCACATCACTTCTTACACTTGGCCACCTTATTCCCCCCCCCCCCCCAAACTGCAACCCATTGATTATTATGTGTAGGAAACAGTTGAGTGAGAGACCAACAAAACTCTTTGTATTACCAAAGATGAACTGAAAGTAACGTTTATGGCAGCATTCACCAACTTAAATAAGGAGATTATTCAGAAAAGATGCAGAAGAATTTGAAGTCATCTGGAGTTTATGATTGAAGCCAATGGCGATTTTATTAAATAAATTTACTCTTTTGTATTTCAAGATATTTATGTGTAATTTTGGTAAATATGACTGTTAAAATGAGATGTCAGTGTTATTTTCATTTTTGTGAAATTTAGATAACAATATATCCATCACACCATATATATGGAGATTGGTTGTTTTACTTCAGTAGTTGTTTATGTATAGCTGTCATTTACTCCTTTGTGCCTAATATAAGTACTATCTGGAATAGTCATGTCACTAGTAATTTTTAAACTTATAATAGAAGCATGTTAGTTCAAATTTTTCACCAGTAACTTTCATACAAGTTTAATAAATATGGAATAAAATAATAGAGCTGCAGAGAAAATTATTTGCAAGAAAATAAATATTCCTGATCAAATAAGATGGCGTGTTTGGTTGGAATGAAATTGAAGGAAATAATTTTGTCAGCATTTATATTTGTCATATCATGACAGTTGATGGAGAATGTTGCAGTTGAATGAGACTATGCAACCTGGAACTGTTTTATGTTATTTGGAGAGGAGATAAGCATTGCCAAGTAATTCACCTTGTCTTTGCAATGTCATCAAGAATAACCACGGCATCAGACAGAGGTTATGGACTAACCAAACCACCCACCCACCAACCAAACACTGTATTTCTATGACTGTATGCATCAGAGATAGTCATTATGTGATTTGTATGATGCATATTATATGTTTCACTGTAATTGAGTTGTTGCCAACACCACTGAGAGAGGCATAAACCTGTAACTTTCCTGTGTTTCATTGCTAGTTGTCTTGTTATATCATTGAAGAATTGATTTGATGTGGAAGGAATGAACACTTAACAGATAATAGCAACAGAAAATGTTTTTATTTTATTCTTATTTACTAGAGCTGAAAACAGACAGTTACATTTGATCAAGCTGTGCAGTTATCTTCTTGCAATGACAAAATGTGGCACATGGTCAAGTTCGTTGTGGAAAACTTCCAACATTTAAAAACAATTCCCCATTCACAGCAGCTGTTTTCATATACCACATGATTCTCTTTTCATGCAATAGGGAGTTACTCTCTGGGAGATTGATCTTCAGGAACTTACACATATTTATAACTGATCTCTGGGTATTTGTATAAAAAATATTGGATAAATAACATCATATTTATGTGTGTCTGTTTTGTTCAATGTTAGGTATATAGAGTTAAGGTTAATAGAGTTCTTGCTTGGGTTTTTTATGTCTCTGTCCAGTTTTCTCAATGTGTTATATGTTGAACACTTGACAATGCATCATTTTAAATATGAAAGATATCATAGTTTTATATCTATTCTTTAACATTTAGCTTTCCTAATGAAAAAAAAAGTTCTTGTGATTAGCAAGCAAATTGTGCATAAATATCCTCCATTTTTTTCTGTTATATATACATGGGATGTTCCCAAATATTTTGAAGACTTGAAATAATAAAATTTTATAGCTTTTCTGTCTGACCTCTATTGTAATCATTATTCTTAAATATAAATTATTAAGTTCAGAGAAGTTACTAAAGAGAGTTAATTTTATCAGTTGATTTTACACAGCTGAGAAAATGAATATTGAAATTTTATCATAATTTTCATTCATTTTTAATTGTGCAGTGAAATCTTCATTCTTGACTGTGCAATGAAATCTACAAAAAAAATTAATAAAGCACTTAAGAATAAAACTATTTGGATTGTTGAAAACTTCAAAGTCTCTGAATCCCTCTTAGAGATTTGATGGTTAAAAACTAAATGTCTCATGATTTGATTTAATCTACAATTTCACATTACTAGTTCAAATTGTATTGTTTTAAATTGAATCTAATGCTCTCTATTGTTTTATTAACATTATTATATTTGCTACTTTATAGAGATTTTACATTATTTCAACTTATGCTGCGTATCTTGCATATAAGGCTATAAGGCCAAAGAAATTTTATGCATGTTGTGTTGTTGTGTGTGTGTGTATATATATATATATATATATATATATTCTCAGTCAGTTGATTGTCATACATGATACACACTTGAGTGATCATGTATCTTTTAACATATGACTGAATAGGCAGAAGATTTTCTCACAGTAGGTTTCCATTACTTTCTGCAATAGACTGGTTGCCAACCATAGCTATAGAACTCAATCTTTCCTGCTGTTCAACCCATAAGGGATAAGAGGTAGATTGATCTCTTTCCTAAGGGTATTTGTGTGTAAGTGAATAGAAAGAAATTCATCTGGTATTCAAACTTCACTCTCTGATTTCTCATTCCAAACTGATATCCATTACATCTCAGTGCCCATGTCTTTCTACCAGTAAACTACCGAAAAAAAACAAAACAAAAAAACTAACAGTTCTGGCAATAAGTATAATTACAGTTTAACACTATAATGAGGAGTGTTCTTGGTCTTGACTCACTTGCCAAGCTCTGACCAAATGTCATTTATTTCTTAATGCCTTTTTGTTAGGCTGAGAATATTTCAAATAGCATTTCCAAAATCTTGCCTGTGTTTGATGGTTACTATTTAGCTGTGTTACCTCTTTACCTGATACGTCATATACACATTTTCTGACTTAATTTCTACAAATGAGACATAGCAAAACCACCCAGTGTGTTCTGTCAATAATTTTTGTTTGTTTTACAATACCCTTTCCAGATGTAGGTTAACATGGCTCCCCAGATTCCTTTTATTTGTTATCCGTGAGTTACCCAGATTTCTTGGGAAGAGAGGAGTGTCATTTCCTGTTAGCTTCTCTATAAGACTGGCTGCCACACAAAACTAAACAATCTAGTCTACACAGCTATTTAACTCATAGTTAGGGAAAAAGGAGATGGATACATACCTTACCAAATGGCATTAATATAAGGGAAAACACATTGGACTCGGCTGGAATTTCATCTTACCTTATTTAACCTGCAAAGGTAACCTGCACATCCTATATTTATATATATATTTTTTTAATCATTTCACCCCAAGCAAGGCATTCCACTGCCACTATTGTGCATGGGGTTATATAGGGGAAGGTGATGAGAAAGAGTGGTTAGATGTAGGAAATGTCAGAAGGAGGGTAAGGATACCGAGGCTGAGGGTTGGGTAGATGGGAAGAGTGTTTGAAAGAATGGATGTGAGTTAGTGTGTTAGGAGGTGTCTATTGACCTTACATTTAAACTCCTGGAGATTGTAGCCGTTGGGGAAGCAATCATGTGGAAGGGAATTCCACAGTCGGGAAGTGTGAGAAAAGAAACTGTTGGAGTAGAAATTGCTGTTACATTTTATCGGTTTCACTGTAAAAGGGTGGGACCTAGTTGCTAATCTAGTATCTTGTGCAAATTCGTACCTAGGGGGCACCAGTGATTTAAGTTCATCGGAGCAGAAGCCGTGAAAGTATTTATAGAAGAGACACAGGGAAGCCACGCTGTGCCGGTGAGAGAGAGACTGCAACCGGTCTGCCAAGTCAGTATTAAGTCTGAGAATTAACTCAACTGCAAGAAAAAACTTTTCATAATAATATTTTGAATTTTTCTTTTTGTCAGAGATATGGTAATAATATTAGCCTTTTTCCTACAATGAAACACTTGGTTTGTTTGTTTTTGAGGTTTAACGACCTATCAATCCTTATGGGATCATTTAAGGTCATAACCAATGATTTTTGGGTAAGGTTATTTTATTTTTGCAACATTTTTCTTTTCGAGTATAAAGATTCATTGGGATTTGTTTTTAAGACCAGAGTCCCCAAGTCCTACCTTTGTTATTTAACCCATAACTGGAGGAAAGGGATGGATTAATACCTTTCCCAAGGGTACCAGTAATTAAGTGAATGCAGGGTATTCAACTGGAATTTGAACTCGACTCACCGATTTCTCTTTCAGAGTCGATATCCACTGCACCACAGTGCACATCCGTCACTATACGCTTACAGCACCTGGTATTCCCAAGCAGTCACCCATCAAAGTACTGACCAGGCTCAATGTTGCTTAACTTCGGTGACCGAGCGAGAACTGGTGTATTCAACGTGATAGGCCGTAAGCTAAAATACTTGGCATTTATTAACCAAACAGCCAATACCACTTTCATTTGAAGTTTATAAAGTCTTTCTCTTTAAAAACCTTTTCAGGAAAATAGCTTTCTCAAGTCCAGTGTCGGTTGTTGCTCATTTCAGTATTGATCAGGGTTTCCTTCCTAACCTTTTTTTTGTGGAAAGTGGTGTGGAATTATTTTCTCTTTGAGTTATATGTGTTATCTATTTTATCCATTTGTTGCTGCTGTTAGTAGTTCTCAAGTGATGTGTTTTCTGTGATTAGGGACAATTTTTTATTTGTGATTCTATAGTTCCAGTATGTGAAAATGTTTCATTAGAGATGACAGTTTTTTTGTCATCTTCTGGTATGGAATGGAATGAAACTAAAAAAAAATAATTGACTGACTCTCTAAGTTGAACAAATCCAATTCATTAAAAAATACCAAACAAACAATCTGAAGAAGAGATGGACAATGCTTTTTAAATTTTTTTTTTTAATCATTTCACCCCAAGCAAGGTAGAACTGCCACTGGTGCACAAGAGGTTACCAAGTAGGAGTGTGAAAAGAGAGAACATGTCACAGTAGGTGTTGGAGAATGGGTAAGAGAAGGATGGGTACATTGGTGTGAAGAGAGGTGCGTGAGAGGAAAGTGTAAAGTGAGAAAGAAGATGGGAATCAAGGAGATAAGAGATGACAGTTGACATTGCATTTAAAATTTTGGAGATTGTAGCTATCAGGGAAACAAGAATATGGAAGTCAGTTCCACAGGCAAAAAGTGCTAGAGTAGAAATTGTGGTTACACTTGACTGTTTTCACAGTAAAAGGGTGGGACCTTGTTGCCAGTCTAGTATCTTAAGTAAATTTGCGTGAGGTGGGGGGGGCATCAAGGAGCTAATCTCATCGAAGCAGAATCCATGAATATATTTGCAGAAGAGACAGAGGAAAGCCACATCTTGTTGGTGAGAGAGAGATTGGAGTTGGGCTGCCAGGTTAGGATTTACTACATTGCAGATTCTTCTTTTGATCTTGTTGAGAACCCCAAGGTGAACAGCTGGGGTAGCTGACCAGATATGACAGCAGTATTCAATGCATGGGCGGATGGTAGATTTGTAAATGTGCATGATGGATTCAGAAGAGAAGAACTTCCTTGCTTGTCACAGGGACCTGATCTTCTTAGCAGTAGATTTAGCTATTAATTCAATATAGTCATTCCACTTAAGGTCAGCTGAGAAAGTGAGGCCAAGGAGGTGCAGTGTATTGCTCTTAAGGAGACTAGCATGATCCATGCTGATGGTGGGTAGGAAAGATTGTCTATGGTGGTTAAAGGATAGCAGCTTTGTTTTGGAAGCATTAAAATTTACAAGCCATTGCTTACCCCAGTCTACCACTGACTGGAGGTCTTTTTCGAGAGCAGTAAGGTTTGTTCTGTTTACATTGGCAGATTTCTTAGTAAGACAGGAGTAAATGGTGATGTCATCAGCATAGATGCCTACTTGGGATCAGATTACATTAGGGAGATCATTGATGAAAATCAGAAAAGGCATAGGACCTAGGATAGAGCCTTTAGGGAAACCTGCATTTGTATGATAGGATATTCATTACCTGATTCAATAGGAACAATATGATTAAGTCAAACAAGCATCCAGATATACCATAGCCCTGTAGCTTGCACAGAAGGCCAGCATGCTTTGGAGGTATCCAGGGCAACAGTTCTAGCTTTGCCATTCTTTTCAAGAGCCTGGTATATGTACTCAGTGATGGTCGTTAGCATGTCAGCGATAGACCTGGCAAAGTGGAAGTCATACTGTCTGTCAGAGAACAAGCAGTGGGCTGTTAGATGTTGAATTACTTCAGCATTGATGAGGGTCTTGAACACTTTGCCAAAAATTGGTAGGAGGCTGATAGGATGATAATTGGTGGGGTTTGAGTGTTCAACACAGTTCTTAAAAACAGGAATCACAGATGAGGAGTTTCAGCAGGCAGGAAAGCATAAGCAGAGAGACAGTAGTTGTAGATTTTGGAGAGGACAGGGGAGAGTTCAGGGGCCACATATTCTTATAAAATAATTTTCAATTGTTTACTTTTGATTTGTTAGAGAATGCCCAAAATATTCTAAAATGAAATAGGAACAGTATAGTTATTTACAAAGCTAGGCTTAGTCTGGTGGAAGTCCACAGTATTAGAGTGCCCAATGAGGTTCAACCTCATTGGACATTTAGTTCCCTATATCAGCTTCTACTAAAATAGGTATACTATCTAAGGAGAGGCTGAAAAGTTCTTGGCCGGACTAAAATAGTATTAAAAAAATGATCATTTGGTCTCATTTTGGGAATGGATTGGGCTGAAATTTTTTCAGTAGCTCTTTAAAGTTATTGACATATTCAATACACATAACCTTAGCTTAAGATGAAGTGGAAAGAGTAAAAATGTGTTATGGCACTCTCTAAAGCAGAGATATGACCTGCTATTCATGAAAAATAAGCACTCTTGATTTTAGTTTTTACTTGGGCTCAAACCTCAGCCATTAGTACAAGTGGAAATTATGAAGCTATCAAGCAGAACATATGGTTATTTACTTGGCTAAAGTTGATGTTGCACAAAACCACAGAAGTAAGCCCATTATATAAACAAACTGGTTTCGAAGATATCATGATAGTTGTCACATTGAAAGGAAATGTGAATATATAAAATATGTTAAGTTTTTCATTAGTTTGAAAAATTCATAAATAATGAAAAGACTTCATCTGAGATACAACATATTAAAGAAAACTAGAGAAAGCTCTCTTGAAAGATTGTGTTAAAAACAACAAAATTGTGGATATTTATTTCAAGAAGACTTGAAAAATTCATTGTGAGGTGGCAAATATATACTAACTGTAAGAAACTGCAAAAGTTACCAATTTAATTTCATTTTAACTGTTGAATATGTGGAAAATAGTTTCTAAGCATTTTTTAGTATTACTCTTAGTTGCAAAGGTAGTTATCATGTATGGATTCTCTCTCTGCCTTAGACATTGTAAGTCTATTGATGAAGATGATGATGATGATAAATTCCAAAGAATATTTGCTTCTCAAAGAAATATAAATGAGTCACTTTTTTACCATTCTGAATTCATAGCAGAATATAGTTCACCAATATTATTATTTTTAAGAAAATCAGTAGACCAAAAGATCAGTATGCATAAAATATATACATATAAGTAGACCAATTTATTTGACGAATGTCAATTTCTTTTAAATAATCAATAAGCCAATCACAAGACTGTAAGAACCTATTTAAATCATAAAGGATGATTTTTATTGGCTATGAGATAATTACTTCAACATTATTTATGGAATATTTGGTAGATTTCAGTTGAAATAATTTAACAGTTTCTATTTGTTCCTCCATTAGTTAGTATGTGCTTTATGCTCTACCATTATATCAGATAAATAATTTTGATTGTGAGTAAAGATGGAGGAAAAGAGATGCTGTTTGGTTTTAGTGAGAAAAAGAAAGTATGGTGAAGTTATTATTGAAATACCTAACAAGAATACATTGGGAACTGTGCAAACAATAATGTATTAACAAAAATACAATTGGTGTTAATGCCGAGTCGTGTCTCCGCTCAGCTACAGGACGAATCTGGTTACGACCCTTACACCTTCACTCTCTACCTCTGACTGCCCAGAATACATAACTTGGTAACCGGATGTGACGTCAGGAATAGTCCATTAGTCAATCGACTCACAGGGGTGCCACCCTAACACCCCGCCTCCCAAGCTTTTTCTTCATAAAAGCTGTTAGTACTTCTTTCTCTTAGGATCGATCATCAATGGATCGGTAACCTTCCTTTTCTGAACCAACTGTCGTTGTTCAGGTGTTGGTTGGGGAGGTTCAAGATCAAAAGTCTCGAAAATGGCGTCGATTGGTTCTTCCTCTAAAGGTGGAGTGTTGAATGTGTCATCTGCGTGGCATTTTCGTAATTGATTTTGATGACGTTCATGTGTATGTTTCGGTCCTTGTACGATATATACCATATCACCAACTCTCTTACTAATCGTACCCACATCCCAGAATGAGGTCTCATCTTAGTTGCCAATTATTGTGAAGTTATTATTGAAATAACTAATGAGAAGACATCGGGAACTGTGAAAAACAATAATGTATTAACACAAATACAATTGGTGTTAACGCCAAGTCGTGTCTCCTCTCAGCTACAGGACGAATCTGGTTATGACCCTTACTCCTTCAATCTCTACTTCTGACTGCCCAGAATACATAACTTGGTAACTGGACGTGACGTCAGGAATAGTCCATTAGTCAATCGACTCACAGGGGTGCCACCCTAACAGAAAGTATACATAATAATAAGGAAAGAAAGGAAAAATAGAGATGGTGATTTTGTTCTCATATGTTTGAGTCAGTGAAATGGAAAACCTTATCAACTTTAAATCTTTTTATTTGTATCCTTTTCTTGAAACAATTACCTGCAGTCATTGTTATTGCAATGTAATGTGCGTTGTGGTGCAGTGGATATCGGCTCAGAATGAGAAATCGGGGAGCCGCGTTCAAATTTCAGTTGAATTCATTGCATTCACTTATGCGCAAATACCCTTTGGAAAGGCATTAATCCATCTCTTCCTTTCAGTTATGGGTTAAACAACAGGACAGATTGGGTTCTATAGCCTTGGCTGGCAACCAATCTACCGCAGAAAGCAATGGCAACCTACTGTGGGATGATCTGCCCAGTCAGTCATATCTCTTTCAAGACATGACTGCCCAAGCGTGTATCACATATGGCACTTAACTGGCTAACTGAATCTAATTGACCATGACCTGGCATCTTGACTTTAGTCACTTTCTTACCAACGTGACATGGCTTCCTTCAATATTTTCTACAAATATTTTAATGACAATTGTTCTGATAAGCTGTTTTCCTTCATGCCTGTACCACATGAATTTAGGTATGCTACTAGGTCTAACCGTTTTACTGTTGAATTAGAGGTTCTATTTTAATAGTTTCTTCTCTCATACTTCTCACATGTGGAACTGCCTTCCAATTTCTTGTTTTTCTATCACCTACAATTTGTAAAAATGGTAATGCAACATCGTTCACCATCTTTGGTCTTCCTGAATCATATTGTCCTTTTCCTCACTAAAATTTTGTTCTCCTCTTTCACTCTCTGTAACTTCCTGCATCTTAGCAGCTTTTATTGCTTTGATTGGGGTAAAATGATTAAATAAAAGTGTTTAAGCTTAGATATTTAACAATTCATTTTTAAAGGTTTTTTATTGTCATTAACATGCGAAGAGTTTATCCAATCATTAAATTAATAATTTTAATTTATCAGAAAATAGAAGTAGGAAAAAACTATGAAAATTTTGTGGTTACTGTTAGCATTTAGAAATAGAATATTAATTCAACAAAGGGATGTAGATCTTTTATAGATTATTTTTTTCTTTGCGCAATTCAGTTTGTGATTCTCAGTGATATTGTTTAGCTGATGTGCAAGTAACTTTAGTTGTTTTTATCCTAAACAGATATTAGTTTTTGTTTTGGTTAATTTTTGTAACAATTCTGACAACTGAATGGATCTCAGATTTCTTTGTCACCTGTCTGAGTTTATAACCACTTAACTGAACCCTCAAGTGGTGTCGTTTATTGAAGTAGATAAGAAATGTGTTAGTTTTAGAGATAAGTTCCATC
The DNA here is from genome assembly GCA_037127315.1 of Ascarosepion bandense. Taxonomy (NCBI): domain Eukaryota; kingdom Metazoa; phylum Mollusca; class Cephalopoda; order Sepiida; family Sepiidae; genus Ascarosepion; species Ascarosepion bandense. The sequence continues at coordinate 505,786 of JBBBDQ010000739.1, forward strand.
CAAGTTGACATACTGCTTTGGAGATTTCATTTGATAGTCAATGTCCAATTTTAATCACTTCTTTCTACTATCTCAGAATTTGTGGAGATTCAATATTGTAGAGGCTGGCCATTAAGCATAATTTCCATTTTGGAGAGCTTTATTTCAAGATCTATCTAAGATTATGAAGGCCTTTGGGATATGCAAACCATATGGGCAGAATCTTTAAACAGGTATTGAGGGTTTCTGTTCTCTTGCTTGCTTTTCTTAAAGCACAAAAGTACCTAGCAGCAAATTGTCAGATGACTTTTAGATTAATAAAAATCTTAGCGTCATCTGTAATACCAAATCATAACTCTTTTCTGTATTGATCACATATTGACTTGAGAGTTATTCAGGTCAGAAAAGACTTTGATACATTTTTTTAAAATTATTATTTAATAATTAAAAAATACTGCTTAATAGTTATTCATTATTGTGCTTCACACTATTTTATTATTTTTGCCTTTTTGCTATAAAACTCAGGCTCTATACACCATTCATTATCACAATTATGTTATTACTAATTTTATTCCATCTTATTCTTTTAACTTTTTATTATAATCCAAGTGTACCACTGCTGTCAAAAATAGCAAAATATTTGAGAGGATTATTAGATATTTTCTCACATGTTATTCCCCATCACCCCCAAGTTTGACAAGAAGGAATATATATGATGCCAAAATATTTGAGAAGATTATTTGCTGTTCCCTCACAGGTTACCCTGCCTGAGAATGAAAGGAGGGAATATATATATATATATTGGTCATCCACATACAAGCCTGTTTTGCTGTATCACAGCTCATCAGTGTGGCTAGACACATTCACTTGCTTCTGGCTGGGATCGAAACTCAACCGATTTGGTGTCGGTTGGAGTCGCTACCCGCTAAGCCATAGGTGCATGGAATCAGAGAAGGGAAATTTTAATATATATATATATATATATAGTGGTCTTTATTAAAATAGATAAGATTCTAGAGTCTAAAGAGTGTATTCATCTGGAGTATTATAATAAAATCTTATCATGTAATTTTATTGTATTTAATCATAAATTGGTTATTTAAAGTTGTTACTTATATTTGTTTTAAGATGTTAGTTTTATGGAAAACAAATAACTCTTATTATTTATTTATCTAGTGTTCTTAATATTAATTAATATACATTGTATAATTTTGAAATATCATTATCCTTCCAAGGGCTGTTTAGATTATTGATTTCATTCTTTTTGTTGTTGGAGCATTATTTTGACTAATCACTTTTTCAGGTTTCTTCAGATGTATAATCATTTTTTAAAGAGTTATTATGGGAAATCTGTTTTTATCAGTTAGATTCTGTCAGCGCTGAAAAATAGTTTGGCATAATGGATTGGTCTGATATTATATGTTGCCTATATTGCTACTTTTTTTTCTTTCTGTTTGGCTACCATTTTGTCTGTTTTACAACATTGGCTGACATTACCAGAAACAAAAGAAACTCTTTTTTTCCCCCTTATGAAAAAACATCTAAAGAAGGCTGTAGGATGGATCAACTGAAATGTGGTGATAAAAGAATGAGACCAGAACTGTTTCTAGAAAGGGAAAAAAATTATCGTTTGTGATTTTTAATTAGACGCTTTTGCTTTAGTAATGAACACAAACTGTAGATGAGAGTGAACGTTATTGTTTCTTGTCTTTAATATGTTTAAATAAAATTATTTTTCAAATTATGGGTCTTGAACACAATTCTTTGATCTGTTTTTTTTTTCATGGTTTATCAATTCTGAAGCATATTTTGAATTATTCCCAAATGGTCACTCATTTAATTACTGACCAGGTTTGACATTGGTTACCTTTGATTATCAAATGAGGACCAATGTTTTTAGTGTGACTGTTTGCAATATGAAGGTAAACTATTCAGTAAAGTTTTTTTGATTTGCTGCATGTTTAAACTAAAATTTTACTAAGTGTTTGTTTGGTTAGTAAACAGGAATAAATTATCGAAGTTTACCTAGGCAGTTAAGAAACTAACTCTGAGTAGAAATTGTTTCAGGTTTATAGTTAATTTTGATTTGCAGGTTTGACAAGGTTCCTGCTACTTATTGGAATCTATTTAGTTGGAATGAGGGGAACAATTAATTACAAAGTTCAAATCACAGCTAAAGTAGTTGGTATTCATTATAACATTGTTATAATTACAACAAAAAGAATGTAATGAGTATTGTAAACATTTCTTAGAACAGTTTTCATATACTATTTCTCTAAGTACTAGTTCTCTGTCTTAGAAAAGAAACAAAAAAAATCTTGACTGGTTCATTGTTTTCTGTCATATAAACTTGAAATTTATTTATTGATGGATATTTTTTGCACTCTTAATGTCAGTTTGGGTGATATTCAGTGAAGTTTACTTGTGTATCATTTCTTGTTAGAAAATCGGCAATGATCCCCTTTGGATTCTTCTAGTAAAAGAATTATATATTTCTTGTCTGTCATTTATCATGTTCAAATGTGGGGGAACATATATACTTTTGTCTTAAGAGGCTATGGAAAGAAAAGGGTTTTCTTTTTTTTTCTTTTTTTTTTTTATATATATTACTTATTTCTAAAGTATTATCTGTGTTCTTGTTCCTGGCTATTACTTGGAAAACTATCAAGTGATTGTACTCTGGGAAGGGCATTAGCTATAAAATATTAGCCATTTTCTTCTTTGTTTTGTTACTTGTCATCAGATATTTTAGTGATGAATAAAGATTATGTTTTGTTCTAGATGACCCATATATATATATATGTTGAAAATTATATTCTTTATCTCTTGTGACAACCTTGAGAAAAGAAATATTGCACTAATTTGCTGCAAGTGACCCTCTCTTTCTATTTTTCTTTTCTTTATGATGTGATGCTGTCACCATTTTTTTATGTTTTTGTTGTTCCCAGAAATGATAAAAATTGCAGTAAATCTCAGCCGCTATTTTTTATTCATTTTATTTGACTGAATTTTGGCAAGGAAAAAGAAAAAAAATTAGATTTATTTTTAATAAAAGGCACAATGCTTTTTCTGGGTTTTCTTGAAGTCATTTTTGGCTGTTGCTTCATGCTGTCTGCTGCAGATCACAAACCATCTGAGAAATTAAGACATTTTTTAAAACTTGTGCCAAGACCAGTTAGATTTGTGTACAAGAATAAAGTAGAAATAATTTCTAACTTTTAAAACTGAAAATACTCAGAGTAAATATATCTAGTGTGTTATACCAAACATTTTCACAGATTTTGCTTTCACTTATCTAAACATTTATAAATGGAACTTTTTCTGTGTGTGCGTGTGTGTCTATGTGTGTGTCTGTTACCTACAGACTCCGAAATGGCTGAACCAATTTTCTTGAAAATTTACACAGTTGTACTATAAGCGTCTGCGAGTGTTCTTAGCTAGGTTTTATGTTGAGGTACTCCCAATAAATATCGAAAGTCAATAATTGAAAAAATCGGGTTATAGAAGGAGTGGTCCGATTTTAATCAAATTTGATACACTCATAGACAAAGACACAAGAAATGATATTCAGAAGTTTCAAGGTTGCATTTCTTACAATAGTGCTGAAAATCGATTATATATATATATATATATATATATATATAAAAGGCAAGATGTTTGTGTGTGTGTCTGTTTATCTGCCTGTATGTCTGTATTTTTTCAGCCCTTTTATTTTAGTTTTTGCTTCAGGTTTGGCTCTAAGTAGGTATAATTGTAGTTCTTAGTCTCAGCCATGATACCATTTACTCAGAGGACTTATTTAGTCTTCAAAATTCAGTTTACGATGAAAAAAACTTATTTGATATCGATACCAGGAAATCAAAATTTAATTTACATCCATTCATTTTTCTTTCAGTCTACGGTTTTGCTTTAACTGGAAACTACTATTGCTTTTTAGTCTTTCATGCCAATGTCCAAAGTGTCTGAGCTCCAGGACAATGGATTAGTTTTAAAGCTTTCATTACACCCAAGCAACGCAGGGCTATACTGCTAGTATGAAATAACAAAAACATTAATTTTTTTTTTTCTGATGGCAGATTAAGTTTTTGTTTCTCCAATGTAACTCTTTTTCTAGTGCAATGTAGTCATAGGGTGTTATCATTTCTGTTAAACTTCAATGAAAGCATCTAACATATTTGAAGTGAATTAGTTTCAGTATATATAATGTTTATCAACCATCTTATATAACATTCCTGTTTGAGTGACATTTTTTATTAAAAGTTCCAGAACTACTTTTGAGAAGTAAGATCATTAACTTCATCAAATGCTAAATATATTTTGTAGTCTTGTCTGCTATTTTTTATTCTAAGTTTAAACTTATAAAAGAGACAAATTGTCACAATTAAATTTTGAGCTGCCACAGTGATTGGTGTATATTCTTGTGATGCTTATCTGGTAGTAAATAATATGCATAGGTTTCATGATGCTGAAAATGCTTACAGGTTGTTGCTATTCAAAGAATTCATCTTTTTGTAGAGCTAATTAAAAAAAAAAGGAGAGAAAATTCATGCCTCTCTCAGGTCACCTGGTATTTTATGCTTGTTTTAATTGTGTTTTTCAATTTGAATCATACATTTTTCTTTTATTCTAATTTTGAAGTAATTGTATTAAATTTTCTCTTTTTCTTATTTTGTGGAAATTTTTTTCTTGAACTTTTAGATACGCACTTCTCTTTCCAGTTTTAATGATGTAGAATCTCTCCAATTCTTTTTTTTTTTTACTTTTATGTAACATATCCATTTATAGATAATCATGGCTCTTCATGACTTCCCTTCTATTGTTGCTCTAATTGACACTTGCCCATTAATAACCATTTTTGTCTTTGTTCTGCCATCCATTCACTCAAACATGTCAAGAAAGTTACTCACTGTTTGTTCTTGCTCTTCTTGCCTTCATTATATCTTGTCAGTATTAAATTCTTCAGACCTTTTTTTTTCATTTTTTGTCCCAGAAATTTCATTTGTCTCTTTTTTATTTTTAGCAGAAGTTTTCTTGTAATTCTTAGTCGTTTCAAAAGTTTTTTTTTTGCATATTTTAATCTTTTTCTTTGATATACCTTGTTCCTTCAAGATGTAGGTGATCATGGCCTTTCACATCTCCCTTTCCCTTGCAGCTCTTAACACCCTTTCTCTTGTTACCCTTCCTAAACTCTGCTCTGCCATCCATTTGCTCAAGCTCAAGAGTATCAGATTCTCCAAGCCCTTCCTCCTTCATTACATATCCCAAAATTTTCAGCTCTCTCTTCCTGATGTTAAGTGTAAGTTTCCTTTTTGTTTCCATCCTCTCCGAAACCTTATTATTGTTCACTTGCTTGGTCCATGGTAACTTCAGCATTCTTCTGTAGAATCTCATTTCAGTGACTTCAGGTTCTTCATATTCGATGAGATTGTCCAGCATTTGCTGCCATATTCAAGGGCAGACATTAATAATCCAGTATTCTTTTCTTTGCATCCAATGAAAATTTCCTGTCTCTTAATATTCTGCTTAGTTTTTGGAATTCATCCTTGGCTATGCCAATATGCCTTTTGATCTCAGTTTTGCACTTTCCATCCTCTGTTAGAGCACTTTCCAGGTATTAAAATTTCTGTACTTGCTTGATTTTGGTATCCCTGACCTGGCATTTTGGGCTCTTTTTACTGATGACAAAGCAATCAGTTTTCTTAATTTCTGAAAGGTAATTTATCCTATTATATACCTTTGGATTTGTGTTACACTTTCCATCATCTATTATTGAAGATTATTAAATCTTTACATCAGCTTGATTTTGATCTCCCCAATAAATAGCTTTTCACTTTGCTCCAACTCTTTTACTGACAACCTTACATTCTGTCATTTTAGAATTGATGGTTAATGCTTTCCCTTTACTACTTTATTGAAGAGTTCTTTCAATTTTCTTTCTAGGTCTGCCATCTATTTCTTTTTTAATCCCATGCTTCAATTTTTCTTGCTTTCCTTTTCCATGCCTTCTGGCCTGTTGACCTTTTACCCTTGCAACACTGAGTCTACTTTGTAATTGCAACATTATGGCATTCTAAAATTCACCACAAGTAAATGCCTTCTCAACTTAGGTACAATAATTTGAGGAGGCAATTTGCAAAGCGTCAGCAAAATGAATTGCATCTTTGAGTCCCTCAACATTACATGAATTTATTAAAGAAAGTAATTTGTGTCACAAAGTGCTTTTCTACTTAAGTGGGTTAAGCTAGCAATTCCTCAAAACAGGAGTCAGTATTTTGTCTCATTATTTGCAAATTTTATTGAAACTTCGAGAAAAAAATGAATTTATTTATAAATATTATAATTTTAATTTGCCTAACTGTTATAGTTATAAATAAATCAAACAGAAATTGAAAAGAGTATGACTTGAATGAAATATTTGAAATTCATTTCCCTATTCAAATTTTGTTTTTTCTTTATCAGTTGCTTATTTTGAGTTATTGCATCTATTTTCATGCTAAATTTTGAGCCAACGCTTCCATGCTGGCTCAAGGCATGTTAGAAAAGAGTGCTTAGAGATTTTCCAAAGTAGATTACTAGTTCCTTCTGCGGTAGGCTGGTTATCAACCAAAGCTATATAATCAAGTCTGTCCTGCTATTAACCTTCTCCAAGCTGATTTTGAATTTAGAGTTTTCTTCTCCTAGACTGGTTGCCACCCAAGGTCTGTCCTGCTATTTTCCCATAACTGGGGTGGTGGAGAAGAGATGGATTCCTACTTTTTTCAAGGATATTAGCATGTAAGTGAATGTAATGATTTCAACTGGAATTCAAACTCGGCCCTTCGATTTTTCAATCCGAGCTGCTATCCGTTACTCCACCATGGCTTTTTATGAACATATCTAATACTTTTTCTTTATGTTTCATGTTATCTCAGGATGTAGATGATCATGGCTCTCCAAAATTTTCTGTCTTAATAAATTTTGTCTTTTTGTTATTTCTCCTAAACCTTGCTCTGTCACCCACTTACTCAAGCTCACAAACTACATTATTCATTATTTACTTCTGTCTCTATTGCCTTTAATCTGTGCTGTGCGTATCAGATTTTCCAAGCTATATTTCCTCATTATGTGCCCCAGAAATTTAAACTGCATATTCTTGATGTTATAAGTATAAGTTTCTTTTTTGCATTCATTTTCTCTAAAACTTTGTTGTTGCTCACATATTCGATCCATGATATCGTCAACATTTTTCTGTAGAATCACATTTCTGTTGTTTCAAGTTTCTTCTTCATTTTTGAGGAGATTGTCCAGAATTCATTACCACATTTAAGGAGAATTCACTACTCTTTTCTTTGTTTCTAATGAATTTTTTAAGAAGCAAAAGATGTTGTTGGAGCTGATGAATTTATTTCTGTATATAGATAAATAACAATATATTTGTCTAAATCTTCTGATGATGATGAAGTATCTTAATGGCAATGGCAATATTAGCTGTTTCCTTATAAGGAAATACTTGGCATTCATTGACTGAGCAACCAGTACTACTGTTAGTTGAAATTATAAAATCATCCTGAAACTATTCTGCACATATACAAATCTACCATCCGCCCGTGTATTGAATATTGCTGCCATATCTGGTCGGGTGCCCCTGCTGCTCTCCTTGGGCTTCTTGACAAAATACAAAGGAGGATCTGTAACGTGGTTGATACTAACTTGGCAGACCGGCTGCAGCCGCTCTCACACCGGCGTGATGTAGCTTCCCTGTGCCTCTTCTACAAGTACTTTCATGGCTTCTGCTCCGATGAGCTTAGATCACTGGTGCCGCCCAAGCACGAATTTACACGAGATACTAGATTAGCAACTAGGTCCCACCCTTTTACAGTTAAACAAATAAGATGTAACCGTAAATTCTACTCCAACAGCTTCTTTTCTCGCGCTTCCCGCCTGTGGAACTCCCTTCCACAGGTCTGCTTTCCCGACAGTTACAATCTCCAGGTGTTTAAATGTAGGGTCAATAGACACCTCCTATCACACTAACTCCCAACTATTCTCACAACACTCTCATCTACCCAACCCTCATTCTCGGTATCCTCACCCGCCTATCACCCACCCTCTGTTATGTCCTATATTTAACCAGCCTTTCTCCTCTCTACGTAGCCCCCTGCACAGTAGTGGCAGTGACATGCCTTGCTCGGGGTGAAACGCTTATAAAAAAAAAAAAAAAAAAAAAAAAAATTAAAAAAGTTTTTCAGGAAAATAGGTTTCTTAAGAATTAGTAACTGCTATTGCTATTTAGAGTACTGATGTTTTTTTTAACCTTTTATTTGAAGTAGTGTACAAAATCAATATCTTGAGTCCATATTTTCTTTTTGAGTTAGATGTGCTGTCTATTTTAGTTGTTGTTGCTATTGAAAGTCATGAAGAGAATTGTTTTTGTTAACTGGTACTCTTCTTTGTCTGTGATTCAATAGTGTCAGCCTATAAGGTTCAAAGAAAGAGATCCACAAATTTCACTCATTCAAAACCATTTTTAACCATTGATCTCAGAAAGAGTTTGTATAAAGCTGACAGTTTAGATATTTCTGAATGGGTACTAGGTTTACTTTTATTTCAGAGAAATCACCAAGAATTGAAATCACTACAAATATTCTGTGTGAATAATGAATGGTAAGTGGATTTGGATAGAGAGTCTGAATTAGTGACTTAAAAAACTTTTTGAATGAACTGGGCAAAATTAATTGATTGATCTAATATTGTATTCCATCTGTAAACTTTTTTTTTTCACTATCTTATGCTGTCCACATTCAGATTTATTAAAACAATAAACCAAACATTTCAAAACTTTAGATAATATTCTAAATATATTCTGTGCAAGTGTTAAAAACATCCAAAAATTTCTAAAATTCTGTGAAAAAAAGCCAATGATATTCCAGGTTGGAAATTCCTGTAAAATATTCTCCACTTGTCTTAAACTATTAGCTAATTATTTCTCAGGGCTAACAATCAAGTCAACGTGTCCTGTATTTCAGATTGCAACATTTTAGAGAATTTCACTTGAAGTAAGTGAAAAACAGAGAAAGTATTTGTTTTTTTTTTTAATAGAGATAGAATAAAATAAGCTGTTTGTCTTTTAAAACATATTCTTTTGATTTTCTATTCTCTCTTAATTTCTGCATGCTGATTTAAATTTAATTTAAAACCTCTCTACAGAGAGATTCATCCAGTATTTGTCTTTGCAAAATTATCCTCTGCTGAGTAGGAAATGCTTCTAGGGTTGTTCATCACTTTTTTCTAGGTAATTAGATTTTATGAAATCAGTTATATATAAAGTAACTAAAAATACTATTATATGACAGCAGTCCTCTCATATAGAAGTGAATACTGGACAATTTCCTTGTAGATGAAGAGAAGATTTAAAGCAACAGAAATGTTATGCTACAGAAAGATACTGAGAATACCATGGATGGAGCATGTAAGCAATGGGGAAAGTTTCAAGAAAAATAGAAACAAAAAGCATACTTGTATGTAGAATCAGAACGAGTTTAAATTTTTTTGACACATAATTAGTGCTGTGGATCTTCATCACTAATTTGTTGTGGAGTTGTGGCAAAACTTCACCACAAAGTTGTAGTGATCGGTTTGTGCCAGAAGTAAAACATGGAACAAGAAGGTAGGTTCAAAACAGTGGATTAGTATAACAAGAAACAAGATATTCAAAGAAATGTTAATAATAAGTAATATAGAAATATGTAAGTCCGAAGGTATTATTACGCTGCATGACTAGTAGCTGTCGTTAACTGCTGTACTTGACTGCTCATAACTGCCTGTAACTGCTCTCTGGAAGTCACGCAGGTAATTTATAAATATCAAGAGGAAGAGTTCATTCCTTGTAGGAGGGCAACATAACAATTAGAAAATAAGGCATGGGGAATTTGATACTCACGGGACTTATTTAAGGCAATAGTGGCAAAGATAAACAGTAAGTAACCTATCTAACAAACCCGCTTGTGGAACTCTCTTCCACCTACTTGCTTCTCTGATAGCTATAAACTTCAAAAGTTTTAATGCAACATCAATTGTTATCCTATATCTCCATGATTTCCATCTTTCTATTATTCTTTCTCTGACATCCTCTGTACATTTTTTTCTCTCTTTCTTTCTTTTCTCTCTCTGTTGCCCATGTGCACCAGTGGCATTCTTGCTTTGTTTGGAGTGAAACAAACATTAAAAAAAAAGTGTGTGTAAATGGATAGCAGAACAGAGAGTGAGAAGGATATTAAAAGGTAAACCTTACTAAGAGCTTCAAAGGATAGAAAGTAATGGAGAACCATGATTGCTCGTCTTGAAGGAACATGGCGCATAGAAGTTGAAAAGGTAAAAGAATTACCTGATAGATGATTGTAAGAAGATTCTGAAAATGTAAAATGAACTATACTAAAAAAAAAATCCAGTATCTTACATATGTATAACAAAAATTCATTATGTAATTAAATTGGCCCAATGTTGTTTCAGTAGAATAAAGCTTAACATTGATTTTAAAATCTCTCACATGTTCACTTGAAGATAAAAATTAGAATTTTTTAATTTCTTAACAATTAAAAATGTTAGTAAAATGATCTTGAGTTTATGAATTATTATAGTTTGTTAATAATGTTATTTATGTATTAACGTAAAATATTTGAAAAAATAAATAAATGGACAATAAGAATAAATGAAAATCAATTTATTTCCAGAGGAAAAAAAGAAAATTGTCATTTAAGTAAAATCAGCTTGGTGAAAAATTTGTAAACTATCATGAGTAAATTTCTTATCTTCATACATAAATGAAATTACGTCCCTTGGTAAAGGTGTCAGTTGGCATATTTTTTTTGTTCACTTAATTTTTTTTAAAAATCTGTTTCCCCCATACAAGGTAGTAAAGCCTTTAAGGGGTTACTGGGTGGTAAAGAATTAAGAACAGAAACATTAATAATGAGTGGGAAGAGAAAAAAATAATCAGGAGGACAATAAATTTTTAACTGATTATTGCAAAATTAGTGATTCCTATCCAACGAGGAAAATGATTTTGTTAAAGCAAGAGAATTGAAACAAAACATAAAGCTATATTACAAATTTTAATTAGTGAAGTTTTTATATATTTTTCACTAGTTTTACGTAGAATAATTTAAGAATAAAACCACTTCATTGCTCATATCATTTGTTATTCCAAGATGGTTCAGTGATGTCTCTCATTTGCTGATGGTGTGTCTGGTATATGCATGCTACTGTCTTCTACTTGTCAAATGATAAACCAAATTTCCCTATCTTCTATACTGTTTCTCCCATTTTTGCTACATAATCTGGTTTTCTGAACCCATAACCTGTTGTCCTGTATCTGCTATGAATCTTAATATGGCGCTTTGATCTTCCATGCCTGCTTCTTAGTTGGGATACTAAAGTTCTTTCATTCTTTTTGTTAAATGTTAAAAAACATTATAATGTCTCTAGATTATTCTCTTTTTTATTATTTTATAATCAATTAAGCACATTTGAATGATGGTGTTGTCTTTATATCATTCATTTTCAAAGCTCTACTTTTTTGCAGTAAATATCATTTTTCTTTAAGTTCTCACCTTGCAGTGCAAAACATTGAGCTGAAGAAATGCATTTATCTAATATACTGTTTAATTTTTCAATAGACTTAAATCTCTAAATCAAAAAGAATAATTTATGATGTTGAACAATTTAAGAGAGCTTCTATGTGCCATGTCCCTTCAGGATGTAGGCGATCTTGGCGTTAAACATCTCCCAGCCTTTCTCTTGTTACTCATTTCAAACACTGCTCTACCATCCATTTGCTCAAGCCCATCAAGTATGTTATGCTTTGCTTTTCCCTGTGTCTTGTGAGTATCAGATTCTCCATGCCCTCCTTCCTCATTATGTATCCCAGAAACTTCAGCTGTTTTTTTATGATATCAAGTGTAAGTTTCCTTTTTGCTTCCATCCACTCCAAAACGTTTTAGCTAACATGTTCAGTCCATGGTATCCTCAGCATCCTTCTGTAGAATCACATTTCTGTTGCTTCAAGTGTTTTCTTCATTTTTGATGAGATTGTCCAGCATTTGCTGTCATATTGAAAGACAGATATCACAAAACAAGTACTCTCTTCTTTGTTCCAACAAAATTTTCTTATCTCAATACTCTACTGACTCTTTGGAATACATGCTTGGCCATGTAAATACACCTTCAGATTTCAGTGTCACACTTTCCATCCTCTGTTAGAACACTTCCCAGATATTTAAATTTCTATATCTACTTGATTTCAGTATCCCACACTTGTAGTTGGCATTTTGGGCTCTTCTTTTTACTGATGACATTTAGTTTTCTTGCAGTTTATGTTTAGTTCTTTCTTTTTGCTTTCTTTAACTACATTTTGTAAGAGGTCTTTTAGTTTCTTTTCCATGTCTGCTATCATCACTGTGTCATCCGCATATTTTATATTGTTCAGATTGTGGCTGTCAATGACGAATCCTGGCAGGACTTGTAGTTTTCTGAAAATTACCTTGCTTTATAGGTTGAATAGATCTAGTGAGAAGATACATCCTTGTCTTACACCCCTTTCCTTTATTTTTGTATATGTTATGGTACCCTATCTATAGGAATGGACTCTTCCTCTGTCAATATAATACTACCTGTTTGACTTCTGGGGACGCAGCTGTGACACAGTCAAGATGCAGTGTAACTATACCGTTTGGACTTACACTTCTATTTGCTGATTACTAACACTTATTATTGTATATATTGTTCTGTTATTCTAATACACTGTTTGAGTCCTACCTTCTTGTTTATGTGTCTTACTTCTAACAAAGTGACAACATCTTGGTGACGAAGATTTCGCCACAACAGTATATCTGTTGAACTCATATCCTGTCCATATGCAGGTGGTTTGCTGTCAGCACAGGTTCTTGATCTAATGTCTTTTCTGAATATGTCAAGGTTACCAAGCATCTCTATCAATCCTTTGTGGTGTACTTTGTTGAACACCTTTTCATAGCCTATGAAACACAGGTACTCATCCTTCTGTATTTGTATTGCTCTTTCCGATAACATCCAGAGCATGAATATTTTGTTTCTTGTTTCAGTATCCTTGACAAAACTAGCCTGATTCTACTGTTCACACTATTCATCAGAATTTGGATGATGATTTTTGTTATAGGACTCATTAAGCTGATTGTTCAGTGGAGTTCACATTTCTTTGCACCTGGTTTTTTTTTTTAGACAGTGCTATGAAAATCGATTTGCTTCGGTCTTCTAGTGCATTGCCACTGTTGTAGATTTTATTTATTATTTTTGTAAAGCTGTTAGCTTCTCTATTACAACACTGTTTGGTCTTGCTGCTTTGTTTCTGTTCAATTTGGCCAGTGCAACTTCCACTTCAGTTTTAATATTTATGGCCTGTCAGTATTTCTGTGTATTGTTGGTTGCTTTCTCTTGTTGTGGAAGAGATCTCGATATTTGTTTCATCACTGAAGTATTTTTTCTTTCTCTAATATAAGTGTTCCATTCTTGGATTTTATACATCCTATTGATGAGCATGTTTTTTATCCTATTAGTTTTCTTATTTTCTTCTGTATGTCTCTTTTATTAGTCATGATCAGTCTCTCTATTTATACACATTTGTTGTTCAGTTATTCTTCTTTAGCCCCTCTGCATTTGCTCCTTATTTCCTTGTGTAGTTTCCTGTATTCTGTTCCCTGTCTTGGCATTGTTTTCTGTCTCTTTTGCATCATGAATCTCATCTGTGATCCACTGATTTTTACTTTTATGTCTGTTTTCCTTTGGGATGATGTCATTTGCTGATGTTACTGTTGGGGCGCTCTCCACCTTTTTCTACAGTAATGGATTGTTCTAAGCACTACATAAAGTAGTAGTGATGATACCTCGGGGGAGTACCTCAGGAGTCAGTTGAGTGAACAAGTCAGTCCGGTATTTCCGGTATTGGACCGGAAGTGTTCTATTTGTCAACACTTACGTCTCACGACAATACGTTCTACTAAACCCTTGTTCTGTATTCAACTAACCACATCTTTTGTAAATACTTTACACCTACTTTATACTATTATGTTGTTTGTATTTATTTCACAATATTTCTTTACATGCAACATAACAGTTACTAATGCTTCTTTTAGTGTGTTCTATTTTGAGTTTCTATTTTTGATTGGTCCCTTGTATTCTTATTCACACTGTTCATATATTTTTCCTGCAGATTGAGGTCATTCATGAGTCTGTAGTATTGCAGTCTAGGTGCTGCACAAGGCTTCTTTAGTCTTCAAAGTTTCATTTTCAGTTTAGATATAACAGGGAGGTGGTTGCTTTTGCAGTCTGCATTTGAATAAGTTTTGCAGTGAACAACTGCATTCCTGATCCAATACTTTTTTATTAGAATCAATTTTCATCAGGTTCTTTTTTTTTCTAAAATTATTTTTTGGTGATAAACATGTTAATCTTGAATCTAAATTTGTGTGAACTTGAAATAAGTAGAATTTTGAGAATACTTGTGCTAGAATAGCTTCACATGAAAGGTTTCTATGTTATATCAAAGCCAAGATGCTATAGGCATTGCTACATAACATAGCAAACTCCCGTAGTACACAATATGAGTTCAAGTTTTCTTCAAAGCTATTTATGCAATTTAACTTGAAGGTCAAACAGATCAGCCCAAAATGTTAGAAAATAATAACAGGAAAGAAATGATGAAAAATGAAGTAGGAAATGGAAAGTGTGTGTGTGTAGAAGAGTGAATTTACTTAAATTATAAAATAATGAAATGCAGTGTCACCTTTTAGCATTTAAAAACCTTCTAATATGGGGAAACAAATTCAAGAGAATTTTTTTAATTTATCTTTAATATATATACACTCATAAAAAGATTCTTGTAGAAGAACATGTTTTTTGTTGTCCAAAGTTAAAATAATTAAATCCAGATAAGAACATTTTATAATTTCTTCTTAAAAGTTTGAAAATTGATGGAGAATTTTCTGTATGTGCATTATTAAAGATAATACTATGCAGTTTATTTTAAGATTCTCAATCTTGAAAAGTTCATTAATTTTATTTTAGTTGTATTTTGGTCACAGATTTCAGCATATTGTCAAGTTTGAAAAAGTTCTATTGAAATTAACTGGTCTGCTCATAAAAAATAGATGAATCTTTTGGATAGAATGATTTTTGTATAATACCATTCAATAGATTTCCTTTTACTTACAACATTTGTCATGATGGATAGATATTTATTTTTCTCATTATTTTAGAAGTGGGGATCCTGTTCATAATATAAATGCAGTGTCAAATCAATCCCTGACTTCATAAAGAGTTACCCGTACTTTGTTCTTATTTACAACTGTTGAGTTTCTTTGTCATTGATAACTGTGTACTGTTGATATTGTCTTTTTTCACAATTTGTAAAATATACAATTATCAAGCTCAAGGTCTACCATGCTGTTATAATCCTGACACTCTTGTATACCTGTGAGACCTGGGTACTCCACAAACTTGAAAGATTTCATCAAATGAAACTTTGTCAAATCCTGTGGAACATGTGGCAGGACCTGATCAAAATCAACAAAGTTCTCTTCTGCGCAAAGATAGAGAGCCTAGAAGCTATCATGACTTGGCACTGACTTCAATGGGCCAGTTACCTTGAGTGAATGCAAGACATTCAACTACACGAACAAATCCTTTTCTCAGAACTTACATCTGGCAAGAAACCATGTAGAGCCCCATATTGTTGATTCAAGGATCAGCTCAAAAATGCCTTGCTGAGGACAGAAATCAATCTTGTCAATTGGGAGATGTTGCAGAAAGAGCCAATTGGAGAAGAGCAGTCTTCAAAATCAATGACATCCTTTGAAAACATCAGAAGACAAATAAAAGAGACAAAAATAGCTCAAAGAAAAGTCAGAACTTACCATTCTTTGAACCCTCCTAGCCTACCATGTGGCGGCTGTGAACTTCTCTTCAGATCCAACATAGCACTCACTTCCCATAAAAGGAAATGTTGATGAGCTCCCCAATACTTGGTAATAAGTTCTGCCAATGATGACAACAATTATCAATAATGTAAGCATAGTTGCAAACTTGACATATGTAAATAAAAACAAAGTAAAGATAACTTTTTCTGTAGTCAGGGATCAGTTTGACACTGTATTTATATTATAAAGAAGTCATCCTACTTATAAAAATCAATATTTTTTTATGCTGACAAATCCCATTGCTTGAAGGTTTGATAAATGATAATCTACAAAAACTATTAAAAAAATATTCTTCCTATTTTCTATAAGCAGATCAGTCAACTTATATTGTACCTTAAAACAGAAACAATTATTTATTGTAGCTGAGAATCTGTCCAGTTTTGCAATTTATATTTATTATACTATTTTATCAGATGTTGTTAGCTTTCACAGACATTTTCTTCAGAGGGAAAAAATAAAAAAATTAGTACTAAAAGTAGAGGTAAATAATATTTGAAATTATCTTTCTGTGAAAGATAGCTTCTGTAATTTCAAGGCGTATCATTATTCCAGTAGCTGTTTGAATTCTGATTTTCATTCTTTTACTTGATTTGTTGTCATAATTTTTGGTCTAATCCATTCTATGGTCTTCCTCAGTTATTCAGTTTAAGTGAAAAAAAAAAGAGCTTATTATTATTGGAAAAGTTGTTTTGTCTCCTCATTTCACTGTGAACATTTGTCATTGAAATAATGTTGGAGTAAAGATAGGCTTGCAACATTTTATCTTAGTATCTGCTGGTCTAAGCAGTATCTCTTTTATTGTTGTGTGTGTGTGTGTGTGTGTGTGTGGATATATATATATATATATATATATATATATATAATTTCATATCAACAAAAGTCTTTTTCACAAGGTAAGTCATCAAATGATTATAATCAATTCTATTTTTTACTCTGTTGCTAAATGTTTAGCTTTTATGGGTGGCAAAACACACTAAAAATTAAAAAAAAATGGTTTTTCTCCTTATATTAGACTATAGAATTACCAAGTATATAATGGTTTTTTGATTGAAAAATGTTTTTGTTTAGTAAGAAATCACGGTGCAGGTCATCATGTTTTGGTAAAAATATTTAAATTATTAATAATTTGTTTCTCTTTTGAGAAGGAACATAATCCTTTGCGAACAATATATTACTTGTATAATAAAAACAAATCATGGATTGATTCAGGACATGTTTTTTATCTTTGGTTTTGTGATAGTGGTTGCCCTTGAACTGTATATTCTTTCTTTTGCTTTTCTTTTATTTATTTATATATGTATATAACACGACTTATATCTGTGTGAGAATATCTCTGAGAGAGACAGAAATCCTTGTTATTATATTTTGTTATTCATCATTCTCTACTTTGGTGTTCTATTTTTCAAGCATGCTCAACCTTTTCTTGTATTCCTCTACCTGATATTCTTTTGTTAATTTCTTTCTAGAACCTTCTGTTCACCTCTCTTGCCAAGATGCAAAAATGATTGTTTCTTGTTTCCAACAATATATAGTAGATGACAATATCTTTTGACAACTTACGGCTAGACTATCATTCAGTGACTAGTTTAAAAACTTAAAGCAATCAAGAGTGAAATAAATAAAAACTCTGAATTCTGCCATTTCTTGTAAGCTTAATAATAAATACATAACCTTTTTTTTTTTTTTACTTTTTTTCATATTTGATTATCTACACTTAGAATTTTACTTCATTTAGGTATTATGACTGTCATGATACGGTGTCAAGTTAATGTATCAATATCTAATGTAAGACTGATTGGCAGAAGTAAATTTCTGATTAACTCTTTCATGACAGAACAAAAATACACAAGTTTACAGTTGGAATTTTATTTCATTGTTGAGCCTCTATTTTCTTTAACATTTTAATGTTATGATACAAAAACAGTTGCATTTTCTCACAATTATTCAAATGACTTTACGATAACGGCAGTGTTTACAAAATGGTACTTTAGAACTGTTTAAATGTAAAGTAATTTGACTATTGTGATGAAAATGCAATAAAAATAAATGAAAATATAAACTAATGAAAAAATGATAATACATCAATTAAGAAATTTGGATGGCCAAATGTATTCGTGCAATTTTCTGTCCTATTCTCATTTTTCTTCCAGTAAATTAAAGGAAGATATGAATTATCTCTGTGATGTTACGATCCAAGCAAAGAAGCAAAATAATTTTGATATTGCTTTTCTGTTGAACTGTTTTAATAAAATATGTAACTTTTTCTTTAATTTATTACTTGTATAAAGGAGAGAAATTCATTTTCTTTATCAAGCAGTTCATAAAAAATGTTGAACGATCATAAATAGGATTATATAAGACAAAATTAAGTTATGATTATCTGTAAATTTAATCATATGCGTTTAAATAAAATGAAGATGCCATTAAATAATTATAGTTAAAAGAACATCTTGATAACAAAGAGAAAATATAATTTATATTCTGTGTACAGTTCGTTTTTTGTCAAAATATAGAAGTTAGATCAATAAATTCATAGTGGGAGGTACTTATTAGCTGAATTATGATGTTAAATTGTTACATAATAAGGTTTTGTTTATGTGATTAGTGACAATAAATTATGTCAAGTTCATCAGCAAGGAAGAAAATTATGTTAATATTACCATTATATGATGGATCTATAAATCTGTAGCCTGACACATAGATATTAGCTGAATTTTGATGTTAAATTTTTGTTGTAGAATGTTTGATCTATATGATTAATTAAGACACTAATTGTTTTGACAAAGAAAGAGATTATGTTGAAAAATAAATATCCATTGGATAAAATAAATGGTTATTGATTATTAGTTTATGGACTTGAAGTACCAATTTAATTTTCTTGAGCTTGTGTCTTGAATGTTACCATGGGGTGATGGTGTTAGGAAAACCATCCAATGATAATTAAAATATAAAATTACTTTCTGTACACATAGAACACAGGTTTTTTTTATTATTTGGAAGTCTTTTCTTTTCTAATTTTTATAGTTTTTTTTATTGATTGTTGAACAAGAAAAGCAGTTAAATTGTTCTTTTAATTGTTTAAAGTTGTAATTAAGTTTTCTTTAAACTATATGACTTGACATTTCTTTGTGCCTTGTTTTGAATCTAATTTGTTTATAGTCATGTCAAAGAAAAAATATTTGAAAGAAAATATTTGTTTAGTTTGCGAGAATGTTGAATAACCAAGTGCTTCAGACATAATCCAATGAAATGAAAATATAATCATTTAGCCTTTGCTAAAAGGTTTCGTTTACAGGGCAAAAGAATGACAGTTGAGAGGCTTGTAGATTGAATGGAAAACTGCAACTTGGTGAAATTCTTACCTCTGATGAATAGACTGTGATTGTTGATAATTTTGTTCTGTTTTTTTTTTTTGGATAAGCCAACTTCTTCCATCTATATATGTCATTTCTTCATTATTGGTGCTTACTTGTCATGTGATTAAAACTGGTTCAGGTGATTTTTTTATTGTAAAAACCTTCATTTTCCTGGTTTTTTTTTTTTGGTTTTTTGAAAATAAAAGACCAGATGAACTCAAATGTCAGTTATTAAATTTTGGTAATTTGTTTTTACAAGAAGTCTACTTTTTTCTCTTTAAATTAAAATTATCTGAATTTCTTTTATAAACCTAAAGAAATATTTCTCTTTATTTTTTTTTCAAATATATCCAGTGTTTTAACTTGTAAAATCTCTAAAATAATACTTTCTATACTTTCATTGCAAACTCCTTGAAGTTTTTTTTAGATAATTTTTAAGCGACATCCTGTTTGTATATTACTGGCATTCATTTTTTGTGCTGGGGCGGGGGGTATCTTCCAAACATATTCTTAAAACTCTAGCAATGATTCATAACACTTCTGTAAAAGCATTAGGCTAAAAACATATTTGTTCTTCTCTACATTTCTTTATTCTGCCAAAAGACTTTTCCATTTTGTTCAGTCTTGTTGGTGTCTGTTGAGTTTTTCTGACCTGTCATCCATTTTGCAATTCATGGAAGATGATATTCTTAAGATTTTATAGCATGCAATCTACAGACCCATTGACTTTGATAGAGTGCACCTGTAATACATAAATGACAAACAGCTAAGCATGGACTATAGGCACTGTGGAATTACTTAAAGTTCTTTTGTTAGACAAGTCATAGTTGTATTGTATCTTGGCCAAATAATATCTTTAAACAGCTTAAAGTGCTAGCACTAATTCTGTTACTTCTCCAAGAATCAACTGGAAAATACATTGAATTTTTAATCTCTTTATGACAACTTCCAGTAATAAGTATTTATACTTAAAAATAACAAAGTTAGGTTTTGAAAGTGTTTGCATAATAGTATGTGTATGTTGGCCAGGAAGTTAAGAGTGCATTTATTGAAAATGTCTTAAAAAATGAAAACCCCTGTTATTTATAGAATATGGTAGAAAATAAGAGATTAATGTAAATTTATTATTCCACTTCTTTTATTGTTTCATCTTAGCAGAATTCTGATTGAACAAATTATTTTCAAAACTTATTTTTTGAATGCATGCTTCATTGTTTAGAGATATATTGAAAAGTTCTCAGCCAAACCCATTTCTCAACATAAATATTTTATCATTTGGTCATTGAAATAATTATAGTTGTTTTGAAAAGTGAATTACTTAATAAAAAAGAAATTTCATCACCTTGTATATAAGCATATTGTAGTTGACCATGGCTTCCAATGAAAATAGTTCATGATTCATTTTGATACCTTTTTATTCAGGAAATACACTTTGAAAATTGGTAATGAATAACCAAAATACATTTCAAAGAATTTGATATTGTGAGGTTATCAAGTTTCATTCTGATGTTATCTTTTTGTTTAGGAAATACACCTTGAGAACAAGAAACAAATAACAAATGGGTGAATGAATAACCAAAATACATTTCAAAGAAATGCACAAACAAAGAAAAGGCTTTTCAAAGAGAAACAATAACAATTTGAAACAAACTTAAAATGATAAAGGGAAAACATGGTGTCTTAGGAGATAATTTTAGACTTAGCAGAAGGGAACAGATAATTACTATATTGACACTTTTGACTGACAGTAGCTAAAGAAGACATGATAAATTCCTTATCCCTAAGTGGGGGGGTCACATGGTAGCAGACTCAGAAATTACAGCTAAACACATGCATATATATGTGTGATAAATACCTATTTTTATATTTTTAACATTAAAAGTATAGTATCAGTAATAATAGGGTTTAAATTATGATTCATTACTAAAAATGACTGTTGAGGAATTGTTTTTCATATACTATCAGTGGTCTGTACCTTTCTTCTTTGTTTTACATTTAATTTTACAACACCTTCTTTTAATATTTTCTTGCTGGTCAATCCAATTTTCCTGCTTATTACCATTTTAATTTTTTTTTACACCTCTTTTTATGACATTCTTAAAGCTGTTTTTTTATTTGTTATTTGTTTCTTGTTCTCAAGGTGTATTTCCTAAAAGAAAAAGATAACATCAAAATGAAACTTAATAACATAACAATATCAAATTCTTTGAAATGTATTTTGGTTATTTTGGTTAGCCCTGCTCCCAACCCGAAAACTTGGAGGACCGTGGACCATTCTTGGTCCTTTCATTTACAGTACCTGGTATTCCCAAATGGTCACCCATCTAAGTACTGACCAGGCTCGATGTTGCTTAGCTTTGTTGATCAGACAAGAACCAGTGTATTCAACACTATATAGCCATAGACTATTTGAAGGTTAGTCCTTCATAAAAATCATAAAGATTTTTTTATTAATGGTGCCATCTATATGTCCAACCCGGGACTTATTGAGTGATGTGTTATATATTATTTGAGAGATTAATGTGTTTATTACGTCTCTGGATTTGAAGAATCACTTTGAGTTTAGAGAGTGGATTTGAACTTATGAGGAAAACCGAGCTGTAAATGAAAGCATTTTATCTTGATCCATATGTGAAATATTGCAGATAAATCCAGAGACTTCATTGTCAAATTAGTTTCTTACCTCATGGGTAATAAATATCTTTGATAAAATGTTGATGTAAGAATATTATCATGGATATGTTTTTATATATATTAAGCTGCGATAAAAAATTATAATTTTTACCAGAAATCTTATTTGGCTGAACATTAAACATCTTTACAAAAATTGTTCTTTCTTGATGATGTTAATAAAAGAGATCTAGACCAGTGAAATTTCTGGGTATCAATTCTTAAACTAGTCAAGGAAATGACCAAGCCAAAGTTGGAAGAGTGTGGGAAGTGATTAATTGGTATTTATAGATCATTTATCTTTTATCCTAAGCCATGACAGTCCCAAGAGAGCTTCATTATAAGCCATTTGATTTGAGTTCTTAAACAGTTATCATTGGACAATGCAACTGAGAGATATCACCAATATACAAACAACCAATCCCCTTCCTCAGCCTTCCTTGCAAGACAAACTTATCATTGAAAGGTCCCAAGAAAAGATTTTCCAAGTTTTAATCAAAGAAAAGTTATGTTGAGGAATATTGAAGATCAGTCTTAGTTGTAGGCTTGACATCAGAGTTTTCAGAGAGTATTAAGCTGCTATCAAGTCAACAATCTAGGACAATAATAGCCTTGTAGATTAAAGTGTTGGTTTGTGATTTTGGTAACAGTTATTGTGAGTTAAATCCCTGGGATGGATAGTGTGCACTTACTCAGTGGAAACAGAGTGAGCAAGAACTGAGCAATAAAATAAGAACAAGATGACATATACATAGACATGGAAAGTGAAATGAGAACAGTTAAGTAATTTTAAACTAAGTAAAGGGGTTCAGTATTAAATTCTCTGAAATTTAGACAATCAACAAATATGTGAAGAAAGCCAGTCATTGAATGACAAAATGAAAAATTCTCTAACACAGAGAACTCTCAGATGATTAATAGAAGGAAGGTTTTTTTTTTTTTTTTTTTTTTTTTTGGAGGTGTTAAAATTAACAAGCCATTTCTTTTCTCAGTTAACAACAGGTTGTAAGTCATTTTTGAGATCTGCTGCCAATTTGAGCATATTGAACTGATCAGACTTACTATTAAGACAGGAGTAAATAGTTATTATTGGCATAAATACCAAGTTGAGAAATGATACCATCTTGAAGGTCATTGATGAAAATTATAAACAAAGTAGGTTTAAGGATAGAGACCCAAGGAACATCTGCATTAGTATAAAAAAATCTAGTAGAGTAACCATTCAGGATAACTTTTATTTTTTTCAATTTGATAAGAAAGACTGGATCAGTTTATTCAGAAATATCATAATCTTACAACTTATGAAGAAGACCAGCATGCCTTTGAAATGTTCAAAGCAACAGCCTGAGTCTCACCATTGTTATCTAAAACTTGATAAACCTTTTTAGCAATAATCATTTATACATTAGGAGTTGACCTAGAGAAGCAAAAGTTATATTGCTTGTTTGAAAGAAGGCCCTGTGATATGAGTTGCTTAACTAATTCAGAATTCATTAGAGCCTCTAATAGTTTGCCAAAAAGTGGTAGAAGGATCAGAAAGTTTACCTGAGTTCTTATAGATTGGTACTACAGAAGAGAATTTCCAACAAGTAGGAACACTAGAGGCAATGAGGCATTTATTGTAGAGTTTAAAGAGAACAGGAGCCAGTTTGGGAGCACATTATTTTTTTAAAAAATTGAACTATACATTTTAAATTAATGTAGGACAGACTTTACTTACTTTTACAGAGATAAGTTCAAAGAAGGTTTTTTTTTTATATAAAGTATTAGATTTTTGTTGAAGTGGAATATCCTGCTACCCTTCTGGTATAATAGGAAAGATGCATCTATCTGTTATATGAGTGTCATAGCTACTGATTAGTGAGAAGTGTATATGAGAGCATATATTGAAGTAGACTAATCTTTAAGTGACACTCTTACAAAATAATCTGGTTTGCTCTGAGGTGTCCATATTTGGTAGTTTACCACTTGGGTGTACAATTTGTTATTGTACCTTTCTCAAGGATACAATTTTCTTTTTTTAAGTAAAGTCATCAAACTGTATAACATTTGTTGTTTTAAAATGCTTTTTATAATTAGGTTATGGACTTATTGTTGTATGTATGTGTGTGTGTGTGTGTGTGTATATATATATATATATAATTGTGTATTTAGGCAGCAATCAATCTTTTATACAAGTTTAATTAAAGGTAACTGACTACTGTGATTTAGCTTTTTAAATTTTTCTTGTGTTTGCATTGGTGTTTTCTTTTATGGACATTATGTGTGTAAAACTTTTCAAATGTTCTATATATATATATGTGCTTACAGTTTGTCATTAACAAGAACCATTTTTTTCCTTTTTTAACTGCAGATGTTAATTTTTATTTGTCTGTATCTATAGTGGTGAGAATCATTTTATTTTCTAATAAGAAACAGCATGCTGTGGCAATGTTCATAGTTGATATCATTTAGTGTTGGCATTTTCTTTTTTATTATTAACGATAACAAAGAGAAACCAGCAATCAATAATAATAAGTCTCTTTACATTGCCCCTGTGTGCTATGCAGTCAATTCTTTTCAATAGTTGCATATGCCCTGTGATACTATAAGCAAAATTGGCATAATTAACGTAATTCAATACATTTATGCATTTTGTTTGACCTTTATTTAATCTGCCACATGTGTTCTTCTTTTATATGCATTGTCCCTTAAGAACATAGGTGATCATGGCCTTCCACATTTCCCTATCCTCAGGGAGTGCTTAACATGCTTTCTTCTATTACCCCTCCTAAACCCCACTTTGTCATTCATTTGCTCAAACCCATCAAGTATGTTATGTGTACTTCTTGTACAGGAAGTAGTTAAAGAAAACAGAAAGGACTACATATAAACCACAAGAAAAATGAATGCATAATCATCTAAACCTAAACTTATTTGTAAATGGAAGTTTGTGTGTGTGCCTCCATTACCTATAGACTCCGAAATGGCTGAACCGATTTTCTTGAAAATTTACACAGTTGTACTATAAGCGTCTGCGGGTGTTCTTAGCTAGGTTTTGTGTTGAGGTACCCCCGATAAATATCAAAAATCGAAAAAATCGGGTTATAGAAGGAGTGGTCTGATTTTAATCAAATTTGATACACTCATAGACAAAGACATAAGAAATGATATTCAGAAGTTTCAAGGTTGCAGTTCTTACAATAGTGCAGAAAATCGATTATATATATATATATATATATATATATATATATATATAGAAGGCAAGATGTTTGTGTGTGTGTCTGTTTATCTGCCTGTATGTCTGTATTTTTTCAGCCCTTTTATTTTAGTTTTTGCTTCGGGTTTGGCTCTAATTAGGTATAATTGTGGTTCTCAGTCTCAGCCATGATACCATTTACTCAGAGGACTTATTTAGTCTTCAAAATTCAGTTTACAATGAAAAAAACTTATTTGATATCGATACCAGGAAATCAAAATTCAATTTGCATCCATTCATTTTTCTTTCAGTCTACGGTTTCGCTTTAACTAGAAACTACTATTGCTTTTTAGTCTTTCGTGCCAATGTCCAAAGAGTCTGAGCTCCAGAACCATGGATTAGTTTTATAGCTTTCATTACACCCAAGCAACACTGGGCTATACTGCTAGTCAGTAATAAGAGGAGCCCAAAATGCCAATACAGGCTGGAGATACTAAAATCAAGCAGGTTCAGAAATTTGAATACATGGGAAGTTTTTTAATAGAGGACAGAAGGTGCGGCAATGAGATCTGAAGCCAAATTGGCAAGGCCAAAGATGCATTGCAGAAGCTGAGTAGAGTATTGAGAGACAGTACTTATTTAAAAAAATGATTTTTACATTTAAATTTACAAATTAGTTATCTCAACTAAGCAAGAAATACTAAGTTGGATAATGATACTTATTAGTAGTTAATTTGATTTCATAGCTTTACATAGTATTTAGATATGTAAGAATGATAATCTTCATATATATTGAAGATACACACATGCACAAGGTTTGAGCTTTATATATTAGATGCGTGGGAAATCAGTAGAAGTATAGAAGCCATATGCTTTTTGCCTTAAAGTCTTATTTTTCAGTGACTTTATTATTGGTTCAGAGAAGCCATGTATTTTCTTATTCTTTTATTTTGATTTAAATGAAAGCCTGTTAATACTGCAATGATCTTTGTTGGATTTGAGTGCAGAGTTCAGATGCACAAGTAACTCCAGTTGTAGAATATCTTAAACTTTATTTTTAAGAGGTTAAATGATTTGGAAATAGAGCTTATCTTTTGCAAGGATTTTTTTGCAACCTTTTTGCACATTTTTGCAAAATGTATTCACTAGCCAGAGCATTTTCTGAGAATAAGTAATGCTTTTGCATAATATGAGAAATTTTTAAAGAGAAGAACAGTTTAAAAAAAATAATCCTTTCAGAATATTTTTTTTTTGTTTTTTAACTTCATTATGAATATCATTTTGTGGATGAGTCATTGATGGAATGCTGTTTTTTTTTGGATGCATTCAACCAGTAAATGTTAAAATAAACAAAATTGTAATTAGCATCTGTTTTTGTCCAGTTGTCTATGTTTATTCAATCATTTCAATTTTTGGATGTATTAAAAAATACAATATCACATTTTTTACTTCAAGAATATAAAAGAAATTTATTTGTCTGTATTTCTGAGATGAGGTAGTATTTACATTATTCGGACTATTGTCATCATCTTTGTTGCCATTTGTATGGTGTTTCGGTCATTGTATGTTCCAGCCTTCTTCAGTTGCTAAGAAATTCAAACCAAACCCTTTATTACAATCACTGGATACATGACCCAGTGGATATAGATGTTGGTTAAATCTTGTGACTTAACCCAAAGAGTTGTGAGTTCAGTACCAAGTAACTTGCAGGGTTAGAGGGAGATAACTCATGACTTCCAATCGAGACATTACTACATTAGGAATGAGAATGATATACCACAGTGATCGTAATGAAGGGTTCGGTTTGAACCCTGAAGAAGGCTAGAGTGTACAATGGCCGAAACATCAAACAAATAGCAACAAAGATGAGGACAATAGTCTGAATAATGTAAAAGAAATGCTTGTTGTTATTTACAAAACTGTTTTGTCTGACACAAGGCTGATTTTAGGGAGACATGTGAGGGAGATTGCAAATCCTATTAATGGGAAGAGTCTAATTGAAAAATTATGGGTTGAATATTATGGCTTTGTCCTAATTTTGAGCATTGGTGCATGTGGGAAAAATATCAGCTACCAAGTAGGCTGTGAAGTAAATGTTTATAAATATTTATTTATCTTATCATAGTTTTATAGAAAGCCAAGAAGTGGTAGGCAGATACCTGGTAGCAGTATATATCTTTTTTTTCAATAAGTCCTTACACTGGATTCTGATGTTGCATGACAATGATAAAAAAAACGTTGATTATGCTTGGCTAATTTTAACCTAATGTTTCACAAGTTTACAGAATTTTGTATTTTGTGTCACTTTTATTGCCTGTTTTTTTTATAAGAAAAATCATTTTTTTTGTTCAAAATAATTGTTTGTCAATGGATTTTAGTCACTAGTGAATATCAATCAAATAGATTGAAGAATAATTTGAAATCAGTTGACAGCTTCATGTCAGGCTGTGGTCATAAAAATAAATCACCAGATTTCACATTCATTGAGGAAAGTTAAAAAGAGGTCAGTAGAAATATTGTCTTTAAAACAAAAATGATAAAGACGTTAGTTTGCATAATCAAAAACTAATGACAATAGTCCATCTATGAACTGAAGTCATTTAAAGGTTGTTTCTGAGGTATTACATGTCTGGAAAATAGACCAGTTGAATAATTCTGCTGGAAACAAAAAATGGCAAAAATACTAGTCCAGATTATCAAGGAAATAATAAAAATGTTTCATTTCAGAACTATGATCAATATTTAAAACAATTCAGAGGATGTCACATAAAATTGAAAAAAAAAAAAAACAACCAAAAAACAAAGAATTAACTAGTTGGCATATTGTGTTCAAAACAAAACCAGATTAAGATGTGTACAGTCAATGGAATTATGGCAATACGTAAGCTTGGAATGTTAGATAAGACATAATATTATTTTGTTTTGTGTGGGTTCATTTTAGAATTAAATTTAAACATTGATATTTAAAACTAAATTTGGTAATTAAGGATGCAAGTTTAAAATGCCAAATTGATTGAATGAATATTTTTATTGCATTTCTTCAGAAATATAGTTTTAAAAATAGGAAGAAAACTGAAAAGTGTATTTCAAGGGTGAGGAGGACAATCAGATAAAGTTTAATGTGAAGAGTGTAAATTGAATAATAAAGGAGTCAAAAGTTGAAGTATAAGGGATAAAGTTGTTTGCTTTTGAAAAACAGTATATATTTTTAATTTTTATCCATTTTTGTGCTCTCAGATGAGAAAACATTACCCTAAATTAACTAAAAAGGATTATCCTGAATATGAGGTCTATTCAGAAGTATGTTGTTATTTGTCTTAAGAACTAATTACGTAAATTTGATGTAACTTGGTGCTCAACTAGAAGGAACATTACTGTATATGATATAAACACACTCTCTCCTAGGATGTGTAGAAAATTTTTGTTACATTCATAGTGACAAAAGAAGTAGATTCTAAAGATCTTGAGCTGAGTTTTTGGCTAAACATGACATCAATTAAATGAATTCTTGTACTTGTTAAAAAGAGATTTCAGACCATGGACAAAATGAAGGTGAATGCAGATGATGGTAATCCTGAAAGAGATCTTTATATATTTTTCGAAAAGTGGAATATATACTGTGATAATTGTGTGAGCTCAATTTATTTTGAAGTTGTGTTCATCTTGTTTGGTTTTCCACACATTGAGAATACTTTTTTCGAACTGAGAAAAAAAATGGTGTCATATAGCTCTCTCAGTCTCAGACCCACATTGACCATTGGTTAATACCTGTCCAGTGTTGTTCATATGCAAGTTGTCAACAATGTCTACTGTAAGTAGAATATTTTAATTCAACAGCCCATTGTGGAAGAGGACATAACTCCTGGTGCAACCAACCTATGCAATGTTGAAATTTTATTGTTCAGGTCTCATTTGGAATTTTTTTAGTTTAAGTCAGATTTAAAACACACACATCTGGGTGGAGGGACATATATTATACTCATTCTAGTTTTTCAAAAATCAATAGCAAGAATTGACTTCATCACCCTTATATCCTTTCTCAATTGTTCATTGATCGTTTTAACCCAGAATTCATTAACCCTGAATGTCTGATTTGACGCTTGCATGAAGTGAAATTTAGATGAACAGAAGCATTTTGACAATCAGATAATCCAATGTTCAATCACATTGTTTTTGATTTGAGATTATTCAAAAGAAAAAAAAACGATACATCAGGTTTGATTTATAAATGAAGTCTTTGCTGCTATGAAACAAATTTTAGAGCAGATATGGTAATGAAACTGGTTATCAAAATGAAGTAAATTTGTCTTCAACTTTTGATCTTTATTCAACATAGTCACTGTTTAGTGCTAGACATTTTAAAGAACGTTCTATCAATTTTTTCACTACACTCATGGAAAAAGTCTGTTTACTTTTGATCCAATTATACAAAGCAACATCATCTTGGACATTGGATGAAAAATATTGACTTTTCAATATTACTTTCAATTTCAAGTAACATCTAAAAATCTGAAGTGTTAAGTTACAGTTGTATTGAGGCTCTGTAGCAACTAAATAGTTTGTTAACTACAGTGTGCCCATAAATTGTCATGATGCAAAAAAATCTCCTTTCAGGCCTTATTCTGCAGATGAATTCAAAGTTTGTGATATTTCACCATATCTTAATTAATCAACATTATTTTGGTAGAAATTTCAAGTGAATGATCCTTTGATAATTGTTTTATATGTTACTCAATACTCATGACCAATGAATACTGTTACTAAGTGACATCATTCAGTGAAATGATCAATTAAGTGTCATACATGATACACTCTTGGATGATTATGTCTCTTTTGAGACATGACTGACTGGGCAGACTATTTTCCTGCAGTAGCCTGCCATTACTTTTTGTGGTAGATTGGTTGCCAACCAAGGCTATAGGACCCAGTCTGTCATGCTATTTAACCCAGACCTAGAGGAAGAAGCAACAGATTAATACCTTTCTCAAGGGTATTTGTATGTAAGTAAAGGCAATTCGAACTTGACTCTTTGATTTCTCATTTTGAGCTGATATCTACTGCACCACAACATTCATCTTACTGATAGTAAGCTCATTGAAACAGGACCCTATTTTCTAATTTCAACAGTTTTCTTTCTTCATTATAAGTGATGCCACATAGGAAAAATACTTACTTATCAATAAAGCTTTGGATGATATTTCACTTGTTTGTATCAGTCAGTCAGTTAAGTGCCATATGTGAAACATGCTTGGGTGATCATGTCTTGAAAGAGACATAACTGACTGGGCAGAAGATTATCTTGCAGTAGGTTGCCATTGCTTTCTACAGTAGACTAGTTGCCAGCCAAGGCTATAGAACCCAATCTGTCCTGTTATTTAACCCATAAATGGGAGGAAGAGACTGATTAATACCTTTCCTAAGGGTATTTGCGTGTAAGTGAATGCAAGGAATTCAACTGGAATTCGAACTCGGCTCCCCGATTTCTCGTTCTGAGCCGATATCCACTGCTCCACAACGCACCTCCTCCTAACGTTGTTAGTATACTGAACTGAAAACTCCAAGATCTCTGGTTCAAATACTCATAGTGAAAAATTTTTTCTTGTAAATCATAAATTTCTAAGGATAAGGACATTTATGAAAATAATTTCTTTTGCCTATGGATTTTTCTTTCTTCAATTCGATCCCAGTCAATATCATAGAATTTACACCTCTGCACCACAGTTAACTGTGAACTCTTTAAACTTTTCCATGGCTGTATAGAATGTGCTTTGTTAGAGCTATGTATATGTAATGAAAATAACTAACACTTATTATAACTTAAGAAGCTTTAATAAACTAATTTTACAGGCTACGGTTAGCAACTTAAAATGTCCATCTTTGTTTCCTCTTAGCATGTAGGGAGTGTATCATAGTCTAGGAGAGTTCCTTAAGCACTGATAACCTTCATTCATAAGGGAGTTCCTCAAGGGTTATTAATCATTAATACTATAGTATGATTAAAAGTTATTCTTCACCTAGACTGGTTATCAACCATAGTTTGAGAACCCAGTCAGCTTTGCCATTTAACTCATAATTGTAGGGATAAGTGATGGATATGTATCTTTTGCAGGGGTATTTGTACAAAAG
The DNA here is from genome assembly GCA_037127315.1 of Ascarosepion bandense. NCBI lineage: Eukaryota > Metazoa > Mollusca > Cephalopoda > Sepiida > Sepiidae > Ascarosepion > Ascarosepion bandense. The sequence goes on from JBBBDQ010000739.1 coordinate 537,081, forward strand.
AGAATGTAATGAACTTTGATAGAATTCAGACATGGCTTATCAATTTCCTTTTGTTGCTGTTAAAAAAATATTAAGAATGGCAAGAGACAGGGGCAAGTGGAAGTCTATGATTGCCTATGTCCTGAAAGGAAAGAACCATTACACTACCCGCTTATCATACCTACTAATATTATCTGCCCATTATTATAAAATAATTCTTCACAAGTCCATTACTTCATGGAAAACGAACCATAAAGGTACCTACTTTGTGGTTAAAACTGTAATAAATTTCCCATATGTATTATCAGTCAGTATTCAAGCCCAGATAAAAGACAAAATTCCAAATGTTGATTTTTAAGGCATATAAGAATTCTCCATTTGAAAGATTGTCATAAAAGTCTTTCAATTTTAGCTTACTGCTGATATGTATATTAAAGATAATAATATTCAGAGAAAAAATGATTATTTGGTTACTTATTTTAGTGCATCCTTTTACTTACAAGTTTTGCCAGATGATGCAAATAATAATGCATTATTTAAAGAAATTAGCCACAAACGGTACCTTTTTATAGCCATCTGTCATTTACATTATTACCAACTAAAAATGTTTTTAATTTTACACAAGATAACAATTCTAAGTAATGCAGTTAATCAAGTGTTGCATGATTTGTTTAATTTAGTAAATATTGTAAAGAATAGCAAGGAAGATAACTGAATTGTAAAATATCTAACATATAACTCAATAAGTCCTGGGCCTGACATATAGATGGCACCACTAATAAAAAATCCAAATGATTTTTATGAAATATTAACCTTCAAATGGCATGTGACAAAATGTGAGCCCAATTGGATTATTCATTTCCAAGCTACTGTTGCAAATTTTCAAAACAATGAAAAAAATCTGAATTTTATGTATTGATAAAGAATTGCTTTCTGATGGGAATAAAAAAGGTTTCAGCCTCTGTATTTTAGAATGTGCAAGGTATTTTGTTCATTGATTACATTGAGAAAGGAAGAACCATCATGAATATTATATAGCCTTATTGATGTGTTTGAAGAAAGAAATCATCAAAAAAGCCACCACACATGAAGAAGAAAAAATGTGATCTTTCACTAAGATAATGCACTGTGTCACAAGTTGATTGCAATGATGGTAAGACTAAATGAATTGCACTCTGAATTGCTTCCACAATTTTTCAGATCTAATCCCCAGTGTTTGCAGACCTCAAAAGAATGCTCTAGAGGAAAAGATTTGGCTCCAATGAAGAAGTGATATCAGAAACTGAGGAGTATTTCGAGGCTAAAGACAAAGGGTTCTACAAAAAGGCATCTAAATGTTAGAGAAGTGTTGGTATCAGTGTATCACCCTAGAAGGAGACTATGTTGATAAATACAGTCAAATTTTGCCTGAAAGTTGTTGTTTTATTAGTTAGTCCCAGGATTTATTGAGTGACGTATTAACATTGATCTCATGATAAATAGTTGACATTGTTAGGTGCTCAAGAACTGATTGAATTCAAGGATAATGACTGGCCAGAATTGTTTAGGCCAAACATGAAACAATGAGTAACGTTTTTTTCAAATACAACAGATAATTTTCTGTCTGTATTTTTAGTATGAGGAGTTTTCATTATTCATATTTGGACAAATGTTCTCATCTTTGTTAAAAATTTTTTGACTGTTGATCAGGGTAACCTTCAAGGATTAAAACATGATAAGATGGACTGCAGAACAAGAACACTTTGACACCATAGATCCAACAATAGGGTAATTTAAAAATTATCTGAATATTATTTAGAACAATATATACTTGAAGGAAGTTGGAGGGTACAACAACTGAAACATTGTGATAATAGCAACAAGGATGAGGACGTTAGTCCAAATGTAAATAACTAAAAAATATTTATTGTTTTTAATATAATCTTCTTCTTTGTCAGTGGTTTTGATTATTTAATTAATAATGCAAGTTTAACATTATACAGTGTAAATTTCAGATCAGAATTCAGTTAAGGAAGGGTACAACAGCTGAAACATTGTGATAATAGCAACAAGGATGAGGACGTTAGTCCAAATGTAAATAACTAAAAAATATTTATTGTTTTTAATATAATCTTCTTCTTTGTCAGTGGTTTTGATTATTTAATTAATAATGCAAGTTTAACATTATACAGTGTAAATTTCAGATCAGAATTCAGTTAATCAGTTTGTCAAACTGTAGGCTCATTGATACATCTGTGGATTTCTGAAATTAATTTTGAATAGAAGTTTTGGAAGAATTACCAGTTTTCAGCAAATGTCTACAGAGCTGTTGAAATAAAGTTATACATTTGCAGCAACTTTTAACATGTTTAATCATTTCTTGAGGTTCTGTATTTAATTTATTGAAATAGATTGAATGTCTGCATTGCTCAAATGTTCATCTTTTTACAAATGACCTTTGAAAGTGTAATCATTAGTTCCTGGAGAGATGTAATTATAGATTGTTCTCTTGTGTCAGAAAGGAGAATGAATCAATTTTAGTTTTGGCAGAGCAGGTCGAAAAAAGCCTGTATGAAGGTACATAAAATGTATTAAACAAAATCTTCCTTTTACCATTTAACATATAGAAAAATTAAAAGAGGAATCTATATTTAAATTAGAAATTGAAGTTATCAATCCAATCTCCCAGGTTATATAAAGTTATCAACTTTATATGGCATATTAACTCAGTAAAGCTCTGTGGTTTTACTGAAGGATTATTTAAGTGGTATTTTTATTAAATCTATGGTTATATCGTGTGTCTACAGCTATATCATGTTGAATGCACCGGTTCCCGTCCAATCATCAAAGTTAAGCAACATCGAGCCTGGTCAGTACTTAATGGTTGACCATTTGGGAATACCAGGTGCTGTAAACGATAGGACCAAGAATGGTCCACCAGGTTTGGGGGTTGGGTGCAGGGCTAACAACCTTGCCCCGTGAAAAACAGTTTGTTACAGAAACAGCAACAAAAAGTTGCTGCCCTATGCACCATTGGGTGTGATGGATAAATGATGATTTTTATTAAAGTTAAATGGACAAATTCTTGTGAGGATGCAGGCAAACTGACTGTTATTTATGGTTAATAGAAATATTATTTAATGAAAAATACTCTGTCGGAATTGCTTCGGGTGAAATGATTACAAAAAAATCAGCTGAACTTAAAAAAAATTGAAAATCTTTTTTAATTGTATTTTTTATGATTTGCATGTTTGAACTTCAATAGGTTCATAGCCAAATGATGAAAAAAACATTTATTTTTTAATCTCAGTCTCTTTTCTTTTCTTCTTCTTGTATGTACCATGTCACTTAAAAATATAGGTGATCATGGCCTTCCGGATATCCCTATCTTTTGTATCACTTAACACCTCTTTTTGTTACCCCTCCCAAACCCTGCTTCATCAGCCATCTGCTCAAGTCCATCAAGCATTGCTTTCTTATGTCTCTTCTTCCCTCTGTTCATCCTGTGAGTATCATATTCTCTAAACCTTCCTTCCTCATTGCATGTTCCAGAAACTTCAGCTGTTTTTTCATGATGTTAAGTATCAGTTTCCTTTCTATTTCCATCATTTCCAAAACCTCATTGTTACTTACATGTTTGGTCCATGGTATCCTCAGCATCCTTCCGTCTTTTATTGCTTTCAGCTTTCTGAAAATCGATGTCACATCTATATTGTTTTATATGATTGTATAGAGTAGTTATATAAAGTAGTTATTCTTAAAATATTGTATTCATCTACATTATTATTAACTTTAAGCAAATAAGCATGTATCCTAAATGAAAGATATCCAGCAATGAACGAAGGTTTAAAACATCAGAGAGGATGATGACTTCAAATTAGAATGTGTGGTAAATGTCAAGAAGGTGCTTTTTGCATAGAAGTTGACTGAATAAATATTTGTGATTATCCTGGGACTGTGATTAAGTAGCTAAACTGATGAGAATGATTATTAGAAAAGTAAAAATCTTTGAAATATGTTTATTTTAATTGTGACAACTCTATGTAGTAAATATCAAAGATTATTTATATTTTTGTCCGGTATATTATTTTTTAAGCTACAATTTTGATTAAAAATGAGAGTTGTAAAATTTATGCTCTCTCTTTCTCTCTCTCTATTTTTATAATCATTTCACCCCAAACAAGATTGTATCCCTAGTGGTGTGCAGGGGGTTACAGTGAGAGAAAAAGAAAAAAAAAGAGGGAACAAAGTAATTGGGAATGTAATTGGAAAAGGAAAGGATAAAGTTGAGCATCAAGATGATAAAAGATGGCAACTGATGTTGCACTTAAACTTTTGGAGATTGTAATTATCAGGGAGCAAGTATATGGAAGGGAATTCCACAAGGAAGAAGTGTGAACAAAGAAAATGATAGATTAGAAGTGACAGTCACATCTGATGGTAAAAGAAAAGGACCTAGGTGCCAAACTAGTAGCACAATTAAATTCTTATGGTTGGGGCACGAGGGAAAGAAGCTTGTCAGAAAAGTTGCCATGAAAATATTTGTAGAAAAGACAGAGGGAAGTCACATCCTGTTGGTGATAATGTAACTGAAGTTGAGCTGCTATTTCAAGATCAATTACATTGCAAATCCTCTTTTAGATTTTGTAAAGAACCTTGAGATGAATAGCAGAAGCACCTGACCAGATATGGCAACAGTTTTCAATGCATAGATGAATGATAGATTTATTTAATGTGCAAGATGGATTGTCAACACAGTGACCCAACTTTCTTAGCAGTAGATGTAGCTATTGCTTTGATGTAGTAGTTCCACTTGAGGTTAGGTTAAATCATGCTATAGTATTAATGATTAATAACCTTTGAGGAACTCTCTTATGAATGAAAGTTATCAGCCCTTAAGGAACTCTCCTGGACTACACTCCCTACATGCTAAGAGGAAACAAATATGGACATTTTAAGTTGCTAACAGTAGCCTGTAAAATTAGTTTATTAAAGCTTCTTAAGTTATAATAAGTGTTGGTTATTTTCATTACATATACATAGCTCTAACAAGGAGTGTGTTGCTTTCTGGAAGACTAACAACATCCATACTGATAGAAGGTAGGAGACTTCCTCTATGGTGGTTAAGAGAGAGTAGCTTTCACAGATTGGAGTTCCGTTCCAATAGCAGCAGTGAGATTTACTTTGTCAGCATTTGCAGATTTCTCATTTAGAGGGGAATAAATGGTGGTATCATCTGCATAAATGCCTACTTAGAAACTACTTGGGATTACATCAGGAAGATCTTTGATGAAGATCAAGAAAAGCATAAGATCTAGAATAGACCCTTGAGGTAAGCCTGCATTTGTATCAAAGGTTCAGGAACCATGCCCATTCAAAACAACCTTCATTTCCCGATTTCATTGTTTGATTTAATCTAATTGTTTCTGTTGTCCAGAGATATCGTAGCCCTGTAGCTTGAACAGAAGGCTAGCATGCCAAACCCTGGCAAACACTTTTGAGATATCCAGGGCAACAGCATGAGCTTTGATGTTCTTTTTAAGAGCCTGGTTTATATATTCAGTGATGGTTGTTACCATCATCAGCAGTAGTCCTGGCAAAGCAAACACCATACTGCTTGTTAGAGAGTAGGTTGTGGGATGTGAGAAAGTAAACCATTTCAGTACTGATAATACTCTTGAACACTTTGCCAAAAAGTGGTAAGAGGCTGATATGGCAATAATAACAGGGGTTAGAGGTCTTCCCAGAGTTTTTAAAAACAGGAACTACAGAAAAGAACTTTCAACAAGCAGGAAAACAGAAAGCAGCAAGGCAATAGTTATAGAGCTTGAAGAGGATGGGAGAGAGTTGGGGAGGGGGGACATTTCTTTAGGATGATGAATGCAATTCTGTCTCTTGTCTTATGGGAATCAAACATAAAAATTATGTTTGGGACAAAAGACAGGGTTATATATAGATCACTCAGTTGACCCTCAGTTCTAGGTGGGAAGTTGAATGTGGGTACTCCAGATGAGTCAAGTGTGGAATTGGAAGAGAATTTGTGAGCAAAGCACTCAACCTTGTACACTGTGGCTGTGAGGACCTCACATTGATTTAATAGAGTAGGGATTGAGCATTTGCTCTTGTTTAGCACACTTTTTCAGAGCCAACAGTAGTCTTTGGAACCAAACTTTCGAGATGCTATATACTGCTTCATTCTCTTGGCTAACAACAGTTTAGCATCATTTAGGAGACACTTGCATTTATTAAGAGCAGAGACAAAAAGATGTCTAGTGTAGTTGGATGTATTGCTCTGGTAAAGTCAGAAGAAGTGATTCCTGTAGAAATTAGCAGCCAAGCAAACAGGAAAATCCAAGGAGATGAATGTGGTTTAAGATGGAATTTCCTGGTTGGAATAAAATCATCGATGTTGGCTTTCACTAAAGGAAGAGAACTCAGAGGTGCAGTCTTTAACAGGGAGACGAAAAACTTTGTTCCAAGAGACGTCACAAAGGAAATCAAAGAACAAGTCCCAGTTCTCTCTCTGTAAGATGTTCTGCTGGTAAGAGGTTCCTGCAAGAAGTGGGAGTGGAAGGAGATATTAATAGAAACCACAGCATTATCACAGTTGCCAAGAGAGTAGATTTGGCATGGCATGAGTGAGAGATAGAAGTAAAGTAGAGATCTATAAGGGAAGCATGTCCTTCAGGGTTACTGGGGAAATGCATGGTGAAATCCACCACTTGCATGAGAGATTGAGTGATTGAAAAGTTCTGGGTATGGATGCCAGCATGATCAGTGATGGAGTTTTCCAGCTGCTCATCATGGTGGGCACTGAAGTTGCCAAACACAAATATATTAGCAAACAGGTGAGAGGAAATGGCATTTTTTATATTATTTGAAATACTATCTAGCACAGAACAGGTGAAAAAGAGGAGTGGTAGAGGAAAAAGGTAGCTGAGTTTAGTAGAGAGAGATGGAGATATATATAAGAGTGGACTGGAGATTCAAGATAAATCCCCTTAGCCAGTGGGCAATGTTCATTGACATAAACTTCAAGGCCTTGCAGGTGGATATCAAAGTTTTTCTTAGAGGGGATGGTAACCAGGAATTAAGAAATTAGAGAAGGATATTGTAGGATTAAGGTTGGTTTCACGGAGAGCTAGGATGTTGGGATCTTTCATGAAGGAATGATTTGATACTGCAAAAATATATAATATTGAGTTGTGATGATGCTTAGTGCCAAGGTTATTGTTTTTTCAGCCGTTTACTGATAAAAAGATATTTTTGCAAGCAGGTTTTTTGTTGTAAAGGGCTCAATATCGAGATAGAGAAAGAGCATTAATAGGTTTAAAAATAAGCTCTGATGAGAGAGGACATAATAGTGCCTTCATGAAATTTTGAAATTGTCATGACTTAGCTCAGACGTCTCCATATTAATCTTATATATATATATATATATATATATATATATATATATGAGGGAATTTGACAGAAATAGTTACTTGCCCTGAAACCTAATCAACACCATCTCTTTCCAAATAGCCTTTTTCAGCATAGAAAATATCTTCAGTATTTCATCTCACTTCACAATTATAATCAATGCTCATGTTTATCCCCCCCCCCCCCAATCACACATACATAATTCCATCAATAAAAAGATTATTTCAATGATGTCCCTCAAGAGGATGAAGTGCTTTACAAAGATTTTTTCCACTTTGTCATTCAAAAGACTTAACCCTGATTGTGCACTCTGGAAGAATGGTAGACTTTGAAATCAGTAGCTACTCCAGCATTTATGCATCATTTATTCAGCAATGAATTAGAACACTCTCAGCTATTGGGCATGTATAATGGTAATATACATGCTAAAAATTCTGCCTCCTTCAATCGAGTGCCCATAGCTCAGAGGTAGAATCGCTGACTGACCCCAATTTGGTCGGGTTTCAATCCTGGGTAAAAAGCAATCGGATGTCTAACCATACTGATGAGCTGTGATACAGCAAAACAGTTCTGTCTGCAGATGACTGTACACGCAAACACACAAATGCACACAAGCATTACCATAAGGACAGAGATGATCACTGTACTTGGATAAAAATGAAAGTATCATTCTCTTGATGTTCTCTGATATCTTTTTATTAGAATAAGAAGAGTTATTTTCCTTGAATCATCAACTCTTTTATCACTTGCCTTTTTTATGATTTACTTGAGAAATGTTCAGTCAAGCCGATTTGGTATCTTCAACAATGTGTGCTTTAACTGTTCCCAGTTTTATATTGTCATGTAGAACATATGAAATTCAGCCAAGATTATGTTCTGCTTTATCACAAATCCACTGTGGATTGTCTTTTTAGAATGTGTTGTTTGAATCAAAGGAAAACATAAAAAGGATCGTTTTCCAGCGATGTTTGGTTGATATGTTGTTTATTTTGAACAAACATATAACATGAAATCCAACACAAGGTATGATAGAACTTGTTATTTATTTGTTGCTGGCTACAAAAGACATTTATTGGAGTTCTCAAGGGCTTTTTATAAATACAAGTTACACTGGCAGAATAATTCAGTATTCCTTAGATATGCATTTTCAAAACAGTCATGAAGAATGAACTACTTTGTTTCCAACTAGTGGGCATTCTGACCCTAATGAATGGGTGTTTAGATATTGTGAGTGTCATCGGTGTAGAAAGAATCTATAGATTCATTTATTGTTAAGAAGTTTTGAGGCCAGAAAGTTTTTCTTGTCAGAATTCATCTTACACATTTATAAATCTACCATTTGTCTATGTATTGAATACTGTTGCCATATCTGGTTTGGTGATTCTGCTATTTATCTTGAGGTTTTCAGCAAAATTCAAAGAATGATCTGCAATGTAATCGATCCTGACTTGGCATCTCGAGTTCACTCACTTTCTCACAAATGTGACATGGCTTTTCTACAAATATTTCCATGGCAACTGCTCTGACAAGCTTCTTTTGCCTGGTGCTCAACCACATGAATTTAAGCATGCTACTAGATTAACATCTAGATCTCACCCCTTTTACTATTGAAATAGTTAAATGGAACTGGCACTTTTTACTCCAATCGTTTCTTTTTCGTCTTTCCCGCCTGTGGAATTCCTTTTTATTTACTTTCTTCTCTGACAGCTACAATCTTCAAAAATTTAAATGCAATGTCAGTTGTCATCTTCTATTGTCTTGAATCCCATTCATCTTTTATCCTTTCTATAATACCCCCTATATCCAGTCTTTTCTCTCATTGTACTCCTCTGTCCACTAGTGGCAGTTCTTTGAGGTGAAATGATTAAAAAAAAAAGAAAGTAAAATCAGTATGCTGTGTTCAAGTTCTGATGGAGTCTGTTTCAGTTATTTCTAATATCCCTAGAAAATATATGAATCCATCTTCCTCCAGTTATGGGTTAAATAGCAGGGAAGACTTAAACTTTAATCTTGTGGTTTCAACCAGTCTAGAAGAATGAACACTCTGATTTTAAAACCACCTTGAAAATAAATGAACTCTTTTGACTGAGGCACACTACAACTGCTACAGCTACAGTACATGTTTATCCTCATGATCCTAATGTAACTTCTTACAAGGTTTGTGAGATGATTTGAATAGGGTGAGAAATATCCTAATGGGCATCTCCTAGTTACTGATGAAATAAAAAGATCCTAAAGTTTGAAATTTTTAGGGTAAATAAACCTAAACTTTATCTTCAGTAATATTCTTGGTATTCATTGAGTCTTTGTTGGTAATATACTGTTGATCTTCAAACTTAGCATATTTAATGGCATACATGATCCAATTTTTCACAAATATTAGAATTTCATATATTTATATGAACTGATCTAAATCAAGAACAAAGAAGAAGTTCAAGTAACATTTGATGGAATATCAAACAATTTCTTTATTAATATTTCAGGGAAAATGAAGGTGGGTTCTTCTGTGCCATCAGATATATTAACCTTGATTTCATCATTTAAATTTAGATGTTTCTGTCACAACTAAAAAAAAAATTAAATAAAAATAAAAAAATGAAAAGAAATAAAATTATGAAAATTGCAAATATTTGTATATAGATAATTAAAATATGTCTCAGTTTTTAATGGCAGGGATTTATTAACAATATTTTTACAAGAAAAAATACTATCAGAAAGAGAGTCGTTTCCCTTTCTGAAGCCTATCCCAAATTATTAAAAATAATTGACTTTTATTTTCTCCAGCTTAAAAGAAAACTTTGCATTTTTCTGCTTCATAATGGGAATTTTGCCCACAGATTTCTTCATTTTTACTAAAATAGAAAGTGATTTGCTATGCATAAAAATTCATCTCAATGAGATGTTTTGAAAATTGAGAATGAACAGCATGCATTTTGATTTCTAAAGCTAAAAATTACCATATTTATTGGATTAGGTAAAGGATTGTTTACTCATGTATTTTGGGAAAGATTGCTCACTACAACACAAAGTGATCTTCACATCATAAACCCTATTAGACATTGTAATTATGTATATTTTTTAAGGTCTTACTATACTAAGAAATAATTATAAATAATTGTTTGTTTAAATTACTTATAATATTACTAAGCTTAATTTGATATAGTGCCTGGCCAAATGGAAGTAAATGGAGCTGGAAGATAGGATTCTATCAATCTTCCATTTGGCATTTGAATTCCTTTATTTTGACTGAAATTTGAACCAGTCACTGATATGCAACTATCTGAATCACAAAGTTGATCAGGATTTCTCTTTTATAGATTTGCTAAACTTACTTTAAGCATGACATAATAATTGGCATAAAGTGCAAGAGGAAGGTTGTGTTTTAATGCCTTGAAAAGCAGCATCTAAAAATCTTGGCCCAGAACGCTGAAAATGTTCAGAAAATGCAACCCTCTGACCAACTAAGAAGGTTTTCCAAGATTGAAAAATATTCATCTTAAACCAAAGATATCATATCCTGTTTTCTGCAGAAGTTCTTATTTACAAGAACATAAGCAATTGGTTAACATTTTCTATCCTGATATTTTTTGTGTGGACAAATTAATTACAAGCAAACAATAATGCACTGCCAATTGATTTGTCTTAGAAATTGGTCATCTTAAAACTTTGTTTGGCTACTGATGTGAACAAAATGAATAATAGGATAACTAAGCATAAAAAATAGCAATGATCATTTTATTTTATGATTAGTTTTATATTCAGCTCAATGAAAAGAACATCTGTTTATGGAAGAACTCTGTCATTCTTAGTCTGAATGGTTCTCATTTTCTGACTTTTTTCTTTGAGGGTTGTTCCAGCATGTAATGAGTGTAAAGAAGTGAGTAACACCATCAGAATGAAATTCATCATTCTGTAGATATTGCAAACTATGATTACTATTGATTATATCACTTGGTATTCTTGAGCAACAGGTAGCTACTGCTACTACTGGCTAAACAGCTGAAAATAGGAAGAGAAAAATATAGTAGTTCAGCTTGGTCTTAGCTGTAAAAGTTTTATCTTCCAATTTTGTTAATTAAAAGTATTGTATCCTTCTCAGCAGTAAGATAGATATCTTTCAGAAGCTAAACAAAATATTAAGAAAATTTCATTAGAAACAAAAGTACTGAACTGCTATGTAACATCTATATGGCAGTGAATGCTGGACAGTTTTCTCACAGATAATATTCAAAAGTATAGCTGAAAGTACAAAAGATTTGGAAAATTCTTATATAATTTGAATTCTAAAAAGAAAAACATGATACGAACACATGAAAATTATATAAAAAAATTATGATAATACCGTGTCTGTCATTTTTAATGAAACCTGTAGAGAGATTGTTGACCAAATATATATATATAGTCATGTGCAGACAGATCTGTTTCGCTGTATCACAGCTCATCAGTACGATTAGACATCCGATTGCTTTTAACCCAGGATTGAAACCCAACTGAATTGGTGTCAGTTGGTGATTCTACCTCTGAGCTATGGGCGCTCGGTAGAAGGAAGCAGACTTTAAGAGTATGATGTATCATATGCCAGTAGCCAGAGTGCTTTAATTCATTACTGAATGAGCAAATTGTAGATGCTAGAGTAGCTACTGTTTTTTCAAAGTCTACCATTCTTCTAGAGTGCTCAATCAGGGTGTGAGAGCATACATAGTCATCCGCAGACAGATCTGTTTCACTGTATCACTGCTCATCAGTACAGTTAGACACACACACACACACACTTGGTATTTATTATATATTAACCTTGGGACAAAATTGAAGAACAAAGAGAAAGATTTTCAAGTTAGAATTTTCAGACATGCCTGTTTTCTTTTTCAGTTATAGGAGAAATAAACAAAGATGTCGGACTTACTCTTCTGAGGAATATTGATGTTGGTTAGAGCTCTCCCCGTGGAAATTATACTCTCTGAGTAAACCAAAATCCCTGTTTAATTACTCAGTGTATGAATTTATTTTGAAAATAAATTTCAACTCTGAATGTGTCTTATCAGCTGTTGAATTAAGATACTAAAAGCACTCATTTTATGTCATCAATGCTATGAAACAGCTGCTAGATCTGTTTCACTTCCATCCCTGACTCTTGCAATGTCAAGCAGCTTTGCCCTCTTGGAAACTCTGACCATGTGGTGGTTTTTGTTAATATCTCCTTCCACTTTCCCTCCCCATAGGAAGCTCAGACCAGCAGAATATCCTACTGCTACCAAAGAGCAAACTGGGACTCATTCTGTGACTTCCTGTGTAATGTCCCTAGAAACAAAGTTTTTAGTCTTTCCATTGAAGACTCTGCATCCAAGGTCTCCTCTTGGGTTAATGCTGGCATCAATGCTTACATCCCAACCAGGAAGTTGTGACTTAAATTCCATTCATCTCCTTGGTTCACCCTGCTTGCCTGGCCACTATCGCCCACTGGAATCACTTCTGGCTTTATCGCAGCCACGCGTCTTACCATATTAGGTGCCTTTTTGCTTCTGCTCATAATGAGTCCAAGAGGATCCTTAATGATGCTGTTTGCTGACAGAATGAAGTAGCATATAGCATCCCATAAGTTCAGCTCCAAATGTTTTGCTCATAGATTCTCCACCAACACAACACTGAATTCATTCAAGGTATTCATACCCAACTTCCTACCTAGAACTGAGGCTCAACTGAGTGATGTCCACATTACCCCCTTGCTGGTCTCTAACATAATGTCAAAGCTTGACCCCACCCCCAATAAAGTGAGCAAAGGTGACAGAATCCCAATCATTGTCCTGAAGAAATGTGCCCCTGAACTATCCTCTGTCCTCTCCAAACTCTACAACTACTGCTTCTCTATTTCTTGCTTTCCTGCCTGCTGGAAGTCCTCTTCTGTGAATCTTGTAGTTAAGAATTCTGAAGAACCCTCGAACCCCTTTAATTATTGCACTCTCAGTCTCCTACCGATTTTTGGCAAAGTGTTTGAGGCTATTATCAATGCCAAAGTGGTTCAACATCTCACAGCCCACAGCCTCTTCTCTGACAAGCAGTATGGTTTTCGCTTCACCAGGTCTACTGCTGCTATGCTAATGACCATCACGGAGTATATATACCAGGCTCTCAATAAGAACAGCAAAACTTGAGCTGATGCCCTGGATATTTCCAAAGTGTTTGACAGAGTCTGGCATGATGGCCTTCTACACAAGCTTTGAGGCTGTGTTATAACTGGATGATAGTTTGATCTAATTGAGTCATTTCTTTAAAATTGTATAATGAAGGTAGAATTGAATGGGCATGCCTCAAGATAATATCATATGAATGTGGGTTTCCCTCAAGGCTCTATTCTAGGTCTTAAACTTTTTCTGATCTTCATCAACGATCTTTCTGATGTCATAAGTTTCCAAGTGGGTACCTATGCTGATGACACCATCATTTACTCCCGCCTCAATCAGAAATCCACTGAGGCTGACAAAGTGAACTTCGCTGCTGAGCTTGAAAAGTGCCTCCAATCGGTGGTGAGCTGGGACGAGAAATAGCTCACAATTTTAATGCTTCCAAAACAAAGCTGTTATTCTTTAACCACCATAGACAATCACTCCTACCCCCCATTAGCATGTATCAGGCTAGTGTCCCTGAAAGCAAAACACTGCCTCCTCAGCCGAACTCTCTCAGCCAATTTTAAGTGGAATGACTACATCGAATCGATAGTTAAATCTGCTGCTAGGAAGGTCAGTTCACTGTGTAGAGCCAAGAAGTTTTTCCCATTTGAATCCATCTTGCATCTATATAATGGACTGAATACTGTTGTCACATCTGGTTGGGTCCCTCTGCTATTCATCTCTGGGTTCTTGACAAAATCCAACAGAGAATCTGAATGTGATCGATCTCGACTTGGTAGCTCAGCTCCAGTTATTTTCTCACCAGCGTAATCTGGCTTCCCTCTGTCTCTCCTACAAATATTTTTACGGCTTCTGCTCCAATGAACTTAGCTACCTGGTGCCCCCACTGCATGAATTTACTTGAGCTGCAAGATTAGCAACTAGGTCCCACCCTTTTAAAGAGAAACCAATAAAATGTAAGCAGAAATTCTGCTTTGGCAGTTTTTTTCTTGCACTTCCTGCCTGTGGAATTCCCTTCCTTCTACTTGCTTTCCTGACAGCTACAATTTCCAAGAATTTAAATGTAAGGTCAATTGCCATCTCCTATCTTCTTGACTCGCATCCTTTCCTCATGTTCTTTTTCCCTCCCGTCCACTCTACTCTCATCAGCTTTCTTCATGCCTGTATTCTTATCCTTCTCTTAGCCATTCTCTGACACCCTCCTATACCTTGTTCCTCTTTCTCATAACTCTCCTCTTATGTAACCCCCTGCACACCAGTGGCAGTACTGCCTTGCGCCTTGCTTAGGGTGAAATGATGATAAAAAGAAAATGTTGGTTGAAGTTTGTAGTTAGAGGAATATTGTTTTTGTTTTCCCTGATGGTTGTTTTTATGGCTATTGAATTAATGATAGAATTCCATGCAAGTTTTAGAATAATTTCTTTTTTTACAGTTGTGGCAGAAAAGTAAATATATAAGATTTGAACTGTCATAATTCAGAGCTGGTGGTTTGAATACGATATGAGTGCTATTGGGTGTGTGTATATGAAATTGCTATCAGTCATGATATGCCTACAGACTTGGCATCAGGGTTCATTGGAGGTGATATTCCCTTGGTGAGGTGATGAATCATGTTTGCCTGATGATGTTAACAGTGGGTGTAGATTGCAGGGACTGACACCTAATGTGAAGTGGATTCTTGCTGAATATTTTTCTCATTGTTTTGTCAAGAAAATTGTTATATACATATAATATTTTCCATTGAGTATACAGACACTACACTATCAATGTCTGTTGTGACTGTGTGGAAAAGTAAAATAGTTGTGCTGGTAACATATACATAATGTCTTAGTTGTATAGATAAACAACTTTTGGGACATCCCTTGTATGTATGTATAATCTTGTTTATATTAGTACACTAGTAAATCTATTTTTTAATAATGAAATAAAGCTTTTAATTGATTCAACACATTCATTTTTCAATATAATTTACTTCCTTGTCAATGCACTTATAATAATCACTTAGATTTAACAATATACAGTGAACATTTAGATAAAATCAAATAATAACTCTATTAGGCTATGAATATAAGGATTTACTCTTGTATAAATCAATTGCTGTGTTGTTTATTGATTCATTTGCCCCAAAATGTTGGTGATGCCTTGATAGTGAAATATTCCAAAGAAGTGAACTAAAAAACTGTAACAGCTAAAGTAACTTAACAATAAGCAATTTAAAATATTAAAACCATTTTCTTTAGCTGTTGCAGAAAGTATAAAATATTCTTTTGAGAAATTGAAAGTTTTCATTTTCTAGAAATTTGTATTGCAAATATCCTTTTTAGATTTACACATTTTAAGTATTGGATTTAGAATTCAGGAGCAGAATTTTTTTCTTATATTAAATTAAATAGAAATCTCCAGATGTAAACAAACATGGCTATCTTTCTCTACAGATACATGACAAAAATAAAAAGACACCTATTTTCA
Source organism: Ascarosepion bandense (assembly GCA_037127315.1). NCBI lineage: Eukaryota > Metazoa > Mollusca > Cephalopoda > Sepiida > Sepiidae > Ascarosepion > Ascarosepion bandense. Next base: position 553,055 of record JBBBDQ010000739.1, read on the forward strand.
AACAAGAATCTCTATATAATAAATAATCTTCGCAATTCAAGAATATTATATAAATCAAAATTTGTTGAGTTTATCACTACCATATACTAAAACTTATTTTTTTAGGTATACAATTTATCAGATCTAATTTAATTTCTTGGGGGTTATTCAATTATGTTGCATTTGAAATACAAACTGATTAATTTAAGAAATGGCTTTCTTCTGGTTTCTCTACCATCAAAACTTATCTGACTTTGGATAAATTCTGTTATTTTTGCTGCCTTGAACGTGAAGATGTGGGTGATCTTGGATCTCCATAAAATCTTTTTCCTTGCAGCTCTGAGCAAGATTTGTCCCTTTGCTAAGCCTCCTACCCCTGTTCTACTATCCATTCACACAAGCATGTCAAGTTGTTGACCTGCGCTTTCCCCCAGTCCTATTTACTGTTGATATGTCCTGTGAGTGTCAAATTCTCCAAGCCCTATTTTCATATTATGTGTTTAAGAAATTTCATTTCTCTCTCTTTGATTCTGAGTATATGTCTTTTTTGTTTCCATTTAGGAATTAAAAAAAAAAACTTGTCTCTCCCATAAAGACAAATTTTTGACTGCTTAAGCCAACCTGAATAAATTGAAAGGATTTCTTATTTGGATGTTACTTTATGTTGGCTCACCTAACTTTTGATGAGCTAACGATGGACTTATAATCTAGGCATTTTTATATTGATGTAGTATGTAAATTGATTGCATTATTATTTTTGTTTGGATTTTCATAATAAATTGAGTGTAATTTTACATTAGTGACATCTATTAAGTATGTCCTTATGTGCTGCATTTCTTCAGGGCGTAGGTGATCATGGCCCTCCACATCCCCCTAACTCTTGAAGCTCTTAACACCCTTTCTCTTGTTATTTCTCCCAAACCCTGCTCTGCCATCTACTTGCTGAAACCCATCAATTATGTCAGGCATTGCTTTCCTCTGTCTCTCTTTCCCTCTGTCTATCCTGTGAGTATCAGATTCTCCAAGCCCACCTTCCTCATTATGTGTCTCAGAATCTTCAGCTGTTTCTTCTAGATATTAATTATGAGCTTTTTTTGTTTCTATCCTTTCCAAAACCTTGTTGCTGCTCACATCCTTCTGTAGGACCACATTTCACTTGCTTTAAATCTTTTGTTCATTTTTGATAAGATTGTCCGGCATTTGCTGCCATATAGGAGGATGAATATCACTTAACAGTCCAGTAGTCTTTTCTTTGTTTCCAGTGAAATTTTCCTATCTTTCAATCCTCTACTTAGCTTTTGGAATGCATCCTTAACCATGCCAATACACTTTTGGATTTCAGTGTGGCACTTTCCACCCTTCTTTGAACACTTTTTTTTTATAATCATATCACCCCAAGCAAGGCAGTTTACTGCCATTGGTGTGCAGGGGGTTACTTAGAAGAAAAGTTATAGGAATAAGTGAAAGGTTATAGGGGGTGTCAGTAAGTGGGCAAGAGAAGGATGAGAATACTGATGAGAGTGGAGTGGATGGAGAAAGCAGTGTGAGAGAGAAGATGCAAATCACTGAAATAAGAGATGGCTATTGACTTTACATTTAAATTCTTATAGATTGTAGCTGTTGGGGAAGCAAGTAAACGGGAGGAAATTCCACAGGCATGAAGTGTGAGAAAAAAAGCTGCTGGAATAGAATTTGTGTTTACATTTAATTGGTTTCACAGTTAAAGTGTGGGGCCTAGTTGCCAATCTTGTGGTTCGAGTAAATTCATACATAGGGGTAACCAGAGCTACATGTATTTAAGTGTCTGCATCTGCTTGATTTTAGTATTCCTAACATGTAACTGCCATTTTGGATTCCTTTTTTTTTTTTTGCTGAAGACCATGCATTCAATTTTCTTGTAGTTTATGTTTAGTCTTTTCTTTCTACTTTCCTTTGCTACCTTATGTAGGAGGTCTTGTAGTTTTCTTTCCATGTGTGATATCAGTATTGTGTCATCTGCATATCCTATGGTTAAGTTTGTGGCCACCAATGATGAATCCTGGCAGAATTTCTACTTCTCTCAGAATTGCTCTATTGTTTAAGTTGAATTGATATGGTGATGAGACACATCCTTGTCTTACACCTCTCTCTAATAAGTATACAAGACTAAATTTGTCATATAGAACATAATTGTTTATTTAATTATGGGCACCATCAAATTAATGTTTTTGAATAAGGTGGTACATGGTTTGGCATTTATCCTTGAATGTTCAAATATTATTTGTGAGGATGTGAGTGATTTTTGTCTTCTCTCATATGTTTGGCATTGATATAACTTCTTGCCATTCATTTGTCTTGTTTGTGTATATCTCAAGTTTAGCTGTATTCTCATTTTGGTTTCTGTTTGTGCAGCCAAAACATACTTGAGTCCTAATTGTGCTCTTGGTGACTTTGAGGTCAAATTTTAGTTCAACCATGAAGCACCCACATTTTCAGACATTTTGAAGAGATGATGAGTACAGAGCTTAATTTGATATCTCTCAGGTTGGCTCCTGTATATATTGGAATAATCACATCAACACTTCTTAGATGAAAAATTCTTGATTGACATTATATTCAATTCAGACGGCTGGTATTTTCTAGCATGAATCATGTACTACGTGAGTAACTATCAGTCTACATACCTCTATTAAATGCCAAATCTACTGTCTATTGATGTATTTTAACTGTCTTTTTTTGGTCATTTGAGTAATTGTTAATGAGCTGATATTCATCAAGTATAAATTATGACTATCACAGTGGTAACGATTAATATTACTTGTTTCCTTATAAGGAAACAGTTGGCATTCATTGAATGAGCAGTCAGTGTTACTTTTGGTTGAAATTTATACACTCATTCCTTTAAAACAAATTTTCAAGAAAATAATGTTGTAGAGCAGCTGACACCCCTCTAGCACTCTCAAATATAGAATGGTCTTGACAATTATTATTGGCCTGTGCTCTCTGTGACTATAACAACTTAACCTCTCCTGTCTTTCTAATTATTGTTGTTCTGTCTTATGTGTTTGTCTTATTTGTACTTAATATCTATTAGCATGGATATTGTGCTGTAGACACTTCAGCACACATCATCTGGTATCGTACTGTCACCTTATCAAGTTCTCTTTCCGGTTTTGAGGGGGGGCGTCTTTCCTAATTTTTTGTTTCAATTTGGTGTGAAATGTTAACATCCTATTTATGTCATTGTTTTCCCTCTGAATTAAAATGTGCTATCCATTTTAGTTATTGCTGTTATTGAAAGTCTTCAAGTAATTCAGTTTTTGTTATTTACTAACATTTTTTGTGATTCTATAGCCTCTATACGGTAATTTTAGGCCATGGATAAGATTAAAGAGAATGTGGCAAGGCAGCTGATAGTGATCCCAAAATAAGACTTTGTCAATTATTTTGCAAACTGGTAAGGATGCAGTGATAAATATATTGCAAGGGAATAACTTTGAAAGAGGCTAAAGCATCACTTCTCAAGGTTGGTTATTTTTCATTAAGATTAAATAGTTGGATACTATATGAACAGACATCATATACACACTAAGACAATTTGTATCTCAGTGTCTGCTCTGTTTCATAAAATTCTGTTTTTTCTGCTAACTCACAAGAGTAGAAGACAGTTGAAGAATTTAGTTACGGGGATTTGGGGAAACTGTTCTTCATATGCTATTAAAGAATGAACTGCCAATTTACAACTCAATCTCTTTATCCAACTGAGGAAACTTTTATTGGAGAGGCTGAGTTGCACCTCATAGCTGCACCAACTTTTCTTCTTGTGGCAAGTAATCTTGTTCTGATAATATGCCCAAGACACTTCAATTACATCTTATTGTGCTTTATATAGAATTAAGTTCTCCTCATTGATATAAGATGGAGTCATGCGATTGCAGGAACTGTTGCTGTCTGGGATAAATTTCAAAGTTAATCATCTGTAGAAACTGGGTAAGTGCCTTTTCTTGCTCAACTGTGACTTGGAACTGAGAGAAAGAAATTCTGTCATCATAAAATATTTCCCTTACCAACATTAACCTTTACTGACTGAGAAAGAGTGCTTGAAGCTATATTTTTGCAAATCATGATATAGTCTGAAACATAATGATCATTTGAATTCATATTTTTATAATGTGGATTAGATCTCTCCTGTTAGAAATACATTCATCTCATTTTGTTTAATTTGTAATCTATTTCTGCTGTAAAAGTTTACGTTTTTTCATCCTCACCTGCCACTCTTACAATAGTATTTTTGTTTAAGAGTAAGGTTCCCCCCTATACAAGGTTCATGAGGCCATCTGAGGTAGAGGGTTACATTAAGGAGTAGTTTATATAGATATGAGGGGAAGGCAACGACGAAGTGTTAGAAAGAATGGCAACAAAAAGGAAATTGATGCTGAACATCAGGAAGAGACAACTGAAGTTCCTGGGACATGCAATGAGGAAGGAGAGCCTGGAGAACCTGATACTGACTGGACAGATAGAAGGAAGGAGAGACAGAGGAAGGCAGCGGATAACATATTTGCAGGGTCTGATCAGGTGGATGACGGAACGGGGGTTGCCAGGAGCAACAGGAACAAACATACTAAGAGCCACAAGGGATAGGGAGACGTGGAGATCCATGATCGCCTACGTCCTGAAGGGACAGGGCACATAGAAGAAGAAGAGGGGAAGATAAGTTAACTCTAGGCTTAAACAGTTTAAGATTATAGTATTCAGGGAAAAATCCTCTTGAGAGTCTGTTTCATAGGGCAGTGGCTTGTGAGAAAAAGCTATTTGAGTAGAATATGGAGGAAATATTGATGGTTTTCTACTATGTATGTGGCATGGTGGGTCCTAGGTGTGAAGGATGAACCAGCAGAACAAAGGGATGTAGTTTATCTTAGCACTTCCCATGGAAGTAGCGATAAAGCAGTGAAAGCTTCACCATATCCTGCCTGTGAGGGAGAGTTTGGAAAATAATTCTTCTCGCTTTTGGGCTCTATCAAGACTGGAAAATGAAGGCTGGGCAGCTCCCACACAATTATGGCAATAGTACTCCATTTTCAGCCTGTTTTAGCTTTTATAAAGGCAGAGGATAGCATGTAGAGTTAGGTATATACATTTTAACTCCATCTTTATAAAGATGCAGTTAAAATGTATGTACCTAACTAAGTTCCACTTAAAGTTGAGTCTGAGTTTGACACTCAGTATTTTCTAAAGACATGATGCCTCCTGGAGAGGACTTCCATTCATTGTGACTAGCAGTAGTTTGGAGCCTGATCAACAAAGTGTTTTTGTTTTTATATATATATATTGTTTAATTACTTACTTTCTGGTCATAATAAGATTAGACCAGTGCACATCTGTATTAAAAAGTGTTTAACACAATTATATTGTAGAACTTTTTAATATTTTCCATTTGTAAACGAGTTATTACACGACCTAGGTTTCTATCATGTGTGGTGTCATCAGGCAATTTGCAATAACTGCAATAATGATAGAAATGATTTGCAATAACTGCAATAATGGTAGAAACCTAGGTCGTGTAATAACTCATTTACAAATGGAAAATATATATTAAGTTCAATATATGGATTGGAATCCAACAAGATGAACAGAATAAATAAAGAACAAGTAGAAAAAAGTGTCTTTAATCAAACATGTCTCACTTTAACAAACTTAGAGATTATTTAAAGATGAATGATTTAAAAATCTAAGATAGTATGTCGATTGAGGTATGGTTTTATTGGTCAGATATGTGTCATGTGTGATAAAGCAATCAATGAATATTAAATGTAGAAGAAAAACACATGTATACATTATTTCACATATTTACTGACTCATAAATACACACATTCACACATGATTTCTCTCAACACATACATTCATAACTGATTCTCTCATTTTATTTAAAAAAGAAAATCCTTCTATCACTTGACACATGTATACATTACTTGCTACATATTTTGAATGGAAATGTATTTTGTCACTATCATTCACACATACTAACATTATCGACATATACACACATTAATTCATCTATAGTTTAAATATGCTTGACATGCATTATTTTCATTTACACATACTTAGATTCATAATAAACATCTAATATTTTTATTACTTATTTGCACACACACTTAAAGAGACACAAGTTTTTCTTCTACATTTAATATTCATCCATTGCTTGATCATATGTGACATGTATCTGACCAATGAAATGATACCTTAATCAACATGCTGTCTCCTAGATTTTTAAATCATTTGTCTTTAAAGAATCTCTTATTAAAGTGAAACATGTTAGATTAAAGATGCTTTTTCTACTTGTTTTTTTTTATTTTATTCACACACACGCACACACATATATAGTGTGTATGTATGTGTGTTTATTTTTCCATTTACATCACTGTAAGAGCAAAATTATAAAATATAAATACCTTTGCAACTTAAATTTTCATCCTTTTGAGGCATTTTTATAATATTCACCTTGTCTCCCCACTGAGACGGGGGATATGACACAAAGTTAAGTTTAGCATAAGTAATCCAAATGTGTACACTTGGGCCAAGAACAAAAATTGCCCATTCCTTGAAACTACTGGTGGCATTGGCTTCAGTTACAACCACTAATTCACTCCTCTAGTGCAATAGGATAGTTCAGCTTCAGGACACTGTTTTCTCAGAAACATATCTGTCCTTGGACAGAGATACAACAGAGCAGCACTCTGCCTGAAGAAAGAGATCCAACTGTATTTTTATAATTCTGAATCAATTAACTTACAGCATCATTTAGATAGCTGGAGTTGAGTCTGAAGGACTTCCCACCATGAACACTATAATTGGTGTATTTAATTTAAACAAAAATATAACAGCTATATAACATCTTTAAAATTAAATAGATAAAATAATAACACCATCCTATCCAAATACGTATGGAAAGTCAAAATTGAAGAAAAAAATTTTGAAAATATATTTTTATTTACCATGTATATATAATGTCAAACTAGACTTTTACTTTGTGTCCATCAGGTTAGCTAAACTGTATATTTATCTTGTTTACATATCACCTTGAAAATTTCTGAGTTAGAAAGTTAAGTTTTGACATATTTTTTTTAATGTCTTCTCCACCTCTTCCCAAAGACTATTTTTTCAGTCACTAGAAAATCAAAACTTAAAAATAATGTTTTCATATTTGTAGTATTAAAAAGTCACCAGGGTGCCATAAATGTTAATTTCTTAACATTGTTTATTGACTTTTAAGTCCTCACAAAAAAGAAAGAACTTCATTGTTATTGTGTTTATTGCTGCAATAAAAGGTGGAATGTATAAATTTGTGGTTAATGTCTTCAACAAATTTTCATGTGAAATAAAAGAAAGATTTAAAAAAAAATGTCATCTATTCAGAAGTCCTCTTATGAATATAACATGTTGATTTTAAAAGGTGAGTTCACAAAAGATTACAAGCAAGATACTCATAAATATTTCTAATAAAAAAAAAAAAACAGTTTTCTGCCCCAAAATTTAAGTACTTGAAATCTTTAGTGAAATTTCTCTGAGATATTTAATTTAAATCTGATTCAAGAATTTATGATGGTGACAATTCTCAAATTAGATATGCTTCATAGGCTTCATAGTTCATATTTGTTCAAGGTCCCATTTTTTTTCTTTAGCACAAATAAGCTAAAAATCCTGTCCAGAGGGCATATTTTCTAATGAATGTTATGCATTTGTCTCAGAATGTGTAAAACAATATATACTTTTATAAAGTATAAATAAGCTAAAACATATGAAAATGATATTGAAAATTCATTAAAAATATACAATATTGGTTGCAAAACTCAGGGAGTCATTAAGAGTTAAAAAGTGTAATTTTGAATTGCATTTAGAGGTAATTCTTTTTATGTTCATCACTTTATTATAGATTAATTTTCTATGAAAGAATTTGATTAAATGTAACAGAAGACAATCAAGAACAAAACTCACTTATTATTGAACAAGGTCCTTATTAGTTGTTGATTTGTTAAATTCATTTGAAACCTTTTTCATATAAAAAAGTAAAAAAAGAAAAGGAACAGTTTAGTCCATGTTTTCTGCATTTGCAGTAGTGGTAATGGCTGCTGTTTCCATTACCAGTGATGATAGAAGTCATTCTTTCCTCAGGATAGATATTTTACCTGATGAGATTTACCCATTAAATAGGTTGGGAATTTTGTATCAGATATTGATAGATCAAAATTAGCTTGAGATTGAATCTATTCTTTCCACCCTTGCAGCCACAGGATTTCACTTAGAATTTAGTTACTACTTAGATTTTATAGAAATAACCAACCGGGGATATAATGGATAAAATAAACAAGTGATTAAAGTGGTTGTATATGCATCTCTCTCTCTCTCTCTCTATATATATATATATATATATATATATATCACTCTCACTCTCACTTACAGAAAAATAAGTTAAGAATGAAACTGGAGTTTTAAAGAACATTTATTTACCATAACTTTACCAGTTTCACAGATGTATGATTTTCAAAAGTTAACTTCAGATGGAGATGTATTGCATCTGTCTAACTGGAGTTGAAAAATTCTTTCCATTTTATGTTAAAAAAAAAAGTGGCTGAGATTGCTATCTATTTAAAATGCAATCTAATTAGTTTATTGTGATCAGGCATAGTAATTTTTACACCCAAAATTGATTATCATAAAATTTTGTTGTCAAAAATTGGAAGTGTCATGGTTCACTGATAACAGCATAATGTCAAGCAGTTCAAATTTCAAGGATTTTATTTTATTAAAGCCTAGTGGCAATCCCCAAAATTTAAATGTACAAATAGCCAAGTCCATAAGAATTTTCATTTGTCTGTATGTATGGATAGCATTTAATCAGCTTAATAATGATGATATTTTTAATAGTTCATTAGTAAAATAGGCAAGGTATTTCATGTGGGTGTATGTGCATGCTTATGGATATGTGAATAGTCCTTGGCAAATGTGTCTGGTTGGAGTTCATTTAAATGTGGATATTCGGTCGTGTTTCAAGCGATTGGAGTCTAAGCCGTACTGATGAGCTGTGATACAGTGAAACAGATCTGTCTGCAGATGACTATATATATATATATATATATATATATATATGCAAAGACCTTTCTTTTGAATATGCTTTATTGACAACCAAGAAAAATAAAAATTTAATTAATTTTTTATTCAGTTTTTCCAACATTATTACATTTTTTATTTCATAGGTGTCAGGGAGTGTATAAATTGTCTGTAGTGTCCATAGTCTGAAGCACTTTTGTCCTCTTCTTTAGACATTTTCAAGGGTGTTTTGTTTTAGCAGTTGTTAAATTCACTTCATGTTTGACTGCTCAAGATGTATTATTGTTGTTTTGAGAACTAGTATATATATTTTCTAAACATATACTGTTAAATATAAGAGACATTGAATGTCTATTAGGTTTAATCATGAGCCATTCTAAACATTGTATTTTGGCTTTAATTTCAGTTGAAAATAACAACAAAAATTCTCCAACATTTGGATAATTTATTATTAAGTTGGTTCTAAGCTTTCAGCTCACATGAGCCATCTTCAGAGAGGTTACAAGGACGTTAACACAAAAACATCCACCATCAGTGATGATTTTATCTTGTATTGACATAAAACTCTGCTAAGCAACGGCAACAGTTACCAAAAATAGCAAACACAATTCGCAAATTTGTAATGCAGTTCTATAATATCATATGGCGTGAGAGCTCGAAATGATAACGGAACCATATATTTAAATGCAATGTAATGTGTTATGACCAGATTTAAACGATTTTATTAAGTGTGGGTTGTTTGGATTTAATGTATATGGCCTCCAATATCTGAAGGTTCTTTTTACTGTGTGTATGAGTGAGGATTATTGTATTATTGACTAAAATCTGTCTGATATTACCTACATGTTTATATTTTTCTGAGAAATGTTGTTTAATTGTACTCTGATCAGAAAGGTGACAGGGAGTGATGGGTAAATTGTTGCCATTTTGTTTAATTTTGTGCATTGTTTTTGATTTTGTTGACTGCACCATATAGTAGGGTCAGTTGGGCATCATCTGTAGTAAAAAAGAGTGCCATAGCACAATCACACCAGAAGAGATTTGGAAACATACTATACTTGACCTTTGTGTTGGAAATGCCAATACAAAAATTTCAGAGTGTTTGGGTGTCAATCTGAAGTCAATGCAGAGGATTTGGAAAGTGCTTGATGAGTTTAATGGTGATTATGAAGGTACAGCAGCTCGGAAAATCTGATTGTTCAGATAAGAAAAGAACTCCCAAATTTATTGGTAAAGGCCTCAAACTCAACATAGAGGTCTATAACTAATGCCCTGACAAGGTAGTGCTATTTCTGATCAAGAGATTGGCTTCTGAAAGACCTTATATCTAACAACAGGACTCTGCACCATGCCACACAAGCAGGAGAACCAAGTAATGGCTGTTAGACAATTTCTACAACCATAACATCCCTTACATCTGGTCACCTAATTTCCCAGATTGCAACCCCACTTGGTTATTATGTGTGGGGTTGAGTGAGAGACTAACAAAACTTGTAGTACTAACAAAGATAAACTAAAGGCAAAAATTATAGCAACATTCACCAACTAAAAGGAAACTGTTCAAAAGATTGCAAGAAATTTTAAAATCGTCCGAAGACAGTGGTTGAGGTCAATGGTAATTTTATTGAATAATTTGTTCTTTAGTATTTCAAGATATTTTTGTTTAATTTTGGTAAATATATCTGTTAAAATGAGATGTGAGTGTTATTTTCATTTTTGCCTAATTTAATGACATTTTATCCATCACACCATACAGTGTTGTTCAAAAATTTTGACCTACTGAAAATTTCTAATAATTCCCAACCTGGAAGTGGATTTTGTATGACTGTTTTTATAGAAGAAACATTAGCCCTATTGGAGTCATTTTTATCCATAATCATCATATTTTTTTGCAGAAAGAGAGTGAGATGCATAACTACAGATTGCCAAAAGATTTTGACTACCTTATCTGAAGCAAGTTAGATATAGTAGATACATACAGAAAAATGCCAGTGGTGAAAATGTATTGCATAATATTTATTCCAAGAAGTTCCAGTACAAGAAATTAATGTTTTATGTTGATTTCTCTTAGCTTGAATAATTGCTTCTACTTGCCTGAGAGGGGTTGTGTAGAAATTTTTCGCAGGTATAAAAAGTAGTCTTCTGTGGCTGTTGCTCTCACAACACACCAGGATTACATAGATTTTTTTGACAAACTTTTTTCATTAGTTTTGTTCACATTTACTCAAAGATATTTAATTCACTCTCTGAGCTGACCAACCTTCCAATACGTTTACATCCTCATCAACCAATAAAAGATTATAGGAATTTGATGTGAGTATTGTCACTGTAGGTCGGAAAGAATCAGTACTCTTGCAAAAAAAGAAAAGAAAAATTGTATATTAGCAATTAAGAAAACTAAAATATGAGGTGGCCAAAAATCTATGCCTGGATATTTTGGGGGATTGTCATGTATCAAAGCATCTTATACAGAACCCCTCCTACAAAATATGAAACACTGTATGGAAATGACTCCAACAGAGTCAATGTCTCACCAGTACAAATCTCAATACAAAACTTCCTCTTATTAGCTGTCTATAAGAAAAAATTACAATAGTATAAAATGGCTGGAAGCTTTTACACAGTTCCTCTCTCTCTCTCTCTCTCTCTCTCTATATATATATATATATATATATATATGATTAAATAAATAACAAACATTATGTCTCCTTTTTTTTAATAAAATGCATTCATACTCAAAAATAATCTTCCATCTATTATAATTAAAAGACGAGAGAAATGTGCTGTAACTTTTGCAGATGATTTTATTTTTCATTTCTCAAGTCCTGAAGCACTTTCAATCTCCTTCTGAGTTCATCTTCAGGGATATAAGTTGTAGTAACAAAATAACCAATTTACATATATATATATATATATATATATATATATATGATAAAATTTGCATATTTAGGCAGCAAATTCTCTTTTACACATGTCTGATGAAATAATTTTACAGCAATACATAGCAGCAAAATTAAAATTTTATGGTTATTTTGTTACTACTATCATTCTGCTCCCTCTCATATATATATGTATATACATATATAAGAGAGGGAGCTCAGAACAATAGTAGAGAAGAGATTCACTGTCATAAATAAAATAAATAAAATTTCTTAAAGTCATTAGACCTGCAAAACAAGGGACGTCATGAAAAATCACTTCTTGATAATGACAATAGGTATTGTGAGATTCTTAGCAAAATTCAAGGAAGGATTTTTAATGTAATCGATCGTACCTGGCATCTCAACTTTAGTCACTTTCTCACCATTGGGAAGTAGCTTCCCTCTGATTTTCTAACAAATATTTTCATGGAAACTGTTCTGATGTGCTTTGACTGTATTAATTTAAGCTTGCTACTAGATTGTGGTACAGTGGATATCGGCTCAGAACGAGAAACCGGGGAGCCGAGTTCGAATTCCCGTTGAATCCATTGTATTCACTTACGTGCAAATACCCTTGGGAAAGATATTAATCCGTCTCTTCCTTCCAGCTATGGGTTAAATAGCAGGACAGATTGGGTTCTATAGCCTTGGTCGGCAACCAGTCTACTGCAGAAAGCAATGGCAACCTACTGTGGGATAATCTTCTGCCCAGTCAGTCATGTCTCGAAAGAGACATGATCGCCCAAGCGTGTATCACGAATGGCACTTAACTGACTGACTAGATTGGCTGATGTGCATTGTGGTACAGTGGATATCAACTCGGAATGACAAATCAGGGAGCCGAGTTCGAATTCCAGTTGAATTCCTTGCATTCACTTATACCCAAATGCCCTTGAGAAAGGTATTAATTTGTCTCTTCTCTCCATTTATGGGTTAAATAATAGGACAGATTGGGTTCTATAGCCTTGGCTAGCAACCAGTCTACCACAGAAAGTAATGGCAACCTACTGTGGGATAATCTTCTGCACAGTCAGTCATGTCTCTTTCAAGAAATGATCGCTCAAGCGTGTACCATGTATGGCACTTAACTGACTAGATTGGCAACAATGTCTCACTGTTTTACTGTTGAACTAGTTAGATGTCACCTTAAATTTTATTCTAACAGTTTCTTTTCTATCAATTCTCATCTATGGAACTCCCTTCTGATTTCATTCTTCCCTTCTACTCAAAATCTTCCTGAACCTGGTTCCTTTCTTCTCACTTCTCCTTACTAAAGTCTTCTCATTCTGCTTCACTCTCTGTAACCCCCTGTATCCTGGTGGCATTATTACCTTGCTTGAGGTTTAATAATTAAAAAATGATGTCTTCCTCCTTGTGTTAGTCCTACTGAAAAAGTCAAAGACTAAAATCTTAAATATGCTATTGTATCAAGTACCTTTTCAGTGGTTTCAAATATTCTCTAAGCCATACAAAAAAGAACCAGTTGCAGGATGTCTTCATCAAGGTAGTAAAAGATTGTGATATTATCAGTAAATGTTCAGTTACCATACAAATAAAAATATATTTTGTGAAAACTGGAAATCTTTCAGCAGGCACTAAAAAGTTGATATTCATCAAGACCAGAAATTTGATGTTTGTAGTCAGGATCATATGAATTGATCAGTGATCTGACATTCACATTAGGTTGGTTGATCTTAAGAGGTTAAAACATTGAGTTCATGGTTCCTTTTGATGAAAATGTAGATTGATCTCATAAATGCAGAATAGAGAAAACCTGGCTGGTAAGAAACATATTCCCTGTCAAAATCATGTATTTTATTCCAGACTTGCTAAAACCAGTATGATTACATTGGAAGGAAGAAAATATTGAAAAAGACTCAAAGATTGCATCTTCTTTAGGATATCAGTTTTACATTGTAATGAAGACTCAATAAAACCTGTTGATAAAGTGAGATATTGTTAAGGATTCTCTGGGTTTATGGTCATGATATTTTAGCTCAGAAAATAGGTTTAATTCTAGGGACATTCTTCGTTCAATGAAGGCTTTGGAGGAGAAATGCTGTTTTCTTATCATGAGTTGTATAATCTTCAGTTCAGTAATTTGTACTCAGATCTTTTTGTCTATTACTTAAGATTGATGTTGATCTATACCATGTACACATAATAAATTCTCATGTTCATTTAACACATCACTCAATAAGTCCCAGGCATAACATATAGATGGCACCACCAAAAAAAATCCATATGATTTTTATGAAGTAGCAACCTTCAAATGGCACGTAACAAAATTTGAACCCAGTCGAATTATTAGTTTACAAATTACAGTTATTTAAGTGAAGCTACTGTTGCAAATTTTCAAAACAATATAAAAATCTGTATTTTGTGTGTTGATAAAGCATTGCTTTCTGATGGGAAAAATACTGTTTAAGCAAAGCGATGGCTAAATAAGTGTTATTTGGATTCTGCTCTGTCGAAAAAAAATGGTTAAGAGGTGGTATGCTGATTTTTAAATGCAGTTGTACAGACACAAATGATGCTGATTGCCCAAGTCATCCAACATTGGCAGTTGTCCTGGAAAAAAAAACCCCCAAAAATCCACAAACTCGTTTTGGCCAATTGTAAATTGAAGTTGTGTGAGATAGCAGAGGAGTTGAACATATCAGAAGGCAGTGTATTCACCATTTTGCATAAAAATTTGTGAATGAGAATTCTGTGTTCAAAGTGGATACCTCGTTAGGTCACGGTCGATCAACAACAACGATTCAGAACATTGTCTGCAACTGTTTCAATATAACAAGAAATAGTTTTTGCATAAATATGTGACAACGGATGAAACATGGATTCACCACTTCACTTCAGAGTCAAATCAGCAGTCAGCTGTGTGGATAGCAGCAGGTGAAAGCCGTCCAAAGCAACCAAAGATGCAAACATCAGCAGGCAAAGTTTTGGCCTCCATATTTTGGGATGTGCAAATTATTTTGTTCATTGGTTATCTTGAGAAAGGAAGAACCATCAATAGTGAATATTATATTGCATTATTGATGCATTTGAAGGAAGAAATTGCCAAAAAATGGCCACATTTGAAGACGGAAATAGACAATGCACTGTGTCACAAGTTAATCACAACAACAGCAAAACCACATGAATTGCACTTTGAATTGCTTCTGCATCTATCCTATTCTCCAGATCTGGCCTGCAGCAACTACTGGCTGTTTGCAGACCTCAAAAGAATGTTCCAGGAAAAGAGATTTGGTCCCAATGAGAATGTAATATCGGAAACTGAGGTGTATTTTGAGGCCATTAGCAAATCGTTCTACAAAATAGGCATCTAATTGTTAGAGAAGTGCTGGAATTAGCATATCACTCTAGAAGGAGACTATATTGATGAATAAAGTTGAATCTTTACCTGAAAGTTTTTAGATCCAGGATTTATTGAGTGATGTGTTATCTAAAGTCATCTTTTTGTTGTTAACAGTTTCCTTGACCATATAATATATTTTATTAAAGCAGCATTTATTTATATATTGAGATATTTTTGTATTTTATCAGATAATTACAATGGCCCTGAGAATCTCAAAAGCTACTCCCAGTTTAGTGAGTTTGATGCAAACTGGGTGTCCCTATAATGTAGACAGTAACCCTGTAACTATATTTGACTATTTATATTTGGTCTGATGACCTCATCTTTGTTATTGTTAACAGTATGTCTCAATGTTCTAGATGATGTTGAACTAAATTAATCTTTATTTAAACTATTAGTGTAGATTGATCCAGTTCTAATGTCGATGTCTAGAGATGTCTTGTATTGTTCATTTTAGTATTGCACTTTTATTGCTTGGTTGGTTTCCACTGAGCCTAAATATGTACTATATGAGCAGAAGATTGAACTCACAATTGCCTCTCTTAAAAGATTGTGGTAGGGAGAATTTATAGTGTTTGAGTTAGTGTTCTTGCCCTAAGCTTATTAAGATCACCATTTATGAATGTTGTGCTTTTGACTCTTGAAATGATTTTCTGATGCTGCCATCTGTTTAGGAAATCCCTGGCCATTATTTACATTTGTCACCAAATTCAAATACAAATTGAAAGCTTTTAAAAAGCTAAACAAATAAAATGATGGGATTATAGAGTAAAAGTAAATAAGAAAAAAGATCCTTCTCCCCTTGCTGATTGAAAAAAAGAAAAGAAAATGAGATGTCACCATTTTTTGTCTTAGTAGAAATAAAAAAAAAGTTGCATTGTATTCAGAAAAATAAATGGTTGCCAGTTAAATTCTAGAGCATATCACAGCTGATCTTGAAACTAATGATATAATTCAAGCCTATTGATTAATTTCAAATGTATCATGTCCCTGGTGGATACTTAGCTTCATTGAAAGTCAAGTTGGAGAGGTAAGCAGTGAATTTATTTAATCTTCATATATCTTTGTTGCTTTCTTATTTTTATTTTTTTGTTTTCTCCAAATATGTCAGTTCAGAATGTTTTGTTGTTGTTATTGTTGAGTACAACAGAAAATCATTCTGTGACTTTAGTTTGAGAAATTTTGACAAGAAAAGAAATTGAATTGAGATTATTCATCTAAATGATTGTGTAAAGAAATGTAGAACAAAGTTTTGGTAACTTAACTGAGAAAGTTTTTGTGATGTTATCTTCAAAGGGAATTTATTCTTTCTTCAAGCAACCATTTGATATTTGATGGGACAATCAAATAAATTTATCAGATAGACTTTGTTGGTGAAAAGGAACATTTTCAAAGATGGAAAAAATTGAATCTCTTTGCTAAAGAAGAGTTCAAAACTGAAACATATGTATGACTGTTACTGCTGTTTCAGAAGTGAAACCATTAGGTGTTGCCACTATGGCACAATTAACTGTTTTGCTTATGTTTCACATTTTTTAATCATTTTCCCACAAGCAAGACAATAAACCACTAAGACACAAGACATTACTGTGTTGGAGATGACACGAGAAAAAGAAACATTATTAAGGAGACGGACAATAAAAGAATATGAATTAAGAAGACAGAAGATAATAATTGACATTGCACAGGTTTTTTTGAAGATTGTAATTGACAGGAAAGCGAGAAGCTGGAAAAGAGTTCTACAAGTAATAAATGCAAGATACTGTTAGTCTAAAACTTATAGCTGCATCTAGCCATTTCAACTATAAAATGATGAGTTCTTGCCACCAATCTAGTTCTACACTTAAATTCTTGAAGTCATAAAGGAAAGTTCATCAGAACAATAATCATGAAAATATTTATAGAAAAGGCAAAGGGAGAAAATATTAACTTAAAAAGGGAAAAATATTTATAGAAAAGGATCACCCATGTTATGTTGTAGCAGTGACAGAAGCCAAGATTCCAGGTCAAGGTCAATAACATTGTAGATTATTCTTTGTATTTTATCTAGAATATCTAAATGCATAGCAAAAGCACCAGACCAGACCAGATGTGACAGAAATATTCAATGCATAGATAAATAGTAGACTTGTAAATGTCTAAGATAGATTCTGGCAAAAAAGAAAATTGTTTAGCAGCAGACCAAACCATTGATTCAATATAATCAGTTATTTTTATAATCAGTCAGTCAGTTAAGTGCCATACGTGGTAAACGCTTGGGTGATCATGTCTTTTTCGAGACATGACTGACTAGGCAGAAGATTATCCCGCAGTAGGTTGCCATTGCTTTCTGCAGTAGATTGGTTGCCAGCAAAGGCTATAGAACCCAATCTGTCCTGTTATTTAACCCATAACTAGAAGGAAGAGATGGATTAATACCTTTCCCAAGGGTATTTGCGCATAAGTAAATGCAATGAATTCAACTGGAATTTGAACTCGGATCCCCGATTTTTCATTCCGAGCCGATATCCACTGTACCACAATGCACATCTTTATAATCACTTTGTTAAAAAAGCTTTCTTAAAATTGAGTAATTGTTGTTAATGTAATTTCAACTTATTATTTCCAGATTGATGTGTATCTTTTGTGCTAACAATTTTACTAGTTCTTGATGGTTGTCAGCACAATAGGCATCACCAAGTTATCTGAGAAATACTGTCAAGGATCTGGCATAATTAGATTAGAGAATAACTTGATTTCGATTCATCAGACTGTTACTGATGTATAATGAGTTTGATTACAGCTGACTACATATTGATTTTTGGTCACATCCATCAGCCCTAGTTGTTGGTTTTTGGTTCATATCAGTCAGAGGATACATGAGCAATCGTGTCTCGAAAGAGACATGACTGACTGGGCAGAAGATTATTCCCACAGTAGGTTACCATTGCTTTCTGTGGTAGACTAGTTGCCAGCCAAGGCTATAGAACCCAATCTGTTTTGTTATTTAACCCATAACTGGAGGGAAGAGATGGATTAATACCTTTCCCAAGGGTATTTGTGCATAAGTGAATGCAAGGAATTCAACTGGGAATTCGAACTCGGTTGACTGATTTCTCGTTCCGAGGAGATAACCACTGCACTACAATGTACATCTTGGTACAAATATGTATTCTGATGTTCAAATAGTAAGGCATTCAGGAAAGTAGACTATCCTTTCTTTAGTAATTGGTTAAGCACAGTTTACCTGCATCTTTTTATCTACTTAGTTGGCTAGGGTTATCTAAGCTCAGAGAATATTCCTTAATAATTCTATAAATATAAACTATTAAAATAATTACCTGAATAAGTAATTACAGGTCTTAGTAACTTAAAAAAATATTTCTTCCAAGAACTTAGAATAATCCTCTACATTCATCTTGATACCACCACAAACTTTGAAAGAGCTTATAATTTTACTGCTGTGTGAAAATATTATTTGACACTCATGTCTTCAAAGTTGTGCTGATTGATTATTCCCATGAAGAATCCAGTCTTTATTCAACATCAGTTCTACATTCATTACTAAACATTAGTGTTGGGAATCTAGTTTTCATGTATTTCTTTGACTAAATTAAAAATTTCTCTTTGTGTTATTTACTCACAAGTGGTATAATGCCAGACGACCTATGCAAGTCTATTTTCATAGCATTGCCTAAGAAGCCAGGTGCAAATGAGTGTGAACTATACCAAACTATCAGCTTAATGAGTCATTATGAAACTGATTGTCTGAATACTGATGAATAGGCCAGAGATAGGACAAGAACAGTGCAGGTTTGTCAAAGACACTGGGACAAGGAATGCCATATTTATGATTAGGATGCTCTCTGAAAGGGCAATACAAATGAAGAAGGACTTACACCTGTGCTTTATTGACTATGCGAAGGTGATCGACAAAATACGCCACAAAGAATTGATGGAGATGCTCAGTAGCCTCAACATATTTGGGAAAGACATTAGAGTAATTAAGAATATCTACTGGCAGCAAACTGCCTGCATATGGACAGGTAACAAATTCAGCAGATATACAAAGATAGAAAGGGGCGTAAGACAGGGATGTGTATTTTTACCAGATCTATTTAACTTGTACAGTGAGAATATTTTGAGCACCCTAGATGTTATGCCAGAATTTGTCATCAGAGGCCACAATCTGAACAACATAAGATATGCAGATGACACAGTGCTGATTGCAGACATGGAAAGGAAACTGCAGGACCTCCTGCAGAAGATAGCTGTAGAGAGTGACAAGAAGGGACTACAAATAAACTGCAAGAAAACCAAATACATGGTCATCAGTAAAAAGAGCAGCCCAAAGTGCTAAATACAGGTGGGGTATGTTAAAATCAAGCAGGTATAAAAATTTAGATATCTGCGAAGTGTTCTAACTGAAGATGGAAAGTGTGACACAGATCCAAAGGCGAATTGGCATGGCGAAGAACGCATACCAGAAGCCGAGTAGAATATTAAGAGACAGGAAACTTTTGCTAGAAACAAAGAAGAGAGTACTGGATTGCTATGTGATGTCATTTCTTCAATATGGCAGTGAATGTTGGACAATATCATCGAAGATGAAGGAAAAACTTGAAGCAATTGAAATGTGGTTCTACAGAAGGATGCCGCGGATATCATGGACCGAGTATGTGAACAATGATGGAGTTTTGGAAAGAATGGAAGCAAAAAGAAAATTAATACTGACCATCAGGAAGAGACAACTAAGGTATCTGGGACATGTAATGAGGAAGGAGAGCTTGGAGAACCTGATACTAACAGGCCAGATAGAGGAAAAAAAGAGCCAGGGGAAAGCAGCAGATAACATATTTGAAGAGCTTGATAACATATTTGAAAATGCTGAAATATATAAGTTTTATGTTTGTATATAGATGACAGAATGAGGGTTGCATGGTGTAACAAGAGAAAGCATGCTAAGAGCCACCAGG
The DNA here is from genome assembly GCA_037127315.1 of Ascarosepion bandense. Taxonomy (NCBI): domain Eukaryota; kingdom Metazoa; phylum Mollusca; class Cephalopoda; order Sepiida; family Sepiidae; genus Ascarosepion; species Ascarosepion bandense. Next base: position 573,361 of record JBBBDQ010000739.1, read on the forward strand.
AATAAGGAAATGTGGAAAGCCATGATCACCTACGTCCTGAAAGGACAAGGAACATAGAAGAAGATATTTACTCAGATGTGGTAATTTGGTTATGTTCATGCCTTTTGCATGTTTTCCTTCTATTTCTATTTTCAACACCATCTTCTTCAAATATTTGTTTTGCTGTTCAATCTGGCTTACTTTGCATTTTTTTAAAATTTCTTTTTGGTGATATTCTTAAAGCATTTTTTGTTCTTATCGTTTCAATGTTTTCCACTTCTATTTTGATTTTTCTTTGAAATCTGTTTAAAACCTTTGCTATTTCAGAATGTTTGCCTTAGTAGCCTATATCTTTCTTTTACAACCTTTATATGTCTGAAATTAAAAATAAATATCAATACTTGTATATATATATATATATATATATATATATATATATACACACACACACACACACATGCATATGTGTGTGTGTACAAAACAGTAAAAGAGATTCTGGTTAGAGCAGTAGATGGTTATTTTTACATCTGTACTAGTAAAAACAAAAATGTTTTGAAAAAATGATGAGAAAAGATATTAAAAACGATATTAAAAAGCAGAATTTTCTGTCTTTTTTCAATGAGAAATAAAAAATGAAGTTTGATTTTTTTTTTTTTTTTAGGAGTAATTTTATTTTCTGTATGTGTTATATTACTCATAATAGTAATACTTTTGGATTATTTGTTTGCCACAATGTAGGTTGTAAAGGGTTTCTAATTTAAAATAGGAATTGAGGCATACTTAACGTTCAGAGTTTTCACAAAAAGCCTTTTATAAACCCTCTACAACCAGGATTTTGATTTTCCACACTCCTCTAAAGAAATGGTTAGGAAGGAAAACTCTGTTAAGATTGGAAGGAGTGATAAGAGTGACAAGACTTAAGAAACTTATTTTCTAGAAAAATTGTTTTAAGAGAAAGATTTTAAAAATTTCAATGAAAAGCAAGTACTGGCTAGTAAGTCAATGAATGTCAAATGTTGTCTTGTTGGGAAATCGTGAATATTACCATTACCATGTCTTCATACACTCACATATATAATCACATGCAGTATATCTAGAGATATGTCCATAGATTTTGGATTCGATGTTTATGTACATCTTTGTATATATTCTGCCCTGATGTAGAGGAATTGATTTTATTCTTTCTCTCACAAAAATCAAGTCTACTGTACTTGTTCATTGATATATGTATGTGCACGCTAACTTTTCAGGATAAATAACTTTACCAAACGAAAACTCTTCTGAGCAATAATATCACCTGGCATTAATAGAATTGGCTCAAGATGAAATAATCAGATTTGTTTCAATAGCACCACTCTACTGTCTTTAAGAATGCCTCTAAAAAAAGCCAAACTATTATCTTAATGAATCCCATAAATGTCTTGCTTATGTTTTTCATTGAAAGCAGAATCTGACATCTCACTTAAGCTTGAAGTGGCTCAGAACAATGAAGATGTGGGTAGGGTGTGATTCTGGTTTTCTCTTGGTGATGAATTTCTGTAGAATAATGTATAAGAAGATAGCAAGTCTTTTTTTCAGCTATGCTGGAAAATCACTCTTGTCTTGGTAGCATGATTGTTTTTGTCAATGAAGATTCTGAAAAGACATTGATGTAGATTAATTGAAAAAGTGATAGATGCAATTTACCATTTTGATAATCTGTATGTATATATATATATATATATATATATATATATTTTATTATAATCATCTCACCCCAAGTAAGGCAGACTTGCTACTAGTGTGCAGGAGATTACCTAGTAAAGAGAGAGAACAGGTTACAGTAGGTGTCGGAGAATGGGTAAAAGAAGGATAGGTATATTAGTGTAAAGAGAGCTGCATGAGAGAAAAGTGCAAAGTGAGAAGAAGGATGGAAATCAAGTAGATAAGAGATGACAGCCGAGATTAAATTTAAACTCTTGGCGACTGTAGCTATTAGGGAAACAAGAATATGGAAGGGAGTTCTCCAGGAGGAAAGTGCAAGAAAAGAAGCTGATAGAGTAGAAGTTGTGGTTACACTTGTTTTTTTTTTCACAGTTAAAGGGTGGGACCTTGTTGCTAGTCTAGTAGCTTGAGTAAATTTGCATGGGGAGGGGCACCAAGGATCTAAGGTCGTTGAAGCAGAATCCATGAAAGCATTTGTAAAAGAGACGGAGGTAAGCCACATCTTGTAAGGGAGAGAGAGACTGGAGTCAGGTTGCCAGGTCAAGATCAACTACATTGCAGATTCTCCTTTGGATTTTGTCTAAAACCTTGAGATAAAAAGCAGTAGCACCTGTGAAAGATGTGACAGCAGTATTTAATTCACTGGTGGATGGTAGATTTGTAAATGTGCATGATGGATTCAGTAGAGAACTTCCCTGCCTGACACATGGACCCAACCTTCTTGTGTGGGTTAGGATGTAAAAACATTGCATAATCATGAAAACTCTGTAAAAAAAGGTTTTTGATTGTCCCTTTGTCATTTCAGGGTGACTCAAATGAATAGGATTGCTTATAATTTAGAATTGTGTTATTTCAAATATCTGAAACTGGTAGCACCATCATAATTTTGAGGATAAAACTTAATTGAAAATGCTGAAATATGTAAGTTTCATGTTTGTATATTTGCATGTGGCATTTATTGGTCTTGAAAGACCTTGGATCTACACCCAAATAGTTATGTCTCTACTGCAGATTACAGCACAGCATTTCTTATAGGTGTACAGGCCCATGCAGGAGTGACAGTCTCAACTGTAATGAATGTATGTGAAAGATGCTCTCCTCCAATGTTCCTCTGTTGTTGCTTCCCATGTTTTGTCATCACAGTGAGACAATTCTGGAGTGTTATCACCAGGATGCAGACCTGGGTAGGGTTTTATGTAATATTGGTGTTGATCATGCAGCATATCTCCCCTCTACATGCCACTGAAGTTGTCCAAGAGAAAAGTAGAGGCTACTACAGCTTGGCACCAGAGTTACCAGAATGAAAATAAACATAGCATCGGACTGTCTTAGAGACTTAAGCTACAGATTTGTCCTCAGGTTTTATACCTTTCCCATGATTCGGTTTTTATATGTTTTAAATTTGAAATAACATTCAAAAGCATTGATGCAATTCTTAAAATAAAGTCTTTTAAAAATATATGGAATAGACTATAAAATCAGTAGTGTTGTTTATAAAAATTTTTTAGTCAATTCAGAAATAATTTGAATATATCAAAACCTGTATGGAGTGATCTGTTTTGAAAGAATTAACATAAAATTGGTGTAACTGTTTCTTCTTGCTAATGGTAAATATGAAATTAGCTCTTTGCATACAGGAAGCATTTGACCAAACAGTAATTACAGGCAGTTGTAATTTATAAAATCTTTCTTGGAAAGAGTTTTTCAGGAAAACAGAATCTTAATTCCACTGTTATTGTGTTACTAGAATTGATGTTAGTTTCCTTCGTAACCTTTTGTTTAAGGTAGAGTGGAAAGTTAACATCTTGAGCAGTTGCTGTTGTTAGAAATCTTCAAGTGAACTATTGTGTGAAGCCATTTTTTAATGATTAATCTGAAAAAAACTTATACATAGATGATAGTTTAGACATTTCTGAACACACTGGGTGACATGCATGACCTCAGTATGAGAATCTAGAGCTGACAAGGTAATTTAAGAACATGTTGTAAGTTTTCAGGTTAATTTTTGGTTTTGTAGCATCTTACAGTGCTAGACAAAACTACCCCAAGTGTAGTCTATTCTATTTTCAATTTCCTTGTCTTCTATACTAAATTTGTTCCAGCTGATCCACCACTGCAGTATTTCAAATGGTGAAAATTTATTACTTAACCATTCAAAGAATAAGTTGAAATAATATGATTCAGTAGCAGTATAGCCCAGCATCGCTCGGGTGTAATGAAAGCTTTAAAACTAATCCATGGTCCTGGAGCTCAGACTCTTTGGACGTTGGCACGAAAGACTAAAAAGCAATAGTTGTTTCCAGTTAAAGCAAAACAATATGCTGAAAGAAAAATGAATGGATTAAGTCAAATTTTGATTTCCTGGTATCGATATCAAATGAGTTTTCTTGTTGTAAACTAAATTTCGAAGGCTAAATAAGTCCTCTGAGTAAATGGTATCATGGCTGAGACTAAGAACTACAATTATACCTACTTAGAGCCAAACCTGAAGCAAAAACTAAAATAAAAGGGTTGAAAAAAAAATAGACATACAGGCAGATAAACATATAGACACACACACACACACAAACATCTTGCATTATATATATATATATATATATATATATATATATATAATATTGATTTTCTGCTCTATTGTAAGAACTGCAACCTTGAAACTTCTGAATATCGTTTCTTATGTCTTTGTCTATGAGTGTATCAAATTTGATTAAAATCAGACCACTCCTTCTATAACCCGATTTTTTTGATTATCGATTTTCAATTTTCAATATTTATCAGGGTTATACCTTGACACAAAACCTAGCTAAGAACACTTGTAGATGCTTATAGTATAACTGTGTAAATTTTCAAGAAAATTGGTTCAGCCGTTTCAGAGTCTATAGATAACGGACACACACACTCACACACACAGACAAAGTTCCATTTATAAATAAGTTTAGATTTAGATTAGATTTAGACTTATACAAATTTGGTCGATATGAATTGGTATTTCTTCAAATTACTTTTTTCTCTCTCCTTTGTTCTTATTTTTTTCTTTAAGGAAAATATTTTTCATCCTCTGAATTGAAGTCATCTAAGTTGGTTAATCTGGTACCAGGCTAAAGTTGAATGTTCTTCTAAGGCAGGCAGTCAAGTGACAACATATTTCTCATGTTAACTTGCCGTCTCTTGAACTAAAGGTCAGACCAACTCTACTCAGTTGTCTGACTTTTGCATATATTGAGCCTTGCATCCAGCAAGGGTGGTTGTGATGCACTTTGGGTACACAGCATTTTCAAATGACTAATAAGGGATCCTACTTGTAGTCACTCATTTATGCATGAATATCCTTGTGTAAGGTATGAATTTATTTTTTTTTTGCCTCTAGATACAGATTGAACAGCAGGATAAACTGAGTCTTATAACCTTAGTTGGCGGAAAGTCTACTGTAGAAAGATATGGTAACCTACTGTAGGAAAATCTTCTGCCTAGTCACTCGTTAATTGAAAAAGACTTGATCGCTCGAGCATGTATTGCATAAGGCACTTAAGTGAGTGATTATGAAACAGGAAAATTTAATTAGAAGCAATGAGAAGAGTGCACAGCTGCTATTTAATATATTCTTATATGAATACTGGACAGTTTCTTAAGTTGATGTTGAGGCAACTGAGAAGTGGTTTGACAGAAGATCTCTGAAAATACCATGGGTGGAACATTTGAGTAACAAGGAAGTTTTAAAGAAAATGGGAGCAAAAAGGAAACTTATACTCAGAAACAGAAAGGGAAAGTTGAAATTTCTCAAATCTAAATCTAAACTTATTTATAAATGGAACTTTGTCTCTCTCTCTGTGTGTGTGTGTGTGTCTCCATTACCTATTGACTCCGAAACGGGTGAACTGATTTTCTTGAAAATTTACACAGTTGTACTATAAGTGTTTGAGAGTGTTCTTAGCTAGGTTTTGTGTCGAGGTACTCCCGATAAATATCGATAATGGAAAAAATCGGGTTATAGAAGGAGTGGTCCGATTTTAATCAAATTTGATACACTCATAGACAAAGACATAAGAAATGATATTCAGAAGTTTCAAGGTTGCAGTTCTTGCAATAGTGCAGAAAATCAATAATATATATATATAAAAGGCAAGATGTTTGTGTGTGTTTGTTTATCTGCCTGTATGTCTGTATTTTTTTTAACCCTTTTATTTTAGATTTTATTTCGAGTTTGGCTCTAAGTAGGTATAATTGTAGTTCTTAGTCTCAGCCATGATACCATTTACTCAGATGACTTATTTAGCCTTCGAAATTTAGTTTACGACGAAAAAACTCATTTGATATCGATACCAGGAAATCAAAATTTGACATACATCCATTCATTTTTCTTTCAGTCTACAGTTTCGCTTTAACTGGAAACAACAATTGCTTTTTAGTCTTTCGTGCCAACGTCCAAAGAGTCTGAGCTCCAGGACCATGGATTAGTTTTAAAGCTTTCATTACACCCAAGTGATGCCGGGCTATACTGCTAGTACATAATAAAAAAATAAGGCTTAGAAGATTTGATATTCAAAAGACATATTGAAGACAAGAGAGAGCTAAACAGAAATTAACCTAACAACCTTCTCTAAGTAGGTGGCAGAACAGAGTATGTGGGATATTAAAAGGACAGAGCTTGTTAAGAGTTATAAGAGATAAATGGTGGGCTATGATCATCCATATTCTGAAGGAAAACAATACATAGCAGATGTGATGAAAAATGCAATATTTTGAGAACAATGTTGTTTGCAATTTGATTGAAACTGGTTGAAAAGGAAACTGCTTGCTTGATGAAGTTCAGTAGTTTTTTGCTGCTGCTCATATGAGAACAAAATACAAATTTTATTTCCCCTTTGAGAATATTATTGTTTTTCTTCCATCACAGAAGCAGATGCTTTAAGCTATTTTTTTTAAGGTATCAATTAAATTAGTTTACAAGTCTTTTGGAAGTAGCTTATTTATTCATTTCTTGTGGCATTTGTCTGAGTCTTTGACAAAGTGCCTCAATTGGGATAAGTTACAAGGTCTCAATAATAATATAGTCTCTTTCCATATTCATATTTTCATCTAAAAGCAGTCAACCCCATAAACAATTCATAAGTTCTACTTAGTTATGGTCACAAGACATGAATCAACTCTACCCCACATTTATAGGTAAGATAGCAGGGAAAACAAAAATAACCAGGCCAGAGATTACACTTTCCTACTGGTACTGCACAACTCAGTACAGTTTGCTTTATATTACTTGGAAAGGAGATGAGTGCTGTCAAATAACTCATCTTTCCCATGAAAACGCTATACAGAACAAAAAAATATGTGACATGATATTTGAATAATCAATTAGAACTGTGGTTCTCAAATTGGATGTATTACTCTTTCTCAGAAACTGTGGAAAGATTTATAGGGATGATCAGTAAAAAAGGGGGTTAAGGGAAGCAATGTGGAATTAGAACTAAATAACCGTTTTCTTTTTCTTCTTTTTTTTGCAAAATCTATATGACAAAATGTACTGTTTACACTAAATGAACATGTTTGTTTTATAAAGAATAAAATGAGCATAAGAGTTTTATTTTGTTGTTTGAATTTAAAAGCCCAAATGTTTGTATCCTGCTTAAGTTATCTAAAGCTATGAAAGATATAGAGTTGTGCAGAGAAATTACTGTCTATTTTTTGAAAGGGATTGGTACAGAAAAGTACAAACAACAATTTGAATATGCTAAAGAGAAGCATTGTAGCACTTCTTTGAAGTGACAAGTTTGAAGTTCTTGAACGAAGAAAGAATTATTTGGCAATGTTTCAAAGAATTTATCCATGGAAAATTTTTTTAAAAAAGTTTGTTATTATAGTTATAAATGTTTTATTTTTTTTAAATTATTGTTGTTAATCTTTTATGTTTTTAATTTATAAATAAAAATTTAACATAGGTATTAATTCATAGGAAAAAGTTTTGATATATAGTTTCAGGCATCCATTGGGAGTCTATGAATATATCCATAGCAGCTTGTGGGCTGTACTGTATTGAATGATTAATTATTCAAGTTCTTATTTTCCTACTGAATAAGTTACATAAAGTTGAGATTAGTTTATCTTCAAATCTAGACCTAAGAAAATAGGAGATTCTTTGATTTCTCCAAAGACCTGAAAGTTAGAAAAGTTAAAAGAGATTAATTTTTTTTTTTATATCCAGAGGGTGTGATGGATGAATTGTCGTCTCAATTATGCAAAAATGAAAATAACACTCACATCTCATTTTAACAGACATATTTACCAAAATTAAACAAAAATATCTTGAAATAGCGAAGAGTAAATTATTTGATAAAATCACCATTGGCTTCAACTTTGGAATCTCCTGCAACTCTTCTGGATAGTCTTGTTTAAATTGGTGAATGCTGTCACAATCCATCCCTTCAATTCATCTTTGGTATAACAAGCATCCCATACATAATAATCAAGAGGTTACAGTCTGCAGTGTTTGGTGGCCAGATGTAAAAAGTGATGTGGTCACAGAAATTGTCTGACAGTTCTTCTACTTCTGTGGCATGATACAAAATCCTGCTGCCAGACATAAGGGTCTTCCATCAGCCTCCCTCTTGACCTAGGGCAGTACTACCTCCTCAATTGAGTTTGAGGCCCTGTAGAAAGATGAATGGAGGCATAACATCACCATCTCTAGTGATCACTCCTAACACCATGATGTTGACTGGATATATCATCCAACTCTCTCTGAATCCTTTACACTGTCCTCAGAATGACATGCAAACACTTTGAAATGTTCATATTGGAGCTTCCAGCATGAATGCCAAGCAGTATAGTATGCTGTTTTCAAATTTCTGGCTGAATGAATTGCATCATTGTGCTCTTTTTCTCACTGACCATGGCTTATGGACCCTACTATTCTGTGTAATTAACAAAATAAAAAACAATGTTCATGTGCAAAATTCAAAATTCAAAATGTTAACAATTTACCTCTCACACTCTATATATACACATATATATTGTATATGCACATATTTTTGTCTGAAGTAAAAAGAAAAAAAAAGAGGAATCTTTTGATACTCTGAATGTTCTTCAAACTAAATTAAAGATGACAAGTGAAAATATAAGAAATGAGTAACAAGACATTACTTCTGAACAGTAAAACTCCTTCCTATTGTTTTCAGATGTACATATACCTGTATATATTTATTATAAATTATATTTTAGAACATGTACAAAATTTTATATATCCACTACAAATCATACATTTGTTTCAACTTTGAACCTAGAGACATTGTAGGTTCAATGTTGAAACAAATGTACAATTTGTAGTGGATATATAAAATTTTGTACATGTTCTAAGATATAATAAATATTCACAGCTCTATATATTATATATCGAGCACTGTTTTAAATTAATGTTTTGGACATTGTAAAAAATTTTTTTTCTTCATTCCTTATTCACTCGGAGATATATATAATAACTTGGAAAATCAGCTCTATTGACTTTCATATCACTGTAATGTAACTTCCCTGTGTTCTTTATATAGTCTCATGATAATATTTCTAATGTGTTTTTCTCTTTAATATCTCAAGTTCTTATCAAATTTAAGTGCATTACAAAATTGACTGCTATTTCTCATAATTTCATTATTGAAATTGTTAGTTGTAACCTTAACCTTTATGCTAATATTTTATTGTCCCACTTTTTTTTAATGGAATTTTCTTCCAGATTCCTGGTTTCTTGTCAACTATAATTTAAAAAATTCATATGCAATCTCAATTGTCATCTTCTGTCACATTAACCCTGTTCTTTTATTGCCCTCTTTTTTTCTTTCATTCTCAGTAACACCTTGCGCCTTAGTGGCCTCTATTGCCTTGCTTAGAGCTAAATGATATATATATATATATATATATATATATATATATATATATATATATATAGGCAGCATATCTTAATTCAAACATTAATTTTGCTGTGTGTTGGTTGGTTGATTTTGATATAGAGAGCCTCAGGAATTTAAAGTTTATTATGAATATAGCAGCAACATATTAAAGTGCATAAAGCATTTACATATTAATGCCATTTTATATCTATTGCATTTCCTGGCCATCTTCCTTAGGTTGAAATGCTTGTTTTGAAAAATTTCCATAGCTACAATTGTATAAATTTTAAAATTCAAAAATAGCTATAAGAAAATGTGTTCACAAAAATCACTATAACAATGGAATATGGATTTTATTACAGTTGCAATTAAAGTCTCTGTAATTTACCCCTGAAGATGATCTTAGAAAAGATCAAAAGTACATGGTTAAAAAAAATTTTTTTTTAATTTTAGATTTTTTTAAATTAAAAAAACAAACAAACCATAAACCATGGAGTCTTCCTTGATGAGTTTCATCTCAACATCAAGATACTGATTATTAGACAACTGGAAAGGATCGGTATAGAAAGAAGTAGACACAATATGTCTGTATTATTCAATGAAACATATATATTCTAAAATGATATGTGGAGACAGTACTGTTGAACACCTTTTCTTAGAATGTGCACTTGTATCAATTAAGCATAGACAATCGCATCTACCTCCCATTAGCATGGGACAGGCTAGCCTCTCAGAGAGTAAAATACTACGCCTCCTTGGCCTTACACTTTCGGCGGACCTCAAATGGAATGACTATATCAAATCCATTGCCAAATCTGCTGCTATAAAAGTTGATTCTCTGTGCAGGGCCCGGAAGTTTTTCCCACCTGAATCTCTTCTGCACATATACAAATCTACCATCCTCCCGTGTATTGAATATTGCTGCCATATCTGGTCGGGTGCCCCTGCTGCTCTCCTTGGGCTTCTTGACAAAATACAAAGGTGGATCTGTAACGTGGTTGATACTGACTTGGTAGACCGGCTGCAACCACTCTCTCACCGGTGTGATGTGGCTTCCCTGTGCCTCTTCTACAAGTACTTTCATGGCTTCTGCTCTGATGAGCTTAGATCACTGGTGCCGCCTAAGCACGAATTTACACGAGATACTAGATTAGCAACTAGGTCCCACCCTTTTACAGTGAAACAAATAAGATGTAACCATAATTTCTACTCCAACAGCTTCTTTTCTTGCACTTCCCGCCTGTGGAACTCCCTTTCACAAGTCTGCTTTCCTGACAGCTACAATCTCCAGGTGTTTAAATGTAGGGTCAATAGACACCTCCTATCACACTAACTCCCAATTATTCTCAGAACACTCTCATCTACCCAACCCTCATTCTTGGTATCCTTACCTGCCTATCACCCACCTTCTGACATTTCCTATATTTAATCATCCTTTCTCCACTCTATGTAGCCCCCTGCGCAGTAGTGGCAGTGACATGCCTTGCTCAGGATGAAACGCTTATAAAAAAAAAAAAAAAAAATTCAATGAAACATATATATATATATATATATATATATATACACACACACACACACACTAAAATACATATTGTATATATATATATATATACACACACACACACACTAAAATACATATTGTGTGTATATATATATATATATATATATATATATACTCAACCTCGGACCTAACTGCCATATATACCGTAAATACAACCAGCTCACTAAAAAAATTGAAATTGAAACACTCTATCAAAGCATCACTAAACTACAAGATGAAAAACTTATAACAACTAAACCTGAACTAAAAGACCTACTTAAGGCCGAGGCACTCAAGGATTACCATGATAAAAAGCCGAAGCTCCTCAAAAATTCTATCCAAACAATTAAAAAGTGCTGTGCACAAACTACGCAACCACCCCCACATAATTGTAAAAAAAGCCGACAAGGCTAACATTTTTGTCATACTTAACAAATCAGATTACAACACAAAACTCAACCACATACTCCATGACCACACAAAATTTAAAAAACTTAACAAGAACCCGACAAACCAACTAAAATCTAAACTTAATAAACTCATCAGCGCCAACAATGCTGATCAGAACTCCGTAAAACTCCCCAAAATTATCGGCGACTACAAACCTGGCTACATATACGGAACCATAAAAACGCACAAACCTAACTATCCTCTCCGCCCTATCATATCCAAAATTCCTACTCCTGTATACCATCTAACTAAACATATTAACCAGCTTATCACACCCTACCTCCCGAGTAAATACAGCATTAAATCAACTCTAGAGGCAATCCAAATCCTTAAGAGTGAACAACCCAATAATGAAATCATAGCTTCACTTGATGTCAAAAACCTATTCACTAACGTACCCATTAGTGAAACTATCGACATAATTATAAAGAATATCTACAATAATCCTGCATTACCCCCACTCAAAATTAATCCCAACATCTTAAGAAAAATCCTACTAGCTTGTACTACCGAAGTCCCTTTTGTCAACTCTAACAACACTATATATATATACACACAACATGACGGCGTTTCCATGGGCTCAGTACTCGGTCCGACATTTAGCAATTTCTACATGTCGAACCTTGAGAATACTGCCTTCACAAAATTCAAAAAACCATCAATATACCTTTAGACACATTGATGATATCCTACTGTTAATTAAAAATACTGACGAAATTCCTACAACTTCAAAAACAGTTTCAGGATAACTCAGTCCTAAAATTCACCTATGAACTCAGCAATGACAACAAAATTCCTTTCCTCGATATACTAATCAACACTAATGGCAATAAGTTCACTATCTCACCATATAAAAAACCCATTAACAAAAATCCCTACACACTTAATTATATTAGCGAATGCCCCCACTATTACAAATTAGCAATCATAAAAAATCTACTACATTGTGCAAAAACCAACTCGTCTACAAAACACATCTTCCACAGTGAACTAAAAAACATAAAACAAACACTCATCAACAATAATTTTCCTAATTACATAGTTGATGAACAAATACGACATTTCCTTACAAACCTAAACACGAAAAAAAACAACACATGGTAATAGCCCAACCAACCCCAAACATATCACTCTCTTATATCGTAGCCAAATGCACACCAACTGCCAACTAGATGAAAATATCCTAAAAAAACTCATAAACACTAATATCTCTCTGACAGACCCCAACAAAAGAATTAAATTTATCATATATTGCGCTAAATCCACAACATTCAACTCAATCGTCCTCAATGACTCCTCCCCCACCATTAGCGATTTGCAAAAAAACAATGTAGTGTATAAATTCAAATGCCCCTTTCGAGAATGTATCTCTAACAAACTAAATAATACTTACATTGGACATACTACTAACTCACTTTTGCAGAGACTTACATTGCACTTAAATGAAAATTCTAACATATTCCGACATTTAAAACACCACAGCTATCAACACACACTTCTTAGGAAAACACTTGTTGAAAATACGCATATACTTAGACAAGAAAATAACAAACGAAAACTTAAAATTCTAGAAGCTATCTACATCAAACAGTTTAAACCTAGCCTAAATAAAATAAATTTCGATACCTCCACTAACATACTTCAATGCCTATAATCGACAGGAGAGGTCATAGTTGTTATACTTACCCCCTACACCATAGTAGCAGCAGTTCCCAGACCAATCCCTCATGCCACTATACACTCAATTGACCAAAAACCCACTACCACTATTCCTTCTTGGCCTGCAGCTATGTGCGACACAAAAAATGGACCTGTCTAATTTTCTCCACTCTGTTAATAATAATTTAAATGTTCTATGTTCACTGAACATTAAATGTTCATCCTTTGATAATGGCTTATGTAAGCTGAAAGCTCAGACCTGATTAAAAAATCAACAATTATTGCGATTTCTTGTCATTTTTCCATGACAACACTATCAAGCTAATCAGATCATATGAACGGATCTTACACAAAATAAATAGACAAAACTTGTCTATATTATTCAATGAAACCCGTATTAATAAAAAAATGCTGCCAAAATACACACAATATACATATATATATATATATATATATATATACACACACACACACACTAAAATACATAATATATATATATATAAATATATATATATATATATACATATTATATGTATATATATGTATATATATATATATATTCTCATGTATATATATATGTATATATATATATATATATATAAACATATTCTGTATATATATATTTATATATATGTATATATACTAAAAATACATATTCTATATATGTATATGTATACTAAAAATACATAATATATATATATATATATATATATATATATATATATATATATATATTCTAAAACAATTTGTGGAGACAGTATTGTTGAGCACCTTTTTATATAATTACATTTGTATCAATATCTTGTAGATTCTATACTGTTTTTTTTTGAAGGAGAGATTGAATTTTGTTGTTTGTTGAGCATTTTTTTTTTTTTTTTACCCCCACTTAAGGTTGGCATTATCATCATTTGCCTCTTACTATTTACCATTTTTCCAATACTGATGCTTTCACTCTTGGTGATTTTGGTTGGTGTGTATTCACTGTGTATATATTTCAATCACTTGTATAACAAATCTGATTCACTGAGTGGGTTTATAAAGGCCCATGATGCTAGAGACCAGCACCTACTACCTGGTAGTTGCATCTTGTGAGTATGAAACTTATAGACACGGCTGATTATTGTACTAATCTCATGTACACTCCGTACATGTAATCTCTGCTATGCCCTTTAAGTAGGTGGCTATGATATCTCTCCACAGCTTTATCTATTTTGTTGCTTTATGACCTTACTTTTTATGGTATTTGTTCCATGGTCAAACTTCTCATGTAATTTACTCACTGCTTTCCTGTGCATCCCTCATTGTCTTATCATAATCTGATTTTGGCTTTATGGGTTTGATATTATACTAAAAAATTGTTTTTTTTAATTTTTAATTTTTTCTTTTTTTTTTTTAATCATATCACCCCGAGCAAGGCGGTAACACCACTGATGTGCAGGGGGCTACATAGGAGTGAAAAGATTGGAAAAGAGAAAGCCGGAAACCACATCCTAAACAGGGAACAAGGGATGAGCCTCTTCACCTGTTCAATAGACGTGGGTGGAGTGTGAACCGGGTGATAGTTTAGTCTATCTACTCTAATTGAAAAAAAAAGAATGAGAAGATTGGAAAAGAGAAAAAAAAAAAAAACCGGAAACCACATCCTAAACAGGAAACAAGGGATGAGCCTCTTCACCTGTTCAATAGATGTGGGTGGAGTGTGAACCGGGCGATAGTTTAGTGTATCTACTCCAATTAGTCTATCTACTCCAATTGTATCACTTTCTATTCTACTTATATGAAACAGTTGAAAAAGAAGTAATAATAATAATCACAAGAAATTTGGTGTAAGCAGGCAAATGCATAAAACATAATGAAATGTGCATTTATATGCAAAAGAAAAGGATTGTGATGGCTGCAAGATTTGAAGGACTGTGAATTTTCAGTTGAATATTTTCTCAGTTACTTTATTTGATAATTGAATCCAAATCTGACATTTGAAAGGTTGTTCGTTTTACATGTACATCTCATTTCATAATGGTCTTAGATAATGTCTTGTATTTTTTTATATTTGTAAACTTGTTTTAATTTTGTTTTGAAAGTTTTGAATAATTTCACTTATTTGGGAGTTGTTTAGTTTTTGCTTTGATAGAAAAAAAAATCAACCAAAAAAAAACAAAAAAAACAAGTAAATGATTCCTTTATTACTGTTTGGCTATTTTTTGCCTTCTTTTCATGTTTTCCATAAAATTTTATTAGTGCCTCCCTCTGTGAAGATTGTTTGGTTGGCAGATTGGATGCTTCCATTCCTTTCGAGTTGCTTCTCATTTTTTGATGGCATTCTTTGAGTTAGTTTATTTTGCAATGCAATTATTTTCAGCTTAGGAATGCTGTTTTCACACATTCATTGAAATACGATGGCATAATTTAATTTCTCTGGGCACAAAGAGAAAGCACATTCCACTGTAATTAAAAGACAATTTTTTTCTACTTTGGCAATGTGCATAAACTTATTTCATGAATTTCTCTTCTGTATTTTCTAAATTTATTATCTGATTGGTTTGTGACTTTTGTTTGCTGAAGATTATTATGTTCTTGTATTAAAATATTTAAATTTTAAATTTTTCATCTTTTTAAAATTTATATATCGTTTTTGGCTTATCATGAGTTTTTCAATCACTGTAAATAAAGCATGAGTTTTAACATGTCTGTCTCAAAAATTATTTTATTAATAATAATATTTTTTTTCCTTAAAAACTATCTGCATGTACCTCTGCATGCATGTGTATTGAGATAAAACTCAATCAAAGCTATTACTGGTAATGAAAGTGAAAAGGAGTTGAAAAACTGAACCTTTTTTATTAACACCATATTCAAGATAATAGTAAAATGAGAATAGTGTCAGGAAGGGCATCAAATGCTGGAAAATTTATATTTATTTAATTTCTTTAGTGTTAGATATTCTTTCTTTCTTTTGAGAAAAAAGAAAAAAAATTTGAAAATTTCCTCATTTCACATTTCCTAAATTTCTAGGAATGAACCCCTTTTATGCAAAGCAACTTATCATTTCGAACTAGCTTGAATAAAAGTTGCATGTTGTATACCTCAAAATATAGTAATTTGTTGTTAAGCATCTGTTCATTGTGAATGCTATAAATCCAGTGGACTGCCTATGAAGCATTATCTTTTAGATCTGTTTATTGTCAGATTATTTGTGTTTTGCAAATTTCTCTTTGATTTAAGAGGGAGAAAAATTGGTCGAAAGAATAGAAAGAAATAAAGGAAATATTTTATAGTTGATCATTCATTTGTGAATCTCTTTTGGAAGATAATGAAGAGATTAGGTTTTCAAAAATAGTATCTTTTTAATGTAAATACCAAAAGTTTTGTTCATTGAATGGAGCTTAGAAAAAGTAACCAAGAAAATGTCCTTTTCCTTTACATTTCTTTTTTATATTTCTATGTACAAATATTTATATTTTAAAAAGGAAATTAACTAAACAAACTAGTATTCTATTGTATATTCAGTTTCTAGTTTTCAAAATTGAGAGTGCTAGAAAATTTTGCATATACTGTTTTCTTTTATATAGTTAATAAAAGCAAAAGCATTGTTGAAATCAGAAGATAGGATTTAACAAAGATTGGAAATAGGCTTTAAATATAGAAGGCATTGTAGGTTTCTGTGCTGTCTCAGAATTTTGCTTTTTTCTTCAATTTATGTGTGTATTATATATATATATATATATCGAAAGAAACTCTGAAATTCAGTTATATGTAATCAATATTCTAGGAAGTAAATAATCAATAAATAAGAATTCTAAGTAAACAAATATTTAGCATTCATTGACCGAGCAGATAGTACTGCTGTTGGTTGAAATTTATAAAATCTTTCTCTTAAAACAATTTTTCTGAAAAATAGGTTTCTCAAGTCCAGTAGCTGTTTTAACTTTTATTACTGAGGTTTCTTTCATTGACTTGTATTTGAAGCAGTATAGAATGTCAGCATCTAGATTATGTCATGCAATTGCAAAATTGCATGCTTCCCACTGTCATAAGATAGGTAAAAGTTGTAATCATATCTTTTAAAAACTACAAACAAAATACTACTGCTAATATGGTGTGGAAAAAATGATTTATGGAAGACTAGCTTTCTGATTAACTGATTGTTTCTATGTTAAGTTTCTGTGGTGAAATGTCAGATTAGCTCCATCAAAATGCAGATTAAGAACTTGTCAAAAGTTACTTTATTCCTAATCATATTGCTTGATTAACATTCATAGAATGTAAAATGACCTTAGCTTCCAATAAGATGAACAGAAAAAAAAAGGACCAGTCAGAAATTAATAACCACAAAAGAAATTCAGACAAACAGAGATTATACATAATGATCTAAATTTGTCTGATTTTTTTTTGTCATTCTATATAAGAATTAGGTTCAGCAAAAAATAAATTTTTTCTCACTTTAGACTTTAGAATGTTTATTCAGAAAAAAATCTTATATCTGATGTTAACATCTTATTGCCTTTTATTTTCAATATCTGGAAGCAAATTTCAGTTTAAAAGAACTGAATATAGAAACCCCAGAAAAAGACACAGAGAGAAATGTGAAGAAACAAACCAGTGTAAAATATGGTGAGAAATCTTGGAAACTCAAAGGATCTGGGTGTTGACTAATTTTCAAGAAAACTCCACTTCTGTGTTAAAAGAAAAAAAAAATGATTATGATGATATGGGCACACCATAAGGTGTTGGCTGAATATAGAAGAATGATTTGATTTTCTTGAGATTTGATGTCTCAAATAAAAAAAACAAAAAAAACAAAAATAATAAAATTAAATGTTAACAGAAATTTTGGGAATTGATCTGAAATCTTTTGAAGGATGATTTATGGAATTTGAGAAGCCAAATTTAGAAAGCAAATTCCTTGAAAAAGAATATCTATAAAAAATGTGGACACAAAAATTACCAGCAAAATATTAGTTTTGAAAAACCAAAGACTTAAACCAGGGTTTCAAGTATACTGTGTTCATTTATCTTGTATTGAGAGAAATGAAAATTGAAAAATGGTCAGTAAAGTTGTTTCGATTGGATTTCATGAATACTTTATAAACTTTGTGAAAAGTGATTTGGGAGGACAATCTACACAGCTGTAGACCATAAGTATTTGAAAGTGATGACTTTTTTTTTCTTCTGGATGATCCTGAGCATTACAAACTCTGCTTTCAAATGTAAACAGCAACAAAACTTGTGATGAGGAAGTCAGTCAGTCAGTCAGTTAAGTGCCAATACGTGAAACACACTTGGGCGATCATGTCTCAAAAGAGACATGACTGACTGGGCAAAAGATTATCCCACAGTAGGTTGCCATTGCTATCTGCGGTAGACTAGTTGCCAGCCAAGGCTATAGAACCCAATCTGTTTTGTTATTTAACCCATAACTAGAAGGAAGAGATGGACTAATATCTTTCCTAAGGGTATTTGCGCGGAAGTGAATGCAATGAATTCAACTGTAATTCAAAACCCCCCACATTTGTCGTTCCAAGTCGATATCCACTGCACCACAACGCACATAAGTCAAAAAAGCTATAAAAAAAAAGAATAATAAACCATCACTTGACATTGAGGCTGAAATTTTGAATGTAAAAAAAATTCTCAATTTTTAAAGGAAGTATCGAATTAGAATTGCATCCCAAAGCAGTGTGGTATATTGTGCATTAATGCACTATGTGAAAAAATGTAAAATTCAAGATCATCACATGTATAGAGGTATCTCAGTTGGATCCATTACGGTGAAAGTACTGTTAAATATTCTATTAACCAGGCTCTCACTGTTCTATGAAAGTCAACTCCTCACAACCCAATTTGGTTTTTACACGGGTGGGGGATGTAATGAGGGCATATATATAATCAAACAACTGTATAACTCTCCAATAGAAATCTGTATACCTGCTATCAATAGAGACTCCGTTTTCTCATCCATCAGAAACAGTCTTCCAAGCTCTGGTTCCACTGAATGTCTAAATCTGATAGAGGAACTATATTGATTCACAAAGTTATAAATATCTGGTAAAGACCCCAATACTAAAGCATTTCAAATGTTATTAGGAGTACTATAAGGAAGAAAAGAGAGCCCCAATTTATTTATTCTCTGACTGAACTATGTTCTGTATATATATCAGTACAGCTGTGATGAGATAGGCACTGATCGATTAAGCATTCCATATCACATCCCAAATGAATATATTAACAGAAAACAATATTACTGCTTTCCTCCCTGTGGCCAGTGTACAGTGTAAAGGAGGTTTTTGCCAATGACATGAGAATTGTCTTGAAGAAAAAAATCATTCTTTACCAAGAGTTCTAAGAAATCGAACTCAAGCTAAATCTTTCCAAAACAGAAACTATGATCTGGAATTGAAATGAAAACAGTGACAGCATGAACCCGAAATCAATCATAAAAAAATTCAGGAAGTAGAATTAATAAAGACTAAACACTTCAAATACATTGGTGTATGAATCAGTTAAAACAAATTTAGCATAGGAAGTAAGAAAATTGAACATAGAATAAGATGCTGTCGATGTAATTTCACTCAACACTGCAAATTACTCCAAAATGAAAACATTAACCAAAATCTTGAGCCATGTTTTTAAATAGCTTTGTCAGAAATATCAAAACTTTCAGCTGAATATAGCCAGTTTAATTTTTTTAGATCAGTGAACTTAGTTCAAACCTTCTGGACTGATGCTACACAGTCACAAATTAAAAAGAACTGGGCCAGGTCACAGAAATCACATAACTTGAGGATTTTCAACAGCAGCAACAACTAAAATTGATAGCTCACATAACTCACAAAGTAAATGGCATAACCAAGGTGTTAACTTTCCACACTATTTAAAACAAAAGGTTAGAAAGGAAAACCCCAACAGTACTGGAATGAGCAATAAATGTTAGTGGATTTGAAAAATGTTTTTTCCTGAAAAAATCTTTTAATAGAAAGATTTTATTAATTTCAACCAAAAGTAGGACCAGCTTCAATGAATGCTAAATGTTTCCTTATAAGGTAAGAAATAATATTACCATTACTATTACTCAATATTGACTGGAATCGATTGAAAAACCTTGCTGTCAATCACACAACAGTTGTAAGACTCTTAAAGAATATAAAGATAAAAAAAAATGGGTTTCACATGAATTGTCAAAGGGAAGTAGCAGGCAATATCTCTCTCCTTAATTTTACTTCTTGGCAAATATTAAAAAAATTTTTTTTGCATGCAAAATTTTCATTGAAAAAGTGAGTTCACTATAATAATCGCAAATCATGGGTGAATCCATGAAGACCTGCAGCATTGACAGCAAAACCTAACCTTTTTGAGAAAAGTTATTGTTCTGTATTGTATAATAAATTGTCGATCTCTTATGAAACTTTTGCTGCAGATTTTTGTAGTTATTACCTTTTCAGTCTGAATGCTGCAATTGTAGAAAGAAAAACTCTATTTACAGAACAGAAAAACCGGAAAGTCATCTTGCGTCATGACAATGCTCTTTCAAGCACTTCTTTTCAACTCCAAAAGACAATATTCACCAAACTTGGCATCATGGGATTATCATTTGTTTTGTCTCAATTTTGAACATGTTTTTTGATGCTGTAAATTTCATTGATGACTTCATCAATCATTTTATAAAGATGGAATTTTAAAAAAACAATTATTTCCCCTTTGTTTCAGAAGCAATATTCAGATTTGCTTGTTTTTCAAGCTGAATATTGATCTCTCTTTTTAATTCACAGTTAGAAATCTCTAACAGTGATCTGCTTTGTCACATGAGTGTATTGATTTGCAGTAGGGTTTTGGAATAACTAATGAGAGAAGTCATCTTTAAAAATAGGGGTTTTAATTAGTTACAAAGGAAACTTTTGTGATAATATGTGTGTGCGTCCATGTGTGTCTTACTTGGTTTCTTTATATCTATACACGCACATGTCTATAAACATATCTACACACACACACACACACACATCCTTTCTATAATAATAAAGACTATTGTGCATTTGTGTGTGTATATATATATATATATATATATATATATATATGATATATTCCTCTTGTCACATTCAGGGTAGGGGGAGATAACCTGTGCAGAAACAGCTAATAATCCAGCTCAGCTCATTCTCATTACTACCAGTTATTAAAGCTCTTGCCATGTGTTTGCTTTTTAACAGTACCTTATTTTGTTTTTTTGTAATAATTATGCTGTTGAGTATTGAAGAATATGTATATATCCTCTCTGTGATGATAAAGACTTTTATATATATATATATATATATATATATATATATCCATCCTGTCATCATGCTCAGTGTGGACAACCTGTAAGGAAACAGCTAATAATGCTCTCAAATGTTTTGACAGCCTGGGTACACTCATATATATTACCGCTATAAACAGACAAAAATATTTTTTGTTACCACCCATTATTGTGGTAGTTTCTTTAAAAAATAAAACTGAAAAACAGGTTGGCCAACCAGTTTTACACCTTGCTCAATAGAGCCAAATCAAGGTGAGTAAAGAAATTAGTATTTAAAAAAAAAATTGAAGAAGATGTAGAGAGGTAAAAAAAAATTAAATGGATATAAGTTGGAGGCCAAATATATGCTATCTCTATTTGCACAGAAAGTTTTAAAGATTGAATGTAAAACTTTTTGAGGTGCTAACCTGAGTGGGACCTGCTTTTTTTTTTTTTTTTTAATCATATCACCCCAAGCAAGGTGGTAATGCCACTGATGCGCAGGGGGCTACATAAGAGTAAGAAGATTGGAAAAGAGAAAACTGGAAAGCACATCCTAAACAGGGAACAAGGGATGAGCCTCTACTCCTGTTCAATAGACGTGTGTGGAGTGTGAACTGGGCAATAGTTTAGTCTTAAGATAGAAAATGTGTCCGCATTAAAACTAGTGGCACAATTATGATTATTAATAAGGTTCTCCACAATAGAAGACCTTGTATGTACTGGTCAGCCTATCAGACAAGGAATAGTCCAAATTCCGGATTTTTATGGGAATGTGCTGTTTAATTCTGGAATCTAGTCTTTGTGAGGTTCTCCCTATGTAGTTCAATCCACAACTACATTTAAACATATAAATCAATGAGTTATTATGGTTTAGGGGGAGAACATCCTTCCGTTTAGAAGGAAAGACAGATTTAGAAGAAAAAACACATGAGTATTGGTAGCAAAATAACATTGTTGAACAGCAACCAAAACCCGCTTAGCAAATCTATCACTAACAAAATCCATCCAAGGAAGGCACAGATACACTGGACATCTTGGTACTGTTGCTGATTTAACCCTATTGAATTCCAACACCTTATTCCTAATCACAAATGGATAGGCATTATTACAGAGAGTGGTAGTAGTAAACCTGAGTTCGTCATCCAACTTGGTTTTAGAGCAGATTATCAAGGCCCTATGGGTAAGGATCTTAATTAAATTAATTTTATGTTTTGGGGGACAAAAAGAGTCTCACCTGGTATACAGGCCAGTAAATATTTTCGCTAAACTGAAGTTCAAAAACCAGAAGAAGATCTACTCAGCAAAGCATCAAGAAATGGAAGGGAAGAATTAATATCCTTCTCTTGTGCAAATTTTAAAGCTGGATGTATATTATTAAAGGACAGAAGGGAGCTTCAATTTCATTGTTAAAGAGACAAAAGGTGTTATCTACATAATGGAAATAAATATCAGGTCTTTTAAATTCAGATAATATATGCTCCTCATGGAATCCAACATAGATATTTGCTAAAATGGGTCTCAAAGGAAAACCCATTGAAACTCCATCAATTTGCCTATACATGACACCATCAAAACTAAATTCAACAAGCATTGTGGCAAATTGCATCAGTTTGACAAATACCTCCTCTGGAAGGTGACAACTGACTATGATACAAGCCATCAGCACATATATCAATAGTTTCAGTTAAAGGGACACAAGTAAAAAGGCTAGAAATGTCATAAGAACACATACGTTTGTCAGTTGTATAAAATAGGGGAACTCAAACGAAGCTTTAATACAGAATTTGTTATACTATTCCAAAATGGGCTGTAATATGGTCATAAGCCATTTAGCCATGCCATTTTGGGAAGACCCTATCATAGATAAAATAGGTCCCAATGGAACACCATCCTTGTGTAGTAAGCAAACCATAGAGACGAGGGTAAATTGAACCGTGGGTCTAATTTCCTTAGAAATTTCAGTGGGTTAAGCCCTATTTTTAACCCATTTAAGTAGGCATTTTTTAAAATTTGGCCTCAATAGATATTGTAGAGTCATATTTGTCTATTGGGCCAAACTGAACAAATTTAGAAGTATCTTCATGGATAGTTATCATGTTGTTAACATAATCTTGGTAATCAAGAATGATGACATGTGAGTCTTTATCTGGTTTTGTAATAACTAAAGATTTTTATTATGTCAAAGTGAATTAATAATTTTATATTGCTCTCTGTTCCATTTAGACTCATTAAACCAAACAGAGTACCTGCGTAGGAATGTGCAATATCATTAAGTTTAGCCTTAAGATTGCTAACTTTGTTGACTGAGTCAGGTTGAAGTGCAAACTTAACTTCAAACTCTGAAAAAAATCTCCTCTTGTTTATTATGCAAGGGGGGACACAAAAATCTAATCCATGCAAAAGAATAGATAATTCTGCCAAAGACAACTGAAATGAGGAAAAATTAAGGACGTTCTGATCAACATTAGAATCAGTGGAAAAACCAAATTTCTTCTTAATTAAGTGCTGCAATTTATTTTGATGTTTTGTTGCAAGTTGAGAACAACTGCTCTCATGAATCTGTACAGCATTATGAAGAAAACAAATTCTGTCAAAATACAAGAGTAATTTGACAGAATTGTACCATATGTGATTGATACCGACTTGGCTGACCACCTGCAGTATCTCTCTCACTGGCGTGATGTGGCATCCCTGTGCCTCTTTTATAAATACTATCATGGCTTCTGCTCTGACGAACTTAAATCACTGGTGCCCCCTAGATGTGAATTTGCACGAGATACTAGATTGGCAACTAGGTCCCACCCTTTTACAGTGAAACCGATGAAATGTAACCACAATTTCTACTCCAACAGCTTCTTTCCTCACACTTCCCGCCTGTGGAATTCCCTACCGCATGCTTGCTTCCCCGACGGCTACAACCTCCAGGAGTTTAAACGTAAGGTCAATAAGCACCTCCTAACACACTAACTCACTCCCACTCTCTCCCTGTGTACATCCTAAGTCGTCTATCACCCTCCTGACATTTCCTATACCCAATCCCTCTATGTAACCCCCTGCGCTATAGTGGCAGTGGAATGCCTTGCTTGGGGTGACACGATAAAAAAAAAAAAATTGATAATATTTCTTCTTTAACTTAGTGAAGCTATAAGAGAGCTTAGTAATGAAATTAGTAATGAAAAGCCTTGTATGTGTGTTGTGGTGCAGTGGATATTGACTTGGAATGACAAATTAGAGAGCCAAGTTCGAATTCCAGTTGAATTTTTTGCATTCACTTACACACAAATACCCTTGAGAAAGGTATTAATCTGTCTGTTCCCTTCAATTATTGGTTAAATAATAGGACAGTTTGGGTTCTATAGACTTGGCTAGCAACCAATCTACCGCAGAAAGCAATGGCAACCTACTGTGGGATAATCTTCTGCCCAATCAGTCATGTCTCTTTTACGACATGATTGCCCAAAGTGTGTATCATGTATGGCACTCGACTGACTGAATGAAAACCTCTTCAATTTTTTGTTCTTGATGTAAATTGGCTCTTTTAATTCTAAAATAAATAAAAGGGGGACAGATTTTGTTAGTCAAACAAAATTTATTACTTTATGTTGGATGTTGAATAAGGATGTTGAAGAAAGGCCTTATTAACCAGAATTGTTTGAATCTTGCATTTTATTTTTAGCAGATAATTGAATCTGCTGATCAAGTCCAGAAGATGGTTAGAAGTACAAAACTTAATTAAAGTTTTTACCACTAAACACATCTTCATATGTGTGTGTATATATATATATATATATATATATATATCTAGGGCATCTCTTCTGGATGGTCTCCTTGTTTCTTGTTTAAGTTGGTGAATGCTTTCATAATCCTTTAGTACATCTTTGGTGTTACAAATAGTTTTCTCGGTCTCTCGCTCAATTTTGGCCCATACATCAAGATAGTTACAGTGTGGAGATTTACATGTAAAGAGTGATGTGTTCACAGAAATTGTATAACTAGGATCTTCTGCTTGTGTGGCATGGTGTAGAAACCTATTGCCAAATGTAGGGTTTTCCAGCAGCCACCCTCTTGACCCAGGACAGCAGTATCTGGGGGGCACTTGATGTAGGCCTCTGTTGAGTTTGATGCCCTATAGAAAGATGAATGGGGGCATAACATTGCTTTCACTAGTGATTACTTTAAACACTGTTATTGTCTGGATATATCATCCACCTCTTTCCATATCCTCTGCACTGTCCTCAGATTAATACCTAAACACTCTGAAATATTTGTAGTAGAGTTTCAAGCATGAACACCAAGCAGTAATGTATGCCATTTCCAAATATTTTCATATGTCAAATATTTTGGCATATTTTATGACTTGCACCAGAAAATAAATGATATAAAATGGTTCCTTTTCTTAAAAGCAATCAACCTGTTTAAATGAGTGGTTGACACATTTTCATAGCAAGGTTCCATCATTTTTGCCAAATATATTCATATCTGCAATATACAGATGATATACTTTGACTTAACAAAATTATCTTCATAATGAAATAATATTTTAGGTAAACTGAAAACTGTGATATCATAGCTTTCGTACATTGTAAAATGAAAATCACACAGAAATAGCATATGATCAGGGATTTTATGCATAAAAAAATGTTGGATTTGAAAATAGATAATTTTTCTATAACAAGAAGTAACATTTTTAGTATTTAGAACAAAGGTTTAGAGTAAATGGAAGTAAGCAAAGAATAAAAAGAAAAAAATTCATATATATATATATATATATATATATATATATATATTTTCTAAACATATACTGTTAAATATAAGAGACAATGAATGTCTATTATGTTTAATCATGAGCCGTTCTAAACATTGTATTTTGGCTTTAATTTCAGTTGAAAATAAAGACAAAAATTCTCCAAGATTTTTTTATTAATTTGTTTCTAAGCCTTGTTGGAGAATTTTTGTCTTTATTTTCAACTGAAATTAAAGCCAAAATATAACGTTTAGAACGGCTCATGATTAAACATAATAGACATTCATTGTCTCTTATATTTAACAGTATATGTTTAGAAAATTATTTGCTGCCTCGATACACTAAATATATATATATATATATATATATATAGTCATCCGCAGACAGATCTGTTTCGCAGTATCACAGCTCATCAGTACAGTTAAACTCCGATTGCTTTTAACCCAGGATTGAAACGCAACTGAAGTGGTATCAGTCGGTGATTCTACCTCTGGGCCATGGGCGCACGGTAGAAGAAGGCAGACTTTTTAGCATGTATATTATTATTATAATACATGCCCAATAGCCAGAGTGCTCTAATTCATTAGTGAATGAGCAATGCCTATATATATATATATATATATATATATATATATATGGCCATGTGGTCAAGTTATTAGAATGTTTGCTTTCTGACAATGAGATCAGGGCCCATTTGCTATGAATGTGACTTCTTGATGTTGTTGACCTGGGGAGGCAATTCCAGCATGTACACTCTAGTGCAAATTAATTGAAACAGTTGCTTTAGTTTCATTTTCTTTCACGATGCAGTCAGTTGTAGACCCACTGGAGTGACAGGGTGTAATTGATTTCAGTTTTCTCATTAGAGTAGCTCATTTGCAGTAGTGTGCAGTAATATGAATCTATTTTTGGGGTGTATGATGAAATTTGATTAGCCTTGAAAAATATTGCATCATCCATGATTGCATCAGATTTTTATGATACTATTGTCTTAAGTGTTGATTAGTTGTTTTATGGCCATTGTCTCTGATGGACATTACTCCAAGGAAGTGGATCCAAGGAAGTGCATGAACACACTGGCAATCCTTACAGAGAGATCATAGATATTATTGGTGTCAGCTTTTCAACTGTCAGTTGTGTTATCAAGGAGAAGAAACAAACTGGGTCCATCAGTTTAAAATGGTCGGAAGAGAAAAACAATGCCAAGACATGACGTATAGATGATCAGGAAAAGTGTAAAACATCCTAGGAAAACATTACTTGTATTAATTTGCACAAAGGTGTAGCATCGTTTAAAAGTGCCTAAAAACTATACTATGGAGCCATATTACAGGTTAACTTTTGTGAATGAAACTGGGTAGAGGGAAAGGTTCAGAATCTGTCAGTTTTTGTGTACTGGCATTTATCATGTAAACTAGCAGTAAAGCCCGGTGTTGCTTGGGTGCAATGAAAGCTTTAAAATTAATCCATGGTCCTGGAGCTCAGACTCTTTGGACATTGGCATGAAAGACTAAAAAGCAATAGTTGTTTCCAGTTAAAGCAAAACTGTGGACCGAAAGAAAAATGAATGGAATGTAAGTCAGATTTTGATTTCCTGGTATAGATATCAAATTTTCTGAACTATTTTAAGAACTGCAACCTTGAAACTTCTGAATATCGTTTCTTATGTCTTTGTCTATGAGTGTATCAAATTTGATTAAAATTGGACCATTCCTTCTATAACCTGATTTTTTTTCAATTACTGATTTTCGATATTTATTGGGGGTACTCTGACACAAAACCTAGCTAAGAACACTTGCAGACGCTTAAAGTACAACTGTGTAAATTTTCAAGAAAATCGGCTCAGCCGTTTTGGAGTCTATTGGTAATGGACATACACACACACATACACACACATGTTCCATTTATAAATAAGTTTAGATAAATATGCATAAAAATCAATGATTTCATGTTATATATACGACCCCCTCACTCAGTATATATTTACTATTTTAGTATGATGGAGTTAAGCTACATTTAAGTACTGGTTCTCTCTGGTGACTAATTAAATATATACATCACCTTTGCAGGTTAGAAAGTTAGTAAAAAAGTGTGTCTTAGATGCCATCAAATATGGCAGCTGTATTTTCACAAAATAGTTGATATCTAGTGGTGACAAAGAGTAAAAGAAATAATCATGATTTTAATGTAAACCAATGAGATGATTTATGTTGAATGCTTTAAAATATATAAATTTGTAAATACTGGAACAAATTCATTTTATGATCTGTTTAGAAATATAGTTATTATCTAAAATGCTGTTTTTGTAGCATATCTTTTGATGCTTCTCGTATCTTTTTCTGATTCAATTATTAGGTGAGAAAGAGGAATTTGTGAAATGTAAAGTTTTTCCAAACCAATTTTGGGTAATCCGCTAGTATATAAAATTTATGATTTGTTTTTTGCCAAAAACAATTGATTTTTATTTTAAATTTCGATTTGACGACTGATTTGTTTAATGCACATTTGCTTTCAACGCGAGCAACGTTATTTCTCTTGATTAATATTAAAAAAACAAATGGAGAAGGAGTTCTATTTTGAATGTACATTTCATTTTGTGTGGTTGTTTTTTGTCTTTGTTCTTCCCCTTTTCTTTCCAAAACATTTCAGATCAGAAATTTCCATGGAAAATCTGATAAGCTTCAGTATTTTGTGACTATTTTCCTTATCTTTTTTGTTATTTTTTTTTATCACAATATTTCCAAAGTATAATCTCTAATCTTTTTCAGGTGCAATGTTTGGTTGACATGTATGTACACAAATGCAGGGAGTAGCTATGTGTATATGCTTATACACACACAGTTTCACTATTCCATGTATATTTTTACACAGGAGCAAATGTGTGTTTTTTTCCATTACCTTGACCCTTTATAGGCAAACAAACACTCTCTTTATATGCCTAAATATCTTTACAGTATTTTATAGGTGCATTGTTTGTTCTTATGCTTTTTATGTTTAACTTAGAATGTATCAAGGGCAATGATGTTTTCATCAATTTTTATATGGGAAAGATCTATCCATTCTTACTAACACTATTTTAATTCAGATGAATGTCCTCATCTTTGTTATTATTATCACAATATTTTGTTTATTACTTCATTTAATTTATAAGTATACATTCTTTATGTATAAAGTTCAGTTCTTTAAGATACCTATAGATTTTTGTTATTTTGCTAGCATGTAAGGCAACCATCAACTTGAGTGGCTTATGAAATATTTCATATAAATGTTTTTATTCTAGAATAGTTGATGAGATATTTTGCTATATTTGATTGTTTTGTAGTTATGTGTCTTTCTATTCTGACTGGGATGTGTGGTTGGTATAATGGATAGTAACACAATGAAAAATTGAAGAGCCAAGTACAAATTCCAATCAGTGTAATCTTAGTCTATTTAACTCTAGAATGAATCATTATCTTCCTCTGCTATACATATAAACAACCCATTAATGTAACCCTTTATCTTACTAATTGCTAAATTTCTAATTCAAAACAATCTCCTGCAGCTTCTTCTCTCGCACTTCCCACTTGTGGAACTCGCTCCCATATTCTTGCTTTCCTGACGGCTACAACCTCCAGGAATTTAAATGCAATGTCAATACTCATCTATTAACCACTTAACTCTAGCTCTTTCCCCACCCCGTAAATCCTTTCCCTCCTCTCCACCTTGAAACTGTCATCACACTTGCATTCTGCTTCATATACCTCTTCTAACTAATCTTTTTACACTTATGTAGCCCCCTACGCATCAGTGGCACTTCCGCCTTGCTCGGGGTGAAATGATTAAAAAAAAAAATTTCAACAAAATCAAAAGGACGATCTGGGTTTTGTAGGTGGGGCACCTTACTGTAAAAAATATAAATCTCCTTCCTTCAGCCATGGGTTAAATAGGAAGAATTGTATCTGGAAAAAATTATTACTGTTAATACAATATTGCTGCCCATCCTCTAAAAGAAAACAAAAAGAGAGAATTACTTTTGAAATCCAAAATATGTTTTGGTCTGAAATAATCCACAAATGGTTGATAAATCATAACTAACAAATCAGTCAATCATTCTGTTCTAAACAGTTTACTCTTTGTTATACTCAAAATGTTTTGGCTATTTGACCTTCTGGCTTTTTTCAGTGGCTATCATCATAATCTGTGACCTTTGAATTTTTGTACACAGTCTTTTATTTAATCCATCAGTTACATGGTTCTCATTTTGCTTTAGATATCCCCTGTAAATAGAAAATGGATGAAATGTTATAAGTATAGCAATTAAAATGCAAACACTTGTTCAAAAAATAAAGGCATCATCATCCAGTTGCACTCTCTGTCGCATTTCAATTCTATGAATTTGTTATATTTGCCAGGTCAGAGAGATTGTAGTTTATCTGATCACAAATTTGCTTGATATATATCTTATTTTCCTTTGCTAGCTCTTTCCTGTTGTAAGCTTCTACAAAAGAAAACTAACAATTTAACTTTATGTCTGAGAACTAACAACTTAACAGTGTCTGGTGAATCTCTTTGAGGATGTCTGAAAAATTCACACATTGTTCATGCAATCCCACCGATGACATTCAAAGCCACTTTTACCATGTGAGTGTAGGCTCTATGTAATACTCTTTCCAGTTTTGATGTAGGTTTAAATGCTGAACAGCAATACAATAGAACAAATTTTGGGAAAAGGATCCTTTCCATGTTACATGGAAGTCTAGATTTCCACACAAGAAATGCATATAATAATGATTAATCATTAAAAGCTTCTTTGCTCGCACTTTTTGCCTGTGGAATTCCATTTCGTATACTTGCTTCCCTGACAGCTACAATTTCCAAGAATTTAAATGCAATGTCAATTGCTATCTCTTATCTCATTGACTCACATCCTTTCCATGACAACCTTTGTATAATGTTCTCCTTCCTTTCTATTCTACTTTCCTGCAGTCCTCTTCACACCAGTGTTCTCATCTTTCTCTTCCTCATTCTCTGAGACCCACTGTAATTTGTTTCTCTTTCTCATCACTAACCTCTTATGTAACCCCCTGTGCACCAGTGGCAGTTCTGCGCTGCTTGGGGTGAAATGATTAAAAAAGAAAAAAAAATTTTTAAATTCCAGCCTATGCTGAATTGAAAATAGTGCAGTTAAATTTTCCTTCCTTGATAATGAACATTAATTCTGTATGAATTTTTGATAATTATACCTACTGCTACAAAATGTGATTTAGGGAGTATCATGTAAGCAACAATCTGAACATGAGAAATTACAGCACCCATTCTGTGTACATATATATATATATATATATATATATATATATATATACATTTTCATTTGTAAACGAGTTATTATGTGACCTAGGTTTCGAGTGGTGTCTTCAGGCAATTTGCAAATCACCTGAAGACACCACTCATGGTAGAAACCTAGGTCACATAATAACTCGTTTACAAATGAAAAATATTCATAAGTTCTACAATATAATTGTATTGAACATTTTTTAATAGAAATCTGCATTGGTCTAATTTTATTATGACCAAAAACTAAGTAATTAAGTAATTAAACAATCAATATATATATATATATATATATATATATATATATATATTAAAAAAGGATTAATTCAAAGATGTTGAATGGCCATTTCGATATGAAGATCCCCACGGGGGACGACACATCACCTCAGCAACAGAAAAAAACCTTTCAGAAACTGGAGAAAAATTAGTCTACTTTTCCTTTTTAAATAGATTGCAAAGAAATTAAAAAATAAATAATAAAATAAAATAAACTAAAAATAAAAATAAAGGGAAAAAGAAAAAGAAAACGAAATAGAAAAAGAAAAAGATAGAATAAAATCAAATAAATAAGAAAAGAAAAAAAATTGACATCGTCTGGGTTCGCAAAAAAAAGGGAGAATGTAACTAAAAATTAACAGACAGCCGTGTTAAATCGACGCAAGTTTAAGCAACACGGAAAAAAGTTGGTAAGAGAGATAAAAGAAGGAAGGGAGGGAAAAAGAAAGAAACTAAAGAAAAAAATTTTTTTAAATATTACAGACGCTGGACAAATTCAAAAACCTAATTTCCCCAAAACGTTGAAGTATTAGAAAAAGGCCTTTACTTAAAAAGGCATAATTATTAATAAAAGGGAATAAAAAGATATAGGATTTAAAATAAAATTATTTTTAAAAAAATTAGGTCATTTGAAATTAAACTAAATAAAGACAACACTAGGTAAAAAAAACAAAAAACAAAAAAAAACGGACCTATATTGGCATGTTCCGCGGGCTCTTTCAAACAGAGGCTTTATAATCACAGGTACTCGTTTTCGAACCCTAAACAGAGATTCCAGACGGCACTATCACGTAGGTTCTGAGAAATGAAGGAGGAAGGGCAGGACCCTATAATCAGCTGGAAATTAATAGGCTCAGCTTGTACTCCTAAAAGTTTTCGTGATAGGTGTCGTCTGTGTTTATTGGAGAAGATTCTGATTTTGAAGTATCCTCATCAGGACTTACTTTTGAACTTTAGAAGGGAATTTATAAACAAGTGCCGCCATAGGGCAGATTTTAAAATTTAACTTCTAATTTTTAATTTTTAAATTCTAAATTTTTCTATAATTTTTTTAATATTTAAAAAAAAAATTTTAATTTTAATTTTTTTTTTTTTTTTTTATGTATATGTGTATGTTTGTGTGTGGATGTGCATATTTGTATATATATGTATATATGTATTTATGTATGTGGGCTATATGTAATTTTGAAAAAAAAAGCTATTTAAATGCTCCTTTTCATAATATTCATTAATATGTATATATATATATATATATATGTGCGTGTGTGTGTGGGTGTGTATATGTGTGCATGTATGTGTACACATGTATATTATGTGTATATGAATTTTTTGTATATAGGTGTGTACACACATATATATGTGTGTATGCGCATGTATATGTATATATGTGTGTAATAAATTGAATGTATGTGTGTGTATGTATATATGTATTCTTATTTGTAGAATTGTGTGTGTATATATATGTATGTGTGTGTACTTCTATAGGTATGTATATAATAATTGTAATTAATTTTTTTTTTTTACCTAGTGTTGTCTTTATTTAGTTTAATTTCAAATGACCTAATTTTTTTAAAAATAATTTTATTTTAAATCCTATATCTTTTTATTCCCTTTTATTAATAATTATGCCTTTTTAAGTAAAGGCCTTTTTCTAATACTTCAACGTTTTGGGGAAATTAGGTTTTTGAATTTGTCCAGCGTCTGTAATATTTAAAAAAATTTTTTTTCTTTAGTTTCTTTCTTTTTCCCTCCCTTCCTTCTTTTATCTCTCTTACCAACTTTTTTCCGTGTTGCTTAAACTTGCGTCGATTTAACACGGCTGTCTGTTAATTTTTAGTTACATTCTCCCTTTTTTTTGCGAACGCAGACGATGTCCATTTTTTTTCTTTTCTTATTTATTTGATTTTATTCTATCTTTTTCTTTTTCTATTTCGTTTTCTTTTTCTTTTTCTTTCCCTTTATTTTTATTTTTAATTTATTTTATTTTATTATTTATTTTTTAATTTCTTTGCAATCTATTTAAAAAGGAAAAGTAGACTAATTTTTCTCCAGTTTCTGAAAGGTTTTTTCTGTTGCTGAGGTGATGTGTCGTCCCCCGTGGGGATCTTCATATCGAAATGGCCATTCAACATCTTTGAATTAATCCTTTTTTAATATATATTTGCTCTGTAATATTTTATTACATGGAGCTCTCTTCCTGTATCATTTTTTAATATTAAAATAAATTTTTAATATTAATTAGGATCGGATTTTTTGGAATTTACCTTCCTGCTTTTTTCCCTTGAATTGAAGTATCTGAATTAAAATATATATATACACACACACACACACACACACACACACACCCTGGGAAACTTATTGTTTTTTTTATTGGTCTGGATCAGTGAATCTTCACAATTTGTAAAAAATTATGCTAAATATAGTAAAAGCGATGATTGTTTTAGAACTGCTGATAAAATATTTCATCAATATGATGCCACATATTGACATTGATATGACTCAAAAGTGAGAAAGGGCATTCTTTTTAAAACAATCATTTCACCTAATGCAAAGTAATAAACCTACTAAGACTAAAGAGGTTACTGGGTATGAGAGAATATGAGGAAAATAACAAAAATATTAAGGCAAAAGAATAATAATAGAACAGGAATTAAGATAGAAGATAGTTATTGACATTACATTTAATATAGTTAAGAAAGAAAAAGTTATCATTGGCTAAGCACAGCAATGAATATGTGCTATTTTATTCAAGAATAAGATTTTATTGGTTTAGAATCTAAATTAGACAATTCAAATATCTTGGCTCAGTTATCAGTAAAGAGGGCTCCAGAACAGAAATAATTTCAACATCAGCACCAGCAGTGACAGATATCACAAAAGTATTAAAAAAACACCTGAAAAGACAGGAATATCCACCTGAAATCAAAGACAAGACTCTTGTGTGCATTGATCTTCTCAATCTTTTTGTATAGCTGTGAACCTTGGATATGAACAGCAGAATTCCAGTGAAGAATCCAATTATTTCAAATAAGATGC
This sequence comes from Ascarosepion bandense, assembly GCA_037127315.1. Taxonomy (NCBI): domain Eukaryota; kingdom Metazoa; phylum Mollusca; class Cephalopoda; order Sepiida; family Sepiidae; genus Ascarosepion; species Ascarosepion bandense. The sequence goes on from JBBBDQ010000739.1 coordinate 608,199, forward strand.
TACAGAACCATTGTAGACATTTCCAACATAGACTGCATCATAAATGATACAGTATGAATGTATGAGTCAACAGTCACCCTACTACCATTATACAATGTGCTACTTTAGATAAATGAAAAAGAGGAGGCAGACAATAGAAATATACTTAAGTGACATTTTTCACGAAAAAAGACAACCTGAGAGCAAGTTTTTGATTCAAAAACTTCTGTTAAGTAGATAAACTGTCCCCGATATCTTTAAAACTTTTGTGAATTTATATAGGCTGATATGAGCCATGAAGATCTTTGTTTTGTATTTTTTATGATTTGTTCCTTCAAAGATTAAAAACACAAATCACACCAAAAATATCATAGAAAATAGGGAAAAGAACATTAGCCTACAACAATCAATCTAAAAGCTGCAAATGCTGTCTGGAGGAAGAATAGCCATAATTAACTTCCCATATGGAAACAAACTACTAAATAGAAGATCAAAACTCATCTCAAAATGCAGACATGAAAACAATTTTTTACTATGCTTCTTAAAAAGAAAAAAACTGAAAAAAAAAAACAAGAATGAATTTAAATAAAAAAATAAAATAAACAAAAGCAAATAAAATAAATGAATCCAAACAAATAAGTAAATAAACTAAGTAAATAAAAAACAAATAAAACCCTTGTTTACCAAAGTAACCTTAGAATAATACAAAAATCTCCCCATAATGCATCACTGACCTGTATATGTTAAAAGTCGAGCAAAAACACAATACACATGGCCTGGTGATTGTGCTTAGCCTGAAACAGGATGTTGTCTCTGGGTGTTGATTTCAATGTTCACTTATATAAGCAGAGTATGCTCAATGCAGAGTGGTGACAGTCTGTTTCATGCTTGAATACAGGCCATGTCTGAAGATTTAATTCAAGCATGAAGCAGACTGTCAGTTTTTGTTGTTGCCCTCAGTTTCTACTTTTGTATTTTACACATGTTCTGTTCCAGATATTGAAAGTGCTTACCCATAAATATAGCATACTATAAAAACTATAAAACATTTTTATCATATATATATATATATATATATATATATATATACACTTTCATAAACATGAAAAAAATTCTTTTTCTCCCACTCAGACATGCATATGCATATAAATTATAAATCACGTCAGATGTAAATCTGATATTGGCCATTTTCCCCTTGAATACTTTTCAATTTTTTCTCCATCTTTGGTCAAAAAAAAATTCTTCCCATCATTTATATTTTTATTTTTGAATAGAAAGGACACTTTATTTATTTATTTTGACATCCTTTGCAAATTGAACCAGCATGCTCTTCTGATTGTTATACTTAAAATGTTTCAACTGTTGTACCCTCTGGCTTACTTCAGGTGTTTTATCTTTATACTTGATGACCTTTTTGTTACTTCAAACTGAATACTTGCTGGTCTGAACAACTAAGAATATAATAATGATAATTACTAATTTCAAACAATTTTGACAAAATCCAAAGCAGGATCTGTAATATAATCGATCCCAATTTAGCAGCTTGATTTCAGTCACTTTCTCACTAATGAGATGTGGCTTCCCTCTGTTTTTTCTACAAATATTTTCATGACTTCTGCTCTGACAATCTTGTTTCCCTGGTGCCCCAACCACATGAATTTTCTCATGCTACTAGATTAGTAACTAGGTTTCATTCTTTAACTGTCAAAATTGTCAGATGTAGCTGCTACTTCTATTTTATCAGTTTCTTTTTTCACATTTCTTGCCTATGGAACTTTCTTCTGTATACTGGCTTCCCTAATAACTAAAATTTCCAAAAGATTAAGTGCAACATCAATTGCCATTTTCTATCTCCTTGATTTATATCTTTCTTTTATCCTTTTTTCAACATCCTCTATATTTTTTCTTTTTTTCAAATCATTTTCTTCCCTAAAATTCTTCATTTCATCATTTTTCATTCTTTTTTTTTTTAATATTCTCTTTTCAGAATAATTTAATTTTTTTTTCTGTTTGTTGTTCTCAAGTTTATAAATATACGAATGTTTAATTTAAAATTGATTTTTGTAATGTAATATATTTAATAACATTATAATCCATCTCTCTGTCTGCCCCCTTTTGACCATGTGCTATTGCAAAATATGCATTGGCCAGAATTATTCAAATGAAACAGAAGGTCTCTTTGAGAAAGAACAAAATTTCAAAGAAAATATTTTCTGTTTACTGGATATGTGATGCATTCTCTTTTGCTAGTTAGGAGTAACTAGGGGAATTGACATTTTTGTTTATTTTTTTTACATGACTATTTGTTTGAACTTATACTAAGTATATACTTAATATTCATGTTCTTTCTTCCACCCCTACTTTTTTTACGGGATGTTAGAAACCCGGTAAGATAAAAAAATTTAGACCTACAAAGGGGTGGGGAACTCTTGATAAGTCAACGGCCAGCTAACTAAAGGCAGTGTCTCAATAAATCACCGTGGAGAAGGCAACAGGATACTGCTCCACTATCTATCTATCCTGCTTACAATCATGGCTATATTACAAAAATATATAAAACCTATCAGTGTGAAGGGGGTTGCTTCCAAAGAGAGCAATTCCTCACCCAGTAAGGACCAACATGAGCAACAGGTGTCACCTGACCGTCATCCGGTGACTGTTAGCAACAATGGCATAAAGAGACAGTTTTTCCCAAAATCTGTCCTTCGCCCAGGAAGGAATGACATGAGCAACAGGTGTCTCTGGACCATTACCCTGCGAATGTGCACAACAAAGAAAGGATTACCTTTGGGACATGGAATGTCAGGACGTTAAACAACTGTGGACAACTAGAGAATGTCAAGCACAAAATAAACAGACTGAAAATCAATATTCTGGGAATATGCAAAAACCAGATGGCCAAATAATGGAGACTTCAGCAGTGACAACCATAGGATAATATACACAGGAGGCAAAAATAATGAAAAAGGAGTCGGCTTAATACTGGACATAGAAATGAAGAAATGTGTTTTGGGATACTGCCAGTTCTCTTGGTCAAACTGAAAGGGAGACTGTTCAACATAGCAATTGTAGTCATCTATGCACCAACAACACAAAGCACCGAGGAAGAACTAGAACCTTTTTACTCAACTCTAGGCAGTGTCAAGGCTCAATGTAAAAGCCAAGAAATCAGGATCATCATGGGAGATTTAAATGCCAAAGTAGGAAAGGAGAGGGATGGTATGACAACTGGCAACTTTGGTTTAAGAATCTGCAACGAATGAGGAGAAAAATGGGTTCAATGGTGTATAGCAAATGACCAGGTAATAAATAACACCTGGTTTCAAGAACACCCACGATGTCTAAGGATATGGAGAAGCCCAGGAGGTGACACAAAAAAAAACAGATAGACTACATAACCATAAACAGCAGATTCAGAAATGCAGTGGTTCAAAGCAAAGCCTATCCAGGCACTGACTGTGGAAGCAACTACGTCTCAGTCATCTGCAAACTGAAGGTGAAACTCCGGAGATTGAAGAAGCCTAGTACAGCACCAAAACTGATATACAACACGCTCGTGAATGATATCAACCTACAGAAAGAATACACTAACAGCGTGAAAATCAAATACGAAGAACAAATTGGAAAAGAACACTCGAAATGGGACTCACTAAAGAAAGCAATAGTGACATCAGCAAACAACATTGCCCCAAAGGAAATTAGGTGCAGAAAAAAAAGAGTGAATGACTGAAGAGATTCTGGACATGATGCAAAGGAGGCAGAAAATGATATCAAAACATGGAATTGAGTACAGGGAACTACACACGGAAATATGAAGAAAATGCAGACAGGCTAGAGAGGAATGGCTCAATGACAAAAGTAGAGAGATTGAGTAGGAATAATAAAGCAGACATGCATAAAGAAATAAAAGAACTGACAGGACAAAAAAACCTGCATTTCAACAGGATGTATAAAATCCAAGGATGGAACACTCATATTGGAGAAAGAGGAAATACTGGGAGGAATCTATAAAAGATCTTTTCCACGACAAGAGAGAGCAACCGATAATACTCAAAGATGAGGACGGACTGGAAATATTAAAGTGTGAAGTGGAAGAGCTGCTGATAGCCCTGGAATAATTTGGTATAGAGAAAATTACAGAAATAATAAATAAAATTTATAATAATGGTGTAATACCAGATGACCTCAGCAAGTCGCTCTTCATAGCACTGCCTAAGAAGCCAGGAGCAAATGAGTGCAAACTCCACAGAACCATTTAATGAGCCATATAACAAAACTGATCGTCTAAATCCTGATGAATAGAGCGAGAAGCAGAATCAGGCCAGAGATAGGACAAGAACAGTGCAGTTTCGTCAAAGACACAGGAACAAGGAATGCCATATTTATGATTAGGATACTCTCTGAAAGGGCAATACAAATGAAGAAGGACTTATACCTGTGCTTTATTGATTATGTGAAGGCTTTTGACAAAATACACCACAAAGAATTGATGGAGATGCTCAGCAGCCTTGACATATTTGGGAAAGACTTAAGGGTAATCAAGAATCTTTACTGGTAGCAAACTGCCTGCATGCGGACAAGTAATTAATTCAGCAGATATACAAGGATAGAAAGGGGCATAAGACAAGGATGTGTCTTTTCACGGGATCTGATCAACTTGTACAGCGAGAATATTTTGAGAGCCCTAGAAGTTATGCCTGGATTTGTCATCGGAGGCAACAATTTAAACAACCTAAGGTACGCAGATGATACAGTGCTGATAGCAGACACAGAAAGGAAACTACAAGACCTCCTACAGAAGGTAGGTGAAGAGAGTGATAAGAAAGGACTACAAATAAACTGCAAGAAAACCGAATGCATGGTCATCAGCAAAAAGAGCAACCCACAATGCCAAATATAGGTGGGGATACTAAAATCAAGCAGGTACAAAGATTTAAATACCTGGGAAGTGTTCTAACAGAAGACGGAAAGTGGGGGACAGTGATTCAAAGGCAAATTGGTATGGTGAAGGAAGCATTCCAGAAGTTGAGTAAAGTGTTAAGAAACAGGACAATTTTGCTAGAAACAAGGAAGAGAGTACTGGATTGCTATGTGTTGTCAGTTCTTCAATATGGCAGTGAATGCTGGACAATATCCTCAAAGATGAAAGAAGAACTTGAAGCAACTGAAATGTGGTTCTACAGAAGGATGCTGCAAATATCATGGATCGAGCATGTGAGCAATGATGAGGTCCTAGAAATGATGGAAACAAAAAGGAAATTAATACTGAGCATCAGGAAGAGACAGCTGAAGTTCCTGGGACATGCAATGAGGAAGGAAGGCTTGGAGAACCTGATACTAACAGGCCAGAGACAGGGGAAAGCAATGGATAATGTATTTGAAGGACCTAATCAGGTGGATGATGGAATGAGGGTTGTATAGTGTAACAGGGGAAGGTGTGCTAAGAGCCACCATGGATAGGGAGACGTGGAAAGCCATGATCGCCTATGTCCTGAAGGGACAAGGCACATAGAAGAGGAAGAATCCCCTGTGCATCAGTGTTGGTACTACCTTGCTTTGGATGAAATGATTATAAAAAAAATTCTAGCAAAATATTTGCTCAAGAAAAAAAGACATTTATACTTATTTTACATTCTACACTCAACTGTTGAATATCAACTTCTGTGTTTATCTATAATTTAAGGATTATTTTAAACAACTAATTTATTAGTTAGATTATTTAGATATAACATTAAGCTAGTATATTGCTTTTATTTTTAATTTTGATTTAAATGCAATTTGAAATTATTTATTTTTCTTGTCTATTATTTATTTTGTTTTTTTTGCTATGCAAGTAAATCATACTTTGCACCTGTCATCTCAGAAAATTCTATCATTGGGATGATTAAAAAAATTGATTAGTTTCAAGTTTTTAAATCAGCAAAGATGAGCATTATGAAAATGCTCATCTTTGCTGATTTAAAAACTTGAAACTAATCAATTTAGCAATACCCAGTGTTCTGAAACAAATCTCCACTAAGTATTTGGCTGAACTATGCTCAAGTAAATGTATTTTGCTACTATATCTGTAATTCATCATTTCAATATCACTTGTTTTTACTGATGACTTATTGTTTTTCATAGTTTGCTGTTTACTTTGCAAAGTCTTCCTGGGATTTAATTTTTTTCTGTTTGCTTTGGGAGGACAAAACCTGTTAATGAATCATTAAATGTTTGATTTTGCAAGCATTTAGACAATACTGTATTTATAGAGTAATTTGCATAGATCAAAGTTACACATTATAGCTTGTGAGAAGATATGTTCAATGCATAACCACAAATTAATCATTAATTTCTTAGGTACAAAGTTTCCGTGGTTTAAGATTTTAACAGTTCAGTTTTTTTCATGGATAAATCTTGATTAGTGTTTATCCTCTTCTCTGTACCACTGATGCTTAGATTATATTTTGCAAGTATTTGTAGTAGTTGGTATAAGTGAAATTAATGTTTAGTCTTGTGAATAGTATCACATTGTCATTGTGTAAATTAGTCTGGTATTTGCAGAAAAAATATCCTTGAGTAAATTTCTAAACCATAAAATAAGTGTTTGGTCATCAATTATTGAAAATTGGTGGTGAAACTTGTGGTTTACATTAAAATAATGTAATTTGTAGTATATTTATTTATTTTTAAGTGAGATTTTTAGGGTAAGGAAAATGGCTTTCATTTCAGATAATTTAATTTAATTTTTTTTTCTAAGAAAAAATATCACTAAAAACAAGATTTTAAAAAATTTCCATTAATCTTCTTGATTGAAAGATTTGAATAATTTTTTTTAAATTGGTATAGTAATGAAATTAAAAAAAACTTGTTTGTCAGAAAGAAATGATCATTATAAAACCTTGAAGAAAAGACAAATCTAAAAAATTCTAAGAATGCAATAAGCCTAAAATGTTAGAAAACATTGAAACAAAAACTTAACTCAGTTTCAACAAATTGTGGTGATAGGTTTGCAAAAAAAAACAAAAAACAAAATAAAAACAAGACAGCTCAAGGTTGTATTTTAGCATTGACTGAATTTGAACCCATGATGGATAGATATGGTTTCAGATTTTCTTCTTCCTGCCTCCTGACTTTAGCATTCACCTACTTAGCATCATTTATGTATTTTTTTAATCCTTTTTCTCCCAAGCAAGGCAATAAAGCCACGAGGAAACAAGGAGTTACTGAGAGTGAAAGAAACAAAGGATAATAAAAGAGTAGGTTTCAAAGAAGCAGAAGATAACAGCTGACATTGCATTTAAGATTTTGAAGATTGTAATTGACAGGAAACCAGGAGGTTGGAAGAGATTTCCACAAGCAAGAAGTACAGAAGAGGAAACAATAAGCATTGAACTTAGAATTATAACTATTTCAACAGTGAAATTATGAGATCTAGCTGCCAATGTAGTACTGTGCTTAAATTTTTGATAATGAGGTACAAAAGAGATAAGCTCAAAGCATTTTTAAAATTGTTGATGAAGCTTGAAATTTTCCAGTTCTGAACCTAAATTTTGGTGTAGGAAGTTTTGATCCTCACTTTGTGTTCTTTGCACTGAAAATGAAGAAGCAATGGATTATCAGTTATCAGGGGTTTCTGAATTCCTGGGTGAATAATTAAAAAAAATAAGGTATTTCTAATCAAAGTTCATGAAATTTATATAGGTATTATATAACATTCTTAACACGGATATTTCCAAAGTGACTGTAGCGCTACCTCTGTATAAAATTGAGTCATCAGCAATGCTGTCTTGTAAGTTCTCTGGGGAAATATTTGTAAGATAGACTTTTGCTATGCAAGTAAATCATACTTTGCACCTGTCATCTCAGAAAATTCTATCATTGGGATGATTAAAAAAAATTGTTTTGGAACCTGGAGATATTGGTTCAAATATACTTAGAATATGGATTTTATTAAGTGAAAGAGTTTAGTGTAAATAATAATGAGAAGTGAATGCATGGGATCCATATGATAGTCTACATCTGACAATGCTGTTTAATAATGTGACTGAATGCATATAATATTCTTAAAGAACGTTTTCATATGCAGACTATGATTGGTGTTTTCAGCTTCTGTTTGGCTGTAGGTGCTGGACTATCTTGTCATTGATGAAGAAAACTTGAAGCAACAGAAATGTGCTATAGAAGCTCGTTTCTGTTGCTTCAAGCTTTTTTTCAAGGATGGTTAGGATCAGGGTCGTAGCTGATGCTAAAAAAACACCGGGCACAGAGAAAATATTAGTTGACAATGTGATGACATCATCAGTGTCATCCGTTACCAGAAACTATAATTTTGCGGATTTTTTCGGCTATTCCAATGGAAATTAGACACAGAATGTGAACGAAAGCAGGAAATCGGGTTTGGACTTTCTGAGTATAACCAGTCTTTTCTCCCAAAATTAATAAATAAGCAAACAGATTTTTACTGCGTTCATTCGGATGTTTTCTTCATTTTTCTTTCTTTCTTTGTGAATTGTTTAGTTTGATTTCTGATGAAGACATCTTTCCTTGCCCGGATTTTCACTATGATTGCACGAATCAGCCCGAACCTGTACCCGGTAGTCAGATACGGCCATGGTTAGGATACCATGAACCAATTATGTGAGCAACAGCAATGTTTTAGAGAAAATGAAAACAAAAAGGAAACTTATATTTAACATCAAGAGGAGACAGTTGAAATTTTTGTATCACATCATGAACAAAGAGGACTTAGAAAATCTGATACTCAGAGGACAAATCAAAGCCAAATGACTGTTTTTTGTTTTTTACAGATATTAGTTGAGCTGCATCTAAAGTATGTTTAGTTTAAAAGTAAAGGATAATTATTTTTTGTATGCCTGGTGATTTACCTGAAGGAAAATATATAGAAAAAAATTATTTAAGTAAAAATATTCTTTGTTGATGTCTGCATTTATAGCACTTTGGCTACAAGTCATTAATTACATTGGTAAAGAATTGTTTGTTGAAGGTATCTCTATTTTGATTGGAAAAATTCTTGTCTGAAAAGAAATGATGAAAATGCTGGAAAAAAATTATCTGTAGGTGGTGTGAATTTTCAGAATACAATAAATTTTCACTTTTTATTGATTCAATTTTAGCAATATTTTTGTAATATTGGAGTCTGATATTATTAAATAGCAGAATAACTCACTGTTGTTCGAACTGATTACTTTTTATTTGAGTTTTGAATTAATTTTTTTTTCAAGCTGGTCTACATAGATATGAACAGTGTTTGGTCATTTGGAAAGAAATTTTGGTGTTTCAAATCAGTCCACCAAATACTTGCTAAAGTGTTTCAGGAATAATAGCATGGCTTTTTGGTTCTTATTTTGACTTCTTAGCCATATAAAGTCATTGGGTTAATAATATCTCATCATTATACAAATTCCGTATTTATTTTATCACAAGTGATAAACAGTTTAAAAAAAAACTTTTTAAAAGTTAAAAAAATAGATTGAATATGATAAATGCAACATATTTATTAAATTTCTTGTGAAATGATAATGGTGAAATTAGCATTTCCTTATTCATTATTCATTGATCAGACAGTTTGCCTTATTCTTGGTTGAAATTTATAAAATACTTTTCTTAAAATAGATTTTCATGAAATTAGATTTTTGAAGTTTACTGTTATCACTCTTTCTAGAATTTGATGAGTGTTTCCTTCCTAACTTTGTGCTTAATTTACAGTGGAAAATTCTTCTAGTTTCATGTGCTGTTTTAGTTATTGCTATAATTTGAAGTCTTCAAGTGATGTGGATTTTGTTATTTGGTAAAGCTCAATGTGATTTTGAAGTGTCAGTCTACAGGATCTAATAAAGGGTTGTCTTCCTTTAAAGCATAAAGGATTCATTTGTTTGAAGCCATTTTAATCATTGACTGATGAAAACAGTTGTATGTGCATTCACATGAGTCTACATCTTATAATGCTATTTTTCTTGGGACATGTAATGAGGAAGGAAGGCTTGGAGACTAATACTCACAGATCAGATAGAGGGGAAAAAGGGACAGGGGAAAGCAGTGGATAACATATTTGAAGGGCCTGAGCAGGTAGATGGCAGAGCAGAGTTTGGGTGGGGTAACAGGAAAAAGTGTGCTAAGAGCCACCAGGGATAGGGAGACATGAAAAGCCATGATTGCCTACGTCCTGAAGAGACATGGCATATAGAAGAAAACGAAGTGAATGCAGTCTACATCTGACAATGCTGTTTAAGAACATTAGTGAATGCATAGAAACCATATGAGTCAAAACTGACAATGCTGTTATGAACATTATTGAATGCATCAAATCCATATGAGAGTCTATGTCTGACAATGCTGTTTAACCCTCTAGGGCCATTCATATCATATTTGATACAGTATTTCCCTATAAGGAAACATTTGGTATTTCCCTATAAGGAAACATTTGGTATTCATTGACTGAGCAGTCAGTACTCCTTTCATTTGAAATTTATAAAATATTTCTCTTAAAAAATTTTTCAGGAAAATATTTCTTTCAAGGCTTGTTTTCATACTGTATCAAATATGATACGAATGGCCCTAGAGGGTTAAAAACATTAGTGAATGCATGGAAACCATATGAGTCAAAACTGACAATGCTGTTATGAACATTAGTGAATGCATCAAATTTATATGGTCTCGTGACTGGGTGGTTAGCTTATTCAGGATTCCTGTAGTTCACCTCAAGTGGGGAATCTCCTAGTAAAAAAGTGGTCATTATGAATGCATCTGGCTGGTTAACTGCAGATATCAGTTGATCCTTTCTTGTGGCCAAAACTTCAGATCTCAAACTGACAAAACCTTTGTTGCTTTCAACTACTTCACTGCTGGAGCATGTAATGTCTGTATATTGATGGCTATTAAGGATATGGAACCCCCAGAGAGAAAAACAGCACTTTCCTCATTGACCCATTTTCAGGCAATGTATCCATGAGGTTGGCTTTGCCATGAATACCAAACTTATGGAACAGCATGACCACATCCCTATTGCCATCAGTATATGCTTCATGACCTTCTGCGTCTCACTTAAGCATGATAATTACCTGACTCTCATCTCTGTTTATGCATCTGCTCTTGTCTCTGACGACGCTATCAAAAAGTACTTCTATTCAATAATAGCTTGTGAGAAGAACATGTTCATCAATGCATAACCACAAATTAATCATTAATTTCTTAGGTACAAAGTTTCCATGATTGATTCGATAATCTGAATTTAGGGTATGTGCCATCACTACTCCCATTTCAGTTGTAGATCATAGTTTCTGTTTTGGAAAGGTTTATCTTAAGTCTCACTTCTTGGAATACTTGGTAAAGAATGTTGTTTTGTTGTTCAAGGTCATTATGTTTCCAATTATGAGATTACAACCATTAACATTTACTGTAAGTTTTCTGAAGTTTTTATATAATTTTCCATTGCAACATTTAAATTTGCAATGGTTTTGGTTGAATTTTTATCTCAACATATAAGTTCTTTTATATACTGCATCTCTTCAGGGCAATCATGGTACTCCATAACTTACTATCTTTTGTAGCATTTAGCAGTTCTTATATGTTGTCTATCTCTTCCAATTTCCTGTTCTGCTATCTATTTTCTCAATCTTGTTAGATAGTTTACTCACTTTCCCTGTCCCACTAGTTTTTATTATGCCCTGTGAGTTTCAAAAATCTCTCTCTTTTCTTTATATGCCCCAGAAATTAAAACTCCCTCTTCCTGATTTTAAGCATCTTTTTGTTTCCATTTTCCTTAAATCTTGCTTGTTACTCACATGCTCTATTCAGGGTATTTTCAGTATTCTTCTTTAGCACCATATGTCCATTGCTTCAAGTCTCCTCTTTATCTATGAGGAAATTGTTCAACATTCACTGGCATATAGAATGTTTGATATTATATAGCACTTCAGTGCTCATTTCTTTGTTTATCACAAAATCTTCCTAAAAAAAAAATAATGACAGCAGTGGCAGCAGACAGCCAGCCATGAATGACCATTCTTTGGAAGTCCGGGAACACACTTGGACAGACACACGCTTCTCTGCCATTCTGAAGATGAGATTTTGATCTCGAAATATTAATGTTTAATAAATAGGTAATACCCAAAAACTTCTTTACCTTCCTTTATTTTACTCAACGCATTGTGACAGCCTTCAAGACATAACCATATACCTATTTTTAAATATTTTTTTCTATCTTTTGGAAGACATAACACCATACTTAATTGAAGTTGGTATTAAAATTAAATGATCATTAAACAATTGAACGATTTAAAGGATAAGCTCTTATAATGTCTGAATGAATGTGATTGTTATTAAAGCTGTTGGTTTGAATTATAATATTCCATTCACTTTGTTCACTGGCACTGTTACCACTAAGCTATGCCTTTTCAATACAGTGCAGTTGATTATGAAACTGTTTTCTCTTATGTTCTTGAATCCGTCTTGCCAAAAGGCAAAACACAGAAATCTATTCTTACATTTGAGGTAGAAATATTTCTCATTATACAAAAGCTATATTGATTTTTTCTTTTTTTTTTTTTACCCAGGGTGGACAACGAAAAATGTTTGGGGGCAAAAGTGATGGACACAGTATTGCTGTTTCTCAATACAAAAGAAGCCAATTTTGGTTCAGCTATTTTCAGAGCTCTCGATTTACCTATGTATTACCATGGTAACTAGCTCTTTAGGATGTGATAGCAACTAATGAACAAAAAGATGGATGTAGAGAGGTGATTGGTTGCTGACTGTTTCAGTGTTGAAAAAAACAAATTTAATGCACTACAGTGTATAAAAGTGTGAAATTGTTATGTGCTTTTATTCACACACAATAATATTCCCCAAAGTTCTCACGCTTAGATATATTAATTAGAATTAGGAATAGTAGTTTGAAAAAAAGCATGGAAATATTTTGCTATCACACACAGTAACAAAAGAGGTAGCATTTGAAAGAAAAGGCCTTTAAACCTTATTTACTTTGCATTTTGAGTTGAGCAACACAAAGAACAAAAAATGTGCCATGTTGCTCTTTTGTGGGAAAAAAATGAATTCCAATAATAAAATATACATATTTACATTTCTTTTGTATTATATTACTTAATTATATTTTTATATCTTATTTAATATGGTTTTTCCTCATAAAAAAAATTTCCTAAGTCAAAATAGACTGAAGAAACAATTACCGTTAATTTATGTTCTAAAAGTTTCTGGATGTTCTTAGACCAAAAACATTTGACATTTTTTAAAAAATAAATGTTCACATAATACTAGGACAAAGAGCCACTCAAGGTTGCGTGTTACTGAATGAGGTTGTATGAGCATTATTATAGGTGGTAAGCAATGCAGTTTATGAGGATAGATAGAAAAGATAATGGTTAACCCTAGACTTGAAGAGGTTAAGATTGTTGTTATCAGGAAAGCATTCTCTTGTGTGTCTGTTGCATCAAGTAGCAATTGTTGAAAAGAAGCTGTTTGGATGAGACTTCCTTCTTACCGATAGAATACAAAGAAAATAGAGATTGTTCATCCAAATATATGACTGACAGTCTGACATTGATTGCAGAAAAGTGAAACTTACACTTTGAAAATATCACTGGTTGAATGCAGGTTTGTAAGCTGTTTTGAATGTTGACAAGTATGAGAGATGGATATACAAGTCTAAGCAGTCAAGTACAGTTCCGTATTTCAAGGCTTTCACATGAACCACCAATCTTTGATATCAAGATTGGTACACAGAGAAAATTATTTGTCTATACTTCTAAGATGAGGTAGCATTTGCACTATTTACATTGTTCAGACTATTGTCCTCATCTTTACTGCCATGTTTATGATGTTTTGGCCATTGTACACTACAGCTTTCTTCAGATGCTAGGAATTTTGAACCGAAAAGCATCACACATGGAATGAGAAGGATATACCTCAGTGATTATAATAAAGGGTTTGGTAAGAAATTCCTAGCACCTGAAAAAGACCCAAGTGTACAATGGCCGAAATGTCATAAACATGGCAGTAAAATGAGGACAATAGTTCAAACAATGTAAATAGAGAAAATGATTTTTTAGATATGAGAACACTAAAAATGTTCTCCAGTTTAAATATTTAACAGAAAACCCACTTGTTCCAGATGAACCAGAAGCCCCTTTTAACATTGGAGTTTTATATGGATGTAAAACCAGAGTCTAAAAATAGTTCAACAATATTGTTTTTTTTTTATTTATTTTTTTTTTAAAGAAATTAACATGATAATTGCTTGTTCACATTACATCATTTGGCTAGTGGGGGAAACTTGTGAGCATTTAGTAAAAGGAAAACACCATTGAAGCAGACTTGGAAGAAAGGAGAATTTCTATATAATTGGATGTTTTTTTTTGTAACATTTTATTTAATATTTAATTTTGTTGCCAGTAAAAGAATGAATCCTTCTCTTATTTCTTTGAAGGTAATAGGAATCAAAATTGGAATATTAAAATTCACTTCTTCCTTTTTTACTAAATATTTCTTACCTGCAAAGATCTTTTTCAGTGTTTGATAATATACATCATATATTAGCAACCTTTTCAAAGCAGTTGGCTGCACAAAATATGACTCATCAGAAAGTGGGTCAAATGACTAATTTTCATTAATAATGCCTCAGCCATTTTCAGTACAGAAAATCATACTTGTAAGCATCTACCTTAGCATTGCAGAAAAGATGACTGTTTTTCTTTTTTGTAGAAAATACCTTTTCTATAGCAAAAACATATAATTCTCAGTATGATATTATCACTGGTGATAATATGACAAGCACAAGCCACTATTTGTAATTTGTTTTTAATTTACTCATTTGAAAATATATAAACTATTTTTTTAAAAGAAAAATCTATGTCTTCAGTCAGTCAGTTAAGTGCCATACGTGATACACGCTTGGGCGATCATGTCTCTCAAAATAGACATGACTGACTGGGCAGAAGGTTATCCTGCAGTAGGTTGCCATTGCTTTCTGTGGTAGACTGGTTGCCGACCAAGGCTATAGAACCCAATCTGTCCTGTTATTTAACCCATAACTGGAAGGAAGAGACGGATTAATACCTTTCCCAAGGGTATTTGCGTGTAAGTGAATGCAATGAATTTGGCTGGAATTCGAACTTGGCTCCTTGATTTCTCGTTCCGAGCCAATATCCAATGCACCACAACGCACGTTCACCAGAGAAAAAAAAATTATTTTGAATATTTCCTTTTTCTAAATCTAATTTTTGCTTGTATGAACTTCCTTAGTGATGGTTTAAAATTCTTAAAATGTTACTGTCAGTGAAAGGTTACAAAATTCAAGAAACATTGTTCTTAATTATATGCATGCAGTTGCGTATGAGATGTAAATCAGCAAGTGGTTGGCAGCCATCACTTCTTTCATCCCAAATCCAGATCATATCTTCCGTTTTAGATGGGTTTATCTTCAGTTCTATTTCTTGGAACACTTGATAGATGCTGATTTTCTGTTCAAGATCATTCTTATTTTAACTATAAATACCTCTGTCATCAGCATAGCTCCCCAGCTTGCTTCTACATCAGTACATTGCCTCAGGAGGCCTTATTGTCTTTTACTGGTAGACTTGTTTAGGATGTTGTATGGAATGTTTAAATGGTCAGTTTCCAATCTCATCATATCTTTGTTTGTAAATGCACAGGACATAGTTTAGGAAAAGATTAAATAAACTTGGATTCTCTTTTCCTCCTTGTCATACTCTGAAATGTTTCCATATTTGGGTCCTCATCAGATATGTAAGATTCTGTATATCAATACAGTTCCTCTATTAGTGCAATGCATTCGAATTGATTTGGAGTTCGGAAGGGGGTTTCTAATTAATGAGAAAAAGAAGTCTATTGCTCTGGTGATATGTTGCTGTGAGGCTCACTAAGCAAGTATACATTTTTCTATTAAAGAAATAAGCAATTTCTTGAAGTTGTTTGATAACATATATGTCATTATTAAACCCCTTCTTAGAAGAAAATCATACTGGGTAATATAAGGCATTTTTATTTTGATTGTAATTAAGATTTTATTTTTCAAACAAGTATCTAAGAATCTTAAATGAATAAGCACCTTTTTTTTTTTATAATCTGCAGTTTGTTCATTTATTGATGTCCACAATATCAAGAATGTGTATATATATTTTATTTTCAAAGCATTTTGCACATGCTTATTTCTTTGCTTTCTTTAATTCATGAGTAGGTTGATATACTACCATCACATCCTTACTATGAAAAGTCTATTCTGTATCATTTGCCTTCCATTTTGAAATTCAATGATAAAAATCTATAGGGCTCACTCTGATCCATAATAAAATTCATCATAAATTTATTTCATTCTGTAACTTTGCCAGTTTTGTTGATAATATTCATTTTCCTCCAATCCTCTTCATTAGAAAACTGCAAATTATTGTCATTTGCCTTCCATTTTGAAATTCAATGATGAAAATGTAAAGGGCTCACTCTGATCCATAATAAAATTTATCATAAATTTATTCTTACTGTTACTTTGCCTGTCCTGTTTATAATATTCATTCTCCTCCAATCCTCTTCATTAGAAAATCTGCAAGTTTATTAATTGTCTAGGCTTACAAAGCTGAAACACTTGTATAGGAACTGAAACTCTAAGTGGTTTACACCTAGGCTTGTCTTGAGCTGCTCATGGTACCACTTCAACTACATCTATTTCTTCAACTTGATTCATCATCATCTTCTGACCTACAATTCAGATTTTTCTTATTTGTTAAGGGTTCATACAACTTGGAACTTTGGAATTAACATTATACTTGGTGAATGGATACAAGATCACGATGTACTGATAATTTCCCAGGATATATCAACAGATGGCAAAGATATACTCTTTTAAATGTGCTTCTCCATTTGACAAAGTAAATATTAATATTCTCCACTAATTCAGGCAGTTAAGTGTTATGCGTGATACATGCTTGGGCAATCATGTTCTGAAGATTTTCTCGCAGTAAGTTGCCATTACTATCAATGGTAGACTGGTTGCCAACCAAGGCTATAGAATCCATTCTGTTCTGCTATTTAATCTATAGCTGGAGGGAGAAGAGATGGATTAATACCTTTCCCAAGGGTATTTGCACGTAAGTGAATGCAATGAATTCAACTTGAATTTAAACTTGGCTCTCTTATTTCTTGTTCTGAGCTGATATCCCCCAAGCTAACATTCATGTCCAATTACTGAACCGGATCACACTCAATTCTCTTCTTGTATCTTCTGCATTATAAAGTTTTGAGAGTTCATTTGTTGATGAAGTCAGTCAGTCAGTTAAAGTGTCATACGTGATACACGCTTGGGCAATCATGTCTCGAAAGAGACATAACTGACTGGGCAGAAGATTATTCCGCAGTATTGGCATTGCTTTCTGCAGTAGACTGGTTGCCGACCAAGGCTATAGAACCTAATCTGTCCTGTTATTTAACCCATAACTGGAAGGAAGAGACGGATTAATACCTTTCCCAAGGGTATTTGCGTGTAAGTGAATGCAATGAATTCGGCTGGAATTTGAACTTGGCCCCTCGATTTCTCTTTCCGAGCCGATATCCACTGCACATCCTGATGAAGTACATATCCCAATGTTTTAGATAATTTGCTTTCCAGAAATTGATTTTCTAACTGACTGCTTTGCACTAAGATGATTGATCATAATTTTACTTTATATATATATATATATATATATATAAATTTGAATATGTGGATTGAAATTTGACAAGATGATAGAATAAGTAAAGAACAGGTAAGAAAAGTGTCTGCACTTTATTAAGCTTCTTCAGAGATTTATTTATAAAACAAAAACTTAAAATTATTCTAACAATAAAAAAAATTGTTTTTTAAAAATCTTTTCAGAATTTTGAAGTTTGCAGCTTATAAACAGATCTCTGAAGAAACTTAATAAAGTGAAACATGTTAGATTAAAGACACTTTTCCTACCTGTTCTTTACTTATTCTATTATTCATGTAACACATTCCTCAATAAATCCCAGGCCTAACTAATAAAACAACAACTTTTAGGCAAAATTCAACTTTATTCATCAATATATTCTACTTTTAGGGTGATACACTAATTCCAATGCTTCTCTAACTTTTCATTGCCTTTTTTATAAAATGATTTGTCTTTGGCCTCAAAATACGCCTCAGTTTCTGATATCACTTCTTTATTGGAGCCAAATCTCTTTCCCTGGAGCATTCTTTCGAGGTCTGCAAACAGCTAGTCATTGCTGGGGGCCAGATCTGGAGAATAGGGTGGATGTGAAAGCAATTCGAAGTGCAATTCATATAGTTTTGCCACTATTGCGATCAACTTGTGACACAGTACATTGCCTTGGTGAAAGATCACTTTTTCTTCTTAATTTGTAGCTGCTTTCACCTGCTGCTGTCCAATCAGCTGACTGCTAATTTGACTTTGAAGTGAAGTGATGAATCCATCTTTCATCTATTGTCACAAATTTATGCAAAATCTCTTTCTTGTTGCGTTGAAACAGTTGTAAGCAACACTCTGAATTGTTGATGCATTGTTGCTTTTGACTGACTGTGAGCAAATGTGGCACCCACTTTGAACACAGCTTTCTCATTGACAAATGTTCATGCAAAATGGTGAATACATTGCTTTCTGATATGTTCAACTCTTCTGCTATCTCATGCAACTTCAATTTACGATTGTCCAAAACAAGTTTGTGGATTTTTGGGGTGTTTTCTGGGACAACTGTCGATTTTGGGCAATATGAGCATTCGGCATTTTTTGTGTCTGAACAACCACTTTTAAAGTCAGTATACCACTTCTTAATCATTGTTTCAGACAGAGCAGAGTCCAAATAATTCTTATCAAGCCATTACTTTACTTGAACAGTATTTTTTCCCATCAGAAAGCAACGCTTTATCAACACACAAAATTCAGATTTTTCCATTGTTTTGAAAATTTACAACAGTAGCTTTACTTAAACAACTGTAATTTGTAATCCGATTGGGCCCAAATTTTGTCACATGTCATTTGAAGGTTAGTGTCTCATAAAAATCATGTAGATTTTTTATTAGTGGTGCCATCTATATGTCAGGCCCAGGATTTATTGAGAGATGTGTTTATAAGAGAGAATGGCAACCTCTGAAGATGCAGAGGATAATCTAAAGGATTTTATCTAATTAATATAAAATATCAATTAGATAAAAATAGCAAGCTCTGTGGATATTATCCAGAGCAAATATATTGAGAGGAAAACTCAGCACATAGCTAAAGAGTTATAAATCAAGAATTTATTTCAGCAGTGTAAAAAAATTTATTCATCAACAAGACAATTGTAATAAATTCTGGATTCATAATCATTTAATTGCATTGAGTTTTCTGCCGTTTGTTTACTATTGCGCAGATTAGCTTAGAATTTTAGATCTGCGCATGTGTTAGTGTTGTCATATAATGTGCCAAGTTTCACTAAAAACTATCAGAGTTAGAACAAAAAAATTGATTTGCATATAATTCTGGCATGCAGTGTATATATATATATATATATATATATATATATATATTTAGTCATCCACATACAAGCCTGTTTCATTGTATTGTATCACAGCTCATCAGTGTGGCTAGACGCATCCACTTGCTTCTGGCCGGGATCGAAACTCGACCGATTTGGTGTCAGTCGGAGTTGCTACTCCCTAAGTCATCGACGCATGGAATCAGAGAAGGGAAATTTTAACTTGTTGTATATAAGCAGTGTATACACATGCCAGTCACCGAGAGAACTTGATTCATTTCTGAAGAGTCACGCATATATATATATATATCCAACACTGGAAGTTGATAATTTAGATCTTCAGGCAGGCTGAAGTATTTTTTCCCAAAAAAAACTATGGCTGTACCTGTAGACATTTTTGAAGGTATTTAATGGTACTTACATACATGCTAAAGCTACATCAATATAACAATTGGCATCTTCTTTAATGTTTTAGCAATTTCTCTAAATATGTCATTGTATTTTTCATTTCATGAACTTTGAGCTGCTGTAGTCTGAAAAACTTTATTATTTTTTATTTGTATCATGCATATTTCACAAAAAGCTAGATTGCCTTATATTTTTATGGACCTTTTGAAGGTTCATAGAAATATAAGGCAAACTAGCAAATATAATGAGAAATATAATAAGAAATATAAATCCAAGTTACATATTTTTAAGCAGTTACATTGTTTAGCACAGAAATCTGATAATTTAAAACCTCAGGAATATTTTTTTCTTTTTAAAACCATTTGTGACTAAACTCATTGGCACTGTTGATAACAGTTCTTAATGCTCACAGCCTATGCTAAAGCCACTTCAAATTTACAATTTGCATCTTTTATGGTAATGGTAATACTAGCTGTTTCTCCATGATGAAACAATTGGCATTCATTGTCCAAACAGTTAATACAGTTTTGGGCTGAATTTGATAAAATCCTTTTCTTAAAACAGTTTTTTTAGAAAAACAGGTTTTTCAAGTTAAGTATTGATAGGAGTTTCCTTCTTAACCTTCTATTTGAAGTAATGTGGAATGTTAACAAGATGCAGAACTTTGATTCTCCTTTGATTTCATTAAAGTATTCTCTTGGGATAAAATGAACAATAGCCAAATTACATACTTTATTTCAACTTGGATGGTTAAACTTTTAAACTCGGGTAGCACTCTTTCTCCTGATTACTTTTTTCTGTCAGTTTCTTTTACAAAATGTGAATGATTTACTTTGTCTTTCTTTAGTAAAGGTCATGAACTCATAGACAAATAGTAATGTCCAGGAATGTTGCATTTAAGTTGAATTTTTCTTCTAAGCATAAATGGAGTGACATTTTCAAAGTCCAATCTTGTTCTGGTTCTTTTCATTGAAACTCTGCTAAGCAAAATGGGGGTGTTCACCATAACCACATGAAGTTAATTTTAATGTCTGCAAGAATACTCGCTGCTGTTGTAGTGTATTCAAGTTTTAAACTGTCATAGAAAAATCAGAAAGATTTTAAAGCTGATTTAATGATGCTAGCAATTTTCTTTTTCCAAAATTATAACTTTTACCTTATTACACTTTGATCTGGCAGTGTTTCCAAAAATCACTTTATACCATTCTTTTCTACAAATAGTTCCTTATGCACCCATTGTTCAAAACTACAAATGTCAGTTACATAACTGATAGAGAACAACAAAAACAGATGATCGTTCAAATGATGTATGAAATAATGAAAGTACTAAATATGGATTCTCTAAATCATCCTGCCAATGTTTAACGAATGCAATAATAATTTCACTAATGTTTTCACTAGACGCAGAACCTGGACTCCATAACTCTTTCCTTAATATTTATAGTCACTGTTTTATTAAAGTATGTACCCACTCATTCCCTTCTTTTCCCCAAACCGTTTCTGATGTGCCACTGTCTAAAATTTGAAATTTTCTTCTGTAAAAGAAGTGTTATCTTAACCTGACTTTTGACTGATTACCTACCATGGACATTTTTCTCAGTATGTGAACACTTTCTAACCTAATTAAAAGTGCAGTCATAGACATTACTCTTGGAAGGCCTACAAGCATTCCCTGGAGGCTTAGATCTAATTCCAGTAGAATGACCAAAGTTTCAGTTTGTCATTGCTCTCCTTGAATTTCTACATCTATTGAAGCATTGAAAAGACTGTCTGCTTGACCAATGACAGGAATATACTTTGACTAGTGTCTTTGATTCTACTTCAGTTTTCAGATCTTTCCCTTTTTGACTGAAGGCTACATCTCTCTCTCTCTTTCTCTCTCTTTTAATCTTTTAATCTGAATTACTTAAACTTTATTATCAGTGGTTGTGATACTGGAATATCCTTTCATGGCTGTAAGTTTTCTCTGATATAACTTGAAGACAGCTTATTCTCTCTGGCTATAACTAGTCTTTAAATGTCTTGTGATAACTTTGCAATTTTCAAGGTTTTGTATGCAAGCCCAGTTTTTGGTAATTTAATATTGAAATTTCTCAATTTTGCAGTAAAGCAGTCAAATTCAATTAAGTAGGCATGAACTAACATATCAGCAGATCTCTGATATTTTCAGAAGATTCAAAGACTCTAGATGCAGACTGGTTCCTGTCTTCTTTAAACAATGTGCTTAATATACCATTTTTTTATTCCATATTCTTTATTCAAATCATTTAAATTAATTTCCAGCACAACATCTTCAGTTTCAACTTCCAAAGTGAAGAAAAGTGCTTCAACATTTGCAACCATTTCCCATAATTCCACCTTTCTCCATACTCCCCACTTACCTGTTTTAAGTAAAGGTGGTGTGAAATTATTTTGAATTCAGTTTATTTTTTCAAGACTTGTTGTAAATTATGACAAAAATATTCTACTTGAGTAAATGTCCCTTGTGAAAATATGGTATTCCTAAAAGAAAAAATAAGAAAAGTTGACAGAGAAAAATAAAAAGGTTTCTGGCTTAGAAAAAGAATTATCCAACTTCTTTTAATTTTTTGAACAAGTGAACAATCACATTGGAGATCTCAGCTTCATCATGGTTTCCAATAAGTTTATTGAGGTAAATCTGTAATACATTAATTATGGACATGAAACATTTGAAATTATTCACAAATTTAAATAAGTATATGTCCTTGCATAGATTTTCTGAGTAACACTCCATTTAACTATACTTTGCTACCAGTGAAAAAAAATGAGAGATCAAAAATTCCGTTGGTTATTGGTGCACAAAATAACTTGCTGATGACAATACTTCTTTTGTGCACATGTTTGTGACAAGAGCAGATAACCAAGCATGTCTTTTGGACAAGGACCAAAACTTATTTTAACAGTCTTGTTTGAATGATATAAGAAATGAGATAGATGAGCATAGACTGTAATACCAAATTAAAATTCTTAATAAAAGTATAGAATAATGCAAATTGTAAAAATAGATGATGAATTTCTGGAGAAATAGTATTTTTAATCTAGGGTTTTGTTTTATTGTGTCTCTGAGGGTTTGGCATAAAATTTTCAAATGATATTAAAAATTTAAGATACAGACATTGAGGCTCATCTTAAAATGTCTGAATCATGTGAAAAAAATATTTTGTTGTCTGTTTTAAAATTATGCTTGTTGGTTTTAGTTGGCCTGTTTGTGCCCATCTGTGCAACCCTTGTATACACAAACATGTGTCAGTCTGATGTGTCAATGATAGTCTTGTCTATGCTGAAGACCAGGTAAAAAGCTAAGATAAGGATTTTGAAGCCAACTTTTAGTGTAATTGCTAACCTTCTAATTAGTGTAATACAATTTTCCTACATGTATTTCCTCTTTTAGGTATTTGTGTTGAACTTCGTAAAGCATAATAAACATCTGTATATAGACATACATACATACATACATACATATATATATATATATTTTCATACATACATACATATATATATATATATATATATATATATATATATAGACATAGATAGACATACATACATATATACATATGTAGATATATTCATGCTGATTGTACTTTATCTTGGACAAGTATATTCAGCTTGGGATATTTTCATATTGAGTTATTTCTGAAGATACTGAAATGTGTTTTGAACAGGTTGTGGCAGAAATATATGCCACATAAAGCTAAGACTTTAGCTAGCACACACCAAAAACCATGCAAGAAATAAAATGTCAAAATGTTATTAGTCAAAATTTTGTTAGTTAATGCCAAGTCGGTGTTACTCATGGCCAGTCGTTCTCTTTTCCAATCTTTTCACTCTTTTTTTTTTTTTTTTTTCAATTAGAGTAGATAGACTGAACTATCACCCAGTTCACACTCCACCCACGTCTATTGAACAGGTGTAGAGGCTCATCCCTTGTTCCCTGTTTAGGATGTGGTTTCCGGCTTTCTCTTCTCCAATCTATTCACTCTTACGCAACCTCCTGCACACCAGTGGCCTTACCGCCTTGCTCAGGGTGATATGATTAAAAAAAAAAAGAAAAAAAGAAAGATACCATTGCCACCAATGTCTTACCATTATGTGGGAGATATTTCTGGGAGGTGTATGTTAGAAATATTTCTGCTTAACCTATTAAAATAAATAAACTTAGTCATGAAAATATACTTTATAATATCATATTCTACATTGTTACTGATTAATGTGTGTCTTGTAAAACATATTGAGTTAACTATTTTCTGTGATATTCACTGAATTATTCAAATGGGTGTCATCTTGGTAGTTACAATTTTTCAGTAGTTGCACTATCTAGCCATTTACAGGCTCCTGTTTATTGATCATCTTGTAGGTAAATTGGATAATACACTTTATTCAGTCCATAGGATGAGATTCTTTTTCCTCATTATTGAATAAAGTATTTGTTTGAAATTGGCACCTGAAGATGGTCACAGGGTAAACCATTTGAAATATGATGACAAATGAGGACTTTAATTTGAATAACTCAGTGCATAATGATAATTCTGAATTATTTTTTTCTGTGCATTCATGTTAACTTTAGTATGGATTTTATCAGTGTCACTGTTCTTTGCAGTTTAAAAAATATCAATCTTTTTGTAATGTCATCAATAATCAATAAAATCCAAATGGCTTCTTCAGTGCATGAAAACTAAATATTTTTAAGAAGAGAATATTTCTTGTCATTGAAATCATACAGTTTGAACTTGGATCTATTAATCATAGATCCCCCGATAGATGCAGCAGATTTCTGGAATTCTATCAATAGAGATGTTTCCTGGGATAAAAGAATGTATCTCAGCTCTTTCTTTCCTTATGTGATTTTTAATAGGATTTCTTATCATTTTGTAAGTATTAATTATATTGTTGATACTGCCCTTTTTTTGAATTTTATAGAGTTCTTTAGTAAAATTTTCCTTTATCTATCCCTTTTATTTTAGGGTGTATTAATTTGATTTCATTTTTAATTGTATTTCATCAAAATAAAGAACTGTGAATGTGTTGATCTTTTTCTTCTTCTCTGTTCTGAGTCTATTCAGGTTGTAGGCAATCATGGCCCTCCAAATCTTCCTTCCTTTTGTGGCTCTTAATAAATTTTAACATTTTGTTATCACTCCTAAACTTTGTTCTCCCATCCATTTACAACAACTTGCTAGGTAGGTTATGCATTATTTTACATTGTTCCTCTTGCCTTCAATTACCTTTGCGAATCAAATTTTCCAAGTCTATTTCTTCAAAATGTGCCAATGAAATTTCAACCGTCTCTTCATGATGTTATTTATAAGTGTTTGTTTCTATTTTCTGTGTATTGTATTCTCAGCATCCTTCTGAAAAACCACATTTCTGTTCTGGTTTAAAGTCTCTTCTTCATCTATAAGGAGATTGTTCAGCATTCACTGCCATATAGGAGGACTGATATTATATAACAGTTCAGTATTTTTTTTTTATTTCTAACAAATTTTTCCTGTTTAATAATACTTTGCATAGTTTTTGGGAAACATTATTCGTTATCCTAATCCATGTTTGGATGTCTGCCTTATCCTTTCCCTAGTTTGTTAAAAAACACTTCACAGATATTTAAATTGTTTTACATGTTTGATTTTGGTGTCTCCACTTTGTAATTTGCATGTTGGGCCATTGTAATTCTTTCTAATATGTTATGATTCCCATGAGAAGTTCAAGTTATCACTATCAATTTTTACAAGTTCTGTGCTTGTCAGCATGTAAAAACAATGAATGCATGCATATAAATTCTGCATAACTAGTATCATGGAGATGAAGACTTTCATAGGGATGTTATGTATGGCTTCCAGCTTGTTCAGAAATATCTAAACTATCCAATCAGTTAAGTGTCATATGTGATATACACTTGAGCGATCACATCTTGAAAGAGACATAACTGACAGGGCAGAACATTATCCCGCAGTAGGTTGTCATTATTTTCTGCGGTAGACTGGTTGCCAGCCAAGGCTATAGAACCCAATCTGTCCTGTTATTTAATCCATAACTGGAGGGAAGAGACAGATTAATGCCTTTTACATGGGTATTTGCACATATGTGAATGCAAGGAATACAACTAGAATTCGAAATTGGTTCCTCAATTTCTCGTTCCAAGCCAATATCCACTGCACCACAATGCATCTCCACCCACAACGCACCTCAACCACTATATAACCACATTCTCAGAGCAATATGGCTTTGAGTGAGTAAAGTGTGTAGGTCTTAGTGAAGACCATCCTTCTATGAACTGTGTGGACTTGCATTAGAGAATCATAAAGAACAGTACCAGATAGCAGAAACTATATCACTTGACAACTTTCACTACCAATAACTAAAATGAATAGCATATGTCACATAAAGAGAAAATAATGACATAATTAAAATGTTGATGTTCCACATTATTTCAAACCAAAGGTTAGAAAAGAACTCCGCCCCCTCTCCACACCCAATCAATACTGGAAGAGTAAAATGACAGTTACTGAATTTTGGAAACCCATTTTTCTGAAAAGTATTTTGATATAAAGTTTTATAAAATTCAACAGAAAGTAGCACTAATTGTTCAGTCAATGAATGCCAAATGTTTTTTAAGAAGAAAATGGCTAATATTACCATTATCATTAATGTTAGTTTTTATGTAAATAAGCCTGTTGCTTATAACAGATATTATGCTATTTTTCAATATTATGCAATTAATGTTCAGCTTTGAAATAACAGGAATGATTTCTTATAATTTCATTCTCAACTTGCACATTTGCTGACATGAGAAATAAATAAAAGTAAAAAAGAGTTAGCTATAAAACAAAAACAAAATAAAACGGTCAATGGCCTGTGGTTCTTAAAAAAAGCTTTATCTGTAATGATTGCTTTTGAGTTCTAATTAATTGATTACTTAATTGATTCTTGATATTTCCATTTAGCTGAATATTTTAATTGCAAAGGTGAAACAAAGGTATTTTTTCTGTTTTTTTTTTTTAATTTTTTTTTTTATCTTTTTTTTGGTTTCACTGAAAAAAATTCTTTGCTTCAAACAATGAATACTGAGTTTGTGAAAAAGAATCAGTTCAATGCTTTTTTTTTTATCTAAGGGAGAATTATGATGGAAAGAAGTTTAAAAATTAAGCAAATTTAAAAGTTAATTTAATTTTCTTGTAATTTTAAATATTTTTTGGATTATGTTTATTTACCCAGTTATTTGTAGATTTTTTTTATATAATAGGTGAGTTTATGGATGTATTAAAATATATTGAAAGTAATTTTCATTTTTTTAATCATGGTTAATTCCTCAAGTTCTCTTGTATGGAAAGCATAATTTTCAGTGCATATGTTGTATTCTTTAAAGAGGTTACAAACTGAAAAGGTGATACTCAAGTGAAAGAACAGCAACACATGATGTGTAGATGAAAGAAGAGAGGTTTATTGTAAAGAGGCTACACTATGGCAAGACAGGGAATCTGGTGGCAGGCTAGTAATTGCCAAAGCAAGTCACAGGTATCTCCTGTGCTCACTATTGCCACTAATATAGTCAGTCTATATAGGTGATATTCCATTACAATAGTATTGTATCCTTTAACGATCTGATCTCTTTAGAAAGTTTTTGAGCACTTGTGGTTTGTTTTTTTTTGGTAGCTTGTATTTTGATCTATCACCATCAACAGTTGATTGTCGTCCACTTCTAGTTTTTATTTCAATGGGTAAGTTATCACCCTTAAAATACTTCAACCAGATTTGGGAAAGTATAGTCAAATATGTTTTATTTTGTTCCACTTCCTGAATTCTATGAGGAACTTTAGTAGTTTTGATGCCTGATTTAAAATAATACTACAGTATCACTATTTGTATGTACAATTATAATATTTGAAACAATTACTACTAGATAGTATATATAATGATATATATAACCAGCAGTGATATTCAACCTTATCTGGTTAAAAATAACTTAAGATATAACATGGGAAAATATATGATCTTTGGTATATTTCTAATTATGCAATAAACATTAAAAAGTTGCTGTCAATAAAAATATTTGATTTTCAAAATAAATGATGTAGTCTCTTAGTTTGACATAGTTTCTATGTACATAATATTAGTGCTTCTCCCATTATATGTTAGTACGAAGAGGTTGTTTGGGAAAGTTAAGTTGTGGTCAGCAATCTTCAGGGAGTGTTCTTGTATATATACTGATGATCATGGAAAAACCAAGGCTGATTGAAAATTAAAGGCAGGTTTATTTGAACATTGGGGATTCTGGGAATTAATACATACTTTTTTTTTTTGCTTACCTATATTAGAATAGTTTCTTTAAATACAAGTAGAAGAAGCTGTTTGGTTGTACAGATGAGATGTGTATGCAGCATACTGGGTATCCAAACTTGAAGTTGAGGTCTGTTAGGAGGAACATCAGCTCAAGAACATAGAAAAAAATCATTTGGATTCTGAATAGCATAACACATATCTGAAACTGTCAGTTGACTTGTATTGTTCAAGTTATTCATGAATCTGTTCCAACAGATTTGAGTTTGTTTGATGGCATCATTTTTTAGAACAAGAATGCCTTTCTCCCAACAGAACTGCTGATAGCTTCTGTCATCTTGAATCATACTTTACATTTAAATCAGCTGAAAAAAATGAAATTCTGATAACTTTTAAGGATTTCACAATGTTTTCTATACAAGAGAGAAAATAATCAAGTCTATTTTTTTTTTGCTTGTATGGTTTGACAAAAAAGATTTTTGAGGTCAATAACAGCTACCCTGACATTTTTCTATCAGGTTTACTCTCATGTACCAAACTACCTTCGAAAATGTTATTACATGACTGCAATGCAAATTATAATTATCAAACTTCTACCACCATTGGCCTGTGGTGATGTTACAGATCATATTTTAACTTTACTATTTGTAAGGTTATAAAACATTTTTGTATTTCACAACAAATTCAGTATTTTACTCCAGTTTGTGAGAAATTACTTCATTTGTCAAGAAATACCATACTTCTCTATCTGATGGCATTTAGTGACATTGAGTAAATTTTGAAGTCAACCTTTCAGAGCATTTTCTATAAGTTTTGTGTTTCCATCTAAAGAGGCACTTGCTGGCCACTCATATATAAAATAGGGAGTTACTTTTCAGTCACCCTGTATAATTCATTTAGAGCTTGAGAGTTATAACTATCAATAGTCCCTACTTTTGATTTGACTAAAAGAATATTAAAAGACTTTAATCTGTAGTGATATCATTAAACATAAAAAGAAGATACAACAGAGTAACATGTCATTCTCTTTGCAAAAAGTGTAAATAATAGATAGGGAACCTTAACCTTGGAGAGTTTGTTGGGGAAAGAAAGCTGTTTGCAGGAATCAGATAAAAACCTGTATGTTTTGATATCAATGTGATGTTGATATCTGTGCAGAATGAAGAAAAAAACATACAGGTATCTTTCTAAGAGAAAAAAAAAACAAAACTTTTTATCTCCTATATCTTCCTAGAGTAATAAATTTATTTTCAGATTTAAATGTATTCATTTACTTGATATAAGTATTTTTCTTTTTCATTTTAAGTACAAAAATATTTCATGTTACTTGCAGGATTTTCCTGCATCTGGCATTATGAGGGAGAACTGAAAAGTTTTCAGTCCAACCTAAATGTCCATATCTGATCAAATGACCAAACATTACAATTTTTTTTTTTAATCTCTTCTTGGTTGGTTTGAGAATTTGCAACATTTCCTTGTAGTCATAGAAAGATCCGTACTATTACTGAATTATATATACCTTCGAAAAAACCCCACAATGCATTATGTAGAACATGATGAGAAAACCAATTTGGATAAGGAGATTAGTGCTAATAAATTGTGGATTACAAACAATGATTAATCTCAGAATTGTAAAGAGTACAAGAAATGTCAAAAAACGTATCGGTCTAATTGGATGAGAATATAGGTCTTAAACTGTTCATGGAATAATGATGAGAATTCATCTTAGTGTTTCAGCCAATATTTTAATTATATATACTACTGGTGAATTTGAAATTCATTTGCATCTCTGACATGACTGATGCATGAAATTTTAAACTTGATTTTTGGTGATTAAGATTTTGTTTTTATGATTATATATTCATCATTTGTTATGTTGCTACAGACGAAGAAAAAAATGACAATGATTTGATAAGTCTTAGCAAGATTTTCTTCAAGAAGTTTAGTTTATGTATGTATTAAAAATATTCAAGGATTAACTTTGTATTTACTTTTCTGCTATGATAATTAAAAAATAGCAGAAAGAAAATAAAGTTGTTTTAATATGCATGAGCTTTTAAAGCAAAGAGTGAGATATCATTTTTAGTCAGAATGTGAAGCATTTTTTTCTTTCATTTTCAGATAAATAAAAAGGAAAATCCTCTTGATAAGTAATATATCATCTTCTAAGATTAAAAATTTCCATTTTATAAATTGTTCAATTGAATTATTTTTTCCTATGGGATGGTATCTGAACAACTCATGGAATTCACTCGCAACTCCCCCAACTCCAGGTGGGTCCTGCAACATCCCAGTTAGCAATAACCTCCATATATCAAGGTCTCCTGTTTGTATATGTAGTAAAATTATATTCATTGCCAGCTTGCTAGGCTAGCTACATAGCTTCTAGCACCTGGTCATCTCCAGTTGTCACACATCTAAGTTCTGACTAAGCTCAATATTGCTTAAAAAATGTTGATCAGATGAGAACCAATGTTTCAGTGTGATATGACTGTGGAATTATGATGAGAAATCAAGAGAGACTTTGAGACTATAAACTCTCATTTTAAAAATTATGAAATTATCAGGGAAGTTTTAAAACAATTTTATGTAATAAAGAGCAGTAAAACGTTTCAGTGATTTGTAATGCATTTTTATATGGTTTCATTTTAGAAGAACATATGTTAATAAGACATACGTTTGCTCATGGTATGAAAGATTTTATGTGAGGATCATAGAGAATTTATTTTGATAAAGTAAAAATATTTTTTTAATGTAACGTATCATTACAAACACAATATTATGGATCAAAACTCAGAACTATAGTATTTACTGGTTTAAATTTTTATAGTGATGAAAAGTTTCCCAAAGATGATTTGAAAATAGTAAAAAATAAAATAAACAAAAGAACAGTTTTATCCACTTCTTGTTAATTATGTTTTAGCTTGAAACCATGTTCAGTTTTGAGATTGTCATTTAATGAAAGCTCTTTTGGAAGTGCTAGAAAGCACATTTTAACTGCTAAAGAAAAAATTCTGTCAGTTTTTTCATGACAGAATTCTGTTGGATATAAACAAAATTATTCTAATAAATAATGTATTCGGTTCAGATTTACTAAAGACTGTAAAATATAGAAAAATTACAAAGTAGGAATAAAATGGTGTTTATAGCAGAATAATAAACATTTGGTAGAATTTTGGCATTTATTTTAGTCAGCATATGTTCAGAAATTTTGAATCTCTTGAGAATAGGTTTAACTTAACTACCTATCAGAGGGGACTTTATTGTCATGACATATGTACTCTTGATGGGATTATTTAGTTAGCAATTTGACACCATTCAGTGACCTTGTGTATTGTACAATTATTGTGTTTGCAATATATGAGCAAGATATTTGCAATATATTCTTTACATCTTGGGCTGAGTTTTTGATAAGCATCACATAACCCACATATGTCAGCCTCTGTATTCTCGAAAAAGGACTCCCTGAAAGTGCCATAGATAGGATGAAAGTGGTGAAGCAAATGATGTTGATCCTAAACCCAAAGCTTTCCAGACATTTTTTGGAAAGACAAATGGATGCTCTGATCAATGTGTAAAATCTGAAGGAGAGGTCTTTAGCAAAATCGGGTGTCATTACTCAAGATTATTTTTCCAATAATATTACAGGGTTGGACACATTCTGGACAGACTTTGTTTAAGAGCTTTTCTGGCAAGGCATCAACTTTTCACTAAAATATTTTGAAATTATGATGTATGAAAGATGTGGTGTTTTGGCAAATTTAAAGGGTCAGAGATTCACACATTTATTCACAAATATTTGACTGAATGCACAAATTTTTCAATATTTTCTCATATATGTGGAGCACTAAAGTATTTAATGATGTGCTATATTAGCCTACTAATATAGCACATCATATATGTAAATATAACATAGCACATTATATGTAAATATAACATAAGATTATTTCTTTTGTTATATATTGTGGGTAATAATTGTTCTCCACAGTTATCTGTCTTTTTTAGTCCTGAGTAAATTTTATCTTTTTGCTATCTTTCATAAGCTTTCTCCTGGCAATCATTTACACAAACTTTTTAGATAGGTTATTTGTTGCTCTCCTTTGTCTCTATTGCCTTCAATATGCACTATAAGTGTATAATTTTCCAAGCCCTCTTTCCTCATGTTGTGTCCGAGAAATTTCAATTATCTCTTCTTCATTCTGACTATCAGTTCTTTTTGTCTATTTCCTCTAAACGTTCTTCATTATTAACATCCATGGGATACTCAGCATCTTTCTGTTGAACCAGATTTCTGTTGCCTCAAGTCTCTTCTTTATCTGTGAGGAGATTGTTCAACATTCACTGCCATATGGGAGGAGTATTATGTAACAGTTCAGTGTATGCTTTTCTTTGTTTCTGACAAAAATTTCCTGTTTCTTCATACTTTGCTTTGCTTTTAGAAGACAACTTTTGCTATTTCTGTGTGTGTGAGTTCAGATTTCAGTGTCACATTTTTTATTCTTTGTTAAAACACTTCTTAAATATTTAGATTCTTGTACTTGCTTGATGTTAGTGTCTCTAATTAGTCATTCACATCTTGCACATTTACATTTTTAATTTTCTTAAGCATGATGTATTGATTGATATGTTTTTCTACAGCATATCAATCTTTTGCAGCTTATTTAAAGTTAGAAAATATTTTTAGAATGTAAGAATTTTTTGGAGATAATAATTATATATTGATCAAAGTTAACCTTTTAACATTCAATCAGCCCAAACCTTTCTCATAAATACTGGCTGTTATTGTTCAATCTGCCTTAACTTGCTGCATATATCAGTCAGTCAGTTATGTATCATATGCGATGCACACTTTGGTGTCAAGTTTTTAAAGAAACATGACTGA
Source organism: Ascarosepion bandense (assembly GCA_037127315.1). Taxonomy (NCBI): domain Eukaryota; kingdom Metazoa; phylum Mollusca; class Cephalopoda; order Sepiida; family Sepiidae; genus Ascarosepion; species Ascarosepion bandense. The sequence continues at coordinate 641,263 of JBBBDQ010000739.1, forward strand.
TTGGGCAGAATATTTTCCTGTGGTAAGTTCCTGCAGTAGACTGGTTACCAACCAAGGCTATCAAACCCAATCGGCACTGCTATTTAACCTATAGCTGGCAGAAGAAAAGATAGATTAATACCTTTCCCAGGGGTATTTGTGCATGTTAATGCAATGAATTCAAATAGAATTCAAACTCAGCCCTTTGATTTCTCATTCCGAGCTGATATTCACTGCACAAGCAGCCTTATATATACTCTACCATAATATATGATGACATCATCACAAATAATATACAAAGTCATGCAAACAGTGAGACTTTGACCACAAAAACTGAGATTCGAGAGCTGATATTTATGGGACAGCTTTGAGTATGTTGAATGCTAAAATGGTAATTAATCCATATCTGGTGGGGAAAGAAGTTGATTCATACCTTTCCCAATTGGAATTGAACCTTGGTTCTCTGATTCCCGATTCCAAGTCATTATCCATTACATCTTCACATCCAATCTTACAGAACCAGGTATTCCCAAGTTGTCCCCCATCTTGGTACTGACTTGATTTGATGTTGCTTAATTTTGGTGATCGTACATGAACTGGTGTTTCAATGTAGTATGGCTATAAACCAATGCTTTAAAAAAACTGAAATTATTCCGGTAAGTCTGCTAGTACATAATATGGTATGTTTTCTGTCAGGTTAAGAATATTTCATGTGAAATTGAGAAGTTACATTCACTCCTTCAATTTTGTTAGATTGCATTGTATATGCATGTTTTTAATTTTATTTTAGTTGGGAAGGGATTAAGATTCTCTGATTTTTATCTCTATAAATTCTATTCCTTCTTCATTATTTATTATTTGCTCTGGAAAGACAACAGACACAGAGTCTGCAGTGAAGCAATGATGATGGAAATTGTAGGGTAGGGGAGAAGGAATTCAACTTGAAATTCACTGAAGCTAGCTTCAGAGTGATATAACTCGTGGAAAATTGAGTTTTTAAAATTCTGTTTAATGATACCAGTGTGTGTGCATATTTATTTTTATACTTTTAAGCTCATGTATGACGAGTGTCCCTGCATACATGTACAAGTATGGATCAATGTTTATAGCTTGTGCTGAATTTTTGTTGTGAATTATTTACTGAATAACATGTTCTCTGAAGTTGTGTAGGAATAAAGTAGACTATGTTAAAAAATATATTTGTTGTGTAAAATATATACATTTTTCATTTTTATTCAGCAAACCTAGTGATACTCTTATGTACAGTAAAGTATATTTATTGATGTATGTATCTCTCTCTTCAATGTATGGTGATTGTCATATCTTACTTAGACGAGAGCCACCTTCTCACCATTCACATCACTTGTAATAGTGTCCATCTTGTTTTGGCCTCTATGGCTAATATTAAGTGATTCATTTTCTATGGCTTATCAACACATTGCAGGTTATTTAAAGCCAGAAATTATTTTGTAAGAATTTTTTTTTAAAGATAATAATGGTTTAACAATCAGCTTATTGAGCTACATAACAGAACTCATAATCTGGATTTTGATGCATAGAGTGTGCAGAATAATCAGGCCAGAAATAGGATGAGAACATTGCAGGTTTGTCAAAGACAATAGAACAAGGAATGCAAAGTTTATGCTCAGAGTGTCATCAGAAAGAGTAATACCAATACAGAAGGATGTATACCTGTGTTTTTACAGACTATGACAAAGTACACTACAAAGATCTGTTAAAGCTGCTTGGCAACCTTGGTATATTCAGGAAAGACATTAAAATAATCAAGAACCTATATGGAAGCAAATGCCTGCATTCAGACAAGGAATGAGTTCAGCAGATATAGAAAGATAGAAAGGGGTGTAAGACAATGTATCTTCTCACTGAATTTATTCCACCCTTACAGCAAGGCAATTCTGAGAGAATTAGAAGTCCTGCTAAGATTTGTCATAGGTGGCCACAATCTTGACAATATATGATATGCAGATGATAAAGTGCTGCTAGCAGGCACAGAAAGGAAGCTACAAGACCTCCTCCAGAATGTAGAGAAGGAAACTGAGAAGAAAGAACTAAACATAAAATACAAGAAAACTGAATGCTTGATCATCAGCAAAAAGAGGATCTGAAAATGCCAGTTACGGAGCGGGGATACTAAAATCAAGCAGGTACAGAAATTGAAATAGCTGGGAATTGTTCTAACTAAAGATAGAAAGTGAAACACTGAGGTCCAAAGGCATATTGAGATGGCCAAGGACACATTTCAAAAGCTAAGCAGAGTATTGAGAGATAGGAAAATTTTGTTGGAAACAAAATAAAGAATACTAAACTGTTATGTGATATCTGTCCTTCTGTATAGCAGTGATTGCTGGACAATCTCCTTAAAGATGAAGGAGAGACTTGAAGCAACAGAAATGTGGTTCTACAGAAGGATATTGAAGATAGCATTGATCGAACATGTGAGCAACGACAGGGTTTTGGAAAAAATGAAAACAAAAAGAAAACTTATTACTTAACATTAGGAAGAGGGAATTTAAGTTTCTGGGACACGTAATGAGGAAGGAGGACTTGGAGAATTTAACACTCACAAGGCAGATAGAGGAGAAAGAGAGACAGGGACAGCATGTGACATACTTGATGGGCTTAAGCAAAAGGATAACAGAATAGGTTTGGGAGAAGTAACAAGACAAAAGATATTAAGAGCTACAAGGGACAGGAAGATGTAGAGGGCCATAATCCTTTTCATTCTGAAGGAACACAGGCCATAAAAGAAGAAGAATGGTTTAGTGATACAAGTCTTGGTAATTAATGCCAAGAGGGTGAAAAAGTTCTCAAGTGTATTTGTGAATAACTGAATACAATAAACTCAATGGGAATTAGAACTAAGCTCTCCAATTAACAAATCTGAACCATTATCCATTACACTAACTGTGCATCTAGGCTTACAGCACCTGCTATTTTCAAGCAGTCACCCATATAGATATTGTCCAGGCTCTTCAGTGATTTTACGGGAACTGATGTTTCAACCAGTGGCCAATATGATGACTCTTGTGACCAGCTTTCAATTTCATAAGTCTCAGGCATATCTGACAGACAAATTCATTTATATATATATATATATATATATATATATATATATATATATACTAGCAGTATAGCCTGGCGTTGCTCGGGTGTAATGAAAGCTTTAAAACTAATCCATGGTCCTGGAGCTCAGACTCAGCCTAAAGAATATTTATGTGAAGTTTGGTGAGAATCGGATAAAAATTATGGATTTGTATAAAGGACACACAGACAGATAAACAGACACACACACAAACATCTTACCTTTTTTATATATATATATATGTATATTATCGATTTCCTGCGCTATTGTAAGAACTGCAACCTTGAAACTTCTGAATATCTTTTCTTATGTCTTTGTCTATGAGTGTATCAAATTTTATTAAAATCGGACCACTCCTTCTATAACCCGATTTTTTCGATTATCGATATTTATCAGACCTGCCTTGACACAAAACCTAGCTAAGAGCACTCGCAGACACTTATAGTACAACTGTGTACATTTTCAAGAAAATCGATTCAGCCGTTTCGGAGTCTATAGGTAACAGATACACACACACACAGACAACATTCCATTTATAAATAAGTTTAGATATTGTGAAAATAAATTGTAAAATTTATAAATCCATTGGTGATAATTTATTTCGTGAATATTTACAAAAAATATTCAACCCATCAGACTGAAGTTTTCCCTTCTTC